>OY294032.1:35445459-36645459 GCA_958510845.1 Cantharis nigra | reverse complement strand
ACATTAACCCCTTAACACGTACAAACAACTTCTTGTATCACCACTTTACTTTTTTTAATAGCAAGGGGCGGTTTTTAGATTCGGTTTTTTGTGTGCGCCGTATAAGATTCCAGCTTATTTTCTGCCAAGTTGCAAAAGGAACAATCGAGATTTATAAAATTAGGAGCCACTCGAATTAAACTGGGTTGGTGTAAGGCGATCGATATGCAAAAAGGTAAAATAAGACAAGTTGAAAGGTGTAATAAACTGTTGATTCTTATTTTTTAATCCAAATGTACAGTTTATTTGTAAGGTGGAGGTTTCGTCAATTGCACTTGTCTGGATGTATGGTGGATATCAACGTTCAACACACCACGCACCCATTATACATGCAGTTTTATAAATTGCATCTCAATAAATAAGTAACTTTATATTCCGACTACAATCAACTTTCCTACTTTACAGGCAGGCGAAATAATAAAATCACTAAAATATGATTGAGAAATTACTTTTTATTTTGCACGGAACACGACCTGCTGGTAATAAATATTAAACAAGTACATGTTGGTTGGTATTCGTTTACTTAAAAATGATACCATGTCATGCTTAAGTTATGTTAAGTACAATCATAAAGATGTATCGCGCAATAATTGAAGATAAAAATTTACATTATTAAGAAAAACATATTGGATCGACTGCACCAAAATCGATGTCTAATTTACATTTAAGCTAATTCCATCTTATGGATCTTCGCTCTACGGTACTTTAATATTACCTACCTTTCAATTTTTTATTATTTCACTGACTAATTCGTCTCCCAAAGGTCCAAATTTTCCTGAAAATTAAAATTAAAACTCTATTTAATTTAAACTTATTCTTATTGCTATGATTTGTCCCTTAAATTGGGGTAGTCACATTTTCAAACTTTTAAATTCTAATTAATTATATATCAGATGCTACCACCTCATCTTTCATCTTCTCATCTCATCTTCATATCAAACATTTTATGGTCAGTTTCTGCAAGCGTCAGGATTCTTAGGATTTAATTAGTGGGTTTAAGGCAATCTTTTCGTTACATTTAAATAAACTAACCATGAATGAAAAAAATAAAGAAAGGAAATGAAAAATGTTGAAAACCAACAGGTAGAAGTTGAAAAGTAAACTAGAATTAGATTATGTCACAATATAAAAATAATTAAGAGTTAATTATGAAGGAACAAGGAAGTGGAAATTTTAAAAATAAAAAAGTTCGGTTTTACCAAAGAAAGCTAGATTGGCAATTGAAGTGATGTAAAGCTGGATTGCGTCAATCAGGAGGTGAGAATTTCAATAAGAAGCAGGCAACCCAATGTTGATTGCTTTCCCATGAGATTAACTTAGATAAATTGGATATGAATGCGCTAAATTATAGAGTTTTTACTAAATTATGTAGGTATACCTATAATTATATATAATATAATTTTTCACAAAAATGTTTTTGCTGAAAAAACTATTAGTTGTTTGCGAGTAAATGTTAGGCAGCTACTAAAAGCGTAAAGAAATAAAATCTGTCATAGATGTCAATTTCAAATAATTACAAAAATATAAATCAATCGAAAACAATTACAGATTACCCAGTGGCGTCGCTAAACACTCAGATTCTGGTGGGCTGGCTGGCTAATAAATGGAATTATTAGCCAGTATCAGATTTGTCCGGTACTATAAGACATTTTTAGCAGTGAATGGTAGTCTTTTTCAATAAATAAAAAATTATTAAAAAATACTATAAAAATTCTACTGTCTAATACTGCCACTTACTGTTGATCTTACCATATACTACCGCTGACTGCCTATCACTGGCTGTCACTACTTCATACTGCCAATTACTACCGATACTGCGACTTAAGTACAGCTGATATTGCCTAATACTGCTATTTACTACTAACATATAGATGAGACAGTAATATTTTCGTATACATAATTTTGAGTACCTAAATAATTACATTTATTATATTTAATTTATAAAATATATTTTTTGAAGAGATAATTTTGAGATTTTGGAATAAGAAAAGATAGTCAACCTTCTTTTGATTACATCGCTGGTGCAAGGTCTGCTTTCTTTTAAAATCATAAAAAGACATATCAGTAGGTTAATTGTAAGATTAAGAAGATGCGACATCTTCCCGTTCAGATACTATTCTGTAAAACAACATCATTACATAGCAAACCAAGAAGAAATCCCACGGGCCTGGTCCAAAATGTCCCAAATGAGAAGCTCAATAGAATTCCCAATAGAGAATTTTTTTTCATAATTCGGGAGAGTAAGACGCTCCTGCGGACGCTTCAGGAAAATCATAGGACGCGGATCTCGACGCACTAACGGGCATAGACAAAATTTTCTATGGTTTTACACACGACGATCGTAAGACGCGACTAATTCCACTAAGAGGCTATAGAAAGAGATCAGGCTTAATGTACATCTGATCAGTGACTGCAGGGCCTTAAAGTTAGTCAGGGGTTTCAAATACTGAGCAGATGACTATGAAATGCAAGCTGGAGAAGCAAAGCAGATTGGTATAAAAAGTGTTGAAGATGCGGCTTTATCTACTCGTGCACAAAGGCGACGATTTGCATGATCTCCAGAGAACCGGGTCACGTTATGGGCATCAGGCTAGGCAATGCAAGGCCAGCTCTGTCTAAGTAAGAGACCATTCTCGCACCAGGACCACACAGCATATCACTGTTTTAGGAAAAGGTAAAACTACGATAGGGAATAAAAAATTCGCAAGGATAATTAGAGTAAGCGTTCATCACGAGGTACTGTCTCCAAAGTGCACGCAGTTGGAAACTTACGAGAAGAAAAAGCCCGAAAGAGCAAGAAGACAGGCAGAAGCATAATTGGAACTAGAATCCAACTTGAAGAGGAAAGAACAAGGGGTTAATATATCAAAATAATTTTGTGCACGGAATTCCAACAATTTTCAAAGAATTCCAATGATTTCTAACAAAGGGGAGGTAACGGCGTAACTGCCCCCCTCCCCCTACATGAGCTATCAAAACAAATAAAATTACTAAAATTTGAAAAATATACCTAAATTCTTATAAAAAAATATGTATTTACCCTCCCCAGTCAGCCTCACTTAACTCCATGAATTTTTCCTGAATCTCTTATGTGCAAGTGAAGGGAAATTTGAGGAAATCCCAGGAATCTCATTATAATTATTTATAATTCGCTGATGGGGATGAAAAAGGGGTTAAGTCATATTTTTCGAAAATGGGATTATGTCATTTTGGGAACCTATAAGCAAATCTGTAAGTGTTCATCTTGGCATTGGTAAAATAATTTAAGTGCTATAAATTCTTGATAGGACTTAAATTAGTTTACCAATAATTATAGGATACTTATAGGTTCCCAAAATGACATAATCCCCCTTTCGAAAAAAATGACTTAACCCCTTTTTCACCCCCAGCAGCGAATTATTCTAGATTAAATTAATTATAAATTATTATAAATAAAATAAAAGTAAACCGGGGGGTCTGCGGGGTGTGGAACACCTTCCAGTACATATCGCAGAATTTGGAGAAGATAAGGAATTTATAATTTTACAAATTTCGCCAGGAAAGACCGGAAAATTTGAATTTTTAAACTAAAGTGAGAGAAGTTTAAACCTTAACTTAAAAAATCATTTATTTAAGTGTCTTACTGCTCAGAGTTTAGTAGCAACTTTTGCGTTACTTTGAAAATTATAGTCAAAAATGTAAACTGGGGGTTCTGAGGGTGAACGTATCCTGCGATATGTACTGGAGGGTGTTCCACACCCCCCAGACCCCCCGGTGTACTTTTAATTTATAATAATTAAAAAAATATAAAGTCAAAATTGTAAACCGGGGGGTCTGCTCAGAGTTTAGCAGCAACTTTTCGCGTTACTTTGAAAATACAGAAAATATAGAAAAACGGGAAATCCCGCAGTAGCGGAAAACGAAATTAAATGTTCACAAATGATCTACTGTCTAGCTGATGCCCGTCCGCGGACGGGCTTTCCAGCTAGTACGATTTATCCTCATTTCACGATTATTTCCGATCATCAGCCGTATATAATGAAGAAAATATAACTATCTATAAGTAATGATTACAATATTGAAAACTGACGAAGACGACTTACCCCATAAAAATATCAAAACAAAATGATGTCATGTGTATCCATAACCCAGTTAAAAATAATTTGAACGGAGATTTTCTAAACTAGCACTGCTAGGTTGAAATCAAAATTTCAAAAAATTCAAAAATTACCTAGAAAACTAGAAAATTAGCTCAAAATGAAATTTTAAGATGATGATCGGAAATAACCGTGTGACCTGTTAGTATGTGATAATTATGTCTTTTTTGATTTTTTGAAGTGTTAGCTAGCTTTGAGACCTAACTCGTCAGTCCAGAGAGCGTAATTTGACCCTGTTTTTGATGAAATTTCCGTGTTGATTCTGGTGAAAAAGCAATTAATTAGTATTTCCGGTAAAAATATAACAAAATTTTGGATCGGCTAACTTATCTTTTTCGAGATGTACGAGTACGAGTGCTGGTAAAGCTTTGCTGAAAAGCAAAGAAATAAATTTGAATATAGTTGGATGAAATATATAAGCACGACACCATCAATCATTTTTAATTATTATTAAGTTAAACAATAAAGTATCAATTTTTTTAGAGTTGACTAGTCTAAAACACTCCATTTAACAATGGAGCGTAACTTATAAATTTATGGTGGTGCGCTATAGTCAAATTTGAAAACTAAGAAGTGCAAAAGAAAAATATTAAGTTTTTAAAGCATAAAACCAAACTTATAATTACTATAAAATGGAGGCAATACTTTATGATTAATTTTGTTTTGTGCGTCCGGACGCCACAAGTCTATACGAGGAGCCGGCGCTTCAATACATCATAAGTAAATCGTTTTATGGAATTACATCTCTCCAATTCTCGGATGCAAATTCTAACTAAAAACATCGATTTTAATTTGAGTTGTGTTATGACTTTTGATTATCCGGTACTATCTCAAGTTTGTTTTATTTTCTGAAATATTGCTTTAAATTATGCACAACCAGGGGGACATTAGAATTTATAAGAAAATGCAAATTAAAGCACTTTTTGCGCGATTGAAAATTTTGTTTTGTGCCATAAACTTACAATTATTGTGACAGTTTGTTTTCCCCGGTCGCTTTTTTAAATTTTTTAATAATCAATTTATTTGTGTTATGTTTTATGTAAATTATTGTGCGACAGGCTACAAAATATTTACCTGTATTCACAGGCAACCAATTTTAAGCTGTTCAAATTTATCTCAACTTTATTAAGATTTTTATTTTTAAGAATGCAGGTGAGTTACTTTTTATTTTTATTATTTTTTTGTCTTTCGCGTCCTAGCCAAACGGACAATACAGGGTGGCTCCGATATTTACAAATGTAGAAGCGCAAATTTGGGATGTGAGTAATTATGAAAATAAATAAATAAAAAATGTACTTATGGGCAAGAAATGTTTGCCATTGCTTGACATCATTTGTTGGCAATCTAAACAAAGCTTTATAATTTATTTTCGCGCTAGTTTTAATTTTAACAAAATCAAAATTTATTGGATAAGTTTATTTTTGGTACGTAAATTGTTTGTTTGAACATACATCATTCATCTCCTAGATCGTTTAAATCACAGCAGCAATCAAAATATTTAGAATATTTGAAGGATAAGCGAAATTTTGCAAATAGCATAGGTAATGTAAGTTTATTTCCTCAATTTTTTAAATAGATCGATAAAAATCAAATGGAACGTACCTGCACGTGTATAAGAAAACACAAAGAAATTTTGTATATTGTTATGTAAAATAAGTAAGAAATCATAGACGTCGTATGAGAAGTACAGCTGTTATTGGATTTCATCAATCGCCCCGCTGTTGCCATAATAAAGTGACTGGTTTTATTGAAGACAACTCTCAAGAGACGAACAAGAGATCAAAATCATATTTTGCGTTTGACGTGCTAAAAATTACATTTCTATGCGAATTTAACTTATAATATTTCAATATATCTAAACTAAAATATTACACCAATTTTTATTGTTTTCTTCTTATGCATCATGAATCTTAAACGTCGTCGTTTCTCTTATTTTAAAATTTACAAAATTTTGATGAGATGAGAAAACCTCACTGACAATTCAAGTCGACCTTTTTATATTTCAGGTGTATGAACCGAACGTATTAACATTTCAATTTCCAGTAGAGTCACAATAACATCATGTTAATGCGGTTTTATTCTATCAACGCTTTCGTAAACATATTTCCCTAGTGTTCTGTCTTTTCTTTGAACTATTGTCGAAGGAATTGACAACTTGTTTAGCCAAAAAAAGTAGCGAGTGTTCACCGTCGAAATTGCATTTAATATTTTTCTTAATATTTTTTACTACCACACCCACCATAGTTTCCAATTCCATCAGTTGGACTTCAATTTTCTCAATTTTGCCATTAGGCAAGGACTCGCATCCTCCACTGACCAAAAGGATTTTTACAAAAATTTCCTTTAAGATACCAAACATTAAATTTCAAATAAACAGGTATAATAATATAGTAAATTCAATTAATTTACTCTTGAACTTGGTTGCACCTTAAACCACTTAAAAGGCAGTAACATCTGCTCAAGCTATCCGATTTTAATGTTTTCCTGACTCTTATTATTTTTTAAATTGTAATATTGCACGTATTGACTTCAAATGCTGCCTTTCTAATCATCATTATGGCAATACAACTATTTTTTTTTAAATGTCCTGCAGGACTTTACAATCTATTTGGTAAATCTGAAAAAAAAATACAAGTATTTTTTCTGGTTAAAAATATCCCTCTAGCTGCCAGAACTCAAAAAAATTACAGATCTAGGAAGTAGCGTCTATTTTTCACTGGGTTGGACCTTAGGCTCTAGCAAATTTTCGGGCCCCTAATATTCGAGTGGTAAAATAGGCCCTGTTGAGAGGTTGAGTAGATGATGTAGTCTAGTTTGCTGTTAAAGTTTTTTTTTGATTTGTCATTGAAAACACGTCACTCGTTTTAATTTCTATACAAAAACTAATAAAGTTTCCCGTTTCATGGCGTCTTTCAATTTTTATTTTGCTAAATGTGCACTTTGCTTTATGCATTTTAATTTAAGTTTAGTTTATTCTTGCTAAATTTACCTAATTCTTGACCACAGTGGTGGCTTGGTGTGACCCACGTCAAGCTAGCACCCCCACCTCTTCAAAATACAAAAATATTTATACTATAATTATGCGCTAATTATACGCTAATTTCAGACAGTAATCGCGAATTTTGGGCTCCAACGGTTTCGTGATAAAACATAAATTTTTGGTGGGGGTGCTGAGTTGACGTCAAGCTAGCACCCCCACTTCGAAAAATTGACTTTTTTTAAAAATTAAGTAAACCATAATTATGCGCTAATTATGCGCTAATTTCAGACAGTAATCGCGAATTTTGGGTTCCAACGGTTTCGCGATCAAACATAAATCTTTGGTGGGGGTGTATTTCAAATACACAAAACAAATGTATGTTGTATTTTGTATTTCAAATACATATTTTCATGTATTTTGTCCACCCCTGGTGTATATTGATATCTAAGTAAATATAGTCCTAATACAGTAGAATCCGCTTAATGTGATCACTTTGGGCCAAGAACAGTTTTATAACATTGCACTGATAACAATAAGCAAACTTTAGAAAAAATCAAATTTTAGAAGAATTAGGTATTTTTTCGTATTAGCTGCACGGGTAGGGGTTCAATGCCCACTTTGTACTGAAGCTCTAGACTTATTGTACCCTGTTTTCCATTGAGGTGTTAAGGAAAGTTATTAGTATTTCGATCCACAGTTTGATGTTCACCAGAGGGCTGAGCTAAGAAATTCTGCCGAGTCCAAGATTTGATCCCAGAATTTCCGCTCATAACTCAACTAGCAATCACACCAAGACCCACGTCAAGCTAGCACCCCCACCTCTTCAAAATACAAAAATATTTATACTATAATTATGCGCTAATTTCAGACAGTAATCGCGAATTTTGGACTCCAACGGTTTCGCGTTAAAAGATAAATCTTAAATTTATGAACATAAATCGCCACGGAACTAGCTTAGAATAAAACCAACCCTAAACTATAGCTGTAAATACATACCGAGTGTATCAAAAATACAAATTTTAAATTTTAAAATCCCGACTGTAAGTAAAATTCCAAAATTTAAAATTAATAATGAAAGCCTAATGAAAGAATTTTAAAAACGTCTGTTCTCTTTAAGAAAGAAAAAATAATTTTTTCTTGAAGTCAGGGCAAAAGGAGAATTTTAAATACGGAATTTTAAACAGATTTCGTAAGTGGAACAAATATCCGTTTTCTCTAACTTCAAAATTAATGTTTAAATTTTTAGTGGAGGGGGGGGGAGTTAATTTTTAAATTTTTGAAATTTTTTTAGTCAGGTGTTTTTAAAATTTTTAATTTTTAGTTTATGTCACTCTTTTTGGAGTAAATTGTCAACAAAAATGTAGGTATTCGCCGTAGTTTAACTTTCTGCTAGGTTGTTGAGTCGGGCTTGTAGATGGAGGGCTTTTCTGGGTCATGTGGGAGGGTTGAGGGGTGGAATGAAGGAAACTCCTGTCTTAGTTTCAATTGGGAGAGTGGGACAGTTTTGTTTGTTGAGTTCTTCAGGAGCTTCAGTAGTGTTGATGAGTTCTGCTGGGTGGGAGGGAGTATGGAGGGGAGCCAGTTGAAGGAGTTTGATTGATGATAAATTTGGTATGGTATGCTCTTTAACTTGAAATAAAAAAATCCACTACACCTCAAATACAACTGGGGAGGCATTGTGCTTCTTTTTGTACAAAATTATTTTTATAAAAATTTTTATAAAAATGAAAAAAAAATTTATAAAAAAATATTTTAAAAAATAAATTCTTTTTATAAAAAAATATTTAAAAAATATATTAGGGGGGGTAGGGGGCGTCAAATTTTAAGACCGCCTCGGGCGACAAAAGCTCTAGGTACGCCAGTGATTAAGGAGATATTTGGTATGGAATGCTCTTTAACTTGAAATAAAAAAATCTACTGCACCTCCAATACAACTGGTTTTAATTTAATTCTAATCAATATAGAGAACGGGGGGGAGGTAGAAATGGTCTTCTGCGATAGAATTTTTTCTCGCCGGCGAAATTTGTTTTTGACCAGCCAGGAACACTCTCCTGATCTTTACAAACATGCTGTCGAAAAAGTACGTTGCTACCTGTAGCCGTTCGGAAGATATGGTGACATAAACCATGGTGACATGTTAGAACAAGTAAGACATAGAAGACAAGAAGAAAATATAAGAAGAACATTAACAACAATAATTAAAATAAGATTGGCGACAATAATTAGAATAAAGTTATGAAGAAGGTTGAGAACAAATCGTAAAACACAGGAATAATTGAAAAGATACTATCATTTGAAACGAAACATTTTTGAATACTTTTAAAATAAAATAATAACGAATTAACATAATATATAATATTAAAGAGTTTCTTTGGATATTTATTCGTTATACACTCCTAAACCCTTCGGCCGATTTCAACCAAACTTGCACACTTGGTGGGATTTTGATTTGGTTTGTGTCCAAAAAAATCGAGAAAAATTGAGAGGAGCGAAATCTCACGAATGACTAGTAAAATGTCGTCAACAGGTGGCGCGACAATAGAAAAATTACTAAAAGTCATTTTTTCGAGGTGGGGGTGATAGCTTGACGTCAACTCAGCACCCCCACCAAAGATTTATGTTTTATCGCGAAACCGTTGGAGGCCAAAATCCGCGATTACTGTCTGAAATTAGCGCATAATTAGCGCATAATTATGGTTCACTTAATTTTTAAAAAAAGTCATTTTTTCGAGATGGGGGTGCTAGCTTGACATCAACTCAGCACCCCCACCAAAGATTTATGTTTTATCGCGAAACCGTTGGAGCCCAAAATTCGCGATTACTGTCTGAAATTAGCGCATAATTATGGTTTACTTAATTTTTAAAAAAATTCATTTTTTCGAGGTGGGGGTGATAGCTTGACGTCAACTCAGCACCCCCACCAAAGATTTATGTTTTATCGCGAAACCGTTGGAACCCAAAATTCGAGATTACTGTCTGAAATTAGCGCATAATTATAGTATAAATATTTTTGTATTTTGAAGAGGTGGGGGTGCTAGCTTGACGTGGATCTTGGTGTGATCTCGCTAGTTGAGTTATGAGCAAAAATTCTGGGATCAAATCTCGGACTCGGCGGAATTTCTTAGCTCAGCCCTCTGGTGAACATCAAACTGTGGATCGAAATACTAATAACTTTCCTTAACACCTTAATGGAAAACGGGGTACAATAAGTCTAGAGCTTCAGTACAAAGTGGGCATTGAACCACTACCCGTGCAGCTAATACGAAAAAATACCTAATTCTTCTAAAATTTGATTTTTTCTAAAATTTGCTTATTGTTATAAGTGCAATGCTATAAAAATGTTCTTGGCCCAAAGTGATCACATTAAGCGGAATCTACTGTATTAGGATTATATTTACTTAGATATTCCAATATCGAATATCGATATTAAAAAAAGTATCGATAATATCGATATATCGAAAATATCGATATATCAAAATATCGATATATCGATATATCGAAATATCAAAATATCAATATATCGAAATATATCGATATATCGAAATATCGATATATTGATATCAAAAAGTTTTAATATCGTTTATAGATATATCGATATCATAATATCATATCATAACATATAATTTTTTGCAACTGCATATTCAACTGATATTATTACTGATCAGATCATGTTACCAAGACAGCAGTCTGTCCGGATTTCAAATTATGTAACAAATTTTAGTAATTTGTTTTATTTTCTAAGTACGTCCCTGCCTAGAGTCTGATTTGGGGTTTGGTTGAGTTTGCGTTTTGAACGCAGGAGGGCACTTTTGGAATGGGAGTTCGAGAAGTGAGTGTGTTCACGGTGTTGGTCTTGTCAAAAGATTTGGTAAGTTTTGCTTTTTCTGTAAAACTTGTATTAGGGAGACACCTTCATAGTGGACAAAATTTGCATGTTTTTTGATACTTTTTGGTAGTTCGATTTTTTTTGGTGCTTATAAAGTTGTTTTCGTTTCCGATCTTTTCATAAATTTAATTTTAATACGGCAAATTTTAATTTGCATCGACGAGCTTATCCATCGATAATATTTTATCTTAGCTCGCAAATTTTCCACAACGTTAAATTTTAATCTAAGTAAAATATTTAATTTTAAATTAATTTACTTTTGGTGTGAACTACTTGTCTTTTTTATGTTTCTCCAATAGGATAATACTAAGGCAAGTAGCTACGATTTTCTTTCACCGGTTGTGGCTGTCGATTTGTCGACAGCAAACTTCTTGCAGAGATCATTTTTTTGTTTATCTGTCACCTTTTTTTTGGAACTTATGACCCTAGCTTCCGCATCATCTTCAGCTAGATAACATCAGCGGGCCTCTACAATAAATAAAAGCTGGTTGATTTATTCCCAGCGTGTAGATAGTAAAAATTCTGGATCCCCAACAAGGGAGGAGGAATTTTTTTTATCTCACTGGCGCCCAACGTGGGGCCCTTTGAGTGGCTGAGCGCAAGGCATGAGCTATCTGATGGATTTGTTCGTCCCAAGTTCGATGATTTTTTCCCACATACGATCTTATGGCCGTCCCCAACACGCGATTGTATCTTTCAACAAAATTGACCTGTGGATGGTAAGAGGCATTATACCATAAATGATTTACACTATAATCACCCATCAGCTTCTTAAACTCCTTACTGATAAACTGCGGACCGTTGTCCACCATACAAATCTGTGGTACCCCAAATATCAGGAAGACCTGATTCTCTAAAAACTCACAGACTTTCTTCGACGTAGCCTTACGCATAGGGTGTACCAATAGGAATTTAGAAAACCAATCGCATACCACCAGCAACATGGTATTACCTTTTGTTGACCTAGGAAATGGTCCCATTAGATCTACCGAGATACACTGAAAGGGAAAACGTACCTTCTTTTCGCTGCCCATCAACCCGTACCGTCCCCCTTGTGAAGCTTTAGAAGCTAAACATACCTGACACCGACGCACATATCTACCCACATCCGCACGCATTTTTGGCCAATAGTATAATTCAAGGATCTTATTAAATGTTTTGGAAGTACCCAAGTGAGCCGAGGTGGGATCATCATGACACAAATTCATAATCTCGTTACGTCGAGATCTCGGAATCACTTGCTTCCATTCAATTAAATTAGATAGAACATCATGCTTGTTGGTAATGAGTTTAAAAAGATTACCCTGTTCAATTCGCCAATCTGGAAATTGCGTCGGATTCTGACTAACTTTAGCCAACATGCGCCGATACCAAGCATCAAAATCATCCTCTGATAACTCCAAAGATGATACCTCCAAGGGAGAGCGAGACAAGGCGTCTGGAACAACGTTTAAACTACCCTTTCTATGAACGATGTTAAAATTATGTTGTGAAAGACGAACACTCCACCGAGCCAAACGACCTGTCGGATCTTTCATAGACATGAGCCACAACAGCGAATAGTGATCTGTGACTACTGTAAAGTCAGTACCCTCCACATAGGGTCTGAACTTTTCAATTCCAAAAATCACCGACAAACACTCGCGTTCGGTCACCGAATAATTGCGCTCTGCTTTATTAAGTGTCCGCGATGCGTAAGCTATCACATGTTCATTATCGCCTTCGCCCTGTGTTAATACGCACCCCAATCCATAATTGGATGCGTCGCAATGAATGAAAAATCGTTGATCAAAGTCCGGAGCTACTAGGATGGGAGCGGAGACCAAAAGTTCTTTTAACTTTAAGAAAGACGCTTCGGCTTCAGGAGTCCATGAAATGGACTGGCGCTTAACCCTACCCTTAATCAGCCCGGTAATCGGCGCTGTAAGGGTTGCAAAATCTGGTACAAAGCGTCGGTACCAACTAACCATGCCGATAAAACGTCTAACCCCAGTGACGGTAGTAGGTCGTTGCAATTTAGTAATTGCTTCCACCTTAGCAGGATCTGTGTGCAATCCGGCTTTGTCAACTACATGCCCTAAAAATGTTAATGACGGACGGCAAAATTGACACTTTTCCAAATTAATTGTTAAGTTGGCCTCCTTCAAGCGAGAATATACCTGGTCGAGAATTCTGAGATGCTCTTCGAAGGTACGCGTTACAATGATAAAATCATCTACATAAATAAATAATTGCTCCCCCAACAAGGGACCGAACAAAAATTCCAATAAACTCTGTAACGTACCAGGCGCATTAGAAATGCCAAAGGGCATCACAAGAAACTCAAATAAACCCCTCCCAGGTACAATGAAGGCGGTTTTCTCACAAGACTCGGGAGACAAGGGAACTTGGTAAAAAGCTTTTCGCAAGTCTATGGATGTTATGTACCTTGCATCCCTGAGCCTCATCAAAATATCCTCCAATCGAGGTATCGGAAAGGCGTCCTTTTTTGTAACTTGGTTCAGCTTACGTCCGTCATAGCACAGGCGATAGGAACCATCAGATTTTTTGACTAGCAAAATCGGAGATGACCAAGGAGATTTGCTAGGTCTAACAACATTTTGCTCCAAAAGTTTGTCAAGTTCGGCGTAAGCTATTTTACGCATCGCAGGACTTAACGGATACGCTCGTTGTTTAATAGGGGCAGCATCCCCGGTATCGATATGGTGTACGACCTTGTTGGTTCTAGATAACCCAACACCATCTAAAGTTTTAAATTTATCTTTCATATCGGCGAGTGCAACTTGTTGTTCAATGCTGAGGTCACTAGCCTCTCTAACAAAATCAATAGACTCCAAACTATCAACAAAAAATTGATTCTGTTTAAAATCTACCGTGACCCCAAACAACTTGCAAAAATCAACCCCTAGAGTTAAGCATGTACCAATACTGCGACAAACTAATACTTCTAGCATACGGACAACTCCACAAACCGAAATGGGCAACTTCACCCTACCTAAAATATTTTGCGGAGTTCCGTCTGCTGACCGCAAAGTGACCAAATCGCCTTTAGCAAAACTCAAATCCAGTTGGTTAATCAGATAATGACCATCGGTGCCTAGTATCGAAACACTAGCACCGGAATCTAGCAATGCTGTTAGTTGCACCCCCTTTATGCTTAGTTGGACGTGAGGTCGATGGTCTGACCTAGGATGAGTAAGCAAGGCGGAAGAATTGGTAGTAGTTCCGCAAAAGGCGCTGATTTTTCCCAACCAATCTCCCCATCCCTGCTTGTCGGCTTTGATGGCCCTACTCAGTGACGCGCCGCGACGCCACTTGGCCCTGACGCGTTTTTTGTGTGGTTACCCCTACAGTTTACAACAGAGACTCCCGGACTCCCGCATTTAAAACAGAAGGTTTCGCGAGGTTTAGGACAATCCTTAAAAGAATGGCCCTTCGCTCGGCAATTCCAACACGAACTCCATCGATAATATTTTATCTTAGCTCGCAAATTTTCCACAACGTTAAATTTTAATCTAAGTAAAATATTTAATTTTAAATTAATTTACTTTTGGTGTGAACTACTTGTCTTTTTTATGTTTCTCCAATAGGATAATACTAAGGCAAGTAGCTACGATTTTCTTTCACCGGTTGTGGCTGTCGATTTGTCGACAGCAAACTTCTTGCAGAGATCATTTTTTTGTTTATCTGTCACCTTTTTTTTGGAACTTATGACCCTAGCTTCCGCATCATCTTCAGCTAGATAACATCAGCGGGCCTCTACAATAAATAAAAGCTGGTTGATTTATTCCCAGCGTGTAGATAGTAAAAATTCTGGATCCCCAACAAGGGAGGAGGAATTTTTTTTATCTCAATTATCGCAAATATGTAAATGCAATTACAGCTATTAATAATTTGTTTCATAGTAAATTTATTATGGTTTTTTGTTCAAATTTCTTTTGATCGTTATTATTGTTAGTTAAAGTTGAACAAATTATATTGTGAAATTCTAATATCGAATATCGATATTTCGATACTATCTTGATAGTATATCGATATCGATATCAAGATAGTATCGAAATATCGATATATCGATATATCGAAATATCAAAATATCGATATATCGATATTGATATATCGATATATCGATATTTTCCCCAGGACTATACACCAGGGGTGGGCAAAATACATGAAAATATGTATTCGAAATACAAAATACAAATACATTTTGTTCCGAGTACTTAAAATACAAAATATAGCATTTAAAATATAAAATACAAAATACATCATTTCAAATACTACCTGGTTGGGAACAAAACAAATAACAATACAATACAACGGCAGGGCCGTATTCAGTAACATCGTCGAATGAAAATAATCGCAAACAAAAATTTTTTTACGTTACTGTTACTGAATATGGCCCTGTATATTTGATGTTATCAAATTTAAAGTACTTTGTACAGTATTTTGTAATTTGTATTTGAAATACAAAATACATTTGTTTTGGGTATTTGAAATACAAAATACAAATACATTGAAAATATGTCTTGAAATACAAAATACAAAATGTATTTCAAATACTGCCCAGCCCTGATATACACGATGTAGTAGTACAATTGGACGTAGTTATGCAAAAAGGAACCATCCACCAATAGATAGTTTTGAGATATTAAAGCTTATAATTAAAATAATATAACTAAATCGGTTGATAATTATGCATATTTTAATTTTGTTTAAATAACACATAATAATTTGTAATTCGTGTTACCAGAAAAATGTTGTGAAAATTAGAAAATTAGCATGACTACGCCCAATTTGGTAGCTACTCAGAAGAACTACCTTACATATACAGCAGGGCCGGATTATTAATGTATGCGCCCCCAGGCAAAAGTTTTTAAGCGCCCCCCACCTCCACCAAAAAAAAATGTTTTTAAAAAATTTCGAGCTTAGACTCAATGTTCTTAAATTTTTGAAAATTAAACTTAAATTATCGTCCTACAAATACAATTATATTTATCTTAAAATCAGTTCTCGCGGAGGCACCAATTTTTTGTAAAATTATTTACCTATTTTGTGATAGTTTTATACTCCTAAGTTGATTAATATCTAATAAAATATATAAAAAAAGAACGTTGTATTCGATAATTATTATGACAAAATACATTATTACAAAAATTAAATTCTTCTTCTGGATTTCGTGTTTGCAAATTCTGTTATAATATTTTCAAAATCAACAGTTTTGCTTAGCTCACTATTTATAGACAAAACAGCTAAATTCCTCAAGCCCTTCTTGAGAAATTGAATTTTTTAAATATTTCTTTGTTCTCTTTAGTTAAAAATGACCTTTCCCCACTTGTATTGGTTAAAAATATTCTTGTTGCAATTTCTAAATTGGGAAACATATTGAAATCAAGTTTTTTTCTTGAATAAAAGTTAAAATTTCCTTCATATTCATGTTCAATATTTTCAATAAATTATTTGAATTAAATGCTCTCTTCAGAAAATTCCAATTTCAAGTCTTCACAGCATATGGTTTGAAGATTTTTTGAATGATTGCGAAAACTGCCATCATCAAGGTTTTTCAAATTATTTAAAAATCTAAAATTATTTTCAATTTTGCTATAGACAGTTACCCCTTTTTTAATTCTTCTTTTAATCTGTCTATAATTCCAGATAAGTGTTAATTCTCGTTTCAGCTTTCCCATACTTAAATACATTTGCCAACCTGTCCTTAACAAGTCTTCGTTCGCTTTAATCGTTTTTATATTCATAAATATTCGACAATTCTTTTCCACGTTCTTGGTAAACGTCTGATCTCTAAATCTGCTTTGATTTGCTTTGATTAACCAAAATTCAGTTAAAATTTCAGTTTCCAATAATCCAAAATTTTATAGTAACCTGCTTGCTTCAGCCTTTTATAAGGTTTTTCAGTTTACTTATTATTAGCTAAAATAATTTGAGCGCCCCTTTGCTGATCGGCGCCCCTAGGTAGTTGCCTAGTTTGCCTATTGGATAATCCGGCCCTGATATACAGGGTGTACCCTGTATCCCTTCAAGCCCATAGTTTTTCAGACACTAACCCAGAATGTGTGTTTATTTAATTATTAAGAGAATCTTTTTACTCGAATATTAAACGGGAATTATCCGACTGTCTAAGACTAAAACTGAAGGTCCTGCTGCTCTTTAGATCCTCCGATCTGTAACTTTTGTTACATATAAACGTGGAACTTCGAACTTACAGCAAATTTGTAGGATTGATGCGAGGAAGTGAGGAATTTCTGGAGAAATCCCTTGAAGAACTGAAGGGAAAGCTAGGAAATCTTAGGAAATCCAAGAAACTGTTAGGAATCCAAAATAACTCTGAAAATGGAAATTTATGTTTAATTTTTGATTTTTTTTAATGCTTAATCCTTAGGCGAGGATGTGAGGTGAAAAGAATTTTTGAATGTATAAATGAGATATAAATAGGTATGTCTGGCAACGTGACAATTAGCCGGAGCGATTGAGATACGATTGAAGTAAATATCAAAGAATTTAGTTGATTATCCTTTTGCGGGAATCGCGATTCGAAATTGCATTATACGAAATGCATTATCATCGATTTTACTTTGTATCGTGGGGAATAAATTGTGCTCGATTAGATTTTTAATTCGTTATTTCTATTAATGGTTAACTTTAATTTGCAAATCTCTTTTTAAGATAGAAAAATACTGTGATAGTAAGCGATCCATGCACAAATGCAGACCGAATAACTCAGAGTCGTTTAGATTAGATCGGCGTAGTTATTTAGAAGCGCTTCGTTCGCTACTTGTTTCACCAAATTACCGGGAAGACGTTCAAAGCTGATATTGGCTACCGAACGTGACGTCGAAGCGATGTTACACCAGAACATTCGTGTTGTGTTTACAACCACTTTACAAGGGGCATTACATTCTCATAAGCCGATATTTGAAAAAATATGACAAGTGGGTCGAAGATGAAGGCGATTGAAGAGATTTTGACTTTAATTTTGGTGCAGCGCCAGATGAGGATGAGGAGGAGGAGGTCAATCACATGACATTCTTATTCTGTCGAGTGTATCGAGTACACATAAAGCTTTTAACTTGAAACGATATGTATCCACGGTGCACTACTGCATTGCATTGTATTCTATTGGACTTGTGGTAAATCAGTACAGAACAATGGAAGTCTAGAGATGGATGGTGACACCGGGATATATGAGTGTCAGCTTTTTGTGTGTTTATTTATAAGAATGTCTTCCCAAAGGGTTCCGATTTATTACTAGTCCTCCCCATATAAAGAGCATCTGCCTGCGAAAAAGCAGATAGACCTCGGAATTATATTGCATATTGTAATGATTTATAAGTGGGATAAGCACACATCGAGCGGCCATTCTTGGACCCGGGGCGTGCTAATGACCAGAGCCGCTTGGATCGCGGTTATCGCGCTCTCTGGACACTCTCACCCCCAACCCTCTCCTAACACGAGTAAATCGCCATTCGCTTCTGATATTAACAATAACACTTAGTATTTAAATTATGACTTTGCATTGCTTCATATATTTCAGGATAATGAAAGATTTGCACTCATTTGCTAAGAGCTAAAACCTAATCATTCTTTCAAACATAGATTATTGCCGTTAATAAATTCTTTTTTTTATTGTTATTGCCCTCCCGCTAACGTTCGCAAATATTAATTCGAATTTTTTCGAAAAAAAAAAGAAATTAATGCTTTTTTGTTTATCAGGACGATAAAGAAAACTGTTAGCGACAATTTATAAGATCTTTAAAAAAATGGTCGTAAAAATAATTCTTCACTTCATGTAGTTTAGTTTCTTTACGAGCAATAAAATAATGAAGTTTGTAGTCGGCCGTTCGTCTTCGTATGTCCAGCTTCGCATTTTAGTCTTATCAGAAACGTCCGGCGAACTATTCGGCCGTCTCCTCCTCCCTTAATTACAAGAAGAGGCCATGATGTGACAAAACCTTCTCACTCTTTCGCTTGCTTTAACGTGTTTGTTTCTGTTCTTTTTCCTACATGTGGAGATCGGTTGCAGATTAGCATCATGAGATTATGCCGCCTCTCGTGATATTTACGAGCGTCACTAGGTCATCGCCATAAGTTGCGATGCTACTGTTCGTTCACCAAGCGAAATCAGCACTTCTACGAAAACGCCTTTTAAGAATTATAACAATTGCCGCTTTTTTAATTATCCGATACTTTCGGACGAGCTTTATTGCTCTCCAAGTGTTGTAAAACGAACTTAATATACTTTTACTGCAGAACAAGTTTAACTACTGTATTGGTCATTCTCTTCCTTTTCTTTTATTCTCCAATCAATTCAAGATAATCTTGCATTATTGCAGATGAATCTTCTATACTCGCTTTTCATTGAAAATTAGTTAGTTTCATCCTTTCGTTTACAAAAAAATATAATAAAACCCGATAGCTTCGTCATGTACCCAGGGGACCTACTCAAAACATTAACCGAGAGGGCTAAATAAAAAAACACATTAAAAGAAAATCAGTTTCGCCATTTCAGTCTTTCAACCCTTATAATTAAGGCCCGGATTTCTAGGCATTTGCCTTTTTTGATTCCGTACAGGCTTTACAATTCTTTTTGCAGCAAAATGTATTTTGCGACTCTGCGATCATTTTAAACCGCTCTTTAAAATGCCTAAAATACCTATTTTCTACATTTAGTGCCTTTTTTCGAAAATTGCGCCTAAATGGTTTTCTCAATTGATTTTATCCTATAACTTGCCTAAATGAATATTTATTTCAATTATTTTTTAATTTTAACCATGGAATATAATTCAGAAATGGAAATACATTTTGTATTTTACAGAGTTTTGCTTAAGTCGCTGTCAGTTAAGAACGGGGCGACAAAATAGAAAAATGTATAGGTACAAAATTGAAGACAATGAAATTTTTAACAAAAAATGTCCAAAAAGTTTTGCTGTAAAGGCGATTTTTATAGGTCAAAATACGGTTTCAAAATGTGCAATTTACATTGTTAACATAGGAGTGTTCGGATATGTTCGTTACTCACTGTATTCCATTGCCTCTAAAGCTTGTGCTGACGAGATGGGGCATATGGATCGGGGCTGCAGTGGTTTACCATAAATATTTTAAAAATGTAAGAAAAGCCATTGACAGTTTAATGATTTTAATACTGCAGACTGCATAGAGAAAGCACAAGAGGCGTTTAAGGCTTCTAATCTTGAGAAAAATTTAGTAAAGATTATCTTCCTAAGAGCTAAGAAACTAAGAAAGAAGCATTGCATACCAATATTAGCAACTTTGAAAATTTGCAACAACAATTGAAAGAAAATTAAAAAAAATTAAAAATTAGTTGGCTTAGAACAATGAAAACTAATTACATGTAGTGTGTATCGAGGGAAGCCCACAGATCAATTTTGGACCTCTTAGATCACAGCAGTATATTCGGCGCGACCAGGATTTGAACCGCGGTTACTCGCTTCACAGTTGGTCAATGTAGGGTCTACGCCATACTGCTGGTAAGCTCCGGGTAAGATTGTAAAACTTATTTCTGCACGATTGGATGCTCTTTTGGTGAAAAACCTGGGTTACTCGGATTTAATGCAAATTAGCAAAGTATTATCTGGAGATTTAAATAGTCTCCCAAATAAAATTGGAAGCTTAGATGGCTCCAGATTTTAAATATGCTCCTGTTACTTCTTGTGACGTAGAGTGGTCATTTTCTGCGTACAAACAAATTTTAACGGACAACATAAGAAGTTTTACTCCAGAATATTTGGAAAATGCTTTAATTTGTTATGTAAATGTTGAAAGTTAATATTATTGTTAAATTAAAAGTTAAATTGAATATTTTATATTCTTTATTTTAATAATTTAATTTTTTATTTTGGACTGCCTATTAGTGCCTATAATTTAATTATTTGCCTGCCTATTTTGAAAGTTTTCAGTGCCTAAAAATCCGGGCCTTACTTATAATACATCGTCGGGACTATTAAAACATCCTGTAATATACCTTCATTTGAACATTTGAATTTTACCTTGAGGTGAGTTGTATTAGAGTTATTGTTTACAATAATCACGGCCAAGTTCGACCCTGCAGAACAACAAAAAAACTTGACTTCCGGGAGTGTTAAGAAAAATTAATAAAATTTCAAAAAATTAGTAACATCTTTTAGCGTCGACCATTTTTGAAACCTAAACAAATATTTAAAAAAATTAAATGCCCGCATTAAAGTCATTTTTAGCGTTTGAACGTTAATTAAGTACGAAACTTACTTGAGCGTATTTAATAAAAGTCAAGTGAATGAGTTTGTAGTTTCATTTAATGAACCTAAATGTTTTGTAAATGAAAATTAATTAATAATCTTTTGCAATTTAATTTTTCATAAAATATGGTTGAAATCATTCGCTTTGCGAGTATTTATTTAAATATAGAACTAAAGCTGGCTAATTTCGATAAGCGGTCAAGCGAACAAAATATTCACAATTTTTTCGTTTGGAAGCAAAAATCAAAAACCCGATGTTATGATGTTAAGAAGTAAGCTCTACACTTACCTAGCTGGTGGATGTATGAGCTGCAAACAAATAACCACTTGAATTGCATTTCCTCATACACAGGATATGCAATATGCTGGATTTTTTAAAATGGTTTTTCAAAACAAACGAAATATTTAATATTCAATTTATTTTAAAAATAATAGATTAAATCAATTTTTAGCTAAACAATAAAAAGGATGATGAGAAAAAATTGGATTGGACTCCTACGACAAGACAAGACAAAAATCCGTCGTTTTCTACTGTGAATTTTGTAAAGCTGAGGTGTGGAGTATCGTAAAATATGTTAGTGCATCGATTGACACTAATTTTAGCTACGTAAAAGTTTAAAACTCATTTAATTTGTCAGAGTAAAACTTTGCCCCCTTCCGGGTAGGTTTTTTAAAGCTGAAAGATCGTCTAACGTAAAATATGTTAGTGCATTGATTGACACTAATTTCTTTTTGACATTTCAAATTTTGAATTTCTTTCAATTGATACTCATCAGCCTTAAAAAACAACAAAATGTTTAATTCCTTGTAAAAATGATCTAGGCCTGGGATCGAAAAGTAAAATCAAAAATTTGATTTTGATAAAGAAAATAAAAAATTTGTTTTTTGTTTTTTCAACAAATATAATTGCTGGTGCACTGGGGTGTATTCCATAAGACCTTTTAGAAAGTTAAATTTCTGGAACGGAATATCCTTTAACTATAATTGATAGTGCACTGGAGGGTATTCCATACCCCCCAGACCCCCCGGTTTGAAAACTCAAAAGTGTGTGTGTATGTGTTGTGTGCGTTACCTTCATATGAAAACTTTTTATTCTCTTAGAACAAATACATCTACATATCATTTGTATACAAACAAAAAGTTTTAGTTCATATTTAGACAGCATATACCTATATATGCGTCGTGAAAACTCCCACCGGGGGGTCTAGGGGGTAATTCCTGGTACGGATGTAACAAGTTTAATAGCATATGGCAATCGTTTGAACATAATTGCTGGTGACCTGGGGGTATTCTAGCTGCTTGACGCGACTATTGAAAGAAAAACCAAATACAGAGATAGTGGAAGCTCAGAGAGACAATTTCAACAACACCTGATCGCCTGATTCTTATACTAAAACAAATGTCAAACTTAGTCAAACAATTTTCCAGGTACTCCCACCGGTTAAAACCATTTTCTTAACAAGAATAGTTAATTAATTTTTTCTTCTAAATTCAGTGAAGCACATTTTTCTATTTCTCCGTTTCGGTCTTCTTTCTTCTGTCTACTCTTTCGTTTATAACCTGCATTGACCTAAGGACAACCAGAGAAATCTAAAACATTCAGCGAAAGCTAAGGAAATTTAGAGACATTTGAGAAAATCAAAGAAATTGCATAAATGAAAATCCGTTTTTTCTGATGCGCAATGAGCAAGCTCAGAGAGTTGATAACCATATCCGATATATAGAATAACGAACCAATGTTTTGGTTTAGGTATTTTCACCGATTATTCAAGTGTTTTGTAACCAACCAAGCAACCAACCTATCCATACCAGCTCGATAATTATAGGAGCAATACCTGGATTCTAGTGCTTATCAGTGATAATCCTCTTGTTATCCTTTCCCTTCACTTTATGTTGATTCCTATACAAAAGGAGAGAAGAATTAAGAAGATCTTGCACCAACACTAAGAACTAGTTAAACTTTAGATAAAAGTTAACCCAGGGTCAACGGATATGGATCCAATCAGAGTGGCCAAAGCTAGAGTTAACCTTTGGTATTCCAGGGGATTTCGATACAACGAAAAGCACAGATGACTAGCTTAAGGTGTGATTTCTTAGCTTCGCATTCTAAGGGAACATTCCTATTAGAAAGTATGATTGATATAAAAGCATGAAAGATGTGACTCCTTAGCTGCAGTTGGGGCTCTGCGACTGAAGTCGCAGTGAAGGTAGGCGTTCACTTATCCGCATCGTCGTCACCGTCCGCATCGGACGAATTTTCTTGTTAGGGTGAGCCTGTGTAGAACAATACGATGTAACGAACGCTGGCTCATTTAAAATAATGCAAAGCAACTGAAAATGCGATGACGGCGTTGCTGGCGGTGAGGTCGATGCGGACAAGTGAACGCTTACCTTGACTGCGCTCCATGCTTTCTTATAAGAATGTTACCTTAGAGTCGCCTGCATAGATCGCATTCTAAGGAAACACATCCATAATAAAGCATGGAGATCAGCCACTGCGACTTCAGTCGCAGAGCCCCAACCGCAGCTAAGTAAACTTATCTTTAGCTGGGCGAAATTATCTGCAACACCACGAAGGACTAGTTCAACTTTAGATAAAAGTAAATCCAAACTAATTTTGATCCATTCAGAGTGGAAAAAGCTAGAGTAAACTTTTGGTATTTCATGGATTTTCGATTCGATTCTGGGTTGCAGAGAAACGGCACAGATGACTAGCTGAAGGTGTGATTCTTTAGCTGCAACTGGAGCTCTGCGAATGCAGTGACTGCTCTCCATTCTTTCTTATGAGACAATCGCATTCTAAGGAAACACTCCCATAAGAAAGCATGGAGAGCTCAGCTACAGCTAGGAATCATATCTTTAGCTGGACGAAATTATCGGCACCAACACTAAGGACTAGTTCAACTTTCAAAGCAATCGGAGTGGCCAAAGCTGGAGTTAACTTTGGGAATTTCATGGGTTAACTCTGATCTGAGGTTGATCTGGCCCCAATGATGCAGACTTGCATCCTGGCATGCCGAAGGGATACTAATAGCATCAAAGGCTCAATTTTTGGATTATGTTATCAGTATTTGATTTTTATTTTACGATTTTATTTTTTCTTTTCAGGCCTTTCTGTCCATAGGGCCTAGGCACGTGCCTAATGCGTCTAACGGTAAAATGGGCCTTGCTGCTACCTTTAAAATATCAATTTAAAGTTTTCCAATTAAACTAAATAATACCAAATTTTCTCTCATCACTTGGAGTCGATCCACAATTATCCATAACCTGTTTAAACTTGGAACAACAAAATCCAAAAATACTCAAAAATTTTTATTCACAAATCAAATCAATTTTATTCTCTAAATATTAAAGAAAATCTCAAAAATAACGCAAAATTACGGGAAACGACTTTCTCAACAACCGCTTCAGGCGGCCATTTTAGCAAAAAGCTGTATTTATTCCGCCAGTCGGCGCTAGCTCTAATATATAATTGCGGTAAAATAATGAAAATCATCTCTACAGATCCGTATTGCCGTAGTACCATGGATAATAATTATAAATATTTGAGTTTAACAAATTTCAATCAGTACTTAATGAGCTACAGGCGATAGTATTTGCTCAGCTCTGTATTTTAATTGGTGGACCCGGCCATAGTTGCCTTCAAGAAGTGTCACAGTTAACATTGTATCTTAAATTTATTTTAAATTGGATTTTGTCAATTATAGGCGAAACGATTCCGTTTTTTTAGCTTTGCATTAGGCACGTGCCTGGGGCCCAATGGCCCGAGGGGCCCGAAAAGAGAAAACATAAAATCGTAAAATAAAAATAAAATTCTGATTTCCACAGCGATACCTCCTTGGTTTCTATCTTATATTGGTCCAAAAATATATCTAAATTTCCAAAATTAATCGACTTTTAAAATTTATCCCTAATGTAACCGCTAAATTCTTCAATTCAATCTCCTCTCGTTCAAAGCATCATCTTTGATATTAATAAAAACTTATGGTTCCGGATAAAGTGCTGATCTCAAAATAATAAATTGAAACCAGTCCAAACCAGTAATTTCTATTGTACTACAACGGACGTGTGTTACTTGCTCATTGGTTATCATCAGTTGTCAACGTAGAAGCGATGCCGAACGGGAATAAATACCAAAGTAGAACGGGAAATTTTTTGTTGTCATTTTTTAATAGAATATTGCGAAAATTTCAAAGCAAGGCAAGTCAAGTCGTATTTCATATTATTTTAGGAATTTATATTAAGTGCACTAAATGAACAATAATTTCAACTATCTCTTAATCTCCTGCAATGCTGTAATTTAGATAATATAAAGTAATATGGCCGAAGGTGATGAAAAGATTTAATCACTTCTCCATAGTCAGTGTAAGAAGTATAAAGTATTTTATTTGATTTCTATTCGAATTCGAACTCACAGGCAAAGCAAGGCCTAAGGTATAATTTTACTTTTTCGTCTAATTACATTAGAAAACCCACAATTTTCATTAATAGTATATCAGTTATCAAGGGAGTAACAGAGGTAATTAATCGCAAGTTTAGAAAATTCTTCTATTTTTATTGAAAAATTTTGATTTTCTGTATTTTTGCTGATTCTTCAACAGGAGATAATTAATTCTATTGCAGATTACAGGAAAATTACAAACGCTCTAGAAAAATCCTAAAATGAAATTTTTCCTTGAGAAAAGTTCAATTCCTACTTGCATTCTTTTAACCACAAAACTCGATTAAATGTAGAACAATGTAAACTCGCGGGTAACTTAAAAGCTCAATTTTGTCGAAATTGTTAAGAAAATCTACCTCTAGAGGTGAAAAACAATGCTTTTCATTTAAATTTTTTTTAACAATAGGAACTGGAATACTTCCAGTTTTTGTAGATAACTAAAATTTCTTACTTGATTGGCCACGATAAAGTGCTACCAGATGGTTCGAAGTGAAAATCCTTGAAATTTACATAATAATAATTTTTCAATAATTTCGATAATCGGTTCAATACGGCTTCGTTTATACGTCAATATTTACGTACAACTCTCGGATAAACATAAACCAAATGGTAACAAGAAAAATTTAAACAAAGTTAAAGCTTATTTGTAAAACCTCAACTTGTCCATCAAATCTCGCTTGCCGATTGATTAATAGTGTCAATATTTATAAAATTCATTAGAATACAAAATCCGTGTGACACATAATCAACTAAACAAAGAGCAAATGCGGACGTCATTTCTAAAAATAATGTAGTAGCTCCTAATTTTTTGCGTTACGGTAGTATCGTTTGCGTAATTTATTGCAATATCCAGCATAAAATTGGGCTAATATCAGTAACGCACCTACCATTGTCGCCGAAAGGTGCAGGAGGTACTCATACCTCCCAGACCTGTTCCTAAAGATTTTTCTCTTCCTACACAGAAAAGCTGTTAACATGATCGTGATTAAATTTAAATTAATTTAAGATAAATAATTAAATTTAATTTTTGATCTAGGGTAGTGGTTAAGGTGCGGTTAGACGGTAGACTCCCTAGCGTTTTTATTAAAAGCATGACATAGGTTAAGAGTAGAATAATTGTTACATAATTTTATGTGGACGATGATCGAAACTTATTTGAAGCAGCCTGACAAGGATTAAAATGAAATGCGGCACCTCGTGAATAGTATAAATTAACAAGAAGCTTGAATAACAAAACCACGTATATGGATAACAGAAGCCATCACATATTTTACGTCTTAATGTACAGCATGTATTGTAAATAATTAACAACTCGAAAGAAAAATTACAAACACTAAATCATACTTCCAGGTTTTTGTAAAAGTTTAAATTTTATGTCCGACTTGACTTGAAATTTAAAACCTAAATTATTATTAAATTTGACACCAATAATTTATATTTATTGTTAAACAAATATATTGCACCTTTATCTACTTGAAAATTATTAATAACCCAATAAATATATCTGATACGCATCACGCAAAGAAAATGGTGGGTGGAAGTCGGCGCTAGATGTCTCCATTAGTTGTAGGAGAAGTTGGGTCGTTTTTGAAAAATTTCGATCTGTCAGTTAAAGAGACAGGGCTTTAAATCTGCGGTACCTGTTGGGACACGCCGACACCATTTAACGAACTAAACTTACAAAAAACCTACCCAACTTATTTTTTAACTCAGAAAAATGGACGACCAGATTGATTAGCCGAAATAAGTTGTTACTGCATCATAAATAAACATTACTCGATAATAATTATTGCAAGTCAGTGTAAATGTTTTATGATACATCAATACACGATTTCGATCGAGATCCTATTATTTGCCAGAACAATAAATAATAACTTTAGATGATAAAGAAATAAAAAAGATCTTGACGTGTCACGTGACGCTTAATCTGTTTTGTAACTTCCTAGGTTTATGCACGACTGATTTTTTGAATGACACTACAAAGTAAAATACCATGATGATTATAATTTAGACAAAAACTAATTAAGAATCGATTTTCAAGTAAATGCACTATGACCCTACATTTTTCTCAGTTTGATTCGCATTTTCGCTTCCATCTCCTTCAACGAACGAAATTCTCAAAATCACTTTCAAAATTTTATTGTTGAACTTCAAAATGAAAAGATGAATTAATTTAGTAATTTTTTTAATATGTAGACTGCATATAATTTCACAAAAACCAAAAAAGTATAATCTCGAGAGGGGATTCACCGGAGAAATCCGGTATACAAGTGCCCCTGTTTCAGAACCCAAAGATTTGTAAATGTGTTCATCATTGATTTTCTTAAATGGGAACTTTTCACTCTATCAGAATCAATAAATTTCATGCTTTCCTTGCTTTGCTGCAAAAAAAATTTAAAATACAAAATAAATTTGGTTTCTTCGTTGCTGCTGGATGCTGCCACAAACTATGATGCACCAGCAAATTCAACTTCACCTTGAACAGTTTAAAATTAAATGAATTTTGAATTTCAGGAGCTTAATTTTTGAGATCTTTCCTGAAATCAAATCCTTATTTTGGCTTTCCTGATTTTACAAAATCCTTTGTTACCCAATCACTAATAGAAATCGGCTTCCCGTTTTTATTTCATGCATCTTCGACATGGAAAATATTGTCTTTTTTTGTCAACAACAAGTTTGTCCTGGTTGCGGTTTTCTTTAAGACCACAGTTGTGGCTTGATGTGATCACTAGTTGAAGTTATGAACGGAGATTCTGGGTTCAAATCCCGAACTGGGAAGAATTTCTTAACTCAGCCCTTTAGTGAACATCAAGCTGTGGATCGAAATACTTATAATTTCCTTAACAACTCAATGGAAAAACGGGGTACAATAAGCCTGGAGCTTCAGTGCAAAGTGAAGTTATTACGGTTGTTATTGGTACTTTGGCAGTGCCGGATCAAGCTATTTCAGCGCCGGGTGCAGATTAAGTATAGGCAAATTCTGAAGTTTTAATTAAATTAATAAAATTTTCAGAAAAGTAAAAATGTGAATTTTCGAAGGTGATAGATACTCCATCTACATCAGTTATCCAAGATGTAACGCGAGACTACCGCAAAAGCTGAATCATCGGCCTAGCACCTACAGGGAAATAATGTAGTCATCACATGGACCGCAAGGATTTACTGTATTACTGATCATTTTGAGATGACTACGATTACACAAATTAAATCATAGATGAGCATGCATCAAGAGATTAAGAAGCACTGAAGGGTATACCAGGGTAACCAACAGGACGCAGTTTGATTCATAAGAAACCGAGGAGGAAACCCCTGGGAAATTTGTTGTACAAGTGAAGGAAAATTTAAGGAAATCTTATAAATTACAGATAATTTTGATTTTGAACCTTTTCGGAAGGAAATCATGAAACAATGCAAAAGAAAATCCAAGAAAATTTTAGGAAATCCGGGAAAATCTACAGAAATTCAAGAAAATGTTATAGAAAGAAATCTGGTGTATTGGGTGTGTGCTTTCCTTCTCATAATAAGCTAAGAAAATATGGTTTTTTGTCTAATTTTACCTTAATAAATTCCATTCGAGTATTATTTATATGCAGGGTTCTCACTCGTCTGGAAAACCTAGAAAATCTGGGGAAATTTAAGATTTTCCTAATTTTATCAGGAAAATTCAGGGAAAAAAGTCATTTTTATTTTTAGTGCCAAGTTAGGGAAATTAAATTATCAGTCAGGAAAAACAATTTAATTTTTAATTTTAAAATTGGAATTTTTTTATTTAATTTAAAATTTTTTTGACTAAAATTTAAATTTTTTTAATTTTGAAATTTAAAAAAGAAATTAAAATTTATTAAAATTACTATTTTTTACATTTTTATCTTTCGATTTATCGAAATGTCAGGGAAATGTTTTATTTCTTGTTAAGGAAAACCGGGAAAGGGCATCAGGGAATTTGATTTGGAAAATTTAGTGTCAATATAATATTAATATTATATTATTATTTTATGATTTTAATAGGTAGATCGCAAAAAAATGTTAAGAAACATAGTCGTTCGTATATAAAATGAAGTTGGCCACCCCTGCTATGCAGGGTGCTCATATTAAGTAAGTAAGATAAATCACACAACACAATATATATATAAGTTTTCAGTTTTTGAAACCGGGGGGTCTGAGGGTGTGGAACACCCTCCAGTACATCTAAACAAAATTGTTCCCTGAATCTAGGTTCACCTAGATCCAGTAATGCCCAGTGGAATCACAACTTTAAAACTGGAATCGAAATCTGTTTGCTATTTGGAATATATTTATGTTCAGTAGAATGTACACCTATTTGTGTTTTTTAACACACTTACTGGTATACTGGAGGGTGTTCCACACCCCCCAGACCCCCCGGTTGTAAAAACTGGTAACTTGCATATGCGCATGTTCTGTGTGACTGCTGTTATTTTTTGCTGAAATAAACAGCAAAAATAAGTGAAAAAATTAAGCAAAACAACGGAAAAATGATTTTTTATGCTATTTCAGGGGACAAATCTTCTCCAAAATGAAAACTTTCTTGCTACAAATATTTTAACTATTTACCTCTCTAGCTTACCAGAAAAAATGTAAAGGCTAAAATAATTGTTAAAAGAAATAATAAAATAGATAGGGGAGGAGGCATTCCCCGAAAGCGGCGGATGAATTTACATAAGAATCAGGAGGAATGGTATCAGGACTCGAAAGAAATTTTGATTTGCAGACCTCTGTGTTATCATTAGGGGACGTGCGTTAATTAAGTGGGGTTTAGGGTTTTTTTCGCATGAAACTGTAAAATTGCGAGAAAACTGGGTTAAATAAAATAAAATAAACAATTTCACGTGAGATTAGAAGGGGGAGAAAGGGTTAAATCAAATCTTACGACATCTCACCAGGGCAAAATTTTGCTTTCACCATAAATGGTTTATGGAAAGTCAAAAACTATATTTCTATTCATTTTCTTCCAAATCCTCTTTTTTTTCTTCTGCAGACCTGAGCATATTAATTGCTTTACATTTGAGGCAGATGTGCCCGTAACCCTGGATTTATTGTTGATGAGGGCAAATCATCAACCCGGGGGGACCGCAGGTTTTACGTGCTCCCCGAAGCACGGATCCAATCCAAACAAATCCAATTTTAAAATTTCACTTTAAACACATTTTCCAACACTAAAATGATTATGCGAATATAGTAGAGCGTCGATAATCCGGATTAATTGCGACCGGACCCTATCCGGATTATCAAAATGTCCGGATTATCGAAAAGAACCAAAAAATGATCATTTGAGTTCAGAACAAAATGAAAATTTGCTAAAACCGTGAATAATTCACTTTAGTGGTTAAATAATTGGAGTATATTAATAAAACCATTAATTAATATGAATTTATAATATATTTTAATGAAAGAATATGAAAAAACGACCCTGCCGAAACGCTTTTGTTTGATTTATTTTAAATTTTTAATTTAATTTAATTTAATTTCAACTTTTTTTCCACCGGAATTGAATCCGGATTATCGACGTTCTACTGTACTAACAAATCTATTCTGGTTACCTTGAACTGTTAATTTAAATTTCACAAATTTAGCATTCAACTAATTTCAATTTTATAATTAAATTCCTTATCTCTTCAATCTTCTGTTATGCAAAAAAATATACCAATCGTCCAAATTAAACAATCGGGTCCAAACTTTTTCCCAAAATTTGAGAAAAATCCAAATTTGGATTCAAATCAAAAATTGAGGATACAACCACTTATAAGTTGAGTTTTCGATTTCCCATTTTATTCAATTTATTCACAATCTTTTATTTGCAACCGCTTCCATTCTCGAGTAGAAAATTGTTGATTTGTATAAATCAGTTGTAAAAACGCCATTTGTATCAGAAATATCCTTTTGAGTCATCAGTTGTATTATATAAACATCTGTTTGGCCAATATTTCAACTTTCAAATTAATATAACAGAAATATTATTGACTCAGATTCGTTTATTTTCTTATACTTATAGGCAAAAGCCCCTCCATCGCATACTACTACTATCTAGCTAGTTATTACACCTCTTAGGGCCTTTCACACTATAATACATAAACTAAGTTTATTCAGTGTGTGGAGAACTTTATCATTTATTCCCCAGGGAAGATAAAATTCATCACACTGTGCTGAGTAAAAAGTTGCACAAATATTATATTATACAAATATATGATTTTAAAGTTTTAACTCAAATAGCTAGCAAAAATGATTAGATGAAGTTTATATTATGAATAAGCACTTCACACAAAGGCAGATGATGCCAATTTAAAATTAATAATTACAAACTATAATTTATTGGATTTTACGAAAAGTTTAAATTCATAAAAATTAATTATAAAATTTTAGCTTCTAATTGGTCAAATAAACGATTAATTGTGCTAAATCGGGTACCTATAGTTTAGTTCTGTAAACTGTGTATTAGCAAGTGCATTCAGAGGTATAGTGACCACAGCTGAATCTTCAAAAAGTAAGAGAGTTTTTGTTTCCACGTTAAATTTGTACTTAGTTGTTGAAGTTTCAATTTTCGATGAAAAAATTGCCCATGTTTAGTAAATAATAAATGCCTGCGGCATTGCTGCAGATTTGCTCTACTATCTTTGACCGAATATTTTTCGATTTAGTTTATTTTTGAACAAATCTGTTTTTTTGAGAAAAAATTGAAGTGAATCAATTGATAATTTAACCGCCCTACTCTTGTCATCTTGTCAGAATCTAATTTGACGTAGATTTTTATATTATTCATAATTTAGTTGGAATATTTCGGTAGCAGAATTCTGCCGCTGGCCAGTAATTGTGTCGGATTTTGATTTGATATATATTTGCTTTTCATATAATTTTGAATCTGACTGTGACTTGGAAAAACGATATTATGTAAACCAATGAGTGTTATTTTTTCACTGCTGATTCGTAAAAATAATAAAATAACAGCAAACTTCTTTCAGATTTTTTTGCGTTTGCAGAAAAACATATTTTTGTTTTGTTTTTTAGAAAGAACTGGATACCTTCGGGCGAGACTCCAGATCATTAAGGTGTCCTTTAACTGTAGGAATACAGAGAAAACGGAAAAATCTGTAGCTTGTACAATTGTATAGTTAAAAATTGCAAAATTTTTACCCCCTCCATCTTTTTTGATTCTATGAAATATTGATGAGAAGTCCAATATTAAATAGTAATCCATTAAAATTTGGAGTTAAACAAAAATCAGGATGGCATTTGTGACAACTAGGATGCTTGATATTAAGTTAATAAGATGAGTTTGTATTAGAGTGAACAAGATTATTTAGAATTCTGTTCTTATTAGATGAATTTTGAATGCATCACGAACAAGTAGAGTGCTAATACTGCGAGTAACGACATTGACAAAGACAAGTCTTAAGAGTTACCTACATTGATGCCGAGATGTGACGTGTCTCAGACGGCGTATCAGTTTCAGGAGACGGGAATTTCAAAGGTAAATGTCAAGTTATGTTAGTAAAGTCTCGTCCTGCTTTGCTATGTTATGTAACAGTAGCATAAAGATATAATAATATGTAACATTATACAAGAACTAACGTCAGAACCATATACAATGCAAATTTAGTATTCACTAATCGGAACATTTCACAAAAATTTATCGATTGAAGCTTTACCGACTTGTCATTCCCGTTATCATCCAATTTTTTATTTATTTACCATAATTCATGTACAGTGTACCTATTACACGACATAGCACTTGACGACGTTTCTCATCGTTTTCCCTGCTCTACAACGCCATTTTCGTCGGTTTTCATCCGATCACTTTGGGTATGAAAATTTAATGGGGGAAAAAAACAATTACACGTAGTATGGGTTTTGATTTGTGTTGGGGAATAAAACAAAATAGAGAGTACCTCTACTAGAATATTTCGTAATAATAATTTATCGATATCTGAGGCATAAATAATATTTCTATGTTAGTAAGAATCGAGCTGATACGAATGTTGAACAATGCGCACCTCCCATCACTCTGTTAACATAAATCTCGGGAATGTCAAAAGAAAAACGCCCAATCGCAACAAACATAAATTACTTATACTGCTATTTATAAATCTCAGCTCAAACTCATACAATTTATACATTGGGAATTGTTTTCTCAAAATCAAACCTCACAAAATGCAAACGTTTTATGCTAAGCTGGCTTTTTTCGCAAAACTCAAAAAGTCCTCTCCACTTGGCTAGGAAGAAAATTTATTATTCAAATCATACAGTAAGGAATGCATTTTCAACATTGGCAGAAGGGCGTGCAGAAGTAAGTATTTTATGTCTCTGAAAACTATAATTAGAGTCTAATAAATAATGTTGTCAGATAAAGGAATATGAATCAAGTTAAAATAAAACTTGCACTGAATCGAAAATGAATAAGTCAATGTCTTACAGATGACAGAACTCTTAATATTGAAGACCTGCCCACAGATCCTCCTCGACTATTAATACTTTGACCGTTAATTACTGAATACAAAATAAATTAAACCTTGGTCTGATAGCCAACCATCTATCAGGGATGTCGATAAATTTAAAAAATCTCTTTTGCTGTTTGAATTTTGATTACAATTTAACGACAGGTGTTTGGTGTTCATTTCGGCTTCTCTCAACGCTTCTTCCTTTTCATTTCTTTTTTGACTTATTTTTTGTCATAATATATCAGCTCGGGGACATACTTCTTTATCATCTTCTTTCAAATATTTTATGCCTCTCTCCTCTAGGCGATCTACAATATAACGTGGATTCCTAACCACGGACAGTTAGGCAGCCAGCCAGGGCCGGATTATTAATGTATGCGCCCCTAGGCAAAAGTTTTGAAGCGCCCGCGCCCCCCCCCCCCCCAATATGACAAAATACATATTGCGAAAATTTAATTCTTTTTCGGGATTGCATGTTTCCAAATACTCTGTGATAACATTATTTTCAAAATCAGCAGTGTTAGTTAACTCCTAAATTCAATAAGTCCATTTTTACCAATTGAATTTCTTAAGTATGCTTTTGTTTTCTTTAAAGTTGAAAATGACCTTATTACTATTTCTAAATTGGGAAACATTGAAATCAATATTTTCTCTTGAATAAAATTTAAAATTTCCTTCTAATTCTTCAATATTTTCAATAAAGTATTTGAATTGAATGCACTGTTCAGAAAATTCCAAGTTCAACTTTTCACATGTTTGAAGATTTTGTGAATGATTACGTAATTCGCCATCATCAAGGTTTTTCAAATTATTTAAAAATCCAAAATTATTTTCAATTTTGCTATAGACAATTACCCTTTTTTTCAATTCTTCTTATAATCTGTCTATAATTGCAAATAAATGTTAATTCTCATTTCAGTTTTCCCACCAAACCCGACTTCACCATGCTTACTTTTGCCAAACTGTCTTCATTTTTATATTTATAAATATTCAACAATTCTTTTCCACGTTCTTCGTAAACGTCATACGAGTATACTGATCTCGAGAACGAAAGTATCCTAATACTGAACTGTAGAATTTGGTTGAAACAGCAATTAATTGATAAATCTGTTTCTATTTTTTGAAGAGATTTGCTGACTTTGTCACATTTATTCAAAATGACGGACAAAAATTTAGTTAAAATTCAATAATCAATAGATTTCAATAATCCAAAATTTTTAGTAACCTATTTGCTTAAGCCTTTAAATGATTTTTCTATTTTTCTTTACTATTTGGCGCTCCTAGGCAGTTGCCTAGTTTGCCTATTGGTTAATCCGGCCCTGCAGCCAGCCAGAACAAAGCTTTCACTTCGACCTGGATCAAACCAGCTACCTCAGAATTAGCAATCAACCACTTGAACCAACGAGCTGCTAATTAACTGCTTAATTTGAATTATGTAAATGCAATCCATTTAATTTTAATTTTTTATACATAACCACCAGCGTTGGTGGGCGTCCACTCTAAAATATGCCTTATACACTAGTGCCCGGATATCTTATTTATTTTATTATAATTTTTAGAGAAATGTCTGTGCCAGAGTGTGCCAAATAGCTCAGAGGAATGGTATTTCAATTTAATTCAGTTTTTCAACTTCCGGTATTCGAAGGATTAAATGAAAACATAAATCAGTTTGAAAATTATTTATAAATACATTGTTCTTTTCTTTGAAATTCACTCATGTGGGTAGGTAATAAAGTAGTTTAATAAATATGAAGTAATTTTTAAAACTTACATTTTTTCAAAATTCAAATTTTGAAATTCTGAATTTTTAGGGCCGCTTTTTGAAGCAAAAGTCCCAGAAGTCTAGCAGCGGATCTGCTAAATTTATCAGGAGTTCTATTTGACAGTAATCTAATAAACTTCTAATTAGCAATTCAGGTGGAGAACCCATCGATTGTACTGACTTCCGGGCAGGATGCAGACAATTTATTTATTTCCAATATTTTCCTAAATATTTATTTTTTCCTATAAATTAATAAATTGAGTGACGGCAATTATGATATTGAAACTAGGGGGAGGGGGGCTGGAAGTATGGAATAACCCCCAGCATTGGGAATTGAATAACTTTTCTGAATTAAAAACAAATAATGCGCTTGAGGGTATTCTAGTATACTAAAAATCGCACAACCTTCTTCCTCTAGTTCATTTTAAGTTACCAAACTAAAAACATCAGTGCGGCCTCCAGGCCGCACAACCTGAGTAATCAAGTTACCGAGTAAAACTGACTCAGCGCGAATCTAAGGTCGAACAATTCCTAATATTTCCTAATTTCTTGAAAGTTCCTAAGATTTCTTTGAATTTTCCGGATTTCCCAGAAATTCCTATTTATAGGATTTTCTACATTTCATAGAATATCCTATAGAATTTTCTAAACTTCTTCGGATTTCTTATTTCTTAAGATTTTCTTGAATCTTCTCAATTTTTTTTTTCTGATTTTCTCTTCACTTGTCACCAAGTGTCTTCAGCGATTCCTTCCACTCATGTAAGATTTCCTCAAATTTCGTGATAGTTCGGGCAAAATTAACTATTTTAATCTAAATAAGAATCTGATTGGTCTTTTCTTGACAGCTAATGGAATTCCAACCAATCACTCACTGGAAATTCAGGGCGAATTCTTAAGTTAATGGGGTTTTCATAACCATCAAGCTTTATCTCGGCCAAAAAGGGAAAATGTGGTGATATGGTAGACATCAATAATAATTTAACTAAACTAAGGGGTATATATCTCAAAATACTTTTGTACACAGGACTCAAAATTCCAATGATTTCCATGGAATTCCAAAGATTTTCAAAGAATTCCAATTCCAATTCCAAAATTTAAAAAATAAAATCTCCTAAATTCTTATCTAAGCCTCATTTAGCTCACCCATGAATTTCTTATGAATCTTTTCTTGTGTACAACTGAAGGGAAATTTGAAGAAGTCTGAAAAAAATGGAAATGCAAGGTACCGTAAACTGGGGTAACATTGGCTCTTTACGGGTAAGTTTGGCCCACCTTCCGGAAAAAGATTGTTTATGCTATAATTCCGCAACCAACAATGCAAATTGTATAATTCTGATATGATATGATAGGTAGAATTAAGTAAGTTTACTTAATTAAGTAAACAAAATGCAAATTTGGGTAAGTTCTCGATCTACGGCGTTTTCCTGTGTTTCTAGTCATCATCTTCTGAAAACAGACAGAGAAAATAGGAACAACTTCAGTTAGTTTACAGAAAAAAATATATAAAACAACTATTTTAAAAAAAAATTGCTAATAATTAAATCAAAAAGTCAAAAATTTTGCCCGGGCCAAAGTTACCCCAAAACAAAAAGTAGCTACTGTTTCAAACCAAAACAAAGTAATTATAATTCTATGCTTTCATTTGTATTTCTTGAGAAAATTAAAATAAATGTTTAATTTCTTCCGATTTTGCGTTTTTTCTATTAATTATCCTTCTAAAAATTCAATCCCACCACAAATCACTGGCTTTAAAGATCCCACTGCAGGTAACTTTGGTCCTATTTTTCAAAAAATTGTTTCGGGGGTTTATAAACGTCGAAAAATTGAAATTACTCTATGAAATTGTTTCTCTGTGTATGCAGAAGTAGAAAAAAATTATTGTTAACAATTTTTGCATACAGTTTTTTGCGAAAAAAATGCGAAAAAGTGGGCCAATGTTACCCCAGTTTACGGTAATTAGAAAATCTTAAAAATACTATAGATGAGCTTTTTCATTTTGTCAATTTTCTGAGATTTTCTTGGCTCTTCTAAGATTTTTCCGATTTCTTAAAATATTCTAGAATTTTTTTCATTTTCTAGAATTTTCCATTTCACAATGTCCTAAGATCCTGAAACTTTCTAGATTTTTCTGAATTTCTTTGGATTTTCCCCTGTTTCTAAGATATCCTAGGATTTTCTACATTTCTAAACATTTTTCCGGTTTTCTGTAGATTTCTTATCACTCCTATCCCAGATTTCTCCCTCGATTTTAACAAACTTAAGTGGAAAACCAACAGGAAATCGTCATAATACAAAACTAAAGGGAAATTTGAAAAAAATGTATTTCCTATTTTTATTTCTTTCTTAAGCTTTTCTTGAATTTCTTAAAATTTTTAAATTTCCTATGATTTTTTACAATTTTTCTGATTTTCTATTTACTAAAATTCCTAGAATTTCCTGAGATTATCTTGAAATTCTAAAACTCTTTGAAATTTTCTGGGATTCTCTCGAATATATTTTCAAATTTTTCTGCACTAGTAAACCAGAGTTTTTTGATGATTTTTCCCTATAGTTTGTTGCTGGAAATCTGAGGGGAGATCGTGAAATACAAAAGTGAAGAAAAATCTTATAAAATTAGAAAATCTTAAGAATAATCTGGATAAGTTTTATTTTTTAGCTTTTTTAATTTTATGAGATTTTCTCGATTTCCTAAAATAATAGAATTTCTAAATTTTCTCAAATTTCCATATTCTAAGTTTTCCCGCCAAACCAACGAAATCTACTAATTTCTTTTTTAATTTTAAAAATTATACTTAAATTCCTATCAAAATGTATTTATTTACTCCCTTCTCATTATTGCTCGTTTACCCTCGCCATGAACTTTGCCTGCATCCGCCTTTGATTTCCAAAGTAGTTCCAATCTAAAGAGTTTCTATGATTTCCAAGGAATTCCAGAGATTTTCTAGGGAATTCCAAATAAGTGTACACAAAATTTTTGCGATATTTACCCCCTTGATTCAAGAAGAGAACATAAATCGAACATAAAAAGATCAACTAATGCTAGAGCTAAGTTGAAGACTTAAGCTCTATCTATATATATAAAAGAACTATTGAAGTATCCATTGCAACTCAATTTAGATATACAGTGCATTTGGGCTGGGATATAGTTTTCAATTGAAATTTTAACTTATTTATTTTTCATTTTCGGTGATATACTGAAATTTTGGAATTTATATTTAATGCACTAATCCTTTGTTGAATAATAAACTATTTGTATTGGTTAAAAAATCCATAATTATTAGAATTTGTCACAGGTTTTATGGATCACCCTGTGTAATTCGTAAAATGCTGAATAAATAATTTTTATTATATTTGTTTCGTTACAGCCATAATCTTTCCTTTGCTTTTAAGTAATTTTACGCCTAAGGGCTTCCGGACAAATACGACATTGGATCAGCCCCCTAATAGTCAAGAAATTTTCAGGCAATTATTTTTAATTAAAATTGCAACAAAACTAAATGAAATGACTGCATCGAGGTGTAATTTTGGTGAAAATGGTACGGAAAACTGTGAAAATAATAAAGCAAAACAAATTTCTATGATTTCAATTTTGAAATGTATTGAGAAGTGGAGTGTCAAAAGTTGTGGTCTGATGGTTAGAAATTGACCTGTTATCGTAGGTTAAAGCGGTGACGAGGAAAATTGGTTGGTTATTCTGCGTGGCGCGCAAAGAGGAAACGGGGGGTGGACCAGAGTAGAGCCGAGGCTTGTTCCGGACCGGGGCACATCACTTGTCCGAACCTCTTCTAAAGATTGAATCCGCCGTTTCTACCACTTCACTTCATCTTAGAGAGGACGAGTTATAGTTAAGAGATCTCTTATTGTACCTCATTTAAAGCTGCTAGTTGTTGAAATTACATTCAGCAATTTCATGCACCGACTTCGTAATAACTGCGCTATTATAAAAATAAATTGTGAAGAAGAAAATGAAAATTATTATCGGTGGATTGTAATTAAATTTCGAAATTGCAAAGCTTTTGTCATTTTCGTGTCTTCATAATTTAAGATATTTAAATTCACACACGCACCAACAGTGGTAGCAATCATCTGCTACATTAATAAGTAAATAAGACAGGCATTAGACATTTGCAAGGGCTGTAACGAGCTTTAGTACGGACGCAGCTTTGAGTGCTTAATGCCGCTAGTTTATGTGGGCTTTATCGTTCTCCGGTACGGAGCTTTTATTGTTGCTTGACGTTTATGTAAGTTGATGTGCTTTACTTTATAGCAAGCTTTCAACGTGTAAGCTTGGACATACTTAACACTCTGATAGGTGATCGCAGGTGCTGAATGTTTAGATCCCATTAACGCCATCAACTTTGTTGACTACAAACATGAGCTACGATTGCCAAAAAGCGCCTACGAAATTTCACATTAATTACGCTACAGTCAAGTCGCTCTAAGTAAGCAGCATTAAAATAATGTTACCTACTTCTTTATTTTATTACCGTCTTAACCATCATCTTCTTTAATAGACAGTTTAAGTCACACATAAATTAATTTTTAAGTTATTGACTTGTAAGCCACGTAAAAATATATGAAAATTTACTTTAAAGGAATTTTCTTCACAAAACTTTTACTTCAAGTCCTTCAAGATTAATTTTCTTGTCCACTGTCAATTATTTAAACAGGGTCACAGGCACATTCCCTACTGACATTTTTCTGTTACAGAAAAAATGCTGATTATTATGATAAAACTGATAATTTGAAAATCAATGAATGTTAAAAAGCTTTCTTCTCGACGAAAAACGACTGAATGTAGCTTTATAACAAAATAAATAATAAATTCAAAATGAACATGAAACGATTAAGAATTGAAACTCAGATCGCGAAATCTTGACTCCATTCCGGTAGTTAAAATTTTATAAAACAAAAAAAAATCGTATTTTACATGTAGGTGAATAGAATACATTTTCTTCGAAATGAAAAATTGAATGGAGCTAATTAAATTCTTCAATACTCCAGTTAATTCTAAGACACAATTGCTGCTTCCAACGTACAAAATTAAACCTTCTATTAAATTTATTGACAATATTGATATCAATCCGAGAAGACGAATGATCACAAATTTATTTAAAATTGCAATTATACAGCGCAAACTTGGAAAAAATGCAGAACTATCTCCATCTAGTTTATGTTACAAACACTAATGGGAGAAACCAGCCTCTTAAGATGGCCGCCTAAGCGGTTGGACAAAGTTTTGTCGTGAATAAAAGTGATTTATTATTTATTTATATTTAAGATAAAATTTGAAATTGGAAGATTGAAAATATTAATTATAATTAATTAATAAATTTATAATATTTAAAATTAAAAATATAAAGTAAGTTTGATACTGCGACATATGGGCGAAGTATCTTTGAAATTTAATGTTTCCATTTTATTTTGGAAATTTTATATAAAATTAATTTAAATTTGGATTTGGAATTTAGAAAACAATAAATAGAACGTTTGAGTAGAAAGTTTTTCTTTTAAAATTGTTAAGAATTGAATCCAGGGCTTTTTTGTAACAGTAGGGAGGTAGTTTAAATTTAAAATTTAGAGTAATTTATTATATTAAATTTCCGCACTGACCTATGAGTTTCTAGAAACTTCCTACTTTTAAAACTGAAGATGGTTCAGGGTCTAGCTCTCAAACTGCTCCCCTAGGTTTTTATAGTTACTTTAAAAATTCTTGTAGAATTTGGAAAATGACATTAAAATTGAACGATTAAACTGTGGAAAAATCTAGATTTTTCCTTTAATTTCCAAAATAATCAATTTTATAGTTTCGATTTTTTCCATAAAAACAGTACCTACTTGTGCTCAGCCTAAATAACATGCAATCCACAAAATCCACCCAGTCCACTGTAACTTAAAAACAATGAACCAATCCCTCTAGATTAGTAATTATCCAGTTCGGTCGCGCCTCAGGGTTTTTTTAAAATTATTTTGAGCTACTCAGAGACCCCAGTTTTCTAGATTCTTCATTTTCAAACTCAGTGGCGCTCCAGGGAAGTTTTTAATTATTTAAAATTGCATATAAGTACCTAATTTCATTAAAAAAATTTTAAATTCCAGGGAGCACTTTGCGTGCTACCCCCGCCATGAATATCATCGAATGTTCCAAATACATTATTAGATCAAAATCACAAGAAAGCTAAAAATAACTGAAACTTATTAAGGAAATTTGAATAAATTATTTTACCTGCAAATCTAAGAACAAATTCAACTTTCCAAACAGAATTACTTCCAACAAAATTAATCTCTTTTTTTCTTTGTTTTAGATTTTTCTTAGACTTCAGATGGAATGACAGCCACCCAGGAGAAATATACTTCTTTTTTTTACTTAATTTTTTGTTTAAATTTTTAATTTAAAAAAATTTTAAATTACTGAATTTATATGGAATTGACAGAATTATGTTGAAATTAAACTTAAATTAGAATTAGCAAGAGGTAAATATTTCGAAAATATTGTGTTCACAAATATTGCCGTCCATTAATTACGTGAGGTGTTGAGGGGGGTCCAGCCAAATCTCACGCAATCTCACGTGGAGGAAAGGGGGGTCTCGGCAAATATCACGTAAATTTATTCTCTTAACTAGTTTTATTTAAATATAATTAAGCAAATTATGTTTTTTTAAATAAATCCAACGTAATTAAGCACAGATTAACGCATTTACACTAAAAATACACATTTAAAAACATCTCACGTGAGATTAGGAAAGGGGGGCGAGGGGGTCGAGCCAAATCTCACGACAACTAACCAAGAGGGGAGGAGGTCTAAAAATCGCCAAAATCGCTTCACGTAATTAATGGACCCCCTTGTTTGGAATTTAATTGGAAATCCTTAGAATTCTCTGGAATTCTTTGGAAATCCCTGGAATTCTTAAAATTAAAACTTGTTTAGAAATCATTGGAATTCCCAAGGGGTAAATATTTTGAAATTTTTGTGTACACTTGTTTGGAATTCCCTTGGAAATCCTTAGAATTCCTTGGAAATCCCTGGAATTCATTTGAAATCTCTGGAATTCCGAGTCTTGTGTACAGAAATTTTACTGGAAATTTACCCCTTGAGAATTAGTTGTACAAGATTTTGTGAAGTTGACGCCTTTTTCAAGAAGCAAAACGTCCCGAAGATGTAAAGCTGAGATGGTATGAGATATTTTAATTTTGTTGATTGCCATAATCACTAATATCAGAATCCATACAGGATACAGAATCTAAAACCAAAACAGAAAAAACGAAGGGATGAGATATTTCTCCATGAATTCTTTGAGTTTACATAAATCTTCTAAGCTGTTACAAAAGTTAAGTTAAGTTAGATTAGGTTTAGGCTAGGTAACGAGGGCGACTCCTTCACGTTTCGGAGAGGAGTCTCTGGATCCGTCATCGATGTGACCTTTGTGTCCTCGGCCGACAGAGAGAGGGTTTCGCAGTGGAAGGTGATGGACGAGGTGACTCTCAGCGATCATTCCTACATCCAATTTTCTGTGTAATGCCGAAGCTCCCTCCTCCCCTTCTGATTCATCAAGGAAGGGATGGGTAACCAAAATCCTAGACAGTCAGGAGCTCTAGCGCTCAATCAAAGAACATATAGCTGGACAAAGCATCGAAACAGCTGAAGAGCTCGCGAGAAAGCTGCCCATAGTCTGTGATGACTGTATGCTCAGGAAACGCCCGAATTGTGGGAGAAAAGGGGCATATTGGTGGACACCAGAAATCGCAGAATGCAGGAAAAAATGCCTGCATGCGCAAAGAGTCCTTCAGAGGAAGATTGTCAGAAAGGGTTACGACCAAGCCAGGCAAGAAGAAACAGATGCAAAAGCGGCAAAGAAAGAATTGGCAAAGGCCATAAAAGACAGCAAGAAACGTCACTGGGAGACACTAATCAAGGAGGTTGACCACGACACTTGGGGTCTTGGATACAAGATCGTCAGGAAGAAGCTTGGGAAGCCGAAGATCCCAGGCATGACGGCCGACAGAGTGCGGGGCATCATCGAAGCTCTCTTTCCGAAACATCCCCCACCAAATAGAGATTTGTGCGCTGTAGAAGATGCAGATTTTGAACCCCTAACTGAACAAGAGCTAGCTGAAGCAATTAAGAAAATGGCGAAAGTTCCAGGTCCGGACGGAGTTCCATTGACCATTATACGAGCCGTAGTGGAGACCTGTCCGAAGGAACTCCTTAGACTGTACAATGCCTGTTTGAAGAGGGGCACCTTCCCGGAAAGATGAAAGAGAGCCCGCCTGGTACTGCTGAGAAAGGGTCAAAAGCCACTAGACAAACCGAGTTCATACCGAACAATATGTTTGCTAGACGAAGTAGGGAAGCTGTTCGAACGACTATTACAGTCCAGGCTTCAATGCGAGATAGAGAAAACTGGTGGACTAGCCCAAAACCAATATGGGTTTAAGAAAAGCTTCTCTACACAAGACGCGCTCGAGCAAATTAAGAATAAAGCCGAAGAAGCAAGAAAAGGCACGTGGCGCACAAGAAAACTCTGTGCAATAGTTACGGTAGATGTAAAAAATGCTTTCAATTCCGTCAGGTGGCAGGACATTTTGGATTCCTTTGCGCGTAGAAAAATTCAGAGGTACCTGTATAACATCATTGCTGATTACTTGTCAAACAGAACCCTCCAGATAGAAGAAGATTTGTTGAACGAGACGGTGAATGTCACCAGTGGTGTCCCTCAGGGGTCAGTGTTTGGACCAACGTTGTGGAATGTCGCATACGACGACGTACTGAGGCTTCATATGCCGGAGGGAGTCTCGTTAGTTGGTTTTGCTGACGACATAACGGCAGTGGTGACAGCGAAACAAGAACCGAACCTAGAACTAAAGGTCAACGAAGTACTTGGCATTCTTGACAAGTGGATGGAATGACACGGCCTTCAGATGGTCCCCGAGAAGACCGAGGCTATGCTCCCAACGGGAAGACGCAAAATAAAAGCTATGCGATTCACTGTCCGGGGTAAAGAAATCTTGCCGCAAAAAACGCTTGTCTCCCTGGGTATAACATTCGACAAGAGGCTGACCTTCTTTGACCATCTGAAAAAGGTCGCAGTTAAAGCAGAAGCCATAACAACGGCGTTGTCAAAACTGATGCCTAATTTAAAAGGACCCAAATGCAGCAAAAGAAGACTGCTGGGAGCGGTGGTTCACTCGGTGATTTTGTACGGGGCACCAGTGTGGTACAAGGCTATGCAAGTCCAGTCCTACCGTAATGAAATAGCAAAAGTCCAGCGGAAAACCGCACTGCGGATGGTATGTGCATACCGCACGGTATCTGAAAATGCTGTGTTGCTGATCGCCGGACTTATGCCCATAGATCTACAGGCACAGATTAGGGCCGAGTGCTACAAAGATCCACACAATAAGCAAAAGGTCAGCGAGGAGGCACTTGAGACATGGCAAGCGAGGTGGAACGGTGACGCAAAAGGAAGATGGACCTACACCTTGATCCCGGACATAAAAACGTGGATTGAGAGGAAGCATGGAGAGGTTGACTTCCATATTACGCAGTGTCTAACGGGCCACGGATGTTTCAATTTCTTCTTGCATAGAATGAAGCTAAGAACCTCACCTACGTGCCGATACTGTGAGATGGTGGACACCCCGCACCACACGCTTTTCGAGTGTGCGAAGTGGCTGGACACCAAGCAGATCATCTATCGGAAGCTGGGCAAACCTCGGACTCCAGTAAATATGGTGCAAGAGATGCTTAGATCGGAGGAAGAGTGGAACCTTATCGGAAGCTTCATTAGACAAGTAATGAAGGAAAAAGAAGAAGATGAGAGGCGAGCCCAAAACACCGAGAGTGCGGGAGCAACATAATACGGAAAGCAGAGCAAAGTCCCGAAAGGGCAAAATGCGCCAGAGGGAAACATCTCCTACGCGTTAAATCTGCAGGAGCGGCGAAGTAATGTCTCACGACGGATACCACGCTCCTGCAGTTAGCTATAAGGGAGGGGGTTTTAGTCGGTAAGAGTCCGACACTACCACCCCTTGGGGTGGTGTCCATGAGGATTTCCCCCTCCCCAACGCACGCAAAAGAAAGGTTTAGGCTAGGTTAGGTTAGATTAGGGTATTCCCTAATGGAAAAGATGGGTTCTTTCGCTTTTCTTTATTTTATTTTACTTTGAAAAAGTAATGTATGGCGAACATTTTAACTTTAGAATTGCTAAGCGGGGTTTTAAATGTCTTTCACGTCTAAACCATTAAAGATAAATATATGCTGTCCTGGACTTGTTGGTAGGAAACTTAATTCTCTACAAATTATGTGGTAATTTAATTGTATATCTGTTACCGTAACAAGAAAATAAAAAAAAAATTGAATCTAACACGAACATCCTGATCCTTAGGAATAAAGTCCTAGGTTCTAACCGTTTCGACAAGGCTGCTCATTGCACTTTGACTTTGCTTAATGTTTCTTTTACATCCTGCGAAGCCTATCTTGATTTTTGAGTTTCAGTAAAGGATTTCCAAATACGATTATGATGATCCTGTAAGATGCCAATAATGTTTTGAAAAATAATTTTTAAAATCAAATTGAAATCAAAGCTTTCGAAAATGAATATTGTATTTGCTTAGTGGATTTGTAATGGAAATAGCAAATTCGAACAAAAGGATTTGTTTAAAATTAATGAAATTTTAATATAATTACGACACTTCATGATTAGCATTACCACAAACATAAAAACCACCGTTTGGCAATTTAATGTTAAAGTGATGACGTAATAGGGTTTACCAATTGTGACAGCGGTCAAAAATGTAGAAAAAAAATTGATAAAGTAATTAATTAATTCGCGTGAACGTTTTATGTGATCTCTTTAAATCGTGAAAATTTTTCTAAAAAGGTTATCGACGCTTTTTAAAAAGCTGCAGGACTATGTCAAGAGCGTATGCAGCGAGTAGGCAACAGGTCGTAGCGGATGCAATGTTTGCGCAATCATCCATCAATGTTCCCAGTTCTGGCTGGTTGTGGAAGAGAAACGGATGCGAATTTACTACGTATTTGAGTGTTTATATTGTTGAATCACTGACTCGTAACAATGTCTCATTTATCAGATTTAACGTAGGTTTTAGAGATTAGCTTGTTTTAACTCTTTATAAAGTCAAATTTAATACACCCCGCTTTTTAATTTTATGATAAATTTACTGGCAGCAATTTTTCATTCCGAAATTTTTATTGGATGTAAAAATTCGCACGTCGATCGCTTCGCGATTATCTTAAAAAATTAACGGATTAAGGACTTTGTCGCGGTCGCTCTGGTACACCGGCGAAATTTAAAGCAGACAGTAAAAGTGAATTTAGTAGGAATCTGCTTAATTTATATTAGACAGATGTAATATATTCAAAGGTTAGTCCTAAAATGTAACAAAATGTTTGACTGCAGATCTAAGCTAAGCCAAACCAAGTCGGAATGATTCCAAAAGCTTCAGATACACGAGCTAGACGCAAGTGAGTCGACATCTAGAATGAGCTTAATCCTTTTAATGGCAAGTAGTAACGCTGATTACTTTAATTGGCTCAATCTTACTTAACTCCCTATCTTTTCTTCTATATTTATGATTCTACTAAATATTTTGCTAATTTACACAAAACCACAAAAACTCCGCACAAATTACCATATCTGACGAGTCGAAAAATTCCACCATATTTCCGACGTCTAATACACGTCATCGCCTATTAAGAACCACAATATTAAGTAAATTTTAGGTCACCCTTTAGTTTAGATCTCTACTAGAAGTTGGCAGTGTAAGGGAGCAAGATTGATGTTGGTTGAAGCTGAACTTGATAGTTGGTGTATAATCCAAACCGTAATGCTGTAGAATGTATTCATTACTTCACATTAACTCTCATAGCTATTTGTAATGTTGAAGACAAAACTCGCTAAATTTTAGTGCAACAGATCACTTTACATTTTTGTCATTCGCATAAAATCTCCATCCATTTTTGCCAGAATTACACAATCAAATTTTAAATTTGTAAATGTTGATTTGAATTTATTTACGAAAGCTCGCCCGGTTTACCTCAGAAAAATTTGAGTTACCAAAATAATTTTATTATAAATTTTTATTTCCCCAAATTTCCACTCAACAGGGGATCACACCAAGCAACCACTGCTGTTGACAAATTATTATTCAATAATTAAATTTCAAATTTTAAACTTTAAGATACACAAACGAATCGATCGATTGCTGAGGTAAAAGTTTCAGATTTATAAATTTAGGTTTCAAATTAAACATAATACTAGAACATAATTGAGGAGATAAGGACTTATTCGAATTGATTGTACGAATATCAAATAACATTGATTTGTTAACAAAATTCAATGTTTTTTTTAAATTCGAAATCAATTCCCAATTTCGAGGAATAACATAACAATATATCAATTGCACATAAGCAACAATATTCTTTCAGGATCCTTTGATTATTTTTTTATTTTTTGCACCATCCGGATCGATTGAATTTTTTTAGTAATTTCATAAAAATTGAAATAACAATTAAATTGAAATTTTTAAGTAAGTTAATGAAGAGTTGAAAAAAAGTGACAGAAGTTGAAAAAAAATTTTAAAAGATAATAGAAGTAAAGTTTCAATAAGTTAAAAAAGTTACAAATTATTAATTTAAAATAATTACAATTTATTCTTATAAGTGAAAGTTCAAAATCAAAGAATAAAAAACTTATTTGAAGTTAAAGATTGTGTAAAAATTGGAATAATTAAAACTTTTTTCAAATCAAATCAAAAAATTTACCTCAATATTTATACAATATTATCCCCCCCCCCCCAATTTGGGGAAATCCCCGAGTCAACCTCGAAATTGACAAATTGGTAGCTAACAGTATTTATTGATATAAAAATCTCATTTTGCAGATTTTTATTATTCACAATGAATGGAATTTCCCAGCTAGACCATAGAACTATAATATAATTATAAACATACCTACTAGAAGCACTTAGCCATTGGCCGCAATGACGTCCTAAAGCAGATTACAGCAAAACTCGATTGATATGCAGCTGGATTATTATTTTTTGGTTGGTAAAAAATAGACAAATCAGAGATTCCTTACAGATAGAAAAATTATAGTATAAAGTTTTCTAAGATTTTATTTAATTGGTTCCTTTCCGTTCTGTTCTCATCGCTGGGTGCACTATATCAAACCATTATTTTAGTTATCTACCATAACCTCCAGGCCTATTTTAGCATTAGGCGCATTAGGCATGTGCCTAGGGCCCAATGGACAGAGAAAAAAATAAAATCGTTAAATAAAAATTAAAATAATCCAACAATTGAGCCTTTGATGCATTAGTATGCCATTGACATTGGGGCCAGTTGTATTACAGATCATCCTCAGATCAGAGTTAACTCATGAAATTCCCAAAGTTAACTCCAACTTTGGCCACTCTGATTGCTTTGAAAGTTGGACTAGTCTTTCGTGGTGTTGCAGATAATTTTGCCCAGCTAAAGATAGGTTTACTTAGCTGCGGTTGGGGCTCTGCGACTAAAGTCGCAGAGGCTGATCTCCATGCTTTATTGTGGATGTGTTTCCTTAGAATGCGATCTTTGCAGGCGACTCTAAAGCAGGGCCCCGCTACCATATGTGCAAAGTGTGCAATGCACACGGGCGCCATCCTTTAGGGGCGGCAAAAAAAACAAAATACAAAAATTAATTTTAAAATAAATGGTGAAAAACCTACCTACCTACCTTCAAAAAAATAAATAAAAAAACATGATCCAAAATGCCTTAAGGCGCGGCAAAATCCTTTTTTGCACTCAGGCGCCAGTAGCCCTTACGGTGGTTCTGCTCTAAGGTAACAGTCTTATAAGAAAGCATGGAGCGCAGTCACTGCGACTTCAGTCGCAGAACCCGTATTGCAGCTAAGGAGTCACATCTTTCATGTTTTTATATCAATCATGCTTTCTATGGGAGCGTGAATCATGAGAGTGCGGGAAGAAAGCATGGAGAGCAACCACTGCGACTGCAGCCGCAGAGCCCCAACCGAAGGAATCTCAGAAATCACACCTTAAGCTAGTTATCTGTGCTTTTTCGTTGTATCAAATCGAATACCCCTGGAATACCAAAGGTTAACTCTAGCTTTGGCCACTCTGATTGGATCCACATCAGTTGACCCTGGATTAACTTTTATCTAAAGTTTAACTAGTTCTTAGTGTTGGTGCAAATACTTTCGCCCAGATAAAAATATAAATCCTTAGCTGCGGCTGTGACTCTGCGACTGAAGTCGCAGTGGTTGCTCTCCATGCTTTCTTATGTTTGGTCGTTGCAGGCGACTTAAGATAACACTCCCAAAAGAGCAGTACTGCGACTTCAGTCGCAGAGTCCCATCCGCAGCTAAGGAATCATATCTTTCATACTTTCATATAAATTATGCTTTCATATGGAAGTGTTTCCTTATGGTTGTTTGCGACCAGGGACTATTGTACCTTTAGGCGCATTTGGCACGTGCCTAGGGCCCATCGCCAGAGGGGCCCGAAAAGATAACATAAAAACGTAAAATAAAAATTAAATTCTGATAAAATAACCCAAAAATTGTACCTTCAATGCTATTAGTTGTTACTCTCGAATATCGGGGGCCCAAAAATTTGCTAGAGTCTAGCGCCCTGCTTCTCAATTTTTTGAGAAGGTTTGCCAATGGCCACACTGCAACTCGATCAATATTTGAAGTAATAATAGTAAATAAATACGTTTAACCTCGGTGTGCTGAGACCATTACAACTTATTAAATTTTGAATGTAAGTTTAAGAGACACAAAACAGTGAGGGTCAACCGGGGGGTCGCTTTTATTTTATTACCAAATCGCTATCCCCAACACGCCAAATTAGACTACTTACATCATCTACTCAGTCTCTCAACAGGGCCTATTTTACCATTAGGCGCATTAAGCACGTACCAAGAGCCCAATGACCAGAGGGGCCCGAAAAGAGAACATAAAATCGTAAAATATAAATCAAATTCTGATAAAATAACCCAAAAATGGGTCTTCGATGCTATTAGTTACACTCGAATATCAGGGGCCCGAAAATTAGCTAGAGCTTCGGGCTCAACCCTGTTAAAAGTAGACGCTGCATAAGCTAATTTATTAAATAATTTTAGCTGATGGTTATGGACTTTTGGATAACCGCAGTAGGACTACAAATATATAAAAGTTTTTCTTATAAATTTTGTGTGCTTCTGCCTACCGCAAATATATTGGGCCCGATTTGTGCCCGCCTATTTCAAAAATGCTGGCGCCGTCACTGGATTTACCTGACCGTTGGTGGCGCTCATGACGCTACCAAATAACAAGAACATGGCGGCTCTATTACGTACAAAGTACAAATCATGTTGTTTGAGTTTAATTCTGAATTATTTTATCGTAAAACCGCCGTGAACTGATAATTCACAAAATAAAATACCAAAAGAAGGCAAACGTATGGTTTTAAAGAAAACTTTCTATACCAACTCGTTGATAACTGAATAGCCCGTAAAGAAATAGCAGAGTTTTGCGTTTTTAAAAGTTTTTGTTACCATCGCATACGCTGGGAGACTAAAAACATTTTAACATTTAAAATAAACAACTAGGGTATTTTAAAATTGTGGGGCACGGGATGCCCTCCAGTGCAATCTAAGATTATTCCCAAATTTATAATTTTCTAAGAGTTGCTAGAATTGGAACATTATGTGCATTTTTGTAGGATGCCCCTTAATATCATAAACTGAAGGTGTAAATCCGGGGGGTCTGGGGGGCGTGGAACGCCCTCCAGTGCATTCTTTGTTAATTATCTCGATGGTAAATATCTCGAAACGTTGATAACTGAATAACCCGAACATATTTTTATAAAGAATAAAAAACACTATAACCTATACAACATAGCCGATGCATATCTTCGCGCGGTTATCTCTCTTCTACGGACAATATAACTATCATCAAATTACAAACATATAGAGGATCAATTTTGTAAAATAATGTAATTTAATAAATTATTTAAAATATAAATGTATTCGTTACAAAAACGCAGTGAAATAATATAAATAAATTGGGGATGAAATTACCTGAAAATGAAGTTACCTGGTTACCAAATTACCGGGGGTGAAATTACCAGGGGTTTAATTTACCGGAATTAAATTACCGGGGAGAAAATTACTGGAAGTCAAATTACCGGCTACGACAAATCCCCTCTCAAATCAACTTTCTTGCTCCAAATATTAACTTTTCATCTCTCTAGCTCACCAGAAGAAATGTAAAGGCTAAAATAATCGCTTTCATCCCTCGGGCCCTGAATAAGGAATAATACGGAAACGGAATAAAACTGATTCCAAATCTTATAAAGCTGGATATAAATGGATCCTTTAAATTTCTTACAGCCAGCGTAATTACTCTCACAACATTTCCTTCTTCTTCTTCTTCTTCTTCTTTCATTTCCTTTCATAATTTTTCATTTGATTTTGACTCTTCTCTTTGACCTCGTTTACCCTTTTCATTTCAGCTCTCTGCTTCTATTGTCTTGCGGTTTGTGGTAGCTTCGTTCTGCCATCTCAATTTCAGTCTTCTTCTACACCTATCGACAGCTGGCTTTTATTGCATCAGCCTTTTGATGGCTCTCTAGTCATGCTTTCGGTTCACGTGTCCCAGCCATCTCAATCTCATGACTTTATCTGTCTCAGGATGTTTCTTCTTTCCAGTTCTGCTTCTAACTATTTCTCGATTTCTCTTCACAGAAAATCTCCCAGTTTCAGAAACGGAATAAAACTGATTCCAAATCTTATAAAGCTGGATATAAATGGATCCTTTAAATTTCTTACAGCCAGCGTAATTACTCTCACAACATTTTCTTCTTCTTCTTCTTCTTCTTTTTCTTCTTCTTCTTTCATTTCCTTTCATAATTTTTCATTTGATTTTGACTCTTCTCTTTTACCTCGTTTACCCTTTTCATTTCAGCTCTCTGCTTCTATTGTCTTGAGGTTTGTGGTAGCTTCGTTCTGCCATCTCAATTTCAGTCTTCTTCTACACCTATCGACAGCAGGCTTTTATTGCATCAGCCTTTTGATGGCTCCCTAGTCATGCTTTCGGTTCACGTGTCCCAGCCATCTCAATCTCATGACTTTATCTGTCTCACGATGTCTCTTCCTTCCAGTTCTGCTTCTAACTATTTCTCGATTTCTCTTCACAGAAAATTTAGTTTTCTGATTTTTCTTTTACTTCAAATGAATTTTTGAACATAAATTGAAAATTTCCCCTTCTTCAAAATAATTATTGTTTTCAATTTTTGCTTAAGTACCTCATGCGATATTGAAGAACAGAGGAAAGATTTATTGTTAAATCCGTATCAATTCAAAAGGATTAATTTATTTTGTTTAAATTAAATTAATTAATAAAGATCGGCGAAGAAGTAACTTTGCGATATTAGATCGATATCAGCCGATATTAAATTGTTGGAAAATACAAAATGAAACCGGTTAAAAATCTTAAAACTTCAGTAAAATAGAGAATTTTCCATAAATGTATTGTTTACTGTGATGTATGTCGCGATAAACATGAAAAATTACAATAATTTATGGCACACTTTGTGTTTCCAGGTATACTAATGTTACGTGCTTAATTAATTGATATCGATCGATAATGCAAGCTAATAGTGAGCGTTATTTTCATTTTAGTTGAAAAAGAGAAATAAAATACATTAGGAATTTTTAATAAATTTGTAAATTCTTTAAATCAAATTTTTTATGATAGCAAAAGTTATCTACTTTGGAAAAGAAGTAGTAAAACTACATTACGGAACTGCGTAGGTATGGCAGCACATTCTCATCACTAACCCTTCTAAATCCATGCGGCAAATCCTGCCACCCTAAAACTTCAAACACATCAACAGAAACAAATCACGAGGTAAGTAGAGGCAGATGAAGACTTATTCCTGGCGATCCTTGGATTACGACGGGTTCGGGAAGCTTGAAAAGCATCATACTAGACCAGTCCGTAGCAAATTAAGATGGAAGTGTAGAGGGACCACTATGTTGATGGGCGAGGGATTGCAGCCTTCATCGGTGCTTACGTTTTAGCTTTACTTCATACAAGGAGGAATTGAACACCCTAACGTAGACATATTTAACACGTCACGATTAATTAAACGGAAATTAAGTTACAAATTTATATAAATCGCTTCATTATTACAAGTTGCGACAAAAAATTACGCAAATTATTTCACTCAAATTTTATATCTGGGAAAATGAGGAAATTGATGTTTGAATTAAAATTTTCGATTATAGACGAATTTATTACCGAATGCTATTTCTGAGCAAACGAAATAGTGCTAGGTAAGTCCCAGAGGACGAAGATCCGACCACAGTCCATCCAACACCGATGACTCCGGGGGGAAACTCCTTCTTAGGCAACGAAATAACACAGATTAATTATATACGTCAGACCGTGTTACTTCAATACGGATAAACGATATTTAACAATTAATTGTGACATTTTAGTTAATTTAAGCTATTCGTTCGAGCGAGAAAGTTGCTCGCAGCAAAATATTGCAAAACCACTTACATTTTAAAGATCCTGCGATTTAGCCAATTTAATTAGTGCAAATAGAAACGCAAATTGTATAAATAAGAAATAATAGAGATTAATAAATTGTAATACATTTTGGTTCGGTGCTAGCATAGCTACATAGTGTAACAATTTCCAATAACCGATTCCATGTTTAATATTAAACTTAAAGCAATTAAAATGGGTAATAATTATTATAATAAAACCAACAGCTTTAGTTAATATCAAAACCGTTTACAAAATCTAATTATTATCGTTAATATTTTTGTAAAGAACATCACTGATCTAAAATTATCTCTTTCATTAAGTACATTTAGGATAAATACGACGTCATAAGAACTTACGTCGGGTTTTACATGCAGCATTTTCGCTTAAATTTAAGTAAATGCCAGATAGGCGTTCTTTTTTTAATGTTAGCTCGAATATGCACGTAGAAAAGAGAAAATGAACAACGAAAAGAACAAAGTTAATATGATTTTGCACTCTAATTATACAGGCGGATTCTGAAATTGGAAGTCATGTAATGGGGCAGTGTCCAGAACGTTATTGTGGAACAGACTTTCAGTTTAGTCTCATTACTAAACACATTTAACCACGGTTAATTTTTGTCCTGTACAATTTTATTTATAATTCTGCATGTTGTGATTATATTCATGAAGTTCGTCTGTTCTTGTAATTTTTTTAATTGAGCTTTATCTTTATTTTACTTTATGTAAACATTTTTTTACTTTTTAACCTAATTTGTTCAATTCATTCGTTTAAACGTTCGCCATTTTTATAATCTTATTATTTTTTTATAAAATTTTCTTTAAAAAATTGCCTGTCATCTGTTATGGGGGCCTTCTAATAACAAAATTTTTGAAATTATCTTGTAAGTTTGCACCGTTATATCTAAGGATTTATTGAAATTTATTATCCTGTTTGAAATTTTTGATTTTTTTTTATTGAAAATTAAAACTTCGTTATATATTTTCCATTAACTATTAACAATTTATTAACTAGATTGTCCAGCTGAGAGTTGATTCGGCACTATCACTTGATTGCTCGTGACCCAGCACTTTAAGTAAGTTGTAACCCCTTAAACTTTCAGAAGTTCGTAAATAATATTAATTGAAAAATTGTCCCCTTAACTGAAGAAATCCCATCTCTATTTTTCATATACATATTTTTCTCGTGGTAGTTTGTCAGTTTCTTTGTGGGAGAGAAGAACGGAAAAAGCCCATTCGACAACTACTAAAGCCATTTTATACCTGGAAAGGACGAGAAACACGGTTCGGAGAGATTCATCATAGCAAACCCTGATTTTGATTGATTTTTTCTATCCCGTTTTAGAACTACAGATAAGAATTATTCAATAATGGTAAATTTATCAGGCTTTTTATGAAAAAGTCACTATCTTGTAGAAAAGAGCCCCTTTATCAGAGATTGTTTAACAAGAAACCATATCAATTCTAAAGATATGCCATACAATTACTATAGATACAATACTGTAGGGTTTTTCATACTCCCCAGACACCCCGGTGCGTACTACCAAGACATACAAATGTTATTCTGAAAAAGTGAATTCGATTTAAGCAGCAGTGGGGTCTTTTGATGAAAAATCGCGATTACATTGAGCAAACGCCACCACGCGGGAAGATATTAAGTTAATCAAATACGTATAGTTGGTATAGAAAGTTTTAGTTATAAATCAAAGGTTTGCATTCCTTTCGTGTTTTATTTTGTGAATTATCATTTCGTCGCGGTTTTATGATAAAATAATTCAGAATTAAACTCAAAACAACATCAAGTGTTCTTTTGAAAAAGTACAAAAAGCAGAAAAAATCATTCCTATTTCTAAGATATCCTAAGATTTCCAAAAAAACGACATGGACAGCTCGAAAAAACAGCGTTGAAAGTTCAGTTTGAATTTCATTTCTCTGGAGCTTTCACAAAGAAAAATATGTGTTATTAATTCACACAATTGTGCAGAAAAGGTACGCAATTGTGTAATTTTTTTGCACAATAATTGTGTGGATTGAAAACACATACAAATGTTGTGTTTTACATACTTAATAAGATTTTACTCAGTCCTTTAATGCATTTGTACAATGCTAGGAGTAACGTAAACTCCGCCCCAAAATATGTAAACACCGTTCTGAGAAAAAAAATTTATTCCAACTGTAAACTCCAATTCGAGCAAAAGAGCGGCAGTAATCCAAAATATACACTCAAAAGGGCGACAGTAATCGAAACAAGGTAGCTGTTGCCAAAGAAAAAGGTTGGCGCGAAGACATAGGCTATTCTGTAGGTTAGAATAGGTGTGAGTGTTTTTTTTAAAAAAACCCTTCGTTAAATAAATATTTATTCGTTAATTCGTATCTGCATTTGGGGAGTTTACATGTTGTAAGATTACTATCGCTCATTTTGTTCGGAGCGGAATTTGCAGTTTTTTTTCCATTTGCCAAATTAGCGGAATTTACACCGATCCCTATCTTAGAGTATTTTAGCAGTACTGCAGCAGGAATTGACAGTATCTAGCAATACATAGGCAAGACTGCAGCAGTACCACGTTAGGACTAACAAAATATATGCAAATTCTTCTACATTTAGCTACTAATCAAAGTTTTTTAATTCTTTATCTGACATTATTTTCTTTTGAACAGTTATGAAATAAAGGGTTAACGATGTGGTGAAAGCAATATAATTAGTTTTCGCAAAAAATTATTTTGTACTCGGCTTCGCCTCGCTCGACAATTTTTTTCATTCGCCTGAAATTTTGCAATTTTTACAAAATAAATTTGTTAAATAATAAAATTATAGTTGAAGAGAAAAAATATCCTGTACTGCAATAATATAAGTATATTTTTACACAATTTTGACCTGTGAGGTCAAATTTAGCATCATCATCGAATTAAAGCCTGCAACTTTCAAATTCAAAATTTTTTAATTTATAATTTTATGTATGAAGCTTATTTATATGTTTCTGTCTGTCTTTTCTTGCATAATGCACTCCTGATTGGTTCATTTTAATTTGCCAACCTAAAAAAATCTGACAATCTAAGTAGTTGGGACAGCGATTGAGTTCATAAAACAATTCGACCGCTCAGTTTATCCAGTCCAGCAGTCGTAAACAATTGTTTAGATAGATAAGTAGGACAACCAAAACCAAAAATTGTGGCTAACCCGGGCTAACCGAAGTACCTGTAATTTTTAAGTGAAATTAAATGTATAGCAGTAACTTACGGGAAAATAAAGCAAATTCGGAGATGGGTATTTAGGTCGATAGTGTTGAGAGGATTGCGGTTAAGGAAGAAATTCGGAGAGCCAAGTGATGATAGGGATAGTCAGGCGTTAAGTAAATTGATTCTTGTTTTGTAAAAGAATCCAAAATGATTTAGAAAAAAATAGCAGAAGCTTGAAGTTTTTCGAATAAAATAAATGTTTTGATGTAAATTTGAGCGAAAAGCAAAATTTAGTTTAAAAAGATGTCAAAATGTAAATTGAAGGAAAAAGGTTAAAATAAAAGGTTTTGTATGTATATTTGGTGGGCATCAAAATTTTAGGGTAACCGAACGTTTATAGGGCGAACGGATATTATTGATAAGACAGTGGGTTGCTACATGCGCGATATATATTTTAGATTAATTAAAGCAACATCACATTATCAACACAAGGATCTCCGCTGTCGTAATAACTTTATAATTTAGTGCAGTTTACACGAGAAACGGTCGCGCATCGCACCAACTCAACTCAAACCCTTACCATTTCACCCACCTTTACCCGCACCCTTTCTTCAGCTCTAAATTACAGACGATAGTGTAGTCATTACGCTAAACTTGGGTCGTATATAATGGATTGCTCATATTTTACGAATTTACCAAATTTACTAGGGCACACCTTAAGTTGAAGTGGTGTTATCTTAAGTTCGTATGATAAGACGAGAGATCATAAGGTTAAGCCACATTAACTGTTTATTGCAATTCAACTTATAATTTATTACTAAATTCTACCATTTAATACTACTAAACAAACTTTAATCTTACTTAATCAGTAAAACAGTCAAAGACGCCAATTCAAAGCGTGCTCCCATTTCTAATTCCAAATTTTCACTAATAAAAATTTACACTAAATATGTATTTCCACGATTAATCAACAAAATCAATCCTTGGATTTTCTGAAATGGCTCCAGACACTCTAAAAATTGAACACGAAACGGAAAATTAACATTTAAGCTAGTAATCATTTTAATTTCTAAAATTTAAATACGTCAGGACACTTCGTGAAAATTAGAAACCTGGAACTTAGACGTTAAATTCTCAAAGAAATATTTCTGAATGTGACTGGAATTATTATTCGGGCCTATAATTATTGCTGCAGGTAGTTTCGGGGTTCTTCATGAAAAATTTGAACAAAATTTTCGCTTTTGCAACATTAAAAAGTATTAATTATTCTTATTTTTGGAATTATCCTTAAAATAAATTATTTAAGGATTTCCCTCATTTAAATTATATAGAATAAAAATTACTTTCGTTGGTGTGATTTAGTAATTTTTAATTTAATCCACCCTAAGTGGTCAATGTTCTAATAATTAATATTTTTTGTTCACATTTTCTGGATGAAATTGGAATATTTCGAAAAAAATAATTCTGGTAATTGTTATAAATACCTATAATAAACAAGTTAATAACTCCTATGCACAATTTCATAAATACAGTGAAGCGTTGAAATTTCATTATTATGAAAATAATCCCAGATTTAAAAAATTATTCTTCCAAGAAAATACAAGTCTTAGTACTAATTTGACTGACAAATGTTTAAAAATCCAATCACATATGAACTTAACTGGAAATTGGAATTAACTGGAAGGATAACTTGACCATACGCAATGATATCAAATTTTATTCTAAAATATCTCTATTTTAATTTTAAATTATATAATTTTTCAGAACAAATCATCACCGAAAACCAAAAAATTTTATTCACAAAGTATAATTCAAATGAAAATTGGAAATAAAATTCAAGAGCCATCTTCACTGAAACAGCCCAGGTTTTTTTACCAGTTTCAATTGAAATACTGTGGAAAAGCAAAAAACAGAAGTCATCGGTTGAAAAGCGGAAGAATGCTTCCTGCCCAAAAAATTTTAGCCAGAATCATTCCTGCTTCCTGCAGGATTGATGACTTATCAAGTTGATTATAAGCTGGATAAATGTATCTTTCTACCTATCTAAATTTGGCTCTTCACAACAACACTTTGGCAACTATAACTTGCTAGTTAGCAATTAACAGTTAGCAACACTCCTGTAATCCTGTAAAGTATACTTGATGAAATTAATAGAATCAACTTGACAGCAGCCAATTTAACTTTAAGAAGTTGGTGTTACAACTTCGCTATAACTAAAATAATCTTAAAACTATTATGTGAACTTGAAGTTCAGTATAAAGATTTAATATATAATAAAGAAAATAAACAACAAACTGAAGTTAAATTAACAAAAGTTATAATTCCTCATTTTAATGCATTTGGCCTTCATATTTCTTAAAAATCATCTTTGACACTTAAAGTGTTTGAATTTCCTGGTTTTCCCTCCAACAAGTTGAAGTTGCAACAGCTAGGTGGGGAACAGCGTTGCCAGATCTACTGAATTTGTTTACGATCTACCAGTCTACCAAAATCGACAAAAGATCTACCCAAATTTTACGAATCTCGACGATTTTTGACGCTAACCTGTTTGTTACTTCAGGGAAATTTCAACTACAACAAGGCAAATTTTTGCTCACTACATTTCCTTTTGTAAGATTTGTAACCAGGAGTTCCTTAAGATTTTGAAATATCAAAAAAAATCTGTATATTCTTAAGATTTCCTAAGTTTTTCTAGAATTTTCTTGAATTATCTAGATTTCCCCGAATCCTTGGATAAAACTTGCTTCTTTGAATTTTATAAAATTTCTTAGAATTTTATAAGATTTCTCAATTTCTTTTTGAAAATGTTGAAAAAGTAAAAGGATTTCATTTGTAGAATTTCTAAGATTTCTTTAGATTTTCTATTTTCTGATATTTTGTTAAATTTCCTAAGATATGCTTGGATTTCCTAAGAATTCTGGAATTTGTTAAGATTTCCCTTCACTTGTACACAGGATTTTCACAGCGATTCGCTCCTTGCCCTAACTTCTCTTACTCTTATTAATTTATCTCTTAATATACAAGAAAAGGCCAGTTTGGTCGAGGGAGGCATCGCCAACGCCGAGAAAATCTAGTTTTCAATTAAAAGGAAGTCTAAAAAATCCTGAGAAATCCTGGAAATCTTAAAAAATTTGGGTAAATTTCGAGAAATACAGAAAAGACGATATCTGGTATCTGAAATTCACGATTTTGTTCCCGGTATTCAATGATATAAATGGATCATTTTAAGCCTTTGTGCCTTTGCAATGATTTTAACCATCAATTAAATAAAATTTCTTTATCATTCATTTCAGATTGTACAAAAAGATCCTACAAATGCAAAAATTTCTTGTTTTGTTTTAAAATTTAAAATTTGAAAATTGAAATATAAATACCAAGCTGTTGTGACACTTAGAATAGGTGAAATTGAAAGAATAATTTCGATAAAATTTGTGATTTTCCTAATTTTCTGCTGGGATCTAAACCGAATTATTAGAAACCCGTGAAGGTCCACGCTCTCGAGACTGTTGGGTTAGATCCCGCAAGCTAGCTAACACAAAAACTGTTTAAATTTTTTTCTTGAGATTTTTTCTGATTTTTCTGATGAGCCATCAATTAAATAAAATTTTGACAAATAGAATACAGTTACGTTTAGATTTTTAATTGAGAGGGCGCGACAACCTGAGTCGTCAACGATAAACCACCACTGTTAAAGAGTAGTATTTTAGATTGAAAGGTCTAATTAAAATATTTCTCTTGAAATTACAAGGTGATTTTGAAACAAAAAATTGTGTCACCTTAATTATAATTTTATCAAAAGCATTGAAATGTTCAATCAATCAAAAGTGACAGGTAGTCAGCAAAATAGATCAAATTGAAGATCGAACTTCAAAAAACGATGGATTACTTGACAGTATCTCGACATTGATCGAAAGCGTTACTTGTAAAGGCAAAAAATTACACTAATGCACAATAAAAAAAATGGTTAATTACAGGCCAAAATTAAAAAATCGACATTGTACAATTTACAATCTGTGTCAGTGTTACACGACATGTCTTGCAAATTTTTCTTTTCCTTAGTCATGATTTTCTTTTCTCGTATAACCACCCACAATTCTGTTACCGAGAATAAAAAGTTTTAGGGGAGACTCGATCGAGGGTTGCTTGCTAAGTTCGCTCTTCTAGTTTCACCTGTTGCTTGTGCCAAAAAACAGCAGCAAGTGAAAAATTCAATGAATTTTAAACGTTCTGTCTATTTGCATCGAAAATAAATTAGTAAGATTATGAATAATCTTTAAACTCATTTTAAAATGATTTCTTTTGCTTATTGACGACGAATAATTGAAAAGCAATCGACTCGGGAGCGATGGATGTGGCAAAATTATTTTGGAAAGAAAAGAAGGGAAAATTAAAAATTACTACTGCTGCTAAACTAGCGTTTTTTTCTGGGTCGCGAAAACCACCTCTGAATAAATAAAACTAATAAAGAAAGTTTTTCCTCCTGTCCAAGCGGCTAATTAATGAAACAAACTTTTGTGGTCTTGATTTATCGCAAAAAAATAGAAAACGAGTTAAAAAGTTATTCTTTTCTCGTCTTAAAAATATCGAATATATAAAACATTTTTATAGTATAAAGTTGAAACATTTTGTGAAAACGCATAAATTTCGCACGAGTAAGCTCCCAGATTCTGCAAAATAAACAAAAACTCTAATTACAAAAGGGAACTCGTTTCTCGGAACAAACTACAATTCAAAGCATTAAATCAATGTGTTTTGCGTTTATCTGTCGCTGTCCGAGCATCCATCACGAAAACTCCTCCTCTCTGGACTTTAGTAAAGCAAGCAGAAGAAAAACTTCATTGTGCTGGAAATCCACAATCTTCTCCAAACTCTATTTCGGTATACTTTTTCGGCTTTAGTTTTCGTTGAAACGATGTATACAATTCCGAGAGCGTCTCTAGGGTGGCAGCGACACACCGTCATTTTCATAATTCGGCCGTCTGTATTCTCTTCCGTTACATTTCGATCGAGCTGCGTCAGTCGCGCGCGAGTGACAAACAAAACTGCCAAAACGGAGAGACTTGATTGACCGACGAGTGACAATTCGTTTTGCGCGTCGCCGAGTCGTTTTAATTAAAATTCAATCCGTCACAAGAATCGTTACGCCGACTCGTAAATATGGCAAATTCAATGCAGAGAACACAGAAAGCCGGTCAAACTGCGACTTCGTAACAAATGGTTGTGGAGTTCTAAGGATTAAATTTGATCAGTGTGGACATCGAGATTCATAGCGCCATTACGCCATGATCTACGATCGCTTTTAGAGAGAAACTACATTTCACTAACTCGTGAAGCTTTGCAACTGCCACCGTAACCACAAAGTGATAGTCAACAATGTGAAGAAAACGACCGTTCGCCGCAAATGTTAGAAATTATTCACGTGAACGAAAATCGATTTTTAAATTTTACACGAAATTAGCGGGCTAATTAATGGCGACGATGAGGATCGAGGAGGGAAAACATATTTTACAATATCACAAATGTATGCCCGAGGAGCAAACAATGCACTTACACCCACAAGGAATATCAGATCGAGAGAGTAGCCAAAATTTATGAAATGATTCGAGCGGCATCGTCCATATATCTCTTCGGAATCTCGGTGCCTATAGATGACGCTAGGCTCTTCCATTTACTTCTAATGTATTACGGCGTCTATGATCGTTGTCGTGTATTGAAACGGTTGTATTTATTGCCCCATTAAGGCCCGTTTAAATCATAACTAAACTATAACTAACAGCATATCTTGTAACTGGAAAATGCGAATTTCGGCCGTAAATAAACACAAAGTCAAATATGTATACAGGAAGTATGCAACGAACGATATGATGCATTACTCCTTTCTCTAAGCCCGATATTATTTCGAAAGAAAAAGGCTAATAATTATTTATCCAAGTTTGGAAAGTGTCATCCAAGCAGCAAGTCGGTGTAGTATATAGTTTGGTGAAGCTACGTCAAGTTTGTTACATGTACTGTGAGAAGATCTTGTCCCGGTCGAACTCCTCTCGAGCGACCGCCTGGCTGACTTGACTGAATTATGGCACACACAATTTATGAACATTTGTAATCCTATTCAAGGTTTTATGCAGATATTACTCACTCAAGCAGGGAATATGAGTTTATCAAGCTTTCAGACGTAAATCATTGCCCCTCCCGAGTTTATCTGTAAATTGCACTTTCCAAGCGTCGAATATAGGATAGATACGAGTGGGTGGATGGCCCCCAAACCAGTCGCACAAATCATCGCGAATTTGAGAATAGAACGAAATACAACTCACTAATGCCTATCTCGACTCGCCCTGTTAGACGTACGCGTCTGTTCCAGCTAGCAAAAACCATAAGTTATAAGTTATCCTGCAAGGTGCTGCTGAAAGAGATACAGCACTAGCGCTTCGTAATTTCTATATTTGTTATTTACGAACTTTCAGATAACTTCTTGATTTTTTTCATTTTGCCTGCCATGTATCACAAGGTGACAACGATAAAGAGTCCCCCGTGAAAACCCAAACGATGACGAGAGGAAAAACAACCCGCTATTAATTTTATTGATAACATTCTAAATGTCAACTCGAGAATTTTATACCTAACACATTTATTTTTAATTTTTCCTTTTAAAATATATACCACTTTCGGGAAGCATTTTTTCATTTATTTTACAATAATCGACTCCTTATCCAAAATCGGTATTCCCCCTCCCCCATTGCTCCTCAGGACGAATTACTATACTTATACTGCCGAAGCAAAAGTTACTAGCTCACTGTCGAAAAGCTATCAGCAATTAAATAGCTAACTGTCCGCTTGCCAACCGGCAGCTTACAACACTTAGTGTAACTTCTATCGAATGGAGACGTTTTCCAAGACAAAATTTTAATAAAAACTTCTCAAAACAAATGAAAATAAAAATAGTAAAATTATTCTTTCAATTTCCCTTATTTCAATTTTCTATCTATTCTTCTCTCTTCGATTAGCTCTGCCTTTCGATTTTTATTTTAATTTATTTCATTTAAATTTTTCTTTGTATTTTAAATAAAAAATTATTGAAACCAGAGTAATTACCAAAATTACAGTTATTTAATTTTTCCTTTCCTTCCTCATTTTTTACAGGAGGTTCTACATCATCAAACCAAAGCATGTAAATCTGGAAAGACCTACAATATAATGACAATCACTTATTATCTTTATAAGGAGATGCACATGTTGTGCGGCCTGAAGGCCGCAATGACACTTCATAACTCCCAATTTTTTTAGATTGATAAATTAAAATAAACAAATCAGAAGTGCGTTACTTGGCATTTTAAAACTATGAAGCAAAGTTATCTTCCGTAGTTAGCTTTAAACGTGAATACACACAAACCAAAACCATTTTGATTTATATCCCTGTTTATTTTTCCTATTTTCAATTTCATAGTGAATTTTCCAGTTTTACTGCTTTTATTATAGACAAAAAAAATGTGTATACAGAACTCAAGTGATTTCCAAAGAATTCCTTCCAAACAAGAGCTGATATAGAGACGAGTAACTACCCCCCCCCCCTCCCTATTTAATTTTATTAAATATTTTATTATTTTTTTATTTTCTGAGATTGTCTAAATTTCCTAAAATATCCTACAATTTTCTGTGATTCCCTACTTCTCAAGATGTTTTGGATATTTTTTCTAAGATTTTCTAAACTTCTCGGGGATTTCCGGCTCGGTTTTTACTAATAAGTGGAAAAATGATGGAGAAATAATTGTCATATGCAAAACTAAAGGGAAATTTGAGGAAATCTAGTATATTATAGACTATCTTTTTTTTTTTCTTCTTTCATTTTTTTGAGATTTCATTGGCTTTAGAATTTTCTCGAGTTTCCTAAAATTTTCTTGAAATTTCTAAGGAATTCTAGAGTTTTTTTATATTTCTACAAATTTTCTAAAAATTTCCCCTTAGTTTTGTACTAACTGGAAAACCGAAGGGAAAATCGTGATATACAAATGTGAAAAGAAATCAAAGCAAATTTTAGGGAAATTCTAAGAAATCTTAGTAAAACTTAAAAATGCTGTTTTCTTCCTAAGGAAATCTTGGGAAATTTAGGAAATCTTTAGAGATTAATTCTTTTATTTCCTTTTTTAATTTTCTAAGGTTGCCTTGCAAAGGCAGATACAAGAGTATATCAATCCCCCCTCAGAAGCTTTAAAAAAACAACAAAATTTGTTTTGTTTTGTTGAAATTTTAAAAATATAAATATTAATATAAAATATTCTTATTAAAATACATAATTTATTTATTCCCCCCCTCCATCAACTTTGCCTAGATCCGCCATTCGTTTTAGATTTCAAGGCTGTATTAGACTGCAATGACTTCATAATTGCACTGGTGCGCACAAAGGGATTAACAAGATTATCATTCCAAAGAACTTCGGGGAGAAAATAAAATAACAAACAAAATAAATAAAACGGAATAAAATTGTGAGGGGTTTTAACTTTAATTTGTTTTTTCAACAAATATAATTGCTGGTGCACTGGAGGGTATTCCATACTCCCCAGACTCCCCGGTTTGAAAGCCCAAAAGTGTGTAGGTATATACGTTTTGCAATATTTATTTTTGTAATAAAAATTTTTCACTCTGCCAGAACAAATATATTTGTACTTCATTAGTATACAATTCATACCCCCACTTTTATAAACAAAAGGTCTTTGTGAATATTCAAATTTAAAATTTGTACCGGGGGGTCTGGGGGGTGTGGAGCACACTACCGAATATTATAGTAAAATTCCTGGTATGGAAGTCACAAGCTTAACAGCATGGAAATCATGGTGACCTGGGGCTATGCTATACCTTCTTAGTTGTGCACCTCCTACTTTTGAGAATTTTTTCAAGATTGAAAAGGTCACAGTACAACTGGGGGCCCTTTTAGCAGGGGGCGTCGCACCCACCACACCCCGGTAGTTCCGCCTCTGATTGTAATTAATTAATAGAGGATGATGGGGATAAGAAACTGGAAAGAGACTGTACAGAATAGGAAGAGATCGTAGAAGAAACGAAAACGCACAGGAAACAGTAAAGAAGAAAAAAGTTAAAAGATGGAAAATAGGGACTAATCCACCCTGAAAATCGGATTGAATAGCGTCAAACGACGTGAATGGAGTATACCGACTTAATATTATATTAATTAATTAATAAATTCGTAATTTTTGCTTGAAATCTTGCTTAAACGGAAATTAATAGAGTTCGTGGTGGATTGAGTTTTAACTAGCTTTGTTGTGTTTCTGCTGATTTTAGATGCTTAATTGAAAAAGTAATTGATTAACACTGCATCGAATACTGTTAAAAACTTTATCGAAGCAATGAAATTTCAACCAACAAACTAGAATGATCTGTATCGTATAATTTATAAAAATTTCATAGCATTAATGAAAGAAATTTATTGTATTCATGAATTTGTTCATTGATTTAAAAAGAACTAGCCAAGTATGGTTTTTATGATTGAAAATGCTGTTTTTGGGTTTTTTAATTGTTTTTGGTTTCAATAATTTTAATAATTTAAGTATTTTGAATATTTTTTCTTAGAATTCATGTTAGTTTTTCTTAAAATATTAAAAATGAGAATCTAATACCTACTGGTATTGTTCATAGCTGATATACAGCACACCAACGTCCATAATTATTTTTATTTTAATTTTTAATTTAATATTTTGTTTAGCTGCTTCGTTGGACTACAAAACATCTAACTTTCTACATCTCGAAGGGGGGGGGGTTATGTATATAAATATAAAATTAAATAATAAAAAATATACAGGCACATTTATCTACTAATCGAAAAAAAATATTTCTGTTTATTTTTTTTTCATAATTAAGTTTTACTAGGTTGGTTAATAAACTTCTCGTGTACTTATGTACCATACCCCAGATGGGGTAAACTTAACAAAACAAAGGTTTTTTGTTGTCTACATTCACAAAAGATTTTTTAATGTTCAAAAAACGCTGTTATGCGTCTTTTCGAAAGATTTAATTAAATACACAATTAAAAGCACTTTCTTGAAAACATCAAATTGACTAAAAGCGTGGGACGCTGCTTCGGAATGAAATTGACAGCCTACGCTTTTAGTAAATTCGAAGTTTAAGATCATTCATTTTGAATCTAATTAAATATTTTCAAAATTTTTTGTGATTGTAAACACTAAAGAAAATTTTGTTTTGAAGTTCGAGTTTAATCTAAAGCTGATTTTAGGTTTAAATATTACATTTTTATTATGTTTTGAGAGTAATAAAAGTAAAAAAAAGGCAGAAATGTGTTGCAGGTTGCAGCTCATGACTATAATCTGTTATAATCAATATACATATTTTACATATTATGGCTTCTGACGTCACAAGACATACTAAGCATTGCAGAAGTAAATTTTTTCAATTGATGGATGAAGTCGGAGTCCGTCCCTGACGGTTTCCACAAATTGTTTTTCTCATTCATTATTTGGTTTTTTTTCGAAAAATTAATTGTAAGATTATGTAAAGCCATTTAGAGTTATTTTAGACAGCTTAATCATTTACGACAGTTACAAAAACACACGTAACAGCTTTATCAATAGTTAATTAGGATTATCACGATTTATACGTATAAATTTGACGTCAAGATATTTAAAATAAGTTAATACTAATCATTATTTAATGTGTATTTGTAGCATGAGAAAATCGATACGATAAATAATACAAGTAAATATATTTATGTGTTTACGTGAAAATAAATGAAACAAAAAATGAAGACTATATCGAACGTGCCTGAAAAACGTCATCCAATTATCTTTGATTATTTTCCCTAGGTGTATATAAAATATTGCAGTTTGGTACAAGTTGCGGCCAGTAATTAAGCAATCTATCAATGGATGTCCAACCGAAAGGCTGATCGATAAATATTAGTTATGAAGTCTTACAACCCAGCGTTGCTAAACTTCTTGCATATCTGAAAAAAATCTCCAATTCGTAAGCATATTTTCGTGTTTTAAATCCGTATACTTAATTAAGTGTGAAATCGACTAACTATCTAATTGTAATTCCTGAGAAGGATAATTATTCTTGACCATGAAGGAAACGACTTGACTGATTTATGGGCTTCCAGCTGGACACGCAACTGTCATGCAGCAATTTTAATCTTTGGGAACGTCAACATTTAAATTGCATTCGAATATCATTCGACAATTATCCTTAATAAAATATCGCAATTTATAGTCAATTAGAGGGATAACGCAATGGCGAGATCGAAGGGCAGAAACTTCCACACTTGACAAATTCAAAAAATACAAATTTGCACACGTAAGTTTCTCAACTCGAAACTTCCATTCTAAAAGTTTCTCTTTCGGCGAAACAAAGTTAAAAATATATCGCACGGTAAAATAGGAACCAGGAAAAGTTAACCAGGTGTAAAGTATGATTATAATAACAGTTGGAAATCTATAAATCAATCACGTTAATAAGTGGTTAGAAAATACACCCAGCGTAAAGTTGGTTGGTATAATAAATAAATTCAATGGTAATTTCAAAAGTTCCATATAAATGAGCTTATGGTACAAAGCAGCATTAATTACCCAGTCTCTTGACTGCTATCCATCATGGTGATTAATTGCAAAATTTTTATGGTTCTTTACTCATACACATGTAAATTTCATTGTTAACGAACAGTCTATTTGCTAATTTTTTGCTAAGCTTATTTACGTTCCGAGTCGTGATAAATATTATAAGTAAGTTGGATGCAATTTGTGTAGTGCGTGTTGACCTCCAGCCTCCATCATATCTTGTAAGCTCAAGTTTGTCGAGAAAAGCAGTATTTTAGAACATGGACACTTATGAATGGGACATCTCAGCGTGTCCCCGGAATGTCGTCCTGCCAAGATGGGAGTGTGAGATCTCATCTTTACATCACAATACATGCAATATTTAACCAACCATCTGCAAGGTAAGAAAGATAAATGCGATTTGTTTTCATAAAATTACAGTAAATCTTGGATCGCATTCGTTTGGCCTCCATCAAGAACGGACGGATTGACGCTTGGATGTGGTTTCAATTTTTAACTTAATTGACCATTAAATTGAGGCAATCCTTGGCCTTCGATCGTTGGCGAATGAGAATAAAATTTAAAATGAAAAATACATCGACACCCACAGTCGAAACGTAAAATACATAAAGTATAATGGATTGTCAAGCAGCAAATGAAACAGTCATTACACGGCACTGCATGTGCTCGTGCTTACACTTTCAATCTTGAGTTTTGAAGAATCGAAGTTGTTGGAATTGTCGGACCACCATCTTTAGATGACAAAATTATTAGTACCAAAATAAAACTTTCGTAATTACTCGACAAAACAAACACACGGTAAAAAATTAAACTTCAATTTGACTTACTCCCGCTCGACATTTATAATAAATTTAAGAAAAGTTTCCGCAACTTTTGATGGTCATTTTGTTCGTTTCAAACAATCATGTCATTCAATCAGCTTTAGTGTTTAGTTATATCGAGGAAAACGAGAAATCTGCCACACTTTTGTCAATACAGTGAACCTATAAAAACCACTCGTGTCATTGTGAATGACGAAAGTTTTCTTTCAATTTAGCCAACGTTGCACAAACTTCAACAGATTATTTACCTTATTTATTAAAATTTTTTTTAAATTTCTGATAGATACTAAAAAGCGTTATTCAAATATTTACAGCTGTAATTGCGCAATTGCGCTGTCCAAATATTTAAAAACACTTAATTTAATAGCTTCCGTGAAAATACCGTTCAGTGGCACTTCTGAAAGTCTCCAGCACGCTTCTCAATCATTTGCACTAAAGAAACAATAAAGAAGTATCTAAAGATATATGAGACCAAAGTATAAAATAAAATGGTGAGAGAAAGAGAGGAAATTCTACAAGTGCTGGACCGCAATGGCAGCAGATGTGGTTTTTGATGTCTCTGTCACCTAAACTTGAAAGATGTCCAAAGTGTGTCATATTGAAGTTTGGATATTGGTCTTATTTATCGCAAACGTTCTGCACGAAATTGCCAAAAACTTAGATAAAAAAGAAGTCGCGTAATTGGTCGTTTATTAAATAAACTTCATTGAAAAAGTTGCTTTGCCAACTTTTTCAAATCAAACAATTTTCTTTTCTTTTCCTGATTATAATAACATTTATAATTGATCCTGCTATCCCTCACTATTGATTATAAATTCAGAAACATACACAATTATTTTGTACCAAATCGCAAATATTTTTTGTGATTTGCATTAGCAAGCATTTGAAAATTTTCGAAAATACAGAAATGCTAACGTAAAACGTATATTTAGAATTTTAATATATTTTAAATTAATATTCCTCTGATCGAAAAGAATATTCGTCCGGGTGTGAAGATTAAAATTACAATTTTTAAACGGGCATGCATAAAACGTATAATATAAACGTTAATTCAACGTGAAATTAACGTGTTATTCGTTAAGCGGCGAAAGGGTCGGAAAATCGATTTTGGTTTTATTTTTTTTTATGATAGCTGGAATCGACAATTCGGTAGCACGTCAAAACGTCGAAAACAAAAACATCGAAAACAAAAACGTCAAAGTCAAAACGTCGAAAACAAAAACGTCGAAAGTCAAAACCGACGAAAACAATAACATCGAAAAGCAACAACGTCGAAAAACAAAAACGACAAAGTCAAAAACGTCGAAGTCAAAACGTCGAAAACAAAAAGGTCGAAGTAAAAGCGTTAAAAATAAAAACGTTTTTTTACTTTTACTTTTAATTTTATTACATTTCTTCTAAATTATTTTTCTTCCATAGGCATCATCTACAACTTCGAACTCTTTGAAAGGATCATGTTAAATTCATAAATTGATTTTAACTTTTACATTATTATAATCAGGAGTGGGATAAAAAATATAAAATACATTTTTGGGACGGCTTATTAAAATACATGTTGTATTTTAAAAATTCGACTCAAAAATGTACTTTTTTTTGTTTTTTTTGCCATTTAATTTTAAAAATTGTAATAAAACTTTTTATCTAGATATACTTAATTGTACTTCAGAAGTTTTCATTTTCGACGTTTTTGTTTTCGACCTTTTTGATTTGGACGTTTTCGTTTTTCGACGTTATTGCTTTTCGAAGTTATTGTTTTCGACGTTTTTGTTTTCGACGTATTGACATGGAATCGACAATTCTATGTAAGTTTAAAAAAAAATTTTTTCTCTATTTAATCCATGTATCAAACTTGAATCGCGTTTTGCTCAAAACTTCTTTTTAATTGGATATTCTGATCTAGAGGCATACATTTCGGGCAGCTTTTGAAGCTCTGTATAAACCCAACAAAAAGTATTTTCATATTAAATAAAAAATTAACTTAATTAATGAATTAAATGCCTCTAGACTAGAATACTCCCTTAAGTCGGTAGTCAAAATTTCTCGAAAACCTTTGGACCGATTTTGCCTAAACTTTTTTTACACTTCCTTTACATCTAAATACTCGGTTCTGAACGAAGGATTTTTATTATTTTCAATTAACAACTTATTTTTTATTTAAAAACACAAATCAATTCAAAAATGAATATATCGTTAATTCCTTCGTTCAAATCCGAGATAAACTTATGTACCTACTAAAGAAATCTTTCTGGTTTCTTAATTTCAGATGAAGCAATCATGAGTTATCCTGACTACCGCATGGAAACTTTTTTTTAGGTGACTCGGTTCTCACCACTACCCTGGCTTATTTTTCAATATTTTTTTATGAAAATTTAGCAGAATATTCTTAGAATAATACTTAATAATGTAAAAAATTTGAAAAAACCCTGAAAAAAATCGCTATTTTTGTATCTCAGACCCTTTTCCCCCCTAAACGAATACACCTTCGGGAAACCGTCTTCCTAAAACAGTGTATTAGGTATTAAATTCAATATTATTGATTTTTAATTTATCTATTACTCTGATAATATATCCTTAAATATTGGGGTTGAAAACAAACTTTCAATAAAAATTGAAATATTTAAACTTTTTAATTTCTGAATTAAATTCAATATTTAATTTTATTTTTTTGTAAAATTGTAATTATTAAAGTAACAACATCTTCTAATGTATAAAATTAACCCTAACTTATCAATAAATTCACTGACTACTGTAATTGAATAAAAACATAATATGCATTTTAAATTTAATTTTTCTTTCAGTCACAATTTCAGTCTACTCAAATTCTCGAGAGAAAAGTTGCTCTGTCCTTCGGCCTCGCAGTGTAACCTATTAACACCATATTTATTTGGTCTTCAGCTTTGCCAAATACGAGATAAATTTGGAGTAATCTCCCTATTGTGAAGACTTCTGCTCTAAGAAGTAGTTATTGATCACCGTAAACCAGTGATTGATTGATGATGTCTGATGTAGTAACTTTAAATAAAATAACTGCTTTTTAATTAAATTTTCCGAAAGACATAAATCCACTTCTGTGCTTCCGCGGTCCTTCTGGGTTGAAGATTTCCACTATATCAACTATTAAAAACAGGGTCACAGGCACTCACGCAATCCAATCCCAAGAAACCTTTCTCGAAAAAGACATTTTCCAGTTCCATCTTAATTTTAATACTGAATGATAATTTAAAAAATCGAAACTTGTATTTTTAATGTAGTTTTTTTATTTGAAATTAATAAAGAGAGACAATAAGAAAATCATTGTTTTAATCAAAGAGATGGTCCAGGAGTGGACTGAAGAGCTGATGATGTTATCAGTTGCCACCATATTTCCATTTAAGGCAACACTACTGGTGAATTATCCTTATTCTTGATTTTTGATAAAGTATTTAGCCTGCACACATCAGATGCATATTGTCTGATCGTCTCGTCATCTGACCATTATTGAATGGAACAGCTCGAAGATGCAATTAATTTTTAATTTTATCAACCGACTAGTCTCTCAGTCAAAGGAAATCGCTGAGGAAATCTGGTGTACAAGTGAATTTTCTTCTTCTTCTTCTTCGTTTTCCTCTTTGCAGAGGAGTCGTGGTCGAACTTTGCTGCAGCCAAACTAATGTTCTTGGAAATTTTAATTAGTGGGGCGGTTTCCCGTTACCTTCCCTACAGCCCGCGGAATCTATGTTGGGCTTTAGACGACAGTAGTGTATACGACGCGACCAGGATTTGAACGGTGGTTACCCGCTTCCTAGTCGGCCGGTGTAAGCTTTATGCCATACTGCTGGTTTTATACCTACTGCAACTGAATTTAAGAAAATGAAAAACTCAGAAAATCTTAAAAATCTTAGAAAACAGGAAATCCGAGAAAATAAAATTCTAAGAAATCCCAAGAAATCTTAGGAAAACTTGAGAAAAACTTTGCCTTTCTATTTTTTTGAATGGAAATCTTAAGACAATTCAGAAGGAAATTCGGAGGAATCTTACAAAAATCCTGTAAGTGTGGTCGCCTTCCCCTCTCTCCTCGTTTTCAGAATTGTACAAAATTCTAAAAAAATGTTGATATACTACAGAGTAATATTCTAAACACCAGGCCTATAAACAGTGGCGTAACAAGCAGGTGAGTGACCCGTGTGCGAAGTTGTTAACGGATGCCCTTCTTTTATAAAAGACAAAAAAAATTTGTATACAGGACTCGAATTTCCGACGATTTCCATGCATTTCCAGTGATTTCTAAAGAATTCCTTTCAAACAAGAGCGGATATAGAGACGAGTAACTATTTAGTAACCCCCCCCCCCCCTATTTAATTTTATTAGATATTTAAAAAAATATATAGATGAGTTTTTTTATTTTTCAATTTTCTGAGATTGTCTTAGAGTTTTTGTGATTCCCCACTTCACAAGATGTTTTGGATATTTTTCAAAGATATTCTAGAATTTTCTATTTCCTCTCATTTTCTACATTTCTAATTGTAAAATTAGTGACCGTTTTATGGATTTTCTTTCTTTTTTCCGCTTGGTTTTTACTAATGAAAGTGCAAAAATGATGGAGAAATTATCATATGCAAAACTAAAGGGAAATTTGAGGAAATCTAGAATATACATAGACTATCTTTTTTTTTGCTTTTTCTATTTTCTGAGATTTTCTTGAAATTTCTATGGATTTTTGAGATTTTCTATATTTCTACAAATTTTCTAAGAATCTGCTTTTTGAGAAGTCTTGGAATTTTTCAGTATTTCTTCATATTTCCATTCACTAGTACATACAATTTTTCAGGAGATTTCCCCTTAGTTTTGTACTAACTGGAAAACCGAAGGTAAAATCGTGATAATACAAAAGTCAAAAGAAATCCAAGCAAATTTTAGGGGAATTCTATGAAATCTTAGTAAAACTTAAAAATGCTATTTTCTTCCCTAGGAAATCTTGGGAAATTTAGGTAATCTTTCACTCTGAAAAAAGATTTGTCGTCGCAACAAAATCTTAGTAACTATAGCCTCGACAGAGTTTTTTTACTGTTACAACAAATTTTATGCTGTTTGGAATAAAAAGTTTGTTCTGAACACAAAAAACTTTGCTGTGGCTGCATAAAATTTGTTGTAGCAACAAAAAACTCTGTTGACGCTATAGTTACTAAGATTTTGTTGCGACGACAAATCTTTTTTCAGAGTGTTAGAATGCCATAGATTAATTCTTTTATTTCCTATTTTAGAGCTATTGGCTCTCCTAAGATTTTCTAGAATATTCTAAATTTCCCTGTTTCTAAGATTGCCTGGCAACGGCAGATACAACAAGATATCAACCCCCACTCATGAGCCTTAAAAAAACAACAAAATCTTTAAAAAAATGATCTAAGCCTGGGATCGAAAAGTAAAATCAAAAATTTTATTTTGACAAAAAAAATAAAAAACTGGGGGGTTTTAACTTTAATTTGTTAAGACCGGGGGGTCTGGGAGGTGTGGAACACCCCACAGAATATTATAGTAAAATTCATGGTACGGATGTAACAAGTCCAATAGCATATGGCAATCATTTGAACATAATTGCTGGTGATCTGGGGGTATTCTATACCTCCCCAGATTTCAAATAGCATCTAGTTGTGCACCTATTTTTGAGAATGTTTTTAAGATTGAACAGGTCACAGTACAATTGGGGGCCCTTTTAGCAGGGGGCCCGCGTGCGTCGCACCCACCGCATCCCGGTAGTTCCGCCCCTGCCTATAAATACTTAAAATCATCAAAGATATGTTAGGTAAATGATATTATTTTGTTTAATAAGGTAAAGTTTACTTTTAAATAAGTTCGTCATTTTTTCGTCCTGGAATGCGTGTACTTAAATCTAATAATAATAAATAATAATTTCGGAAAAATAATTAAAATAAATATAAATAATAAAATTAAAAATATTTTGATTTACTTCTGGGGCTGCACACAAACTATGAACTTTGATTTGATTTTGAAAAAAAAAAATTGATTTAATTTTAACCCGTTGCGGTCACTGGGGGATTCAAAAGACCCCAAATTCTCAAACTCATCTCTTTGATTTTACAATTTTTTGGTAAGATTGAGCACTTCAGAACCTTCTATAAAACTAATTTTTAGCTGAAAGTATACTATCTTAGAAATAAACTGCTAAATTTCTCCTCCTAAAATCTCAAAAATTGCAAATTTTGTTGATATTTATGTAAACAAAGTCAAATTTTGCAGTTTTGAATTTTTTACTGTTAGATTTGAATGCAAAAATTTATTTAATTATTTATTTTTTAATTCATCCTCCAAATTTGAATCCGGGTTTGCTTTAATTGCCTTTGAAGCATTAGTATTCCATGGGTTCTTCTTCCTTTTGCATAGTTTCCAGCCGTTTGATTTAAAAAAATTTCAAAAAACAAATACAAATGTTTAATGGGAAACTTGAGAATGTCTTTGGTCTTCTGGATATATTGCAGAACTACTGAAGTTGGTTTGCTTTTAACGTTTAGGAACCGAATATTATCTTAAAGTAAGTTTTCTTCTTTTAATGTTTTTTTTTATTTTAATTGTATTATTATATTTTTCGAATATTTGACAAGTTAAAAACTGAAATTTTTAAAACAGTTTTATCCTGTGTCCATCCTAGTCCAGGTCCTCTTCGACAGTTCTCTCGCGAACAGATATGTTTGCAAAAATGAGTTATTGATTGAATAAGTATGAAATATTAAAAGAAAACAGTGAAGATAATGCCAATAATCCGGATAGAAAAATAATTTTAGTTTTTAACGATGAAATTTTAAGTACAAAGTGGCATTAAACTTCAAAGGTAATAATTCTCGGAGGCGTAGTGAGCAGAAATTTGTGGAAAATGCTAAGAACAGCTAAAATAACCACTAAAAAACTTTACACTTACATAATTCTTATTCATCACGATATTATCTGGTATTTAGATGAAGTTGGTATTACAATAGAGATTTATATGGTGGCGTTAATGAAAGTTAGGTATTAAAAAGACACGAAGTGTCAGGAATACGGTGAGTTTATAGCCTAAACCCTGTTAAATATTAAACCTGTAGGCATGTGATAAGTGCACCACCACTTACCAGCTGAATTAGCACGACCTGCTTGATGATGTTGCTTGATAGCTCTTAAATTATGAGACTGCGTGCCTTTTTGAGTAATTTTTGTTATATAAGAGTCTTGTATGTAGATATTTCGCAACCCCCTTCCACTACGACAAATAACGATAAAACCTAATAAGGGTTTGTATATTGCCAACCACTTAAAACTATAATCTTTTAACAGCCCTGCAAATTTTCATAAACTATAAAAGTTCCAGAAGCCATTATTGTTTTAATAGCAGCTAAATCTGCAATAAGAGAAAGTCCATTTTTGAGATTGTTACGTTAGATTAGCATTGTGTGCTTTTTAACTTAAAACATTGGTTTGTCAACAAACAGTCACTTATGGAGGTCAGTTCATAATAAACCAATCCATAACAGCCTATGAAAACTGGTCACGATTTGTGCTCTACGATAATTTGAATACAATAGATGTCAGTAATCTTGTCACACGGTATTAACTAAAGCCCAACGTTCATATATTTTCCTTCTTTATATAAAATACTTTTTATTTCTTCTATATGGTACCACGTCAACTTTAATGGCCTTTGTTTATTCACCTTATTACATCAACCACTCCAGATATATCCACAATCGACTTCATCACACTTCCAACTCGAAAACATTTAAATTTTTCTCTAACCAACTTCAACTTTCCTTATGATCGTTCAATATTCCATATATTTTATAACTAGGTAAAGTGATAATGTCATTATAAATCTGCTCTAAAACTTATTTTGTTATAAAGATAAGAATGCTCTATCTAAAATTACGTCGTTTTTATTGTGGGGTTGGTCGAACTGAGTAAGTGTTAAACGTATAGAAGTCACTAGCTCACATAATTTCTATATTTACAAGGATTTTTAATGTCCTTCCGATAGGAAAGTTTATTGTTTAAATAATTTTTCCGCAGTTCAATTGATAAGAACAACAAGCAACTTTCTCAGGGAAAATAAAAATTATGTCCAAGCGTCCAATAATTTTAAGTTTTCTTATAAATACTATTCTAATCTAAAAATACAATAATAAAAATCGTCGAAGAAAACACCCTTATAAATTTTCAAGTTTCAATATTCACTATACCAGACAAGAGAAAAGCTTTTTCTTAAAGTCTAAGCAAAGGCTTCGTTTTAATTTTGCATTTATTTTTCCAAAGGGAGAACCCAATTACAGAAGAGAAAACCAACTCAAAACAAAGCAAACTATGTGTAATATTATAATAAATTGCCATTATACCACTCCAATGCAGCTGATGGAAGTCAAAGAAAAGCCAAGAAAATTTGATTTGTACTTATTTCAATTTTCATTAAGAATTACTGTAGTTCAAGTTTCAAAGTGAAATATTTTTACCGTCCACACTAGGCCCGAATAAAAGTCAAATGCATTTTTTATAATATTAATTCATTTTCTATATCTACATTCAAATTTCAATTTAATTTTTCCATCAGTATATGAGTCAAGTGCCGAGAAGTGAGTCACAAAGCAAATTTTTGCACACTAGATTTCCTTTTTCTAGATTATTGAAGAATTGAGGGATTTGTTGAAAAAGCAAAAAAATAAAGCTTCTCAAATTGTTGAGACTTTTTCTTAAGATTTCCTCAAATTTCCTTGATTTTCTTGGATTTCCTCAAATTTCCCGTCTCAGTGACTCTCCCCTAGTCAGAGACAGTAGTTTCCTGCCAATTCATAGTCATATTTTCAAATCATATTTTTAACTTTACAAATTCAAAATATTCTGTGAACTGTTCATAGTGCAAATTAACGTGGAAACGTTTTCCAATAATTCTGGTTTTCCATCTGATAATGTAAACATTTTACCCTCACAAATCGGTGCGGTGTGGGTTAAATTAATTTAAGTTATTTGTTTGCTTCAGCTCTTTGATTTTGTCACCAAAAACCCAAAAAAAGTATGATTAGCTGGAAAGCCCGTCCGCGGACGGGCAGCTAGACGGTAGATCTCTTTTTAGCGATATAATATTTAAACATTTAATTTCGTTTTCCGCTACTGGGGGATTCCCCGTTTATCCATATTTTCAAAGTAACGCTAAAAGTTGCTGGTAAACTAAATTTTTAATCCTAATACATAAAATCCCAGCACGCTGCTGCTCCAGCTACAGCATGTCATTTTTTGGTGAAAAAAACACACTCCGATTGATTGATTTTCAATCCAAACCGGGAAATTTAATCTTCCCCAAGAAAAAATTAAAACTTGGAAAGCATATTTATTTATTTAATTGCCTTACTGCTAACAGAATTTAGCAGCAACTTTATTAACTTTCAAAGTTAATTATAAAAATAATATAAAAATATAAAGTCAAAATTATAAACCGGGGGGTCTGGGGGGTGTAGAACACCCTCCAGTACATATCGCAGGATATCCACTTATTTAGAATACTTGGAGAAGATACACAAAGAAAAATAATCCTCTCAATAATTTTGAAGTAAATATTACATCAATTAGAGTAAATTATATATCAAATTTAGTAAGATTTACTTCAAAATGGTGTGAGACTGATTTGAACTTCAATTATTCTAGTAAAAATTACTTCGAAACAACAAAAATTATTCTCTGTGTGTATTTTTAATTACTATACTGCTCACAGAGTTTAGCAGGAACTTTCTGTGTTACTTTAAAAGTTAATTATAAAAATATAACGTCAAAATTGTAAACCGGGGGGTCTGGGAGGTGTGTAACACCCTCCAGTACATGTCGCAGGATTTCCACTGTTTTAGAATACTTGGAGAAGATACACAGAGAAAAAAACATCCTTGTAATTATTTTGAAGTAAATTTTACTAAATTTGAAGTAAATTTTACTAAATTTGAAGTAAATTTTACTAAATTTGATATATAATTTACTCTAATTGATTTAATATTTACTTCAAAATTATTGCAAGGATTTCTTTTCTCTGTGTATCTTCTCCAGGTATTCTAAAGGAGTGGAGATCCTGCAATATGTACTGGAGGGTGTTCCACACCCCCCAGACCCCCCGGTTCACAATTGTGACGTTATATTTTTACAATTAACTTTCAAAGTAACACAGAAAGTTGCTGGTAAACTCTGTGAGCAGTAAAGTAATTATATAAATACAAAATACACACAGAGAAAAGCTTTTGTTGTTTTGAAGTAATTTTTACTATAATAATTGAAGATCAAATCAGCCTCACATCATTTTGAAGTAAATTTTACTAAATTTGATATAAAATTTACTCTAATTGATGTAATATTTACTTCAAAATTATTGCGAGGATTGTTTTTTTCTGTTTTAATTTTTTCTAACCGAAGGTTAAATTTCTCTTACTTTTGCGTAAAACTTCAAATTTCGCGGTTTGGATTATATTAGACAAATATTTTTAGTCCTAACCTCCTAACTTTACTTTAATATATATTTTGGTTGGTAAAAAATTCGACCAATCAGAGTGTTCCTTTTTTCACCAAAAAATGACACGCTGGAGCAGGAGCAGCAGCGTGCTGGGATTTTATATATTAGGATACAATAAATAAACTAAAAACAAAACAAATATTTTGCTTTTTGTTTTAATTTACTGCCGGCGACCGGCGGAACTAAAGTACTTTAGTACCAATATTGGTGCAAAATAAATTCTAATCTTATTAATTGAAAAAATCTGTACCTATGTGGAAAATCTTATCTTACACATTTTTAAATTCACTAATTTTCTATCTGAAAAGTTTAGAATTTAAAATATGATTCATTGAAGCGTTTTATAAAATCCTGAATCTAAAAGTACTATATCTGTCTAAGGAGCTAATAAAAATTAAAATGGAACATCGATAACTTCTACAATTGTTCGAAAGTGGACCAATTTCAAACTTTTTAGAATTGATAATCCCTTTTGCCGCTGAAACATGCGAAAAATTAAATTTTTTATTTGTTGACCGGGAGGTCGGAAGGGGGGTGGTGCGGAATACTCCTTCAGCCCGACCAATAAATATTTAAAAATTTACTCTTTCCAGCCTAAAATGGGATATTCGAATTAAAAAATTACTTGAATGAATTTTTAGGTAAAGAGAACACAGGCGAAGGAGATTTAAATAAATCCGGAAAAATTCGCAAATATCTTGGAAACAGTAGGGATGAACGTTTTCGCTCCTTTACTTTCTCCGCGGAAAGACCTTGTAAAAAAAAAATTTGTTATTATTTGAACAGCTACATTATTTACATGTACAATTTATCATTATCTTAACCCAATTAACAGAAATAACAGTTACTGAAGAAAACCTTACGTATAGATGTAGGTAATCAGCTGATCTGGAAAAATTTAATCACTCCTCATTTTCTCATTTTCTGTAATCTACATTCTGGTCTCATTCGTTATCTTTCTCCTCAGTACTCTATCTCCGCATTTCTTTCTCCATTCTGTAACTCCCATATCTTTGAGGCCCTTTACCACTTCGTCCAGCCATCTAGATCTTGTTCTTCCTTGATTTCTTGTCTCCCTCGGCCTCCAATCCATGATCTGCTTTAAAACATTGTCTGGCTCTTTTCTTGTTACGTGGCCAAGTCATCTAACTCTCTGCAATTTCATGTATTTCACGAAGTCTTCGTTTCCTAGTGTTTCGGCTATTTCGGCATTTGTTCTTGTTCGATATTTGTTTTCACCAATCTCTTTTGGTACTACCATGGTTCTAAATATTTTTCTCTCGAAAACTCTCAGTTTTTCTTTTTCACCTTTAGTTTTGTTTTTCAATATCTTCTTGTTTGCTTGGAAAACTTTCCACCCAGCTTGTATCTTTTCATTTATTTCTGAAGCTCTTTCGTTGTTTCTATTCAGTTGCACTCAAAGGAATATAAACTATTAAAACAACTTAAAACAATTAATATAATTAAATTTAATTTGTTATCCAATTAAATTTGAATAACTCACAAACTGCGCGTTCTAAAAAGAAATTTTATTCTAATTTTTGTGGAATTTCAGGTGTAAAATCAAAACTGTAACAGATAGATTAAGTTAGAAAATCCGTAGAAAATCAACGAAGAAAAACATTAGAAATATCTGTAATTTATTAAATACTGCAGTACGAAAAAAATATTTTCTTACCAAGCCAAGCTACAGTTCATGCATTTAAAGAAAAATGCATTTTTCACAATTTTAAACAATTCACTGGCTACATCACTGGAAAGAAAAGTTTACCAACCTTAATTGCTGCTAAACCCACGAAGTGGACCCTACCTGCAATAATAAAGAAAATTCCTTGTTAGTTATCATGTCTGATGAGAATGATTTTAGTCAAATTATACCTTCGCACTGCAGTCCTTTTGCCTTATTCCTCGTGACCAGAATAGCTTCTCCATCGTCCATAACTTACCAACCCGGACACTTCCACATTTTTTTAACGATTTCGAATGAAAATTTTTATAAAACAACACTTGGAAGCACAAATCTTTCACTTACTTAAGTATTTAAGAAAAAATGATTCCCGATTATTAATTAATAAGCTTCAATCAAGCTTTTCCACTAAGATTCGTACTCGACACATCGCAGTCCCGTTCGCGAAATATGTACAAAATTAGCGTTCACGCACTAATGTCCATCTTAACTGAAAATGAAAATAAAAATTGTTAATTCTGATCTTGATTGTATATTTTGCAATCAAAATGGAAAACGTGGATAACAATGGGAAAGTGAGGGCGCCCCTCACACTCCAAACACTGAGTAAGTCTTTTGCTGAAGTTTTCGTGCACTCTACAATGGATATGTTATTGCAGTATTGGAAATTGGAGTGATATGAATCCCAGGGAGCTCCACCAGGGACATTATGGTGTGCAATTTCAAAAACTGGGATTATCGGCCCTTACTTTTTTTAAGAAAATGATCGAGAGCGATTACAATCACTTCTGCCCATGATCCAGGATTTTTTCTTGCCTCAGTTGGAAGGAATGGAGCTGGAAGGCGTCTAGTTTCAGCAGGACGGCGCTACAGCCCACACAGCAAGAGTAACAGACGATTTGAACTGGCCAGCGCACTCTTCTGATTTGGCCTCTTGTGATTTTTTCCTAAAATCCCTGACTTACAACGATCGTCCCAGGACCCTAAATTGCTGCGGGTATAAGCTTCAAAGAGTGCACGAAAGCTTCAGGAAAAGGCGTACTCAGTGTTTGAAGTGTGAGGGGCGCCATTTGGACGAAACCTTGTTCAAAACCGTGTAAACTTAAATTTCCCATGTTAATGAAACAGGAAAAAATCAAAAATTTGATAATTTTGCAACAGTGTGCGTTTTATTCCATTTTCAAACCCATACGAAACCCAACGGATTTCAAGTCCATCCAGGTCCTTTTAATGAATTTTTGCTCGATTTTTGTAGCATTAAATTTTGTAGCACCGGAGGGTTTGAATTTTTGAGTACGTAAATTGGTTTATCCAAAAATTTGTACTTAAATGAAAATGAAATTTAAGAAATATATGATTGGTTGGCATTACCTACTTTGTGTGTTGTGTCAATATTAGAATTATTTTTGTAAAAATTTATTGGAAATAAACCTAATGAGTCATAACATTTTCACATTTTTACACTTTTTCTAGTATTTGCATGGAAAAAAATAAAATGTAACTGGAACACCAAAGCAAAACCCGTGAGAAGAAGTTATCGTTTGGATGCCTACTTCATTCATGATTTTCTTTTGGGAGGAAGTAAGAATTGAAAGCCTTACGTTTGGATTGTTGAAAACTCTGGAATTTTCAGAGTTTATTTTTATTTTCTTTATTTTTCTCCAAAAAAGCAACGCTTACTTGATTAGTCATGTTTGAACACGTAGCACACTTCTGACGTCATCATCAGCGCCAGTGGTGGCAAAACAGCCAACTAAAAAAAATTCAACAGTGAAACTTTTCAAGTTTGTTTGCAAATTTTCGCAATTTTTTGTAAATACTATCGGGAAAGTGTTCGATCGGTTTTATTATTTTCGTTCTGTGATTTTCATTAATTTTCAATTGTCAATTTTAGATACTTAAGGTTTTTTAGTTGGCCGTTTGGCCACCCGGCGTCAGAAATGTTACTTACGTGTTCGGTTAATGTCAAATCACGCGAGTAATCAAGCAAGCGTTGCTTTGTAATTGAATGCTGAAATTACGGAAAATATCCAAGTGAAGACATTTTTGTTGAAGTTTCGTGGTTTATTCGGTGTCGGTGATTATAAAACTTCAGTTTATGTTGTTGTATGCGTATGTAGCAGTGTTAAATTTGAACAATTGAATAACAATTCAAATTTGTCACAATGCAACGGACAGTTTAGTGCTAGAACTAGATCTAGTTAGTTTAGTTCTCCTTGTTTGAGCTGATCGGGAAAATTCCAGAGTTTTCAACAATCGAAACGTAAGTCTTTGAATTACCTGCACACAAAAGAAAATTCATGGAAGGAAACTTTTTCCTCATCAGTTTTGCTTTGTGTTTTATATTTTTTCATGCAAATTTTACAAGGAAGTGTTGTGTTTTAACGGTAAAAGTGTTGTTTTTGCTTTTTCCGATGAAAATTTTGGGTTTTCCAACTAAATACTGTTAAAGCTAAAAGTGTACAAAACCAAGGAGTCATGATACCTTCGTTGATGTTCTACGGAATTCATTTTTGTTTTAAATTTTAGAAAATACAAATTCAAAATGTTATGACTCATGGACATTTCCATGTCCATTTATGGACATTGCACGAAATTGTATTATCCGCCCCTCCCCACAATGACTAACGTCTTTCGTCACTTAAATAAAACTTAAAAATTTGAAAGTTTTTGCACTTATCAATATTTTTTTAAATTATAATATAAATTTTTACAAGAAAATTTTAATATTAACACAACCAATCAATATTTACTAGAAAGTAGGCCATGTCAACCAATCATACAGTGGCTCAAAAAATTATTCGTACACTCCTATATGTTAGCAATGAAGTTATTTTTTGTCATATAAAAATCAATTTTATAGCAAAATTTTTCAGACATATTTTGTTACTAATTTCATTCCCTTTATTTTTGTTTCTATACATTTTTCTATTTTGTCGCACCGTTTCTGAGTAAGAGCGACTTTAAAGTCACTCTGTGATTGAGTACCGACTGTTTTTAAAGTAGCTGTTGCTCAGAAACGGTGAGAAAAAATAGAAAAATGTATAGAAACTAAAATGAAGACAATGAAATTTTCAATAAAAAATCTTTAATAAGTTTTTCCATAAAAGCGATTTTTATGTGCCAAAAACGGCTTCAAAAAGTACTATTTACATTGTTAATATGGGAGTGTACGAATACTTTCTTGGGCCACTGTATATTTTTTAAATTTCATTTCGTTTACATATTTTTGGATAAACCAATTTACGTATTCAAAATTCGAAAACCTTCGGAAAAATCGAGCAAAAATTCATTAATAAGACCTGCGGTGTCCGAGGTTTAAGGAGATGGCTTTATTATATACAGTGGTATCAAAAAGTATTCGTACACTTCTGTTGCCAATGCAAATTGCACATTTTGAAACCGTGTTTTGACATTTAAAAATTACTTTACAGCAAAACTGTTCAGTAAAAATGTCATTGTCTTCAAATTTGTACTTATAATTTTTTCAATTTTGTCGCTCCGTTTTTGACTGACACGACTTAAACAAGACTCTGTAAATTACAAAATATGTTGTCAAAAATGTAGGCGAATAAAATTTGCAACAAAAACTACTTAGACGTTTTTCTTTCGTTGCACAGATTTTCAGATACAGGGACTAAGGGGTAAATATCTCAAAATAATTTTGTACACAGGACTCGGAATTTAATTTAATTCCAAAGATCCTCAAAAAATTCCCATAATTTCCAACAAAATGAAGGTTGGGCAACAAAATCTACTAAATTTTGTTAAATTTTGAAAAATATACCTAAATTCTTATAAAAAAATATGTATTTATCCTCCTCTAGCTTCGTTTATTTCCTTCATGAATTTTTCATGAATCTGCTTTCGTATACAAATGTAGGAAAATATGAGGAAATCTTAAGAAATAGAAAATATTCGCATATCTGAAGAATAGGTACTATAAGTACCTATTTTTGAATTTTCTAAGATTACCTTTGGCATTTCTAAAATTTCTTAAAATATTCGAATATATTTTTATTTTTTTAGATTTTTCTGAGATTTCTTTGGATTTTCTAAGATTTTCCTAATACAGTTACAGTCTCGAAAGTATGAACAACGAAAGTCATTTTTGCTTTTTAATATTAAATGTAAATTTTTAAATTTTAATTTAATTTTAAAAACATAAATTTCGCCGTGTATACTTTCGTGACAACCTACTGTATTTCTATTTTCTAAGATTTTCTGGGATTTCTTAACATTGTTTCTGTTTTTTTTAGATTTCCTTTCACTTGTACACCAGATTTTACCTCGATTTTTACTAATAAGTAAAAAACCAACTGAAAATCGTCATATTTATACAAAACTAAAAAGAAATTTGAGAAATCTTTTTCATTTTTCTGAGATTTCCTTGGCTTAAGAATTTTCTGTGTTTTCTTAGATGTTTCTCTTCCTCAAGATTATCCTGAATTTCTTAAAATTCCCATTTGAGATTTTGTGTAAGATTCTAAAACTCCTTGTTATTTTATTCTGATTGTTTTTGAGATTTTTCTGGCGATTTTTCCCGAGTTTGTTGCTGGGAAACCGAGAGGAATCGCCGTGGAAATCGTGATACACAAAGGTGAAGGAAAATCTTTCGAAATTAGGAAATCTTAAGAATACTCGAATAAGCTTTTCTTTCAGCTTTTTTAATTTTGTGTAATTTCCTAAAATTTTCTAAATTTCCTAGAATTACCCATTTTCTAAGTTTGCTCGGCAACGGCAGTTGCAAGGAGAGAAAAACCAACAAAATTACCTTGGTATAACAATGTAAGACGATATTTTTTGGATTTTTTCAATTTTCTAAGATTACCTTGGCTTTTTTAAGTTTTTCTAGATTTCTTAAAGTATCCTAATATTTTTTTACTTTTAAAATTTCTTTGGATTTCCTAAAATTTTCTTAATACAGTTTTAGAATCTCGAAAGTATGAACAGTATTTTTAATATTAAATCTAAATTTTTCTATTTTTAATTTTATATTTTAATTAAATTTAAAAAATCATAATTTTCGCTGTGCATACTTTCGAGACTTTCTATTTTCAAAGATTTCCTGGGATTGCTTAACATTTTTCCGGTTTTCTTTATTTTCACTTGTATACCAGATTTTACCTCGATTTTTACTAATAAGTGGAAAACCAACTTGAAATTATCATATAAAAAACTAAAGAGTAAGAGAAAGCCTTTTTAATTTTCTGAGATTTCCTTCGCTTGAATTTTCGAGATTTCTTAAAACTACATTTTTTCGGATATCCCATTGCCTTAGAATCCCCTAAGATTTTCTGAAATTTCTTTGAATTTCTTAAGCTATTCTAGAATTTTCTGTTTTCTTAGATTTTCCTCTTCCTCAAGAGGAAGATTATGGATTTCTTGAGATTTTTTAAGATTCTGAAACTCATTGTTATTTTTTCCGAGTTTGTTCCTGGAAAACCGAGGGGAATCGCCGTGGAAATCGTGATACATAAAAGTGAAGGAAAATCTTACGATACTAGGAAATCTTAAGAATACTTGAATAAGCTTTATTTTTTAGCTTTTTAATTTTGTGTGATTTCCTAAAATTTTCTAGAATTTCCCATTTTCTAAATTGGCCCGGCAAAGGCATTTGCAAGGGGAGAAAAACCAACAAAATCTACTAATAAATTTTTTAATCTCAGAAATAATATATTTAAATTCTTATTATATTTATCACCACTCCTCTCCATGAACTTTGCCTGGATCTGTCCTTGATTTCCAAACTAGTTCCAAACCACTCCTAAGAAGTGTAGGTACACAACATTTTCAAGATATTTACCCCTTGCAGGAGACAATTTTTTTTTAGTCCTGTTTTAGTCGCTGTCAGTCAAAAATAGCGCAACAAAATTGAAAATTGTATAGGTACAAAATTGATGACAATGAAATTCTTAACAAAAAATGTCTAAAAAGGTTTGCTGCAAAGCGATTTTTATATGTCAAAGAACAAATTCAAAGTGTTCAATTTACATTGGTAACATAGGAGTGTACGAATACTTTTTGACACCACCCTATAACCTCGATTACAAAATATGCAATCACAATAAAAATTAACAATATTTTTTTCATTTTCAGTTAAGATGGACATTGGTGCGTGAACGCGAAATTCGCGTATTTCGTATTTCGCGAACGGGAGTGTGATGTGTCGAGTACGAATCTTAGTGGAAAAGCTTGATGGAAGCTTATTAATTACTCGCGAATCATTTTTTTTAATACTTGAGTGAAAAATTTGTGCTTCCAAGTGTTTTTTATAAAAATTTTCATTCGAAATCGTTAAAAACATGTGCAAGTGTCGAGTGTCCTGGTTGGTGAGTTATGGAGGATGGAGTAGCTATTAATATGGTCACGAGGAATAACGCGAAAGGACTACAGTGTAAAGGTAAACCACTAAAACCATTCTCATCTGAAATAATAACTAACAAAATATTTTTTTATTATTGCAGGTAGGGTCCACGTCGTGGGTTTAGCAGCTATTAAGGTTAGTAAACTTTTCTCTCCAGTGATGTAGCCAGTGAATTGTTTAAAATTGTGAAAAAATGCATTTTGCTTTAAATGGACGAACTGTAGTTTGGTAAGAAAAGATTCTTTTACGTACTGAGGTATCTAATAAATTACGTGTATTTTTCTAATTCTTTTTTCCGTAGATTTTCATTGCTCAACAGTTAGTTAATTCGTCAAGCTTTTAATATCAATCCACCTATCAATAAATAATGTTAAATGTAAATGAAACCCAAAATAAAAGTTACCAAACATTTTGTAAATTTTTATTGTTAATCTATTTTTTTAAATACATAAATAGTTTCGTAAATAGCTATATATGTGCAAGAGTCCTGGGCAAACGGTTTTTTTCAGTCGATGAAAATATTTCTCAAGTGATGTAGCCGGTCAATCGTTTTTTGAAAATTTAATAAAATGCTTTTTTTTTAATGGACGCAGTTATGGTTGGGTAATAAGTCAGAAAGTAATTTTGGTAAGTTCTGAGGTGGAAATTAATTGATTTCTGTTTTAAACGAATTTATATTTTTTGTAGGTGCTGGTTAAAAAGCTAATAAGATTTAAAGATGATCGTACAGTAGCAGTTATTTGGAGTTTGCTATAGTAATGAGGCTATGACTAGAAATGCATTTTTTATTTTAATATTCACTCGAAAAAATATTCCATGCAGTGAATTGTGGATACATATGGACATATGGATTCTGAAAGAGTAAGAGGCTTCTATTCCTATTTAATAAAACGAAATACAAAATATATGTAATTTTTTTTAAATTTTGATTCGCGCAATAATCAACAAGAACCCGGACAAACGTTCATTTTTTTATGTCAATGAATTCTAAATTAATGTTTGTTACTTTGTCACTTTGATTTTAAAGCAAAAGATGGTGGGCGGCACTAAAGCAGAACCTCAGTAACCCAATAAAAAATTGGGATATGGTAGGAGTTCTTTTGTTTGGTGTTCGATAAATTACTACTTATTTATTTATTTTAATTACCTGCATTCAGCAGGTAGGAGCGGATCCAACAAAAGTTCATGGGGGGGGGGTTGATTTTACAATTTTTTGATATGTAATAGCCCCACGCTTGATATTTTGTTTATTCTTATTTTGAAAAATGATGTTTTTCGTTTTAGTGCATTTTTTGTACTTTTTATTTTTATTTACTTTTTCGAAAAAGCTTAGTTTTAAAAACTTTTTAGTGCTTAAATTTTCGTTGATAAAATTTTGAAAAAGCTGTTAATTATTAATTGCTTAGGAGAGCGAAAAGCACATAAAATAGCAAATAAGTGAACCATATTTAGTGCTGTTAGATATACTGCAAAATGTAGCGTGTGATGCTTCAAATGAGTGGCATAATATATAATTCAATTCGTTGTAGCATGAAATAAGCACCCCGAAGGAACTTTACCTATACACCCATTTTTGACATTTACATGGAGTAAACTTGATTACTTGTTTATTGGTTGACCATTCACCAAATCAAATTAATTAAACAAGTCAACATCTCCAGTAAACAATTTTTACGCACCACTGCTTCCAAAATTGCAATCCCAAATTCCTCTATTACATAAATTGGATAAAAAATAATTTAATTGGTTAAAAATAATCGTGAAACATAGTTTTACTACTCTAAGGCAAGATTTGGAATTAATTTGTAATCCAATTATGGTTATAAGTGTTTAACGTACAAGACGTTGTCTTAAACTATTAAGCGTCTTACACTTTATACACATACTTTTTTCAATTGTCATGATAAAATGTCAGCCTTGTCAGGATAATTTAACAACATAAACATACTAAAATATTACACGATCGACAACAAAATCAAAATCTGTTTTGTAAGCACCCAAGCGTATCGATGTTGGTTGACATCAAAAACGAAATAATTGCATAACCAAATTTATCGAGATGATGCCATTACGCTTCCTTAAATATACGAAGGTGAATAAATTAGCCGAAAAACATTCTCTCAATTTGTATCGATGATTATTGGATAAATGCCATCATTTCGATTTTTTATTGCTTTCGTAGTTTCTCCATATTTGGACTCGTAATAAAAAATTTACTATTATCCCATTGAGGAAAATAAATTATTCGATCTAATTTCGAACCCCAGCATACACTAAAAAATTAACTATGGTTAAACGTTTTTGTGAAACGGTACAAATGTAAGTTTACATCGTTCAATGTTTTTATTATTCAACAATTTAATTAAAAATGTACCTTTACAATTTTAATTTAATAATAAATAATAACGTGATATGTTTGAAGACTTCAGTTTCATGTTTTGATATTTATTTCAACCTTGCAAGTGTCCGACCTTTTCTGTCAAACGGCCAGATACTCCAGAGATTTACAGAAATTACAGGTATTTCGAAATAATCCAAGAAGTTTCCAAAAATTCCAAAATTCTCAAAAAAATCCGAGTATTTCGAAGAAATTCCAATAATTTTCAAACAAATTCTTTCTAAAAATTATAAAAATTTCCAAGGAAGGCCAATGATATCAAAAGAAATTCTGAACAAGTGCACGAAATTTTCGAGATGGCAAAAAAAATACTCGAAATTAATTTCATTTTAAATATAAATATTACAAAAAGGACGTTTTGGGGCCTCTTGGAAATTAGGGCATTGGTGTAGGGATAAACCGCAGAACGAAATCTTGCAGACCAAAATTTCTCTGCGGTTTACCTCTTTGTGAATCTTAAACATTCGTTTCAAATATATATTCAGGTTTGCATTTAAATTTTCATTTATTGGGACTTTTTGGATTGCTCAACGGTGCAAAATTTGAATTCGTAGGTTTGGATTCATTTTTATATTTTAAATTTCTGCCCAAAGTTAATCGCAATAGGTATTTTATATCTGCATATATGCCGATTTGGATTAACATTAAAGGTCTACATTCTACAAAATTAAAATTTGGGCTGGGAATTTAATTCTACTACATTGATTATATCGAACTGAAGGCTGTTCCGTACCGCCCAACCCCCCGGTTTGCTAAAGTTTAAAAAGCTTAAAAATTTAAGTATTTGAACATTGAAGAATTTATGTAAAACTGAATTTTAACAATAAATTATTATCTGCAAAAATTTTAAATCGGCTAACTTGCGAATAATATTTTAATTTATGAATATTAAACTGAAAAAATGTCACAATCATGAAATGCTCCGAGCGAATGTTTATTTTTCCTAAACGTAAAAATTTATTATTAAATTTGCGGTGGCTGGCGAAAGTAGTACTTTGGCGCCGCCCGTCACCGGCGCTAAAGTAAAACTATTGCCGTCGCAAAAATGAGAAAAAAATGTTTTTATTTTATACTTCTTCTGTTATAAAAATTTCTTCAGGAAAGGAAAATTTCAAAATTTTTCACCGAAGAAGGCTGCAAAAGCTCAGAACTTTTCAGTAGTTTTTCACAATAGAATATTTATCCATTAACCTGGTGTAAAATGCAAGTCATTTTTGTATCGAATGAATTGGAACATAAGAAGCGAAAGGTTTTTTAGTGGGAACGATAAAATTTTGAAAAATGAACTGGGAAAAGAAAATCGTAAGTTTTTGTGAAAATTGTTGGAAACTTGAAAAGTTGAATATAAAATGATATAGAGTTCGTGAAAGTTATCGTGTTTCAATTTCTAAAAAATTTGCAGATTATGGATATCCACCTTTTAACTTTTTCTAAATAAATCGTGTAAGCTTAACGGTTTTTAACTTTCTCAAGATTATCAACGAATATACAATTCATAACTGAAAGACGCGAGTCCATTGCATAAATTTGATTTAGAAAACTATAAAGTAGATTTATAGCTGTTATGCATAGTGTGCTAGGTAAAACACAAAAGGATATGGTGACATAAATCGTTTAGATCTTTGCAGTAAAATGTCATTCGTTTGTTGAAGCAGTCCCTGCTTCCTTCTCATTGGCGTACCAGAAGATAAATAATAAGGGTTTAAATATTTAAAAACCATACCATAACTACTAGTAGTAGATATTTTAAATTCGCGTTGTATTTTGTTGGGTTACTTATCCTCCGGCTTTCCTCCTATCTTAATTTGGCGAAACAAAACAGGCCAGTGGATAAAATAACTTAAATGTTTAAATGACAAATTTGTATTGAAAATGGTGTACTTATTTAAATTTAAAACGATTGTCTGCACGCCCTTGTGTCAAGTTAGTAGAATAGTAGCTCCGGATTGGCGTTGTATACAGTGAGGGGTGTTTTCTAAACGTTTGTCGTTAATTCATCATAATGATTCATATGCGTTTGAGACTGGGACCCGTTTTTACACTCCGAATTTTAAGGGTGTAAATTATAAGTTTAAGACAGAAAGTCAATATTCTAGCGAATAACACTGCGGACTTATCATATGCTATGTCCAGAAACGCAAGATATGTATTTAATCAAAAAAATTTAATTAATCCTTAATATTGGGCTTTTTCGCGAGCCGATTTTATTTATTCGTGCAGGTACATCACCTGCAAACGACCAATGCAACTTTCTTACACCGAAGCACCTTTCCGTGATATTTTATTGCAACTTCCTGGTTTATGAATCATAAAATTCAAAAAAAATAGTTAAACAATCATAAATTATTCGCTTATTCTAATCTTGCGGAACTAACATCCGCCCCTCTAATACAACAAACAAGTTTAAAAAAATTAGTTTAAAAATCACAGAATTGTAAAAACTCACAACAATTAGTCATAATTAGCATAACATTATATTTAAAATTCTAATGAATTCAAATTAAAACAAATAAACAAAAAGAAACTTAAAAAAAAAGAAAATTTATCGTTGCGCTAGTGAAGCTGCCATTGGAAGCGGCTACTTAAGGGGCATTATCTCGAAACAAAGCGAAAATCGACTAATAAAAAATTGAAAAAAAAATTAGAGAATAGAAAAACAAAAACAATTTTAAAATAAAAATGTTCGTGTTAAGTTGTAGTTTCATATTACGATAAGTGAACACCACTATGTATAACTTTAATGGCTAAAACTGCGAAGAGGGTCTCAGTTTTGTCAGAGCCCATATCCATAAATTAACAGGAATGGAGCCGCCATGTGATGTAAGCCGAAAAGGCACTAAATCTACTCTTATTATCTAAATGGGCGTCAGAGTATTTGCAGACGCCGCTTCTCAAACAGAGGCGGCTCTTTAGAAACTGCAATTTAAGGATTTAATAAAATGATGAAATCAAAACATTTAAAAAATTATGTTTCTAAGTACCTTCTTTAATAAGATAAGAATTCAAATTTATTATTACTTATAATATCTGCGTGCTTTTTAATTAATTCTTAAAAAGATTGGAAAATTAGAAAATCGCAATCGCAATCAAAATAGTTTTAAGGGTTGAAATTCGAACACGAATTGTTCCTCTATGTGGTTCTCACGAAAGCCACTTAACCAACTTTTAAATTTACGTGTAATTTCTATGGATAACGCACTTCTGGGCTTGTTTCCTGCTTGCACCCTTATCATGTTGTGTTATCTTCGAGAGTCGAAATTGAAATTTTGAAATGAAACAAACCAAATCTTTGTAAATAGTCCACCTCAAATGTCGACTGAAAACAAAATAAAATAATGCAAATCCCAAAAATCAAAATCAAGAAAATACAGGTTTTTACGTCCAGAATATTTCACAATTTTTACATTTTTTGAATTAATTTTATTAAATAAATTGGGACATATTTCCAAATCTTTCTAGAAACTGATGAAGTATTACGAAATTATCTAAGTAATTAATTTAATTAATGAGAAAATAACTCAAAAAGGTATTTTGATTCGGTTAGATAAAATTTTACTTAAACATAGCTTTTTCCAACCAAATCTCGACTTAATTCTTTGTATTTTTTAATAATTTGGTACTAACGAAATTTTTTGATTGTTTATAAGTGAATTTGCAGTATTTTGAAAAAGTTCTAAATTTTAAGGACATTTATGGTCTTTTAAGGACGCTCAGGGAGGTGACAAGTCCAAAAAATTCAAAAAAACAGCTTTGCTAGACTTCTACAAGGCAGAGGAACTCAATTTTCAAAACTGGGCCAAAACTTTAATTTTCAATTTTCCAAAAATAAAAAAAGTATGAGAAGTTGGTACAAAATTCCATAATATTCTATATAAATTCAAAAAAACAGCTTCGCTAGACTTCTACAAGGCACAGGAACTCAATTATCAAAACTGGGCCAAAACTTTAATTTTCAATTTTCCAAAAATAAAAAAAGTATGGGAAGTTGGTACAAAATTCCATAATATTCTATATCTAAAAATATAGTCGTTGGCCCCACTGGCGAACACCGGAAAAGTCTCGATTTTCCTATGAACCTAATCGCCCTTGTACAGCAGCGGTCAGTTCTTTTTATTATAGTTTTCCTCTACTTCATTGCTTCCCTGATTTTGGAGTGGCATCCAATGATTCTGGATATCTCCACTCTATTTCCTCTGTTATTTTATTTTATTTTGACTACTTCAGTGACAGCAGTGCAGTCTCTCTTCTTAGTTTCGATTTTCGTTCATCACTCAAATAGCAACCAAACTAAAATAATGCAATTCAACATAAATTTTAAAAAAATAACTAAAAAAAGCCAGTTTTCGTTGCCCCTACCCCTATTGCACACAGATTTGATGTAGTTAACCTTAAGATCACAGCAATTCGCTTGATAAAGCAGGAATAAGAATGTTATTAGGTAAATTTTCTAATTAAATATTACCCATTTATGTTTTAAAATGCAAAAGAGCCACAAAAGTAAAATTTCTCCGACTAAGAACATATTATTTTTTAATTAACTTTTGTGCTCCTGATGCAAATTTAAATAATTAATTTAGTAAAATATTAAATTTACGGTATTTTTTCTTAACACTTAAAGTTGGGAGATATTAAATTTAATTTAAGTTGCTTTTACAGCCGGCACAGAAAGGAGCAGCACCTAAAGTAGTACTTTAGCGTCTGCGGAGCTAAAAATTAATAACAAACAATTAAAGCTTTAAGTTTGATAATGAAATAAGTGTATTAAGTGTAATTTTCATATTGTTAACTTTTTTTAACATCAAGGGGGGGCCAATGAAAATTTTTACGTTCAAACCTCCAATTGCAATTGGACAGGCTCGAAAAATGAATTTAGGAACATTCTGTATTGCCTACATTCAGCTTTCCAAAAGACGAAAAATTAATTTCGGATCTTTTCGGTAGCTGTACATCCTCGTACGTTTGTTTTTAATCAATAAAGCTATCTATTTAATAAATAATAAATAATTTTCCTGTTATTGAAAAAAAAAAAGAATTTGAATCGTAATTTAAAAGTTAAAAAAATACATATATATTTACATAATATTAATGATTAGATATATTATATTGTAATTTGTAATATGAGAAGTATTGGTACGTAATATAAATATTAATATGTTGTATACTAATAAATCAATAAATTATAATTTTTTACCAGAAACTGAAAATTCTTGGAAAAGAAATTCTTAATTTGCAATCAAATATTCCATCGCCATTGTCTCAAGAATAAAAACATGCTAAATTCTCATTCGTTTTTATGCATTTTCTATTTAAAAATTTGTTCTTCGGCAGACTTCCTATGTGGTCGACCCAGTTTCTGTTTATATCAACTATAAGCAATTATAGTTATAATTTCATGTTTATTATTTCCCTAGGGAGTTTTTGGTACATTAAGTCATCGCGGCTGATAATCGTCCTCTTTAGCGTTTCATATTAATATATAAATTTTAAAAAATGTGCAATTTTAATTTTCGTAAATTTCTAATTTGTAAAATTGGCGGCTTCGGCTTAACATATTCGGCAGGTTTTCCTTCTTCGTTTTATTAATTAATTGTCTTAAGAAGTTGATTAATATTGATTGTGTGTGGCCGATGATTCCCAAGAAGCGTGCAACGCGTGTTCTAAACGGAATAAATGTTTGCTTTACGTATGTATGCGTTTTTGTTTGAATTAATATTATAACATTTTTAATAGCTATAGTCGTTGTGTTCATCCAAGTAAACACGGATATGAACGATTACTTGGTGTGTGGTCACTTTCGTTAGCCACACAGAATAAAAATTACTTTTTGACTAAGTACCCGATATTTTTTGAAAATGTTTACTTTTGGGAAATTTTCGCGAAGTCGGAGACCGTAGGTCGAAGGCTTATAATTTTGATGCTTTTCGAGTGCAATGGGACTTACCTTTGTAAATGAAAGACTGCGTGGAAGCAGTGTAACTGCGGCCTTAGATCGATATTAGTAAAATAAAACAAAGTATAATTTGTAACATATATTTATTTGAGCTTTTCATTGCAATAATTAAATACAACAAATCTTGAAATAAGAGATTGATCTGATAACGTAAGTGAAGAGCTTTTTTAATTATTTTGTTAATCAGCTACGCGTATACATTTTTGTATTATTATTATAATATTGATAAATATTTATTTAAAAATCTTCTTGGAAGAATTAGATTGCGACATACGTATACGAATGTTTGAATCTTAATAATTAAAATTTACATTCTTAATAAATAGAGATGAAATAACTGAGAATTCATTTTTCCTACATTTACATTTTTTTCATTTAAATATTTCGAATATTTATCGTACAACTATTCAATTTGTGTATAACTAAAATTTCAATCTCTTACACCATGGACTTTTTCGTTAACAAGACGTCACAGGGAAATTATATTACAATACAACGCGAACGTCGTCTTAAGACGCTCTTAAATACTGACTTATAGTAAGTATTACTTTAACTTCTTTTATTTACACAATATTGGTGACAAGTTCGTATAACAATAATAATCACTCAAAAACTTTGCAATACCACAATTATATTGAATTATATCACTAAAGTCTACGACTAAATTTCTACAGTCTGCAGCAGCAAGATATGATATCATCACAACTTACAAGGACCAACTAGCGGCCCTCTTTTTGTTTAATTTACAAATATTTTAATCTGTACATTTAGGCAGAAACTTTTAATTTCTGTTAAAAATAATAAACAATATTTACACGTATTTACTAGATAATTGCTTGGCAAGTTCTGTATATTTAAGAAATTTTGAATGAGGACTCTCTTCGAAACCTCCCGCCGCGGGAGGACTCTTACTGCCGGTCGGCGTCGTCGACGCGCTGGCAGACGATCCACCTCCGCTACTCTTCAAATTTAAAGCTCCACTAGAACTCGACGGTTGTGGACTTTTTAAGGCTACAGGATCTGGAATCACCCCATCTTTGACAAAATGCATTTTTGATAAATGATGGCGATAAGCTCCTTTCGATATGAAAGGCGTATCACAGAAAGCACATTTCATTATAGAATCGGAAGTCATAACCGCGTCGTTGCAGGCCCAACTGAACGCCAAAATCGCTCCTGGCGTTGGACCCCCGCTTTGAGTCACGGTATGAGAGGTGGAAGCGCTCACACTCGAAGACGTCGATGTCGACGCGGCGTTTGTTCTATTCGTGTGATGTGTTTCAGTCTTATCACAAAGTTTTTGTAAAGCAGCAAGTGGATGACTACTACTTCGCTTACCTGAGGTATTTCCACCTTCCGAAGATCCACCGGCTCCGGACAAATTATCGAACATGGAACTCAAAGCGCCCAAACTGTTGTTAGCCTTTTTCTCTCCGTTCGTGCTCCTCGGTGTCGTAGATCTATCGCTACTCGCCGGACTACAAGTACTATTTCTACAAGGACTATTTACACTTCCAGGTTCTATCGAAGGAGTTTGGCGATGCGGACTATTAACCGGAGTACTTGCACGACTTTTCTTTAAATCCTCGTCCACCTCTTCCTTCACCTCGGAAAAGCTTTTACCGTGCCTACTATTAAAACTACTTCTATCGAATTCGGCACTTTCGTCGAGAACTTCCTTTTTCAAACACAGTCCTTCGGTCGACTCGTCGTGCAAGTCGTTCTCCACCGCTTCCTTTTTTATCGACACATCTCCGTCGCATTTATTATTCTCGAAACTACTTTTATCCAACACCGGCGATTTATCTCTTTTATCTGGGGTCGACCGCGGAGTCGATGTTATCGGCTGATGCATCGAAGTATCGATTTTACGTTCGGGAGTTAGAGATTCCACTCGACTCCCTCGCTCCGACACGGAACTCGACTCGCTTCCGCTCCGTTCTCTTTTGGAATAATGATGACTCTGTTGCTGGTGATAGCTTCGTAACAAATTCATAGTTTGTGCATCTACCAACGGCTTCGTATAATCCACACTTTCGTCGATGCCCAAACGTTTTAGTATACTAGAACCCATCGGCGCTGCGGTAGGACCGTGACAGGTAAAATTCGAATTCTGCCTCGTTCGCGAGTCAAAACTCTTTTCGATTAGTTTTTCGATGGCATTCAGAACGGATGGAGACGAGCCTGTCGTGCTCTCGGCAGTCGCAGACGTTTTTCCCGCGCCAGAATCGGTGGGCGACTGATGCATAGGAATAGAAGGTGATTCGCTACTTTTCCCATTCTCGCGATTTGTTTGGCCCGAATCTAGCAAAGTATCGGGTGGAATAATACTATTTGACATTAACGCACTTTTTAAAAAGTTCCTTTGATTACTTCCCACGCTCCCGCCGCCTACGCATTGTCTTATATGATCCACAAAGAGTGTGGTGTCGATTTTATCGCCGCACTTTTCGCACGTTATTCGACCGGCACTCGACTTACCGATAATACTTGAAACGTCGCCGTTTTTAAACTCGTGCTGCGCACGTTCGAGTTCTAGTAACTTTCGCACCGGTAGTGATTTTTTTCGTTTCTCCCGCGTTTGCCGCCTTCGACCACCGTCGGTAATCGAACGCATTATGTGTTCTTTGTAATGTGAGTTCTTTACCATGTGATTGCTAAGTTCCTTTAGCGAACTGAACGCTTGATCGCAAACTTTACATGTTAAAACTGCGCTCACGTGACTATTTGCACTACCCGCACTGCCACCGGAAGCGTGTCCGCCGCCTCCTCCGCCACCACCTTTGCCATCTTCCGAAGACTTCCACGAAATTATTTGTTCTTGCGAAATTATATTTGTGTAATGTTGCGTTTGCTGCATGTGACTAGTCATTTCCGCCAAAGATCTGAAGCTTTGTCCGCACCACATACACTTCAAAATTTGTCTAGTTTGTTCCGCACCTTTGCCAAGCCAAACGTCTTGGCCCCGGACAAGTTTTCGAGGTAGAGGCATCGTTTCTTTGATAAGCAAGTTCAAATCGGCCTGGGTTGGTTTGTTCGAACTGGAAGTGGACGAAACTCCGGAACTTGCGTTCGAAGAGGGCGAAGATATCGGAGGTTGAGGTGGTAAATTTTGAGATTGCATTCCAGATACCGGAACGTTAACCCCGCAATGTTTGGCTTCTTTCATGTGAGTGGTCATGGCGGCTAAGCTTGGAAAGCTTTGTTTACACCAAACACATTTCAAGACGTCTTTCGCTTGGTCGGCACCTTTATTTAACCAGTGAGACTGCCAAGCGCTGTGTCGACTGTTCGAAGCGTTCACCGAAGTGCCCGAACCTGCCATCGAACGAAACAAATCTTCGCCACCGAGTTTGCTAAGTTCGCTCATTTTTTCTAAAGCTTTCGTTGCGTCGTTAGGAGTACTGGTGCCGTATTTGTTAAGTTTTCCGTTCCAAATTTCCGAAGGGTTAGATGATTTTGGCGAGAGGTTTGCCGCGGCTACTGCGGCAGCAAAGTACGGCAGGTGGGGTGCGGCAATGGAAGATGTCCATTGGGATAGGAGAGGTGATTTGTAGTCGGTTCTGGGTTTACGTATGGCCGGTTGAGATTCGCTGTCTTCTGGCCCACGCTTTCTGGTTGTGACTGATAAATCTAATGGACTATTTGTCGGTTGAGATTCGGAAGGTGATTCGGATTTGGTTAGATTCATAATGTTGAGTTCGGGTTCGTCGGATTCGTTTTTTACGTGGGAACGCTTACTGAAGTCGAGTATGCCGGTGGTCGAATGTAATGATTCAGGTAGTGGTGAAGTACTGGAAAAGTTAAGCGAAACTCCTGGAGGCGAAGAAGAAGATATTAAGGGCGAAGCCGAAACGCGGTTGTAAGATGGTAAGGGCGAAGTCATCATGAGTCGGTGCGAGTGTTGCGCTGCAGCTGCTGCGGCGTTTAAGTACGCCGCCATTGCTGCCGATTGCGGAGGTAGAAGTGCCGCAGCAGCTGCCGGTGGTAGAGTCGGCGGGAGAGCTACTCCTATCGGACTGAGAGCGGTTCCGGGAATGGAAACTCCCCGAAATAGATCTCCACGATCGGAGAATGCCGATTCGCCCGATAGGCATCTCGGCGGGATGGAAGACTCGACGGACTCTCGAGAATGGCAACGAGGGCTTGTCAAGTTTCTGAAAACAAAACGGATCGGTAAATGCGGGGTTCGATGGAAAAAAGGTAAAGTTACTTACTTTTCTCCCGGTTGATTGCACAGCACGGGGTCTTCTCCTACGGAATGAACACTTTTCGGAGAGAGGAGAGCGCCGGGCGGTGGAGACGAGGCCTCGTCTCCGCCCGGTGCAGGTGATCCGGCAGACGTGGGCGTCATGGAACCAGATTCGTCGTCGCCGTCAATTTTTTCGTTATCATCTGGAGAACCTTCGCCTTCCCCTAAAACAAAGAGAAAATAAAATTTATAGAAACTTTGCGAACGGATTCATTATCGACGAATGTTAGGTAAGTTACAAAGCGTATCAAGTTTATTAAATTGGTGAAAATATAAATACTTCTCTCGAAATTTTGCTTCTTCAATAGAGACTTGAAAACAATGACGTTTGCGATTATTATCTAATTCTTTAAAGTTGTCAATCAAAATTCAACTTCATTAACAAAATACGAAAGAGGCAGGAAACAACATGCTTTATTGTCAGCAAATGCGATTGAGAAATGCGATAAAATGAAATAAAGCGAGCAAATATCTACCCGACATTTGATTACAACATTGTTTGAAACTCGTGATGATACCAAGCGATTTCATTTCGAGATATTTTCAGAAGTTGTGCCCGTGCATTATATTTCTCATTTGTTATTACACTTTAAATTAAAACAGATCGATCGGTTGATATTATTAGGTCGGCTAGCTATATGGCCGGCAGGCAGCATCAGAAGGAGGAAATAATAATGCTGAAATTATAAATTAGTTGGGCTTATTTTATTAATTTAGTTGTGCGGCTTAGGAAAAAAGAAAAATAATGTTAAACGACACTATTCGGTTGTATTTCAAGTGAAGGCGGAGTAATATGGTGAAAAAAGGATGTTGCTGACCAATGATTTTGCTGCTGAGAGCGAAACATGTAGATACAGCAGCTTTTCTGAAACTAATTACATTGATTTATGTAGCTATTGTTCATTGTTGGTCCGTGTTTGGACAGGTTGAAGACATACGTGCACGCCTCTGGTCGCTTGTCCCTCCGCGGACGACCTTTGCAGACCTCCCGGAGAGTGCGAGAGCCGCACGGGAGTTGACACCAAGATGTTTATATTGGTCTGCTGAAGACATCGAGACCGGTTCCAGACCCGCCCCGCGTGCGAACATCAACAAACAATCTTGAGCACGAATATGTATCTAACAAAACATGGACCTAGTTGGTGAAGATGTTATCAACAAATTGTTCATGTTAACTTGCAGTTAGGTTAACTAAAATTGCCAACTTTGAGTTGTGGGTATGGAACAAAACGTTTTACATAAATTGGTGCGATCTGATCAGACGCACGAGTTTTGAGTCGTACATTCATTAGCAGTGATCAGATATCGAGGTCCGCAGCAGTGGAAGAACTTACTCGTGCTTATGCTTTTTACAGATTCCTGGAATTAATTGCGAGCGTTCGAGTCCGGGACTTTGCAGGTGTGTGTGACGGACAGGACTCGCTGATAAGGCTGCATTAAAACGAGAAGCGGGCATAAATTGTGCCGTTCTTACTGTCTCCGTGAGATACGGGCATAGCATGCAGATGCCAGCCTTATACGGGGCAAGCACGACAAGAAATATATGTTCAAATGAAAGACAATGGTCCATAAATCTACAAGGAGTCATAATAAAGGAATTAAACGCAAGATGGCTTGGCGTACTTGCAGTTTCCGCTCTAAATACAAACTTATTAGTGCCATTATGACCCGGAGCCAATTAACCAAATTGCTTCTCACTGGTTCATCCAACTAATGCGGTATCAGGGAATATTTTCTAACCAAACCAACTAAAATTTGTAAATTATATCAATTGTATCCCAAGGAAAATACTCAACATTTTCCTCTTAATGATACTTCTTCTACGTGTTTACATAAAAACCACGAGAGTTCAAAATTAATCCTTCTTTTAACTGCCCGATCTCGCAAACGGAACGCCTCCCGAGCATACAAATTGTTTAAACCTAAACCGGGAAAATCGATATCCAATACAAAAATAAACTAACACTTTCCTTAATTAGCAACATAAATCAGCTTTATAGTTCATTTTAATAATCAAGTTTCTTCAAAGAAATTGACGTTCTTCCAACTAGCAGTGTAATTAACATTTGATAGTTTTAATGGATTAGCGTTGCTGGATGCAATTAAATATTTTTCCTTTAGCTTTTTCTAAAGTCTAAAGTATTGAACACTTAATAACGGTTTGTTCAAACCTGATGCTCTCAAGTGTGGGATGTAAATTTCAATGGTGGAATGATAAATACCACAATGTTTAACTGCACATCCAAATTGGTCCACTTGCTATCCAAATTTGACAGATAACTGAGATAGCACACACGCAAATATCTTGTTTACATAACAGTACAAACATTAGGCCTGTCGGATACAAATTGAAATAATTTGTTCCAAATTTATCCAACAGAAAAAAAATAATAATAATAAAGTAATTTAGATTTTTTGCCTCCGCAATGATATACCTATACATTGTAAAGCTTTCAACATTCGCAAAGGGAAGTTGATATTTAGTGGATGTGGTTTTAGTATGCAAGCCGCAGCAGTTGATTATTGCGAGCGCTGAAGCAGGTCTTGGGGGAGCGAACTGTCGGACCGTTTGGCTGATGGTGCTGCGGAAACTCCACTTCCCGAGGCAGAGGTGAGAAATCTTATTTCAGCCAAGATTCAGTAATCGAAGCCAGACACGTTTAATGAAGTTTGCGCTTGTGTTCATCAACCTTCTCCTTGACCGTTTGTTTGGTCGAATTCGGACAAGCATGTTGGCTATATTAAATTTACCTTTACATAAAACCATAGCTCCTCGATACGTCCCAGTTTTATGAACCTGCCTAATACAATTATCCAAAAAAGCTTGTCTAGATGTTGTTCGTTGCGTTGCAATTAAAAAAAACAACAATGAGAGCGAGCAATTAAAAATTAATAATTCAAAGATTGACGTCTTGCAAAAAAATATAATTTTCTGAAAGTCTGCATCTGACAAAGGGTGCAGTAATAAGGAGACATGATGAACAAAAGTTGACTGAGACTGATTGAAAAGGTCTGTGTGTGGGCGAGGGGAAGAAAATTGTAGATGATGAGTGACAGCTCTCATTGTGGATGAGTGACGGTTGAATCGCTTGTTTTAGCGAGCAGGTGAGGTAATGGGAAACAGAGTGGTACTTAGGAAAAAATGAACAACTTAACCTTAATTTTGCGAAAAGTCTTGAGTAAGGAAAAATATTAAAATCTCGATCCGATCGATCGGGTTAATAAGTTATTGTAATGTATACAAGGCTGCAAAATTTATTCTATTCGAATAGCTTTACTAAAACGGACCAAGTTTGATTGAAATACGTCAATATCCTGTACACGATACTAAACAATGTCACGACTCGTCAATAATTTACGTGTGGGTATTCAAGTTGAAATTATACCAATTTCCGGTATTAATTACACCAAGTTTTGATGATTGTAATAAAATATGTAATCCTAAAGGAAGATTAATTAAAGGAAACTATCTTTACATATTATGCTCGCGAGGATGTCCATAGTTTTAACGAAGCAGCTGAAAATGTGACAGTGACGTATTGAGCCAAGATGGATGCGCTTACACTGTGATAATACATAATTACAATAAATCAATAGGAAAGTGGGCAGTTAGACAGGTACATCTCTCACGGTGGACAACAGACTGCTTTTAACTGTGTTTGTGTAGGACGCACCTGACCTGACCTTATTGATTTAGGACATTTGGCTTTTATAGATAAACAATGACTAAGTTTTCTCTTCCCCTAAATTTTTATTAGTACAAACGACAAACCAATTTAGATCCATTCAAATTTTTGTCTCCCCCCAAAACCCAGAGTCACCCAAGAAAAAAAAATAAAGCCTTACCTACAGGGCATCTTGTGAACTGAGGATGAGCGCGGCAAACGACTTGGAGTGCGTAAACAAATTAATCGACTGGTGAGGAATATTAAACTAGAGTATATAGGAATAAGTTAGTTGCTAACAAGGTTATTTAACCATTTCGTATTCTTATTTACAGTCCATAAAGTACAGACACACCGCTGTTTAGTGTCGCACCGTAAGAGCTCACTTATTGCGTATTATTTACACTGTAACCAGGTTGTTATTCGCTGCTGATATTCATAGTCTTTCTGAAGTACCGAAGTATATAAATCAACCTAAATAATAAAGAACACACAAACGTTCAAATTTATTGCTCGTAAATGTGTATGCAATATTACGTTTGTGTAGTGAACGTAACAAAAACAGTCGGAAATACATACTGGATTAGTGGTCTACAAATTTCAACAGCGATGCTTAAACTGCAGTAATGCATTTAAATCATCATTTCAAACTGCTAAGTTTTTAGTCTTGCATAATTTATAGCCGACAATTGTAGTTGTAAAATAAATTAAATTAACATCGGAAATAATGGAACTTGGAATTTACAGAAAACGACACTAGCGCCATCTGTAACGCACCCTTTTCATTGGTCACCAATCAATTAGAATTATTCAGAAGTGAGGTTAAAAATACTATTCAAAAGAGTGAAGAAAACAAAGCTAAGAAATTGAAAAAGCAGAAAAAGAAAAATTTAAACAAAAAAAAAAGAAACAAAATACGGAAACACATAAAAAAAAGCATAAAAACCCAATAACAATTTTGTAGTTTTAATATGGTCAATTATCCATATTATAATTGGATAATAACGGCCAAGGATTTGTGAGTATTTTTTACTTTCGTCATTAATTTGTTATTCTTTTACAAGAATTTAATATTGTTGCCACAATAAAAATCCGAAATTAACATAAATTATTATATTAAATCGCTAGATATAGCTATAGGTATTGTTTCTGTTAAATATTATACGTTCGATTTGGAAATATCAAACATCACTCAAATCTGTAAAATTCATAATGAATCCGATATACCGGGTGCTGAATGAGTTAGCCGAACATAGGAAATTAACATGTAAAAACTTATTTATGAAAATTCTTGCTTCTCTAATTATTTTAGAGAAAAAATGAAAGACACAAAAATCATGCAGAAATATAAACTACGAATGATAAGAGCATTAGATTTCATCTAGCTTTTACTTAAAAAGTCCAAAAATGCTTTTGAAATTGTTAAAATTTTGATTTATTTGGACTGGCCATGGAATAAATTCAATTTTAAGCGTCGTTCTCAGCCAATTAACCACAACATAGCATAGCATAACTTAACATAGCACTACAAAAAAAATGGTATCGATTTATTTGACATAATTAAATTAACTAATTAGATAATAATAAATTCGCGATAATTGTACTAATTATGGTACAATACAAATTATTATTACTTTCTGACGTTTACTTTCAATTTCTACCAGTGCCTTCCTATTAATTCGTTGGTATAATAGGTAAATTCATAATATACCTAAAATCATTAATGCTTTGTTATGTTATGTTATGCCAAATTGGTCATTTGTCAATTTGAACACACACATAAGTTTCAATGTATTTTAACTTCGGTGCTAAGCTATGCTATGTTATGTCACGTTAATTGGCTGAGAACGCTACTTAACTTCTATTTTCAAATATTACCATATTACCATGGAAACTTGCATGGCCAGTTTGATAAATGAAACTTTTAACAATTTCAAATGCATTTTTTGACTTTTTAAGTAAAAGTTAAATGAGATCTAATGCTGTTATCATTCGTAGTTTATATTTCTGCATTTTTTGGTGTCTTTCATTTTTTCTCTAAAATAATTAGGGAAGCAAGAAATTCCAAAAATAAATTTTTACATGTTAATTTCCTATGTTCGGCTAACTCATTCAGCACCCTGTTTGGCGTCGATCAGAAACAAAATTAAATAAACGTTATCTATAAATATTAATTATTACATTATATTATATTCGATCAGTGCAAGAATTTTTTCGTTAATAAAACAGAGAGCATTTTTAAATACATATTAATTATTGTCAACTGCGAATAACATGAACGTGCACTTCTAGCTATTTCTGATCCTAATTACTGAGGTACTGGGGGGTACCCCCCGGTTTCAAAGACCGAAAGTTTGTATGCACGATCTGTGTGTGATTGATTTTATTAAGTAAAAGGTTTTCATTGTTCCCAAATGAAGGGAAATCTGAAGAAAAAAATCCGGGAAAATCATAGGAAATAGAAAATATCAGAAAATCTTGGGAAAATGTTAAGAAATTAGGAATCTTATAGATGAGCTTATTTTTTGTATTTACAAAACTTTCGAAATCATTTGGTAATCCAGGAGGAAGTCCGGAAAATTTTTTCAAAAATTTCGTAAAGGAAAATCTGCTATTCAAAAGTTTTCCTTGTGAAATATATATCTACAGTGGCTCCCAAAATAAGCATCCAGTCCAATGCTAGCAATGTAAATTGTACATTTCTCATATAAAAATCGTTTTTACAGCAAAATTCATCAGACATTTTTTGTTGAAAATTGCACTCTCTTCATTTTTGTTTATATACATTTTTGTATTTTGTCGTACCGTTTTTGAGATACAGCGATTTAAAAGAATCTTTTAAAATTTTAATATTTTAATTTTAACAACAGAGATTTTTTTAAGTCGCCATATCTCGAAAACGGTGCGACAAAATAGAAAAATATATATAAACAAAATTGAAGAGAATGAAATTTTCAACAAAAAATGTCGAATAAATTTTTCAGTAAAAGAGATTTTTTATGAGAAAACATGTCTTTAAAATAGGACTGAACGCTTACTTTTGTGAGTCACTGTATATATCACAACAGCATCCTATGGGGGAGGGGATCTAGAGAGAATATGTCCAAATATACCAAATTAGAATGTTATAAGAATAAAGTAAATAAATTGCAGTCGTTCGGTTCTTTTACGTGAAAATAACCCGGAAATGCAATTTGATTTACTTGAAGTTTTCTATATTAGAGGTTTGAACCGGAAGAAAATTTAAATTATGAAAAAATTTAATAAAAATTAAAGTAGATGAAATTCTACGCGGAATTAACAAAAAAAAATGTATTCTAGCTCCTATGGTTCCGCCAAAAACCCTGTTTTAGCTTTGAAGTTTACCCCAAAAACTTAATTTTCAGTTTTTGATGTTGGTAGGCCTTCTTCCAAAACGAAAAACCTCTCTAGATGTCCAAATTAATGAGTTTTTGATTTATTGTAAAGTGAATATTTTTCAAACTATGACATTTCACTCTAAATTGTTTATTTATAACCTGCAAAAACAAAATCATCATTCAGAAATGCTCTAAATAGGCTGGGTTCCATTAGAGCGAAAAGACTCTTATTCGTAAAGATTTACTGATTTACTCTAGACAACTTTTTTTTATTTTCAACTGTTAATTCCCGTAAACTCTTTAGTTTTCTCTTTTCCCATCATTGGATATCAGGACTAGAAAAATATCGCAAAATGTGCGAACTTTACATATGATTTACATTTGATTTTCTATTTCAAGAATAATAATTATTGTCAACCGCATAAATCTGAATTGGGATGCAAGATTGCATCAAGCATTTGGGATGCTGCCTACCTGTCGTTTAATACCTTTTTCCGCAGTAAAAGTTACCAAATTAGTTTTATTGTACCGGTTTGAAATGTTTATGACCGATTGGCAAAGGTTGCACCAATTCAAAGAAAAATCAATGATCAATCTAGGTATTTTAGGCTAAAACTTCGGAGAGATACTAAACGACAATAGAAATTAAAAATAATTAAAAAAAGCCTGGCTAATAAATTAGACTCAATTAGTGTGCAGATACTTATCGAAGTCGTCCCGTACGATCATTTTAATTAGCAGTGAAGTAAATTGCGTTTTGAGTTTATACGAGTAAAATTATTATTGCCGATGGAATATTTTAAAAGTTTTTCTTCGCAATCCGCATATTAAATAATTTATTGTAGTTGAGTTGTTAAACGAGTCGAATTCTTTTAATTTCGAATTAAAACTTGTCGGACCTTAATCTTATGATGTATTGATTGCTTTACGACAGATTGACAATCCAGTTGAAATTAATTTTGTTTATTGGTTAATTTACACGGGCAACGTCCACTTAATGAACATGTTTAACTTTTTGTTAAGGCAAAAAATTAATGAGTAAATTAATTGGTAATTAATCTAAAGAGTCGCGATTATGAAAATAGAACTTAGAAATTCTGGATACACAAGGAAATTTATTTTACGTAAATACCGGGAGGATAACGATAAAATTAACATATTATTGCATAATTTGCATTTTTAATTTGGCAATGGAGGGTAAAGTGGAGGTATTCCACTAACATAATATTAACATTCCCGCACTTTCTCGTCTACAATAATTTAACTCGAAACAATAGCTTCGTCGATTATACAATGCTGAACACATACTTTTCAATTTTTTTCAAGTACTTAACACTTACATTTTTGCGGCTCAAGTTTGTTAACTAAATTTGCATTCTCGACAATATCAAGAATGAAGAAAGGGTGGTATGTTAATGACAATGTAATGCACCATTGTGCTGTAAATTTCAACTTACAACTGTAATTGTAACTTAACTCATTTCACCAACTCGCTTTAAACAACTGTAATTGACAACTAAATTATCGACAAATATTTTTACCATTTTTCGTCTTCGTTCGTGACGAATTCTTTCGATCGTATCGGGAATAAAAAACAAGCATAGCAATATATGAAATCAAAATTTGTACATTTTTTAAATTAATTATTTCAATTGCATTGCAAATGTAAGAAGTATAGGTACAATTTGCGTAACGCACTTCGTCAAGTTAATCCGAGCGTCGCTCGGATTATCGTTTTGATGGCATTGAAGTGTGCCAATTTATTTATGTCGGCCCCGTATGAATCATTTTTGAGAAAGATTGAATAATTGAATAATTCTGAATAATTTGCAAGTCCATTTTCGGATTTTAATTTTTATAGAGTAAACGTTATGCAACCCTCCGAGGCTGCATTGGGAGGCGTTAGCGGTGAAGATTTTGGGAAAAACGCGGCGGCGTAGCTATTTCCCATGTGGTGAGGATTAATTTATAGTGGAATGATCAAAGCACCGGCGATTTAAATATGAAAAGAGTGAAGTATAAAAATTAGGCATCTTTCATTTTGACAAATTAACCCAAAAAGTATAAATAGGCCATATCAAAAAAATTGCGTTTTATTTCGAGTAAAATAATAATATGTGTCAGATTGAAATATAAAAAATATAGCGTCTTTGGCAAGCGCATGATAAACTTTCAAAATTATTTTAGTCCAATGGTCCGATCCTTTTAAACCTGTTTGATATATGAGGAATTTCATGGAATCAAATAAATTGTGTCACACTGGTGTTTATGACTTGTGTATGTCACAGATGAACATCAAAATACCTACACAGACAGCCAAATATAGCACATCATGTTCCAACTTTGATTTGACTAATGTGTCTCCAACAAAATTTGTCATTGATGTAATGCACTTTTGACACGAATCTACGACTTACATTAGGGGCGACTGTCAAATTTTTGTTTTCTAACGATTTTGAAGGCTTACCAACATTAGCAAATTAAGAGTAACCGAAAAGCTTTTAGTTAATCTCCCAACTAATTCCGGCTAAAACAATTGAATATCGAGATTTCTAAATTTCGAGTGCGTTTCAGAAATACATTAGGTTTTATTTTCGTTTAAAAAGTTCGCTAATGGACAAATTAATTAAAGCTTGCTAATTTCAATTCGGTAGATGTAATTCGGCACGAAAGGATTGCGGTAGCTGACACAGGCTTGATGAAATGAAGGGCAGGTGTTAAATATTCAGCTGTCTTTGGCATGCGACACTGAATTCAAAAACGTTTACAAAACAACAAAGCCTGGCCTATCTTATACAGTTTTGTAAAATTGCAGCGGGGAAAAAATATCAAACGAGGGCACTCTCGGTTCCAAAAGTTGGCGGCGGAGAGAAAGGAGCGGCTGGCGAATAGATGATACCGTTCGTCAAGTGTCACATAACGGATGTGAGCCATGAGAAAGTATCCTTATGATTATTATGCGTATCCATTGACAGATTTACGATGTAATGGGTATACGACAAGATGTTGACAAAATTAGCTTTTAGTGATATATGGAAATTCACAATTAAATATTCAATGTTGCGCAAGAAATTTCTAATTGATGATTTATCAGGAAATTTAGAAAGCGGGGAATACTTAAATTTTTGGATGAGTCCGACAGTGAGTGGAGATTTTTTGCCAAACGAAACCGGTATTGGTATGATTTGTGTGGAGTAAAGGCAAACATCGAGGGAGATAGACTGCGTGGGAAACAACACATTGGATAATTAACAGTGAAAACTGTATTACGCGTATTTATACAAACTGTAATATGTCCAACAGTCGTTCCATTTGCCAACAACCGGATTGCCGATACTCACGGATGAACACGGGCTCGTCTGTTTGGAGACACATTCGTCAGGAAAATAGACACCTAATGCACCTGCCGCCAGTTTGTCATTCCAACACCATTGTCAAAGCGAAACCTATAATTACTCGTAATACAAACAACGTTTCGATCAAACGTTTAGTTTCAGACAATAAATTTGGCAAACTAACAAAGTTAAAAGTACCTAATAAATAACAAACTCGTTAGTCGAAACTTTTCTCGACCGAGTGTTAATTTATGCAATTTACTTTTGGGACGCAACTAAATTGGATTATTCTACAATTGGTGTTGTTAGAGTTCCATCCTCGTCGAAATAGACGATGACGTTTTACAAATCCGTCTTCAGTGTCCAAACTTTTGTAGCAATAAATTACTAAGACATGTAGCAAATACATAATCAGCGAGCATAGCTTAAATTAATTCGAATCACGTTAACGAACAACGTAAATTAGAGTCGAGGTCCTTCATTGTGTCTGCAAATAGCGCGAGCTGTGGTCAGCAGCTGACGCTGAGATCGCTGCCTAGCCCGATGTGATTTACGTCTTTACCCCATTTTACGTTGTGTCAGCATCTAATTACGAAACATATCGATATGAATTTTAATTAATTTCGAAAATCAGTTTTGCAGAGCGCGCACGCCAGCACGGTGGTGGGTGGATGGATGGATGGATGTCTGCCGCTACATATAGTATCTCTAACTAGTAAGTGACCGATTAAAAATTTTGGCGAGTAGGAGTGAAGCTGAATGATTTACTTCCAAATCTCGTTTAATATAACATCGGTGCGATGTGGCTTGGGGGGTGGTTCGGTGGAGGTGCTCACTCACAGGCTTCACCTTTGCTCTGCATGAGAGTGTCCGTACTGCGCCCCTAGAGATTTATAGATGTAGGCCGAGTGACATCGCGGGGCCTGAACGCGTTTAATTATAATACTTTATTGCCCAATAAATCTAACAGTCCCTTTCGTCTCTGCCCTCTTTGAAGGATAGCGTTCAATTCTAGAGACCCTGACATATTTTATGACCGAATTATGCATTATTCTCCTTTTCTTTTCTTTATCCCCACAGTTTCAGTGGTTTTGATATGGCGTTAGTAAAATACACTCGCTTCTACAACGTTCTCAATTTTAAATAAAATTTAAAGACGTATTAATATTTATACATATTTTTAGTATAAACCAGTTTAACCAAAACATAATACAAAGTTGTTTATATCAAACCTGTAGTAGTAAATCTGTATGTATAATGTAATATGGAAATTTTTATTGTTCCAGGCATCAATCATGTCATAAACTTTTGGTTCGTATATCAAACTTGCCCAAATACTTTTTTCTCCTATTAAATCACCTGATTTATGTGTTATTCATTATAAATTTTTCTTTCCATTACTATAATTAATCCTAATTTTCCTTTTAATACGCGCGGAAAAAACGTAATTAAGGCCCGGTTCATCGGCGTGTCGCGTCGTCGTCGGCCCGAACGACAGACAGCCCGCGCTGATTGGTCAATATTTTTGTTTTTTTTCTTTTTCGTCGGACAATAAGTGGTCTTCTATCAATCTGCAGGAGGTCCAGGTGGCGCTGAGACGCACATTCCCATAACCTCCTACTGTTGTGATAGATAGCATCGTGATCTACCTCCTGTCGTTCACTCTTCAACGCTCGACCAATAAATTGAAGACCAACAAGGCCACTTATGTCAGTTATTTACAACAATATACAACTATTTATCTTAAATAAGCTACCGAAAATTTATTAACGTAAGCCCAACAAAAGGATAACAAATTTAAACGATTACTTATTTGCTTTATTCTGATTGAGGTGCTATTAATGATCATGTCGGTTTTCGTATTGAAGACTCCGACGTTAAATAAATGACCGAATGTCAAGGGTCGGCACGCGTTGGGCGATCGCGCTCTTCTTTTAAATCAGCTTCTGGATTCTTATTCACACTCTGCGCTGGCCAAAATAAACTCCTTTGCTTTAGGGGAAACGACCGTTTTCGTAATTTTACACCCCCTATTCCATTGTAAAATTGAAAACGACAGATTCACGTCGTCGGATCCTTCAACTTAACAGTTGTGAAACTGACACCGACAAATTTAATAGTACGAAAGCCTTCGTTTGCCAATCACACACCAGAATAGCATTGACAGTGCATTAACTCCAACTTAAGCCCTTTTGTCGAAAACCACTTGACGTTTGACGAACCAGAAAAGTGCGTGTGCATATATATGTAGATGCGGTTAAATTTTAAACAAGTAAACTTCTCTCGAGCAAAGTAAAATAGAAAATACAAGCGAGTATTGATTGGCAAGCAGGGCGTCTCTGGGCAGAACGCGCGTGTTGATGAGACGTCGTCTCGGAGTGACAGCAATGTCCGAGTGACGTTCACCCCCTTGCCCTGCCCGCCCCACACAGTGACGAGCAGATCGATGCAGAACTTCGAGACAACGTCGCAGGAACGTGTCACCTGCTAGTCACTCAAATAGAAAAGCAAAACCGAAATCTAAAAGCATGAAGCAAATTTCAACTTACCGAATTGGAACAAATAATAAAATTTTCCCACTTACCTGAAACAAAACAAAAAAATTAAAAGCAAATCCAAAATAATAAAACTTTCGGTTTGATAAAATAAATTGGACGTTTACTATCATTTTGTCTTTGTTTGCGAACAAAATAAATAGACCCCCGGATTCGATAATGAACAAGCTTGGCATGTTGGAGATTTTCGAAGTCAAAGTAGTTAATTTTCTACTGCAGTGAGTGACAGAGGGTAGATTAAGATTTGGCGTTTTAAACATACACACATCCAATATCTTTTTAGTCCCCGTTTTTTGGACATTTATTTTACGACATGGAATTTTTTAATAATGCGATGATGAATGATCCACTAAATATGTCTATGTACGTAATTCAATTTTATGCCTTCGACTAAATCACTATCTGATTATCATCAACCACCGATAGACGCCTCCCGACCCGCTATGCCATTGATAATTAAATCACACCGTAGCAAATGCGGAAACTATTCTATAAAAAATATTATTAACCATTCGGTAATGTAAAACACATCCCATAACGTCATAATGACGTTATCGCAACCATACGCTGCCAGTATCCTCGCAGGGTAATTAAAACGTTATTATTACGTTGGTAACGTTTCGTACCCCTGATTCTGATATTATATGTGCTTTAAAGGTTAATTTCGTTTTTCGCTACTGGGGGATTCCCCGTTTTTCTATATTTTGAAAAAAATGCAAAAACTTTTTTTCTCGCGAAATTTGAAAAATTATAAATTTACTATCTTCTCCAAGAATTCTAAAAACGTGCAAATCCTGGGATATGTACTGGAGGGTGTTCCACACCCCCCAGACCCCCCGGTTTAAAATTTTATATTAATTTTATAATTAACTTTCAAAGTAACACAGAAAGTTGTTGCTAAACTCCATGAGCACAAATATGCTTTCCAAGTTTTAATTTTTTCCATCCGAAGGTTAAATTTCCCTCATTTTTAAACTTAGTTTAATATATTTTTCAGTTGGTAAAATTGTAAACCGGGGGGTCTGGGGGGTGTGGAACACCCTCCAGTACATATTGCAGGATTGCCACTCGTTTAGAATGCTTGGAGAAGATAAGGAATTTATAATTTTACAAATTTCGCCAGGAAAAATCGGGAAATTTGATTTTTCAAGCTAAAGTGAGGGAAATCAGAGTGTTCTTTTTTTCACCAAAAAATGACACGCTGTAGCAGGAGCAGCAGCAGCAGCGTTCTGGGATCAGGATTGATAATCAAATATATATTATTACTATCTGGGAAGACCGTCCGTGGACGGGTAGCTAGACGGTGGATTTCTTTTAAACACGAAAATAGAGGGGGATTCCCCGTTTTTCTATATTTTCAAAATAACGCAAAAATTTTTTTCTTCGCGAAATTTGAAAAATTATAAATTCCCTATCTTCTCCAAGTATTCTAAAAGAGTGGAAATCCTGGGATATGCACTGAAGGGTGTTCCACACCCCCTAGACACCCCGGTTTAAAATTTTATATTAATTTTATAATTAACTTTCAAAGTAACACAGAAAGTTGCTGCTAAACTCCATGAGCATAAATATGCTTTCCAAGTTTTAATTTTTTCTATCCGAAGTTTAAATTTCTCTCAGTTTTAATCTTAGTTTAATATATATTTCAGTTGGTAAAATTGTAAACCGGGGGGTCTGGGGGGTGTGGAACACCCTCCAGTACATATTGCAGGATTTCCACTCTTTAAGAATACTTGGAGAAGATAAAGAATTTATAATTTCACAAATTTCGTCAGGAAATATCGGGAAATTTGAATTTTCAAGCTAAAGTGAGGGAAACTCCTTATCTTCTCCAAGTATTCTAAAACAGTGGAAATCCTGCAATTTGTACTGGCGGGTGTTCCAGACCCCCCGGTTTACAATTTTACCAACCGAAAAATATATTAAACTAACTAAGATTAGGACTAACCGGGAAATTTGAATTTTTAAGTAAAAATAAGGGAAATTTAATCTTCGGATAGAACAAATTAAAACTTGGAAAGCATATTTATGCTCATGGAGTTTAGCAGCAACTTTCTGTGTTACTTTCAAAGTTAATTATAAAAATAATATAAAAATATAAAGTCAATTTTTTAAACCGGGGGGTCTGGGGGGTGTGGAACACCCTCCAGTACATATTGCAGGATTTCCACTCGTTTAGAATGCTTGGAGAAGATAAGGAATTTATAATTTTACAAATTTCGCCAGGAAAAACCGGAAAATTTGAATTTTCAAGCAAACGTGAGGGAAATCAGAGTGTTCTTTTTCACCAAAATATGACACGTTGTACCAGGAGCAGCAACAGCGTTCTGGGATCAGGATTGATCAGTAGTCCTTCCACTCTCGTTTAAAATCACGTTAATACAAATGATATTTTAACGTTGAATTAACGTTTCTTTATAATTGCATTTTAAATTTTTATTAAATGAAAACTTTTCATTCGTTCAGAACAAATACAGGTATATGTTTCGACCCAGAGGGAGAGCGCTGGAGAAATCTGATGTACAAGTGAAGAGAAACCTGATGGAATCCAAAGAAATTCTGAGATTTCATTAAATAAACCTAAGGAAATTCAGTAAAATCCGAGAAAATATTGATTTTATTTAAAATAAATTTCGTATTTCTGGACATTTTGACATAAGTCCGCTGTAAAAATGTAGGAAAATCTTGATGGAAATCTTAAAAATGAAAAAAAAGAAAAATCTGATGATAAACAAATGATAATTTATGTTGTTGCGATTTCTTCGATCGTGGAGTCTTAGTAATCTTAAAAGATACTCAGATTTTGAAAACCTTAAGAAATTTTGGAAAATCTAGGAAATCTTAAGAAAGTAAGAAATTTTTTGAACCTTTTCGAAAGGAAATCCTGGAGAAATCTTTCAAAAATCCAGTAGAAGAAATTTAAGTGTACAAAAATTTGTCTTGACCTTCGGCTTCAACAATAATTACTGATTACATTCAATTAGTTGCGTACTGGATACGTATGAGTTGTGATATATAAATGTATTTGTTCTGAAAGAGTAATTGGTTCCCGATTCATTAAATCAATCGCAGGACAGACACCCACAAACCTTCTGTCTTCCAAACCGGGGGGTCTGGGGGGTATGGAATTAATTTAATTAGACTGAACAAGGTAAATTAAATACTAATTAATATATATAAATAGTACGACTTCGCAAAAATCTTAATTTTTATTCTTTAAAAATTAGCACAACATGTTTCGTATGAAGAATCATACATCGCAGTCGTACTATTTATATATATTAATTAAAAAATACTTCGCTTGACGTAAAATATTTTATTATAAATACTAATTGATTTATGAGGGAGAAATCACTGGGAAAATTTGGTGTACAAGCAAAGGGAAATTTTAAGAAATCACTTTCTTTCTTTTCTGTTTACTTTTTCAACTTTTCCTAAAGGAAATCTTACGGCAATCAAAGAGGAAATCCATGGAAAACCTATGTTTTTTTATTTTCTATCGTAAAAACCGTTTATCCCAAAACTAAGTTCTTAGTTCTTAATTCTCCTTTGAATCTATGATTTGCTAAATAAAATAATTTGCTTGAATAATAATTATATTATGTAATTGTATTCCACATTACAAGCCACGGTTTAACCTCTTGCTGCAAAAACGCCAAAGTTTCAGATTAATAATTAATTGCTTAGCGGTACTTAAGAGATAAGGAAACAGTTAGATAAAAAATATATGCAAACATAGAAGCGGTAATTGAAAAGAATAAAGGATTATCGTTGATATCAAAAATAGCATGGAAGATAAATAAAGTGGAAAATGCGTATGCCAACAATTGGATTTATTATTTCAAATTTAATTCCTGTTTGTTTATACCAATAACAATTTTTATCTTTATTGCACTAGACTTATGAAATCCGATAATAAATTTTAAGAAAGTTTGATTTAAATTTGTTTTCAATTTGTGTAAATTCGTCGAGTTCTCAATGTCTTAGGTTATTTGTTTGGATGTCCAGCCAAACCGTCTATTCAAACAGACAAGCAGTTCATTGCATACGCAATGTTTCCTAAATCGCTCGCTTAGTAGAAATTTCCATATTATTTTAAACCCTAAACGTTACGCGACGACCGACGAGGATGGGATGCCATTTCAGGATCGTTTTGTTGTCGTATCCTGAACAGGATGTATATTAGTCCACCAACATATCCTCAGTTTAACCTTAACCGGACAGTTATTGAAAACAAATTTTCCTCTTTTTTTAATGTTTAAAGAATTTAACTCTTTTTTTAATAAAAAAAAAGGAGAAGAAAACTCACCGAGTGAAATCCAAAAACAGAACTTCACGATTGGTTGCGCGACACATTTGAGTTTTTGTTAAATTCCACCCCTATCGACAACCGCCAAGCCACTGAATATCTCTACGACTCTACTACCCTACTTAACAGTCTCCCCATATTTACCCCACTTAGCAATTTTTGAGTCAACATTAACCTATCGTGAAAGGTTTTTTCAACTATTTAAAGTTTGAAAAGTTGACCAGTAAGTCTAAAGACATATTACATGGCAGTTTTTGATGACACAGTAGATTCAACTGTCGTTGACAGCTTTGGACTTGTCATGTTGACCCACACCCTTATACATCAAAAATAGACAAAAATATAAAGCGGAAAAAAATAACTGAAAACAAGAGAAAACTGCTTAATTAAGACTGGGAAAATAAACGCAGTCAGATTGATTATAAATAAAGCAGCTAAATATGGATACATTAACCGACTGCAGTAATTAAAATCCAGTTATTGGCAAAAAATATATAAAACCAATAGCTGTAAATGTGATGTACGACATCCACCTGTGTAAAAGCGGACTGATATCGCCGCATTCCACTGAAATGATCCCATAATTTATACAGTTATTGCCATCAAACAATGCCTCATTGCAGGGCTGATTTAGCATCGTTTACTCAATGAATTTTGCATATTTGAAACACAATTCGATAACTCAAACGTGGCTATTGAACTTGAATCATAAAAACCTCATAAAATTGACAATTTGGAAAACAAGCCCTGCAGTAATCGGCCAATTTTACCAAACTCGAAAGCGATTTCCAATTGCTTCGTATAGATTTTCCATTTATAAGGTGCATTGCAGTTGCGGTATGTCAGGCAAGTAATATTTGAAAAGCAGCTTTGTCAACACTAGCGTGACGGTTAAGAAGACGGCTGGAATGTACGCTGCAAACTTAAACTTTTGGATCCGTATCTCGTCGGATTGCGCACCAAACCGTACTTCCTATTATAAAAATGCATAATTTTACGATTAGCCCAATTAATCATTGCCTACTAACAGGGCCGGACTGCATCTTCAATGTACCTTTAACCCAGTTACACCAATTCCTACCAATTATCTCGTCAGATCAGGTCATCCATCATGAGGACGAGGAAAAGTATTGACCGGAAGACGACTGGATGCTGACGATTTCATCTAATGTACCCACTGGAGGCAGTTTTATATTATACATACTTAAGTTTTGTTTCTGCAGCAATTTGAAACTGTCTTAAAACTTCCTTTTAATCTAGGACTTTTGTCGTGTTACTGTTATTTAATTCGATTAGTTCTGCAGAATTTAGTTGAAACAAGAAAAAATTCCAAATTGGGATTTATAGACGTGTTTTTAAGCGGAGGTCTGGATAATCGGAGTTGGTATTCGGATAATCGGCATGTTACTGTAGTCTATTTTCAGCGCGCGGTTCTGAAACTGTTGAATTGAGACTTTGGGTAGTAAACAAGGGTTGAAACTGTTGAATTGAAAATTTTAGGAGCAGTCCGTCACTGGCTGGTAAATTTATGTAAATTGAAGTTGGTGCTTAATTATGAATGTTGGCGCAGCTTGATCTACGATGGAAGAAACAAATTTGAAGCGATTAGTTAAAACCAATTAATTTAATTAAGTCCCGGTAAGCTAAAATAGCAATTATTTGAAACGAATTTAAAAAGCGTCAAGGTTTTTTTCTTTAGTTTGGTTGATTTCGGATCGGTTACTCCAACAATTTGGAGAAGGAAGAAGTTTGATTAAAATCGTTTTCGAGTTAGCTGAATGTAATCGGTGACTTTTATTAGACAAGTGAGGAATGTCATAAATTATAACGTAAAAGACATTTTAATGGCAATTTATATAAAAACTAGAAGCAGTTGATAAATAGCATCGACGAGCAAATGATCGGATCGGTCTCCTCCGCATCATACGAATCTCGTAAAACTACTTTCTAAAAAAATGATAAAAGTCCGTTGAAAAAATAACAGTTTAATAATCAATTTATTACCGCCATTTCGTCAAAAAATTCCAAACGATTTTTTAAAATGAAGATAAGGCGAGCGAGCGTCTCGAGTCAAAATAACGACAACAAACTTGACGATTAAACACCTTCATTACTTTTCTCGAGGCTTGTAAATGTAAAATAATTGGAAGGGTGAAAATTAAAATTGTGCAAATCGTCCTATAACTCTTTGTGTCTAAATTAGGCACATGAAGAAATATAAAAGGGGAAAGATTGACAAAGATGAAATGGGATAATTCAAATTTTTCCCTATCTTAATTAAAATATTAAATTAAAATCACAATAATGTCGTAGAGAATTTCCGCAAGGAGCGCAAAAATGTCGAGAAATGTTTTCCCATTATTGATCCACGTATATGTGCTTTGTTTCGAGTAGCTTGATAGTTTTCTAAATATTCCCAAGTAATTCCCACGTGCCAGCATTACCTGAAGTCGTAAAAAACTTCGGGAGTAGAAAAGGCGATATGTATGCCGAACGAATCTGCGCTCCTGAGATACAATCGCGGCCGAAGAAGGAGAAATACATTGGCGAAAAACAATATATCCGTTTAATGTATAGTAAATGAGCGTTTTTGCAAATGGCAACCCATCACTTTGGCTCCTGCATACAAAATAATCTTTTTCATTTCGCGAATTATCCTGCCTCTTTCATTAAAAACTTTACCTTATTTTAAGGTTAGGAGAACTTGGAGTGGTTCCCCCACCCACCTTTCCCCACAAGCACATAAACATAAAAACTTCTTATTATCGGTTCCGTTTCGTCCTCTCCATCATAACCCAAGCTGCACTTTGCCGGCATCCAAAAATGCACGAATAGTAGATTAATCGACGAGGTTTCCTCAGAAAAATGGTAATGTATGCGATTGGAAGGAATAATTATGGAAATTAAAGATTCTTTGCGGTTCTTCTGAAACGTTGAGTCAGAAAGTGTCACGTAACCAGTAAAACATGTTTATTAACATGAATAAATTGCGTACTCGCCTAATTTTTTTCCTCAACTGCTAACTGCGCTTCCAGTCTCTCTCGTGCAGCCATAAAATTGACTTGGGATAATAATTTAAAAGCTGTCAACGTTTCTCTTAATTGTCTTTAGCAAACCGTCACTTAATTAATGCAAGAAAATGCGATCGGGCCGATAGTGTCTCTAATGCGGCCAAACAATTACGCCGATTATGGAGAGTGTGGCTGGGCTGCGGCCGGCGTGAATTTTAAAAAATCCGTGGTCGTCTCTTTTTTTTAATGAAATCGATCGAAAGAAAGAGTAGCAAGATTGACGGAAAACAAAGACAGTTGTCAATGCGAAGCGTGAGAGAGAAGTGGTATAAATAGCGAGATAGATCTAAAAACCTTTAAGTTCAGCCATCACACGGGTTTGCTTTTAGCACCCCGCGCGTCTGAGAATGACAGATTTATGTGGACAGGTTGCAGACGGCCAACACGGCATTCATTGGTTGCCTTCTCCAAGGGCACGATGGCTTACTTGATATCAAACTCACTCCATATGTCTCCAAGTTATCCCATTATAATTCTTGGCAGTGTGCTGTCTTTCGCAGATTGTTTGTTATATATGCTCCACATCTAATGTGACAAACTGTCAGCGCCAGGACGCTTAGTATCGTCCTTCTCCTTGGCCGCGTCGCCACCGACTTGAATTACTTACTGCTAACTAAAAGCATATTACTTCAACTTATCTCGAAGACGTCTCCAGCGACCCATAAACACATCGCGAGCAGATTGACTCGTGCCTGATAGTTTTATACGAAAATTTATTTTGCCCATACTGTGACATTTTTACTGTTAAAGTTGTTATTGATGGCCTTCTTGCGACCCGAAACAATCACGTCTGGGGTCTCTGGTTATTACGGATGGGCCGAAGCACATACATCTAAAGGAAAGCGGAAAGCGTCATCATAACTCTGCCTCGCCGACTAATAATAAAGACCTCTGCTGCAGAGCATCGCGCTATTTCATCCTCTAGGATGACACTAATGTCCCCAAGTATTTTATCAGTTTTATTGTTCTGAAACTATCAGCTACGCTGCGTAGATTTAATAATTTAATATATTACACAACGCGCAATCTAAAATATTCTTTTGGCATCGACTGCGCCAGGCAAAATAAAAAACAAATTCAAATTAATAGAATTTAACGGTTTTGGAGGAATAAGACCCTCCGAGATGCGACGTGGCATAAATTGAAGAGAATGGTAGACGAAATCACGACAAACCTATGTCTAATTACACGTCAAGCGAGAGTTGGGCGCATCGTAAAACTGGGATAATCAGAGTGCGCGACGGATTTCCAGACAGGTGTCTGTTAATTTGGTGACAATGTGTACCAACATGAAGTTAAATAACCCCAATTACTGCAGATAAGAGCGGGAAAACTTTTTACTAATAAAGAAGCGAGAAATTGTCTACTAATAATAATAAAAATACGAAACAGTCGCAAGTTCCATTTCACATCCACTTGGCAAATTGCCCATTGCAGAAATATTCGAGAATCCGTTGCATTTTCGGTAATATCGTTTCATATAAGATGCAGCTAATAAAACTAAACAACGAATTGGATAATAAATTTTAAAATACAACCCGGCTTTTTGTAATCGATAATTTTGCAAAATTTATACCATGATTGCACTTGCGAATATGAATATTGAGTACCGGAGAACAGAGCCGGCTCGAGGTGCAAACTTGAAGAAAAAGAGAAACTAATATATAATTGCACAATAATTTATGCAGACGAAAACGAAGAAAATTTTATCGACCGACCCGAGCATTTCGTAATTATTAAATTAGTAGGTTAAAAAAAAAATAGAAATAACATTTTATCATAATCAAGTTGAGATAATAAAAATTTTTTTAATTATAGATTCCCATAACTCATTTGTATAATGTTCATTAAAATACATATTCATAAATCAATTGGCGATACATGCGGACATAATTAGAAGCGCTATAGTCGAAGCCAATACTTAATAAAGTAAGTTATTAAAATTTACATGAAACAAACACATATCAATTTAATATTTATATACTTTTTTTTCTGTAATGGAGAAATGAGTAGCATTTAAATGAATACTTTATGGAGGATAAGGATAATAAACTGAAATAAAATTATAAATGTCGTTCTAAAAGAATGTCCATCATGCCCACATTGCTTCGCTTTAAATAAAAATAATATTATGAAAATTGACCATTAGCATTTATGTCACCGTTTCAAAATTACGACTATGGTACTTCGCGATCAGCAGTACTTAAATCGAGAGATTATAATAAAATTAAATGGGAGCACCGCATCAATTTTTTTTTATAAGAATGCACTGGAAACGTGTTAACAACTTAGGGAGATTCCGTAACACGCCCCAGCGATTCCTATAAAAAATGCACAATAGGCTTGAAGAATAACACAATAGCAAAGGATAGGTAACATGTCACGTTGTACTAGTTAATACGCGCTAATCTATTCATAAAAGATATTTTAATTTTTTCCTGCGAATGCGAAAAACGAAAAGAAAAATCGATGAAGCGTTCGAACTTTAGTTCACACTTGAAAATTTTCTCTTGGAACTTTGAAACTGTAAAGTTACGTTAGGATAAGGATCAAAAAGCAGCAGTACCGAAAAGTTTTCTTTGTGTTCGTTTTGTATCCGGTAGCAATGCGACCGTAAGCCAATATTTGGAATTCGATTTGAATAAACAATTAAATTTTCAATGACAATATTCTAAATAATTTAAGATCGTCAAACTTTTTATAACTTTTTAACGACGGGTCATTGTCAAACGCATTCACATAAATCGTCACCTAAGTTGTCTAACAAGTTGTCCATGTTTTTTCAAGATTGATTTAATATAACCGAATGTAATTAACGAAACAGTGTACGACGTAAAGTCCCATAAAAACCACAAGACTTGACATGCTTTATGATTATTGACCGATGGGTTAACTTTAAATTAACATTTTGCTTTCTTATTTTCCTAAATCAACCATAAATCGATAGAAAGTTAATTTATGAATTATACATTAAAATCCTTCTTTATTAATTTCTAAATAATAATCATCTTACGTAAGAAACAATTAATTTTAAAACGTCGGGACAGACAACCTGAAGGAAAATTGTGTTAATGTTAATGATTTGTTATTGGAGATTTCAATGCCAGCCAAGTATACGAAACCTTTTGGTGGTAAATTTTGAAAAACGAGGATTGTGTGAAGTAACGGAAAAATAGAAACGAAAATATAATTTAGGCCGACGTCCTTGAAAATACAGGTAATATGATGAAGAGGTCGCGTACGACCGTGCGCTTGTCATGTCAATAATCTGACGACCGCGAGACATGACAGCGACAACTTTACCGAACACCGACCATAAAAACCAACAAGACAAGCCATTTCCAAAGGAAAATAAACTCAAATTTAGATGGACAGGTGACAGCCGATGCTATAACTCTCCACAATCAAAATATTATTTTAATCGATAAGTTTCAAAAATATTTTTGTCCTCTTTAGCCAGTTTAAAAATAACGGCTCCATTTAAATTATGTAGGTAGCAGTTTATTTTAAAATTCAACACAGAATTTTATAATCTTCTATTTTAATCGACAATGTTGATTTTTGAATAATCAAGCAGTAGGTATCTGGTTAAAAAAAACTTGCTATGTGTTAGTTTTTACCGAAAATATTCCAAAAATTTGAATATTTTTGGGTTTTTATACAAGGATGTCTAAAACGACAGATATTTTGGTCAACGGCAAAAAATGCGGTAGCCCTTACTTCATACAGGAAATGCTTCTAATTATTTCGTTCTTCTCCATCAGGTTGTTCTTTCTGATGGTTCAAGAATTTATGTTCCACTTGCAATGTATCTCCCTGAAACCCCTGATCCATATACTGTATACCTATGACATCGTTATGACCATTAGGTAGCCAGAAACCATCATTCAAATCCTGGTCATGCCGGATGCACTGTTATGATCTAACGTCCAAATGTTTCTACACTAAATTTTCTTTACAAAATTCTTGAGAGATTTCCCCCGGTTTCTAAATCTAAGATTTTCTAAAATTTCCTCAGATTTTCGCAGGGATTCCCCTCTCGGACTATACTTGGCTAGAAAGTCATGTTGGCTTTGATCAAGTTGATCTTGTTTTATACTGATTGTCGACGCCTTCCAAGCACCTGGTATACCTTGTAAACATCAATAAAAAAATATAAAAATTTTAATATTTACACTTCTTTTAATTTACGATAGTATAGTAGCTTTGAATATCGCTCGAGCAATCTATTTCTTGTTTTTCTTGTTTCCTTGGTTAAAAGAATCAAATTCGATTTGATTGATGCATATTTGCTAAAGTTTATTAATTACTTTGGTATGAAGGCCAAAAGCTTATCGTTATCGACAGTAGCGGCTGTGGTCCTTTCCGTAATATGGCTGCATATGTTACTTTTCCTCTTTCAGTTCACACTGCAAAGTCGACAGTGTCTACTATGATAGCAATTTTTTTTTAACACAATAATGTGTTTACTGGGGGGTATTCCATACCCCCCAGACCCCCCGGTTTGAATCATAGCAGATATTTGTGGTCATATGGAATTAATTTTATTAAACGGGAACATTTTACCCTTTCCAGAACTCAAAAGAGTTAGATTCCTCTTTAATAAGAAAAAAATCAATCATATATGATTGATTATTTTTATTAAAGAGGAATCTAACTCTTCTGAGTTCTGAAAGGGTAAAAGCAGCGGCGGATTCAGAATATGTTTCTGGGAGGGGAACGTGCCCTCTAAATACGCCTATGGGTAAAAGGTTCCCGTTTAATAAAATTAATTACATAATAAGACCACAAATATCTGTGATGATTGAAACCGGGGGGTCTGGGGGGTATGGAATACCCCCCAGTAAACGAATTATTTTCTTTTCTAATAAAATGCCTATCGTAGTAAATACCGTCGACTTTGCACATGCAAAGCAAACATAATATGCAGCCATAATATTATTTTCTGGAAGAGACCACAGCCGTTACTGTCGATAACGATGAAGTTTTTGGCTACTGTAATATCATTAAGAAACTCTTCATACCAAAGTAATTAATAAACTTTACCAAATATGCATCAATCAAATCGAAATTTGATTATTTTAACCAAGTAAACAAGAAATAGATTCCACATTTGTGGTCGTCACTCCCTCTGGTTACAGTTTTCCTTGTAATCCAGTCTGGTGATCGTTTAGCAGTGTCAACATTTTGTTATTTGGGTTTTAGATCTGTAGTGTCCTTGAGGAAAACTTCATACTCTCATCATAGTTCTCAACTCCATTTTTACATTTTCTGTTCTAGGACCAGTTCTGAAGGAATTTTACATTTCAATCTGGAACATGTTCCATCTTCAGTTAATTTTCTTCTCACCGGTGGAAAAACATCCTTCGCTCCATTATATTGGATTAAATATCATCTCCTCTTGCATGGTTTTCCTTCCAGTTTTGGAACTTTCCTTGGGGAAGTTGGGGAAAAAAATTGTTTGATCTTTTTATATTGGCATAAGTAAATAGTATTTGAATTCCAAAGTGGCAGCGTTTTGTGGTAAGTGGCGTTTTCAATTTCCTGAACCAACAAAGATGTGTGTTGTATGGTAATGACCTGAATGTTTGATTGTGTTTAATTAATTTAACGATCGCAAATGGAATGCATATCAATGAGTAAAAGCAATTAAAGATGATAATAAAATAATGAAACGTACGCCTACATAAACATTTTTGTGTAAAGTGCATGAATAATAAAGAGTAAGCACGGTGATGAAAGTTTGTACGTCGATCAATTTTGCCATCAACATGATGGTCATTGTTGTCGGACAGACGGTGTCCGATAATACTGACAGGTGTGTCTGTCTCTGTTTTTCACATTGGAGAAGGTGGTGGTGAATGATGCCTTAAAAGTATCCAACATAACAAAGTGCGTGGGTATTGATATATAGCCACCAGAAACGGGAAAACATCAACATTCGTCTTGTCTTTTTGAGAAATCAGCAGTATCCATGACATATTAATGACATTATGATAAAGAATATGAAAGTTGTCGAGGATAAACAAATCTATAAATAATAAATTCCACAGAAAACTTGTATGTGGCTTCAAACACATTGGTCGTATTTTAACTTTCTTGATGGGTGCTGCCTGAACATAACTCCACTTTCCATAACTCATAGATGAACGATTGTCCATTTTAGAATAGCACTAAGGATTCTCTTACGTAAGCTTAAAAATTTCTTACCAAAACAACTGAGCGGTCCATTTATCGATCGAAAAGCCAAACTCGTTATTAGTGAACTTACCTGGAAAAAAGAGGAAAAGAATTAATGCAATGCAAATGAATTGGATTGGAGAGACACACAAAGTTTTTGATGTTAAAAATTGCATTTGATCCGGATAATGACTTATGGTGAAAGCTGACAAGCAGTTTATGAAGTCTGCAAAGCGTCGCGCACTATCAGATCCGTCACAGTCTCGTCTACCATCCTCCATTTTAAGTGACATCTGGAGTGACAGCATTGTTCCGAGCAGACCGGAATTTTAATTTACTTGGGATATTCAGATCGCCATTAAATGCATACATATTTTATACCACGGTAAACAAATTCTTCACTCAATTAAGTTTTCCGCCATTATCCACGACCCAAAGAGAAAAGCGTTGATGGGTATAGGCTAAAGAGATCGACGACGAGGTGCCGCTCGTCAACAAAATTTTCATAAGCTAACGTTTATCGACTTCAATTATCCGAATAATTTGATTCCACTTGGCGATGTAAACATCGACCCTTCCGCATGGAAGAAACCCTTGCCCTCGTAATCCGAAAGCTCTTGTTAACCGTGTACGTATGTATACTGTTTCATTAACATCCAATTTAAATTTTATTGCAATTATTAATCTCTTATATAGGAATCACGCGTATTTACGACGAGTATAGAAAATTCACCCCTATCGTTCCGACGTAACCCTAACAGCCCTTTACCGCTTTTACAAGCAACTCAAGTGGCACTTACACGTCGCTCAGCTGTATCCACGTACCAAAGTGTTGCAGGATTTTATCTCTTTCCCTTTTTAACTCGAGAAACAAACAACCAAAGAAAGAGAAAAGCGTCAGATTTGTAATTCTTTCTTTAATGGCGCATAAAAATGTTACATCTTTACTGTTTACACTGGGGTATTTTTGGAAGACAAACCGTATGTCGCGCGCGGGTGCGACACCGAACTATTTCCAACCCATTTAGAGAGTTACCTGTTGATTTCGGTTAATTTCGCAATAAAAACTAGACGGGAAAAAAGCATCGAAATTGAGACATTCTCAATAATAAAAGTTCAACTCTCTTGACCTCCTTCATCACCAATATACTAAACGTGTCAATCTAATAATCGTTAAGTCGGCATGGGTTATGGCATCCGTTCTCGACTTCTTCATTATTCATTTATTCGTCTAATCTTAAAATGCTAGTAGTTTAATGCAGATGTTTTCATAAATCACAATTAATTAAAGCTAGAATAATTAACGGACCGCTTTTTTTTCTTTCGAGAGAGAGAGAGTGAACCGGGGTTGGTCTAACTAAACCCCCAAACATATATATACTACTGGTGAAACTTAACGTGGTAATTTGTTATTTTCTTGTGTTTTAATAAAGTAATTTGTTAAGTAAACAAGGTGGGTCCTCGTTGGTAAAACATCGAGGATATTGTTTTTGGATGTAGCAAAATGCTAAATGGTAAGATTTGAAATCACACGAGAGAGAGCAACGCCCGAGGCGGCCGATAAAGCACACTCATGCAGTCAGTAGTCAGTACAACAAACTCATACTCGTATATCTTTTCTCAATGGCTACTCCTACCACCCTGAGCGCGATCCATCCATCCGAAGTTTAGCCGCGTCTCTCTTTCGTGCCCTTCTTTTCGCCGTCTCGTCTCACTCTTTAACAGCCTTCACTCTAAAAGCATGCACACGATATATAGAGGGACATTATGTCAAGGGGAACAGATGTATAAAATAAATATCCGCGCTGTATGCGCTAGGAGGAGAGCCATGATTCCGGAATCACATAAATCAGGACACTGGGGGTCGAACGTGGGGAAATTTCACCCGTTTTGATTCCGACGACGATGTTCCAAGATTGTTGATTATACGTAAATTCGAAACGTTAACTCCAGCCCCATTATAATCAATAATCTCAAATATGCACTAAAATATATTTATGATTTTAATATCCAGCATCCCTTATACACATTTATTTGTGACGTTCCTTCCCTTACACACTGAATAGCACAGGTGTCCGGCTTCAGAGTTAGGAAAGATGGAAAAGCCATCTCGGTTGTCAAAAACTTGTAAAATATTAGCAGCTCGATTTTGAAAGCTTCGCTCGATCTGTACAATGAGGCTGATGAATCGTTCGGAGTTGAGTGATTTATGCCGGCCACAGTAAATTGTGTGTGAACTGGCTGCAGTTCATGCATTCCCGTGGTCTGCCGGTCAACATAACTCTTAGTACGTGTAAATGCATGAATCACATTCGCCATACATCACGAAAAACATGCAAAGTACTTGATAACAAATTAATTTTTTCAACTCGCACGACAACGACAAATCAACCCCGCTAGAATTGCGTGCGGGCGAACCCGCCTACCGCTCTCTTCTTCTGCAATAAACGTAAAAATTTTAAGACGGCGGTGGCGTCATTAACGTGTGCACTAAAACATATAACTTTTTGAGGAGAGCCATTTCGCCGACAGTGCAATAATGGGACATTAGTTTGATGTACGGCGTGTGCGGTTATCAAACCAATATTGGGTACCCCGTGGAACGACATTGAATTGCCCATAAATATCGCCTGTACGTCACCTTCTCACTGTACACGTTCTTGATTGAAATCCGTTCCCTCGTTCCACAAAGATATCAACATTTTACCCTAATCGCATCGCACGATCCAAATTCAAAATTCGATTATGGCGGATTCGCCACACCATAAATGTGCCATCTCTTCTTACAATTATTTCAAAATTATTCAATAAACTAAAACTTTATTATTATACACCTAACTTAATTTATTCTTATCTATTTAATGTGTACAATTTATATGAATCCTCTTTAATTTAATGATAAAATATTTCAGTCTGCATTAATAACAGTTTAAATGATACGAAATAATTTAAAACGACTCCAACTCGATTATAGATAAGAAAAAGTCAATTAATTGATATGCATTTACCAATATGTGAGAATTTAGAGATAAATAGGCGATTGATTTGGAGGTCAACTTCTACATTGCAATCAATTTATGTGTTAGGTAGGTTACGTGTATCCGATCAATTTCGTTGAATTCTTTCATTTCAAAATTAAAAAATTTTAATTACTACTTTTATTTTCATGCTGGTACCACGCAAAAATAAATCAATAATCCTAACGGAATCCATGTCGGAGTCATCAAGTATTTCAAAATTCATCAGAAAAACAAACTTGTAAAAATTAGCCCCGGTCTCCCCTACTTCCTAACGCAAACAAACTTATCTTCCGGTTATCCATTATTATTACTATCAAAACATACTTGTGAAAAAATTTCGTGATAAGTGGCAATTGTTTCGTTACAATGCAACCAAAATATAGAGTTTAAAGTCTGTATAGATAATAAAAATAAAATGGAATCAAATTCCGACGTCGTAATTTTTACTCGTGATTGTAATAAATTTCGTAATGAAATATATTAACTAAAATTAATCGGTGACAGTTCATCATTCATCACAAAACGTTAATTTAGGGGTGGATATTATATAGGGTCGATAGTAGCGAACCGATCTTATAATACATCCGTTTGTATTTACAAAAATTATATTTGATATTAAAAAAAAACATCCAAAATTGATCTGAAAATTATGATTCCGAGGTACTCGGTTTGGTGTCGGATAAAATAGGAACTTCGTTCTGACCCTCTCATTGGGTTCAAGTATTCTTCAAAACCAAATTTGAAATCCAACATTTGTTAATCAATAAAATAATTAATTTTTGGACAGATTTCTAGCGTAAATCCTAAAGCACCATTACCGTACAATCGAAGAACCTAGTAAGTCGAGTTACTAGCAAATGTCGCGTACCGGACATTTTATTGTAATAATAAAATCAGAAAAGAATTCCAAATATAAGTTGGCGACTCGATTTTTAATAATTCGACTTACTAGGTTCTGGGATTGTACGCTCTTGGTTGTTTTACCCCAAAATAGATAGTTACTCTTTCATATTCATCAATGCGTCCATTGCGTACCTAAATCAAAACCCTAACAAAAAATTTAAAATCGGTTTTTTATTTTATTGAAGTTGGCAATAACTACTTTACTCTTTCAATGCGTGGTGGCAAGTGGACCCTTATCCACCATCGTGATCTTTTGAACACAATCGCGAACTTTTCAAAAGCCGAAAGATGTAATTTTCATGATTTCAAATTTTAAAAAATTATTCTTTATTCATCCGACCGGCTAAATTTAAAAATTCAATCCGGAAAATGAATGTTCGGTATGAATGGTAATTGGAAAAGCCAAGTTTTTGAACTAATATTTTCATTTATATCTTCCTTTTTATATTTTTTAACAAACTTGAATATAAAATGGGAATGTTAAATTTAACAGATAACCATACCCATCTGTCGCCGCATCGAATTTATTTTATATTTGCCTTGATTTTTCAATTTTTCATTCTACAAATTTCAATAGTATCCAAATCAATTTAATCTTATTGAAAAATCGCCAATTATAGGTATTCAAATTTATTTTGAATAATTTGCAAATCAAAAAGCAAATTACTTATTTACGTTCCCAAAAACGTAAGAGAAAAACGTCGACTATTTAGCGGAAAAATCAGAAATATCAAATATTTACAAAATTTATAATAAATAAATAAAGAAAATAAAAATTTTCTAAAACAAAATATCGAATTTACAAAATTAATTCAAATTATTATTGAAGATTTTCTGTATTTGATTTTATAAAATAAAAGCTTTTTCTGATTAGTTGGATCCAGTTCATTTCTGGTCATATTTAAATAATTATTCTGAAAAAGTAGAAGGTTCCTATTTAGCAAAATCAATCGGAGAATATGCACATAATTATTTGGTTTTTCAAACCGGGGGGGCCTGTAATTAATTGTTTAAAAAATCTTTTAAAAACGTAAAGGGTAAAGCAGTAACATGTTTCTTCAAAAACATTATAAACGAATGATTTAATAAGGTGTTTTGGAAAAGTGACACTCCATCATCTACCCCCTGCATCAACCGCTACTGATATTATATCTAATAATTTCAAATTGTTAACTCGATTGAATATTATACAGGTAAATCAATAGTGAGGACTAGATGTGTCTGATCGATGTCTATATTAAGTAAATTATTTCTAACTACACCGAGATGATATCACTAAAGTACTTTAGAAGTACCTTTTCTACATTACATGTTTTACTATTATTTGAATTATTGTAAAAATAAAAAATAAAAATTATTTTCAAAATACAGAAGCTACAACTGAATTCTTTCGGCTGACTATTTCTAGTTTATTATTAATGCATTAATATTCATTTAAAAAAACAGTAGTATTTTAATTCTTGAGTTTTTGACAAAATTTGCTGATATGTTAACTTGAAAGAATCAAAACAAGCTACTGTTTATAATTAATATTAAATTTAAATACTACTATTATATTTACAAAAACAACTTGATTGAAATGTTAACATAATATCAAATATCAATACAATAATTATGTTTACAAATTAAAACAAAGATAGATAAAATAAACTTTAATAAACAATCGATGAAAAAGCAAAGAACATCGACTTAAAAGGGGGAACCCCCCAACGGGCAATCCTAATATTTATTTTGTTTTTATCGGCTTATCTAACCCTAACCAAATTTGATTTCCAATTAAAAACAGATATAAATCGGGGGGAACTAAAAATATTTATTTAAAATAAAATTTCCAAAAAAAAGTTAATAAGGAGAAAGAATTTTTATATAATTTTTGACTTTCTCAAATTCATTATTTATACAAGTACGGCAAGAATGGTCTCTCAATCATTAACTGTACTCTTGAATCTCGAAAGCTTCAAACAAGTGCTTACATTGATTACTAATTGTAGCTTGCATCACGAAAATGATTGAGAGGAACTTGAAGTAGCAGCATACATTAGAGGCAAAAAATTGGTGTAAGTAATTAAAAAAAAGTGATAACACGCCTAGGATGTGTATAATGGACAAACTGTTCAATTTTCAAATTAAATGCTTATTACAGTTATTATCGATTTTGGTATCTAAAATAGAAACTTGAATATAATTAGTTTGATTTGGCTTATATATTAGCAATAATCAACTTTTTTAGTAGATTAATTTATGATATCTATTCATATTTATAGATAATTATTTATGGTATTTTGTAATATGGATAATCATAATTCATCGAACTTGAAATATAAATAATATTGTGGGTTGTTGATGGAAAATTAGTTGGGACGATAAAAAGTTTAACATTTTTGCGATGACTCAAATAAAAATTCCGCCTTGTTTGTGTGTATTATTATTTGGTTTGCACAGGGCTGGCATGGAACGGCGGTGACTAGAGGCGTCCGTTTCGTGTAAAATTATGCCTGCACGTCCGACTGATTAATTGGGTTAAATTATGCGCGTCTTAAAATAAAGATTATTGAATTTCAAACAAATACATAACAATAATTTATGTGGTTAACTAAATTTCTGGTCACAATAAGAAGCGCGGCAATTTAAAACGAGTAAAGTTTTCGTTACTAATTGACAAGTAATTTTTCGTCGGTTATAAATACTCGAAATAATATATAAGTTGGGTTTGTCTTTCTCATCAAGCGCTAAGTGATTAGGTAAGATTAATAGGCCAATATTAAGGAATCGGCCTGTCGCAACGAGCCAACTGTCACCGACCCCCGGCCGCTCTATTCTCGTCCTTCCACATGTTTGCCATGAATCAATCAGACACTCTCGAAAAGATCTCTCTCCCCGAATCAAAGCACTTTTCTTTTAGATCATCGCAAAGTTTAACGTTTCGTTTTATTATGTAAATCACACTTTTCTAACAATATTCCATTACGCACGCAGTCACAACAAGATTAAATTTCCAACAAACTCAATTAATTTTAAACTCGGCTCAAATTGGGTAACAAGCAATAATTATTATTATTATCATCGGTATGGGAGAGGAAACAAGATGTTTCGGCAAAATAAATTTGGAGCGCAATATGGCGGTAGAGGATGCAATAATAAAAAAATAAAGAAATCGGAATATATATGAGTTTCGATATTAGCAAAAAGCTGACATCTCGTGTCCAATATGATCAAAAAATAAAACAACAAAATAAAATTGTACAGGAAGGAAAAAATACTGGGATCGGTAATCCTAAACAAATATAAGCCCACTCGAAGTGTCGTGTGTGCACTTTGGGCGTGTTCCAATATATGTATTGCAGAGCATCAGCATCCAAATGATGCAATTACCAAGCAAATGGCCGGACCTTTATTGAACGTACCCTAACCTCGCATTCTCCTTTACTGCTGATGCGGCTCACTCCTGATGCTATTGTTATGGAACAGATCCGTTGCGAACCTCTTTATTGTAGGTGTTACTATTTACGATTAGTGTGAGTTTATGCCAATGGGATGAACGTTACCGTTTATTGTTACACATTTCACGTAAGTAAACATAAATTAACCACCTTATCGATTTCTTTCCTTCGACTCCTTTTGTACACGAGAAAGTTGCAAGCAATTAAGAAAAAAGACAACAAAGCGAATCGAATTGTTCCATAAATATTGACAATTGAAATAAATTGGACTGTAGTATATATCACAGAACTAAACAATGACCATTTGGAGTGATAGGCAATTCCAAACAACGTAGTAGTACGGAGTTAACGGCCGTTCAATTACATGCAATGGCCTTGCTCGTTTAGTAGAACTATACGACTATTTCTGCTTTTTGTCTTTATTAACTGCAAAGGGTTTAGACTACACAAATAAAGACGAAACAAAACGTAACACAAGGGTTGCTTGGTATATTATGGTATTAGAGTTAGCACTCTGTCTTATTGAGTTCATCGCATTCAACTCAACATGGATGGTAGACCACTTCTTATTGCTTGCTCTTTCGAGGTTTACTCTACACGAAATTACATCAAACGAATGTGATTGTTGTAATCTAAACTAAAATGGCACCGATTAAACTTTATTTGCACTAAAACCATAATTCTTCCATTTAACCTTCACCTTTCGAAAGGTGCAACTTAAATTCCACGCAGAAACTTTAATTAAAACTTATAGCTTGACACTTAAATACAAGTCAAATCAAATAAATATTCTTAGGAATGTAAATGTAGATAATAAATTTTACAAACCATTTTAGAGTTATTTTTGTTTCATACAAATATTAAAGATCTTTAGTTAATTATTGCCCGGCCCGCGCGCAAAAAAAAATCATTTATAATAAAAACTCATAGAATATTTTTAAACCCAGGTTATTTATTGGCTTAATTATAATTCGCTGTTAACTAAAGTGCTTCGGTTTCCAACTTTCATCAGATTTTCCTTTACCATACAGGAAGCGACTCAATTTTTTTATTTATAACCGACGTCAACGGCGTCGTCGTACCTCAAAACCACAAATTGTCTCGTCGATTATCAACCTCTGTCAGAAGAGAGAAGAAAATACTTTAGAAATTTTACTTGTAAAGGCTCTTTGCTAATCACTTTCAAATAACGTGAATATAACGTGAATTATACGTTATTACTGCTTCAATCGTTACTATACTAATTATTGAAAATGGTTTCGATTGTTATTTGCGTTTTATTCCACGTGGAACCTTCAGTTCCAACCACCAATTTAACTTGTGTCGTTTTTTGGAATTGGACGTATAGTTATGCAAAAAGGAACCATCCACCAATAGTTAGTTTCGAGATATTGAAGCTTAAAGTTAAAATAATATAATTAAAAATTAGTTTTCACACTATTTCGGTCACTTATAGCAAATAAACTAAATTTTATGACCTTTTTGCATAACTACGTCCAATTAGAAGGTTATGCACCTTTTAGATCAAAAACTCCGAGACTACTGCATTCTTGAGCTGAGGTAAATTGTACATTTTGAAACCTTTTTTTTTTAAATTTTGTTCAAAATTTCAATATACCTACCTTTATTTTTGATTATATACATTTTCTATTTAGTCACACAGTTTCTAACTGACAGAGATAAATAAGACTCTGTAAAGCACAATATTATATAATATCATGGATATCTCAGAAACGGTAAGACAAAATAGAAAAATTTATATAAACAAAATTGAAGGTAATGAAATTTTCAACAAAAAATGTCTAAAACGTTTAGCTGTAAAGTTGATTTTTATTTGAAAAAAAAAGATTACAAAATGTACAATTTACATTGCTAACATAGGAATTCCCGAGGGTTACCATCTTGCCGGATAAATCAGGACTTCATTACAGACTAGATTTTTGGAAAAAAGAAAGAAACAGGTATTTAAATAATAAAGCATAATTTCAATCTATTGAGTTTTATTGTCGGCTGAAAACTCGAACTCGGACTCGAAAAAATCAGGATTTTTAATCACTTGCAACCAGATTTCCAATTCTAGGTCCTGGTAACCCTAGGAGTGCCCTAGTTTTTTGAGCCCAACAACTTTAGGGCTCAAGAATTGAATTGAATTATTAGCAGGGACGTAGCAAGTTAAAGCCGGGCCCTGGTTCAAGTGGGTCACAGCGGGCCCCCTTCATTGTTTTAAAATGATAATTTTAAATATGATAACAAAATTCTCGCATATTGTGCATAAGTTTTACAACTAAAAATTAATTAACACAATTAAGGTAAAGAGCGATAGACACATGTACTGCTTTTTCGACTTCCAAGCCATCACACCATGACATGTGTTTCTGACTCGTTAGTCTTCATCAGTATCGCATACTTGTTGTAATCACTTAATTGTGTGCACTTTACGGCTACTGGTCTAAACATTCCATGTGGACGAAGTATTCACGTCACTACACAAGAACAAAGACCGACGCCAACGTGCGGTTCTCGAGCTATATCAGCGCTCATAAACTAAATATGATAACAAAATTCTAATTCTATTCTAAGAATTTTGTTATCATATTTAGTTTATGAGCGCTGATATAGCTCGAGAACCGCACGTTGGCGTCGGTCTTTGTTCTTGTGTAGTGACGTGAATACTTCGTCCACATGGAATGTTTAGACCAGTAGCCGTAAAGTGCACACAATTAAGTGATTACAACAAGTATGCGATACTGATGAAGACTAACGAGTCAGAAACACATGTCATGGTGTGATGGCTTGGAAGTCGAAAAAGCAGTACATGTGTCTATCGCTCTTTACCTTAATTGTGTTAATTAATTGATAATTTTAAAATTTAAAATAACAATTTTATTGTACAAACATTATAATCTACGAATGTTAAGAGCATTAGATTTCATCTAGAGTTGTTACTTTAGAAATTCGTTAAAATTTTCATTTATTAGACTGACCATGTTATATATTTAATAATAATTACATTAGAAACTTACCTGGTCAGAAACTTACCTGATAAATGAAAATTTTATCAATTTCAAGAGCATTTTTTGACTTTTAAGTAAAAGCAAAGTTGAAATCTAATGCTCTTATCATTTGTAGTTTATATTTCTGCATTATTTTTGTGTCTTTCATTTTTTCTCCCACCCATAAATTTTTTTCGTTTGAATTTTTGTGTTCTTTGCTTTCTTTACTTTTTTTTTAATTTCTACCATATAAATAAAAAATAATATAAACTTTAAATGGTGTTGAAAGGGCAACCGGGGGGCCCCTTTTGTTCCCGGGCCCTGGTGTGCGGCACCACTAGCACCACCTGTTGCTACGTTCCTGATTATTAAGTATTTCATAATTAGCATAATTCATAACCTCCGAATGATATTGATTCACATATTGAATCAATTTAATTTCTAGTGTACTGGGGGGTATTCCATACCCCCTGTACATTTTGTGTTGCACATTCTGTGATTCATTTCATTAAATGGGAACCTTTCACTAGAAGTCACTGCTAAAGTTAAGAAATAACAAATAACGGAGCTGTCACCACTGTTCGGTGGAACTAAATAATTTTTAAATTTTAGAATAAAAACATTTTAGTTCTACCGTAAAGTGGTGGTGGCAGCTCTGTAAGAGTTATTTGTCATCTTTAGCAGTGGCTTCTAGTAAAAGGTTCCTATTTAATGAAATCAATCACAGAATGTGCATACATACAAACTATCGGTTTGAAACCGGGGGGTCCAGGGGGTATGGAATACCCCCCAGTACACTAGTAATTGAATCAATACAAACGCTTTGATAATATGTGAGTATTTTAATTTTAATTTTAATTTATTTTATTTATATTTATGCTAGTTTAATAAATAAATCAAGTAACCAATCAGACAGCATTGGATCTAAACCTCTTAGATCCAACCTCCTCTTCCATCATTTTACCCTAAAGAGGGTTTTGTGACATTTGATTTAGAAAGGTTCTCATGGCAGATACCTCGGTGGTTTGCCATTGCCTGTCGAGGAAGACAGCAGAATAAAGTTTTTACTCTGCCGGAGCTAGGACCGAATATGTCGGCTTAGTAATCGACGCCCAATCGTGACAATCTTCATTTAGATGAAGATCTATAACCAACAACTTCTGTAACCGCTAGGAAAATGCGCACAAGTCACGATCAATAGCTTAAACCACTTTTCCCGTGATACTACATAATAATTAATATTTCTAAAAAGTTAACAATTTAATAATTGGAAAAGGGCTGAGTGATAACTAAGTTTTAGAAGTCTGGGAGGTATTCCATATCACTCACACCCCCGGTGATAGATCCCATAATTTCGTATTATTCAGAGTTGACACACCAAAGTGTGGCAATTTGTTTGTCTCTGCCCAACTCGAATAAATTTGTGTTGATTTTTTTTACTCCAGCTTCAGTCACGTTCAATACATTTTGTGACGTCAGATGCCATATTGAGCTATTCCTTTAGAACAGATCCACATTTTGAAATTTAAACTGCACCTTGGTTTGTAGTAAGGCATTTTTCCTCTTTTCGTATTTTATTAACTTATAAACCAGCAAGAAGGGCAAAGAAAAATTAAATGTTTTTTAATTTTATTTTGAACCTCCCGATTCTCAGTGGGAAAAAGTTCGATATTTCACATTTCCGTTGCTCTGTGATTATTAATGTAAAGATGAAGTGGTTATATGAAACAAATTCAATATCTCCCGAAATATTACGTTTCAGTAAGATCCGGTAATTTTCATCAATCTGAAATTACGTGTGACTCACAGCAGCGATGTTATCGGAATTTTTTTTTAATGAGACAATATGTCGAGTGATGTTTCATTTGAAAACTATTTTCAAAAGAAATTCAGAGCACTGTTTATTTACTGTTTTGATAAAATTTTACCGATAATGATTTGAACGACTAAATATTTCCTTAGTTTTAAATAAGCATGTAAATAAATAATAAATAAATTTATTACAGTGATTAATTGCTCAAATTGATAAAAAATGGATCGATAATAATTATAATGTATGTGGATAACAGACAATTATGTGGTTCAAATTAGATATCTCAGAAAACACACCCTGAGTGAATAATTTTTCAAACATAAAACAAATATTGCGCAATGCCAAGAATTACCCGAGGCTCGGTTATCCGATATAAATCTTGCCACCATTGGCAACATTTTTTATATTTTTAATATCAATTTTAAGTCCTTTGTGGAATTGAATCGATCCGGTCATATACTTTCGGGTTGAACCAGATTGAAATCTTAATCCCTTGAATTTATTCTAAATCAAGTTAAAATAAAAATTTTCAGAAACACACAGCCAAGGCCCATTGGAGATTGTTGGGACAGATTAGAAAATGATAATTAAAATTGTTAACGTGTCGGTCCAATTAAGCCCTTTTGAAATCGCAGAATTAAACTAAATAATCCATTAAGGAAATACCTATATGGTTTGGTGTATCGATAACTCACGGTTGAAAGGTGAAGGTGTTATATAGGCGGATTTGTTGTATTCGTTGTTATTACCATTCGTCACGCTAATTTTCACAAGAAATCGTTAAGATTCATATTTCCAATTTGCGTGAAGGCAATAAACACGTGAAAATTAACTTTGTTGTTTGGTAACATTTTTGTATATTGCTTCTTAATTTGTTATTATTTGCGACGTCGTCGCCGGCCGAAAGCTCTCAGGATAATCGGAAAGAACGAATGCGTTGAAATTTCATCAATCTCCAAGTTCATTAAACGTTATATTTATACATGTTTTAATTTATATTTTTGCAGGCTAAAGTAATCTACCTGGTTGGGTTGTCATTCTGTGACAAGGGCTCTGTCAGTTCGTAGATGGATAGTCTAGAGCAGCCATTATGATGGACAATCTATCAATCATGTACCCGCTAGTCACGATTCTCGACAGCGAAAACCAGTATGTTTATTTCTAAACCAAACTTAGGTTACACATAATAATCCATAAAATATTAAGTTCCAATTTGCTCAAGCGCCTCAGATTTTATTCAATCCAGCATTCAGCATATGCCGCTTACCATCCAAATTTGATGTGCCGTGTCCTTTTGTATTGGTTTCACACAATGACGTTGCAAGTTAATTATAAATGAAGTTAATATACAGAACAAAAACTTAAAAAAATCCGGGGAGTTATAATAAAGGAAGTCAATTTTATGAGATTATTCGCGATGACACTTCTAAATTACACGTTTTTTCTCCGGTGTAACTTTTCGGTTCGGTTGATTGATGCAATAGAAAAACGAAACAATTTCTAATTTAAAATAAACTTTAAAATTCCAGTCAAATTTTTATGGCATCATTAGTTATATAAAACATTCGCATGTCAGTTGGATATAATTATAGGACTTTGGGAGAGTAACTGGACACGACCTCAATAAGACTGTCAGTTGCAGGGGAAACTTGTAAAGAATCCGCGAGCGGCTGCATTCAGTCATCTTCAGCACTGATACAGTTGACATCCACAGAATCACAGATATTGATAATGGCCGCTCCAGGCGATCTAAATAGCAGAAGGATGCCACATAATAGCCAGAGATACCGCAAATTGAGTATATCATTTTAAAGAGTTTGCAACGTCAAAGACATTTGCCCGTCAACAAAAATGCTCCTACTAATGGCATGTTAATCAACGCTCGCTCCTTCGGACGACCCGAAATTTAATCGAAAATAAAAGAGAACAATGACAACAATAATTACTACAAAAACTTAATCTAATCATGATACCGGACAAATCGATCAACTTGCTGACAACAATCTCAGCAGTAGAAGATTTTGTAGATCGACAAGTGGAGAAGTTGGCATTTCGAACAATCAAGTACAGATGGAAAATTCGTGCAAGTCATGGCTTACTAAAATGAACTCATGACAAGCAATCCAAATCACTTCGTAATCAGAAATCAACGATAGTTTGATGGTATTCTCTTATTAACATTTGAGTGACCGACACAAAATACTAAATCGAGTTTGTAACATTTCGCTCGATTGGAGGAATCCTACCATTTTCATCTGCTTTCTTTACAACTACGTAATATTATTCTTACACCTGATCAACTCTCAACATTCAAGCTACATTAACCCGTCAGGAAGTCTGCAATCTAACCGCACGACTAACTTGACCGATCGACTTAACTGTAAGCAGATTTCTTTTCAAATTTTTTAACCTAGCACCCCCCCCCACAATTATGTTTTATCAATACACACATCAAAATTTCGAAAATAGGTCAGTGGTACGTACTACTCGAATTGATAAAAACTAAAACGTGACAATTTATTCGTAATTCATTCCGATAATAAAAAATGTACTCGAAAGGTTAATGCAATCTTGATGAACTGATTATTTTAACAAATCTATGTTAAAATAGCAATGCTAACAATACAAAAATTTTATATCCACCTGATTTAAGTGCCATTTCAAAATGTTCAATGCTATAATTTTCCTTCCATTGTATTTTTTTGGTCTATGAAGCCAGAACCACTTTGTATATTATTTTCAGGAAAACTAATAATTTACTGGTGAACTTGCTTGACATTTTCCTTGTATTTAATTAGAAGTTCTCATCTGTAATAATCTGGATTGTCTTTTTGACTTTGGCTTAATTGAATTCTCAAGATTATGGTTTGAAAGCAGTTATGGGTAATGAATTTGATTTAGTTTAGAAAGAACAGGCCATTTGAATTGTCGTAAATCAAGCAATGTAATGGTGATAGGATTAATAAGTCTGATTTGTATATTTCGAGTGGTTAGACGCATTAGGCACATGCTTAGGGCCCAATGGCCAAAGAGGCCCGAAAAGAAAGAACATAAAATCGTAAAATAAATATCAAATTCTGATAAAATAACCCAAAAGGTCTCGAAAATTTGCTAGAGCTAAGTTAAAAATAGGCTCTGCCTCTCAATTTTTTCCTTTCCACATCCTTCCCTCTTCTTCTCAAAACTGTGATTTCCAAATATGGCGCTCACAATCAATAATCCCAGAATTGGCTGCTGTGTAACTCTTCGGTACTAAAGAACTAATACTATTGTTCCATGAATAAAGAGTAAACCGTACACTGGGGGGTATTCCATACCCCCCAGACCCCCCGGTTTGCCACCGACTATCTTGAAGCTCAATCAATTTACCTCGGACCCGTTTTATTATGGTTTCTGCTATCGATCAACGATATTCAACATTACATATGCGGCCAGCAGTGGATCTAACTCTTTCAATGCCCAAAATTTGAACCATATTCCCATATTGTGGGACCTCTATAACTTATTAAATTGTGAATTTAAGTTTAAGAGACATAAAACAATGAGGATAAACCGGGGGTCTGAAATACGCTTTTATTTTATTAAATATAAAAGTAAAACTACAAAAGTAGCTATAAGTGGATTTCGGCCGTTGAAGATCTATCCAATGATAGATACTCCTTTCACAATATGTTACCAATGAGTAACGTGGGGTTATTGCAAAATCAAAATCCCCAGTCAAAAAACATACATGCAGATAGCTTAACACCATCACATGGATGGTGCAGATAGCTTAACACCATCACATGGATGTTTTTTGACTGGGGATTTTGATTTTGCAATAACCCCACGTTACTCATTGGTAACATATTGTGAAAGGAGTATCTATCATTGGATAGATCTTCAACGGCCGAAATCCACTTATAGCTACTTTTGTAGTTTTACTTTTATATTTATTATAATACGGTCGGTTGATATGTTAAAAATTTGTTTTATTTTATTCCCAAATCGTTACGCCCCACACAACAAACTAGACTACATCATCAACTCAATTTCTCACTTGCTTTAACCAAGATTTGTTAACAGTGGAACTCAAATTTCCTGTTTTATTTTGTTGTTTGGTCATTGTTTTGATCATTTCATATACCGGGTGCTGAATGAGTTAGCCGAACATAGGAAATTAACATGTAAAAACTTATTTTTGCAAATTCCTGCTTCCCTAATTATTTTAGAGAAAAAATGAAAGACACAAAAATAATACAGAAATACAAATTTCTAGCTTTTACTTAAAAGGTCAAAAAATGCTTTCAAAATTGTTAAAATTTTCATTTATCGCACTGGCCATGTAATAAATTCAATTTAATTTATATTTTCAAAAATAATTACCATGGAAACTTACATGGCCAGCGCGATAAATGAAAATTTAACAATTTCGAAAGCATTTTTTGACCTTTTAAGTAAAAGCTAGATGAAATCTAATAATCTTGTCATTCGTAATTTATATTTCTGCATTATTTTTGTGTCATTTATTTTTCCTCTAAAATAATTAGGGAAGCAGGAATTTGCATAAATAAATTTTTACATTCATGTTAATTTCCTATGTTCGGCTAACTCATTCAGCACCCGGTAGTATTTTGGTAGCCGGGCTAACCTTTTGCAAAATATTCTGCGATACCACAATCATCCTGTTAGGTTTTTTCCAAACTTTCCAAGTTTATATTTGTTTTCGCTATTTGTAAACAAATGGAAATACCCCTTGGTAAACTTTGTTGTTTAGTGGGCAAAAGAAACATCTTCCATGCCGACACCAACCAGGGTCTCAAGAAAAATATTGCAAATAATAATTTTGAAAACTATTTCGTGATTTTTTGTATTTACAATATTTTCTATCAACAGTTTCCATTTTATTGCAAATTACTGTAATCTTTGATTTACCAGGATTCCACGATTTCAAAGAAATTATACTGGGAAAACTGGTTCGTCGGAATGAAAAATTAAAAAATTTATTGATAGAATGATGTTTGATGGCCGAAAATAATGATTTCACACTTCATTTTCATATTTAGTTATTTCAGATTCAGTCCAATTTAATGTTTCAAATGATGAAATCGGTATAGAAATTGCAGCTTCTGACGCCGACGTACACCTCTTAGCTGGTGAAATTTTAACTTCTTTTCTCTTTAAAGCAATTTTTTTCAATTTCTACCATGAAATAGCCTGATCATCTCTCGGGATATTTTGAATTTACATTATTTTAAAAAAATCAGGAAGTTTTTTAAATTTTTACCTTCAAATGGCCATAGCCCCAAAACTATTGACTTTTTAAGCTAAATAGTTTGGTACTTTTTTAAACAGCGTGAAATTATCTACAAATTAGATCCTAGCCATTTATTCTCTAAAATCAACGGCTTTCGAGTTATGAAGTAAATTAGTTTAAAAATGTACCGTAAACCCTGAATTTACGCTTGAAAACTTCTGACTAGTTCAATGTAGTATAGATTAAGCCATGGCCAAGTCTCTCCGGGGGGTCTGGGGGGTATGGAATACCCCCCAGCCATTAAAAGATAAAATCTTATGTTTGGAAGAGAAAGTAAAAATAATAAATTGTTCTCCAATTTCTTCCCTTCTTGTTTGTTTTATTAATTACACCTGGCAGGTTCAAAATCTTCAAAAATAATGTTCTTCCGGGCAAAATTGGATACTTGGACCGTTTTAATTGTTGCTTTTGGCCTTTCGGATAAAATTAGAATATTGGGGAAATTGAGAGCGACAAAGGTCAAAACTGATCATTTGAAATAACAAAGTGAGTCAATCCATAAAATTTTCAATCTAAACCGGTGTCACTTATCAGTGTAGGTACAGTGACATGGTTTTGCTGATTTATTTTATATACCATTGTGTGTTTATGTATGATTTAACACGCGTAACACCTGTACTATAGCTAATCACTCATTGTTCTTACACCATGAAATGGTAAGCTGTGGATATAACGCACTCCGATTAAATGACCATTTTATTTACGATTGTTGCCAACGCAATTATTATTGTTCCGTTGACAAAGGGTTTGAAATTTTGAAAATAACAGTGAGACTTTATTATATTTTGAGAAAATTTGAGCAAACAATGCGCGAGATGCATAAATCAACATGTGGAACTATAAAAGTTTTTCCAATTATTCCATCGATTCCTATTGGAATATTAGCGATAAATTTTGCAAAACTATTCAAGGTCCGCCGATTACATTTTGATGTGCACTGAGTAAAAGTTTTGTAATAATTAAGAGAAGAGGCGACTTGGACCTTTTTCATCAAAACTGGAAGGTTTCAATTATAAAATTGACATTACGTCATAAACGATTCAGGCGTAGTTGTTTGGTCTTCTTCCGCACGTCGTTGTCTTTATCGGACCCATCAGTTTTTCAGCATCTGAGGCTGTCACCGAAAATGACATGAAATGGCGTTCGTGTAATAATGTTCGCTGACAGTTGTCATTCGTCCCAACTCTATAATAGAGAAAAGTTTTGTTTTAGAGCTCGCGTATAACATCCACTATAGCAATCGTGTCTTGTTGCAGACAATGAGTATCTGACGGTTTATTTTCTACCACACACTGTGTTTTCGTTTCGTTTTCCAACACAAAACCCATTCGTCCAAATTTATTAACTGCCTTCATTTTTCATTTTTGTACGTTGCGAGAGGAAGGAAAATAAACATCGAAAATGTAAAAGAAATAAGGTTAATTAACAAACACCTTAAAATTTTGGAAGAGCGATAAGAGTGTGAAACGTAACGATAAATAATAACGACCATGAGCTCGAAATGTCATGGGCGAATAATTTCATCAATTACAGACAGATGGTCTAATTATTTTCCAGACACTGAGTGCCATATTGCTTCTTAATTTATTACTCCACTTTGATAATTAGGAACTTAATAATATAAAAAAAGTACTTGATGACCAATAAAACTGGATGCATCGACCAACACAGGCACAGATATACTACATATACTACGCCGTATTAGCTAACGGATTCGTTCGCAATCCAAAATAGTGCAAAACTAATTAACAAAATTAAACAATTCCGATAGCTAAAATAATTTCTTTGATACTTGAGTTAATTACGGCTGCACTTGACGAGTTGTTATAGTTGAATACACGCATAAAACGAATCCAAATTATATGTTTGTAACGTGTATCAGTATAAACAGATTTGCCTATACAATTTTCTGTATGAACGATCAAGCCCGTTAGATTGTGGTTAATTAAAACGTAAATTATATGTGCAGGAGACTGTGTCATAAAATAATATTAATTAAATCGATATTCAAAAAATAGTTCCGATAAATTATTGTGCAGCCAACTTTTAATTGAACGGATTTTCAAAGCATCGCCCGCAACAACAAGAAGCTAATATAATCCAATTAGGGGTGCGATTACCGTTTCACGTAAAAAAATATTAAATTAATTAAACAAATTATCGATTACATCTAAATATTGCTTAATTTATTGTTTCTGACCCAAATTCTTATCAAATCGTGATTATTTTCAAAATTGACTCGTTTTGATAATTAATTTAATTATTTATTAATTTAATCATCTTATAATGAAATACCCAAGTTTGTATTTAACTTAATTACACAGCCGTTAATTTTGTTTTTATAACTTAATTAATATTGCATTGCCTTACTTACTTCGAATAGAACCAAGCGATACGAAATTTCCACTGGCCATTATTTATTGCTAATTAATTCGACTTTCACGGCGGCGAAAATTGTTTTGGAATTTTTAAAAGTGTCTGCAGTCCGGTGCCTACACTTCCATACGAAAAACCTCATCTCGACTACAACATGGTCACTGCAAAATAATATAAAGAAAAGTAAACAATATTTCCGCGTCAAGTCCTTCCCGTTGATCCCTCTACCCTTCTTTATTATGTCATATTCTATAAAACAAACTGGAACTTCGCCTCCGTTGTTTAAATAATAAATTTCCAACAAGACAAAATATCATTTTCTTATTTTTCGAAACAATTCTTCGCAAATAAAACAGGTTGTTAACGTGGATTCCACACCACGGCTCAAGTAATTCTGGATTGCCCCTGTAGGTCAAGTGTTTATCACCGGAGGAAATTACCGGTGTGCATGAAAGTAACTTTATCCACGAAAACTCCAGTTTATCGATTTTAAACAGTAAATATGTCCCTCTCACAGCTGCGTGTGCTTACGTTCTATGACTTATAAATAAACGATATTGCGTCGTACTAGTATTTTTATTATTACCTTCATGCTTATCTTTTACTTTCCTTTGTTTGTACTACAGACCCTCGAGTCGCGGGTTCGATTGCCTTGCTTATTTAGTAATTTACAATTTGCATCCACCGTGATTCGAACCCGAGCTAAAATTATGAAAACTGAGGCTGTAAAAATTTGTGTAGATAGTCTGGCCCCATGTTTTTCGCAGGCATCTGTTTTTAAGTAAAGTTCGGCTATATTAACGAAACTGCACCTACACACACGTACCGTTAACAGAGTGGAACAATTATGTATTTCGGAAGGCTTAATAACAGTTTACACAGTTTCAAAGTAGTATAATTTTTACATTTTCTGTTATTTTCAAATTTTCATGATAACTGGCATAATTTAACTGCTTTGTAAGCTCCCAAAATAAAGAATAAAATTTCTTTTTAAATTATTATTGTCACAATATCTGTGACTTTTCAATCTTAATTTTCCTACGTCAATACGGTTCCGGTGAAATGAATTTTGTAGTAAAATTCAGGAAAACATCGGAACATGACATTCGAAAGGCTAAATACACGGCCTAAAATATGTTTTCCAATTTATGCTAGTTTAATTTTGTGATTTTTACCGAAAGAAACTTTAAACCTACATAATCGATGTATTTAACAATTTATTGTGGTTTGGATTTGAATATAATTTTTTATTAATTCGAATAATCAACGAGAAACTAACAGGTATAGAATTTAAAATTTGAAAAACCATTTGAAAATTTACCTTCTCAACTGATGATTATATCCTGAGGGGATTAGTGCGAAGGCAATGAGAAGTCAAGTTCTTTTGAAAGTTATTACAGATGTACTGGGGGGTATTCCATACCCCCCAGACCCCCCGGTTTGACGAAGTTATAATAATAAATAAATTCGTTTAACCTCGGGACCCTTTAATTATGGTTTCTGCCATCGATCGACGATATTCAACTCCCGGGTATGCAAAAATATAATTACTTACATATACGCCCAGCAGTGGATCTTTTTTAAGAATATTTTGGAAAAAGGGCAAAACGGCCAAAACCGGGAAAAAATGGGCAATTTTGGCTAAATGTCTTCTTTTCGCTAAATTTTCGTATTCTAAGGCAAAAATAGCCTCATTTTGTTAATGATTTATTTTTATTATTATTTATATATCTCTTGTTTTATTTTAAAGTATAAATCACAGGGCCCCCTGAGTTCCCACATGATTTATGACAGTCAAAAGACATGTGTACAAATATTTTCTTCGCGTTTTATCGTTATAAAGGGTATAAAGCGTGTTTCTTAAAAAAAACATGAAAATGGGCGATTTTGGGTCGGAAAAGGCAATTCTTATAACCGGGGTTGGCAAAACTGGATCTAACTCTTTCGATGCCCAAAACTTAAACTATATTGCGGGACCTCTACAACTTATTACATTTTGAATTTAAGTTTAAGGGGCATAAAACCGGGGGGTCTGGGGGGTATGGAATACCCCCCAGGGCACGCTTTTATTATATTCCCAAATCGCTACGCCCAACACAACAAACTAGACTACATCATCTTCTCAACCTCTCCATTTTTTCCTGTCCACGTCCTTCCCTCTTTCTCAAAACTGCGACTTCCAACTACGCCGCTTCAGTACTGAAGAACTAATACTATTGATCCATGAATGAAGGTCCCAACCGTACACTGGGACCCCCCGGTTTGCCGATGGCTTCCCTAAAGCTAAATCAGTATTTGAAGTTATAATCTATTATAAAAAAATGAAAGTTTGTTTGTTCGTCTTTTAATAACTCATAGACTCTTTGACCGATTTCAACTAAACTTGACACACTTACTCAGTAGGACTTGGGGAAGGTTTTGCGAATGTCAATGAATAGTTTTTATTAAACAAGAACATTCCACTCTTTCACAATAAATACCTCAACTTCTTTTATTATCCTATTTACGATTCGATTTACAAAGGCAGACACTCAACTACAGCATTTTCAATCGATCGAAATTGGGCGAAGCCGGGTACGTAAGATAGCGAATTTGTAAATGAAGAAGATAAATAAAGTAAAGTATTTTTAAAGTTTTGTGAGTAGAAAGATATGAAAAAAATATTATATAATTTGGAATAGGTAGGTATATGGATGAAGTTGAAGAAGTGTGAAGCCGCAAATGTGATAAAATAAGTTAGGAATACGGGTGGTAGCAACGAACGGTAGCGCTTGATCGTTGAACCTTGGTTGGTGAGTCATATGATGGTGATTGAATGACTTGATGGATATCTGCCATTAGCAGTGACAGTTTTAAGACCGACAAGCTCCCTTCCACCTACTTGTAGGGCTGTTTTCACCCACACATCTGCTTTAAGCGTTCAAGAACACACGTACCTTACACCATCTGTCAAGTGATTTACCTTTTTAGCAAGCTTTCTAGCAGGTGAATTATGAGTGTTATTTGGTCCAAGTTAAAATTCGTGCATCGAAAAACAAAATTTCGAGCAACTTGAATCGATAAACATTTTGATGAGCTCAAACAACGAAATTTAGCGTTTGTTTACTTTGTGATGAGTAAAAGTGGTAATCAATTGAAAAATGGACGTTTGATGTGAGTACATGGTTCTGACACTTGATACACGCGAGGTTTATTAAAATGTTCAAAGATCATATTGAATCCTGATGATGTATCAGTCAGCAGAAACGGAACACAAAGACTCAGCCTGGAGGAAAACTGGCTGTTATTTTTGAACTGCCACTAATAAATTGGGGTGGATTAACATTCAGAAGAGACTGATATGATATAAGCCCGAGGCTTTTTGCTTGTTTGCGATGGATCGTCTGCGTATAGTTATACAAATTTGTATAATGTGTACACTTGTCGTCAAATTATAATTGAAATTTTTGCGCGAGGTTATTTTTTGAGAAAAATTTGAATAAAAACTAAAAGGATCTCTCGCTTGATTGATTAATGTTGACATAACTTAACTGTTACGTTGGAAGACATATCACTCCATTTGCTCACCGTTCTCCGTGGCCCTTCAGAAACACTCAAGAGACCCGATATCACTAATACGTAAGCCATCATTGTCAAGACCGAAGCGTCCGTCCTAACTGCCCATCCTTCAAACTTGCGTACCCCCTGAGATTAACGGAAATTATTGATATTCGCAAAATCCTCTTTGCCGGAAAGGAAATTTCTGCAGATGTTATAAAACATAATTATGTATTAAGAAAATGATTTTGCTTTAACAACAAAAGCAAACAGAAATGTCAGAAACGATTATCTACAATTCGAACAATAACTAAAACAAAGCCGGTATCTCGTTATTCAATTAATTTTGAAATTAAACATTTGAATTCTTTATTTTATGTGTCTTTACATATCATAAGCCCGAGGAAGTAAAGCACAAAGAGCACCGAATGTTCAAAGAAAATTATAATTGAATACAAGATAAAAATTTTAGATCTGATTTTTCCCTGCCCTTTTTTAAATTGTAGCCAACCAATTTTTTAATTGCGCCTCCCGAGGAATCGAGCAAAAAGTAACAACATTACATTAGCTAAGAAGCAATAATTTACATAAATCCGACTTAAAAAAAGGGGGGATTACTGTAAGTGATTAACAGACGGCATGAGAGGAAATGTTCCATTTCTTCGCTATTCAAAACCGTTCTCTCTGGTCTCCATGCATCACTCAGTTGACACTTGGTGCCCCATATATCACCGGCCAGTCTCTCCAGAGAGGAGGGAGGGTTTACTTATTTGCATACAGCAACATACCCGTCGTTTTTTACCAGGAGATTTATTGCACGACTAATGCAGGGAGAACTCCTCACCAAGTCTAGTTTCTTGTTACATTCACTTTCCGACGATTATAAACTTACGCTAGACTTTGCCAATTTTCAAAATTATATTGGACAAATAAATTTGTCACTGTCGTCTCTCTCTCTCTCCGTCGCACTTTCAATAAGTTCGGTTTAAATTTTAATTAATCCCGCGTTATGGTCGCTTAACCAACGGCTTATTTGCATATCGAATACAATATTATCTAGGTTAAAACTTAAATTTAGCAACATATAAATGTCAAAATGCCACTCATTCGAGACGAAGCAAATTGAAAAGTTCAATTTCTAACGATTTCGTTTGAGAAGCTACACGGGATGCGCATAAAGTTCTTTCCGTCCTTTTCGTCCTGCCATACCAGGACACTTTTCACTTGATCCGAGATCGAACATCAGTCAAAATTTTTTTTGACCTAACAATATCCACCCCGTAGATAGACGCCCGAGCCATTAAAACGTTCAAGGTGCAATTTAACTCATCAAATCCAAAAAGGATATTAAATATTTAAAATAATAATCCATCGCATTTATAATTTTGTTTCACGAATTCGCTCAAAACTGTCTGATACAGAATAATCTGCACTTCACAGCCACGTTCGTCCATCATCGTCAAAAACTTTTCAGTTGACAGCTGTCCAGTGTAGACCAGTCAAATGGATAATTTATGTAGGTTTTGCTCTTGTTAGTTAAGCTTGTTATTTTTCCCGGCCCAATTCCAATAAGACGAATTAATTTTTCGATTATTACGTGTATCGCCGCCGAAAATTGAGCGTCCAATCGTTAGATAAGGTAAAAATATTGGTTACAAGGTTTAAATAAGCCCTCATAATAATAATTACCGACTGACAATAAATTAATAATAAAAAAGTATTTCGAGCTCAATAAAGCATTTTCCAATTCAACTATCATAAATAAAATGTTTTTCATGTATCACAATTTTATCTGAACAATGAACCTATTGTCAATTCTATTAATAATCGTGTCAATTATAAATAAGCATCAATCACAATATAAATTATTGTTTCAATATTAATTTGTACCAGAATAATTTTTACTAAATTAAATAACTATAAATTATGACAAATTTATCGGCGAATCAATAAAAGAGCAAAATACGTATCGCGTACGAGAGCGGGTCGGAAAGTGCCACTATTCCGCACTAGGGCTTTTTCTCGAATTCGACCCTTTTTAATCTGACGCGGTGCAAAATGTAACTTTTAAATAAAGCGAAACACAAAAGATTAGCTGGGTCCATTCATTCCCCAAACACTATGTCGTACATCCTCTATCAGCAAATCTCAAAATACTATTTTAAATAACATAATAATGGTAGATATTATACACAAGACAAGATCAGCCGGACAAGATAAGTCTTTACAAAACTCCGTTTACAACAGTTCACCTCCAGGGGAGAGTGAGATTACGCGAACAAGGTTAGAATGAAGAGGGAAAGGGGGTCGTTAACTACCGACTAGGGCACTGACAACGTGCAAACCTGTGGATAGCTTTTTCGAATGTCAACTTGCGTGCAAGATAAAAAAAATTATTAAAACTTTTTCGATACCAGCACGAAGAAGAAGACCTCTCTCTCCTCAATTTGAAAAATGACTCACACGGCAATAAATAATTTACCTACCCTCATTTTATAATTTTTTCCCTCGAGGGTAGCTAATCATCGAAAGAGCACGACGACATTAGTTAAATCGAATCGATAGTTAGTCCCGTCAATCAAAGGTTGATGCGTTGAAAACTGGTTGCATTTTGGAAAGGACACAACATGCTAAAGTTTCGCAAATGGCTACGGTAGATTTATCTATCGCCTTTTGATTTATGGATTGATATTGTGCCGTCTCTTTGCAGAAAGGGTAGCTTGGGCTACAATAGCTAAACATTCATCATGCGCCAGTGTACTCTGCACTTTATATCGATGCCAGTTGTCGGGCATAAATATGCCACGCGATCAAACATTCCATGTTGCAAAAAATAACTAGGGATTGTAAAAATGTCAATGTTAATTTGCTGGCACAAGGAAGCAGATGCAAGTTTATTATTAGTTTTGCGAAAAATTTATTACTGCAACAATCAATCGCTTCCAATTCGCAATTTTTCTTACATCCAAAACATTTTGGAAACGCAACCGTTTTGGCTCAAACGACCTTCCACTGTATTAGTTCGGGTTTGTACCGCATAAAATATGAACAAAGTTTTAAAGCCTGCCGAAACTAAGGCCTTTGTTCTATTTGTATCAAAGTTCTTTCAGAAAAATGAATTATTAGTAAAGTAAACGAGCAATAAATCTCGATTCTTGTCAGTCATTGTGATGTGGCGTGAAAAGGGGCTCACCATAGATATTGCAAACTATACAGACCGACGTGCTTTTTAAATGACACTCGATAAAAATGAAAATTTTCTCGCAACATCATTCAAAAATTAACTCACCAACCCTCGTCGGTCCCAATCAGAAATTCTACTCACCTGAAACAAAAGAGAGAGCATTAAAATCGAAACGATCGCAAATCTACGTTATTTTAAATCTTTGGTCTCTAATTTCTAGAGTCGACACAATGTGAGATTGAAGCTATTGAGTGATTGGAGTTTTTGTGTATGAAGCGTGCTACCCCACACAGTTTAGAGAATTACTAAAAAAATATTATATTTTCTCAGGTACGACACACAAAAGCTTATACCGACCCTCACAATCATTGATTTATGTAATCTCTTGTATAAAAAAACTAAAAGTAAATCCTAATTAATAAATTATTTCCTTCGAATTCCAATGCCGACCAACAAAAGAACTCCAATGCAATTTTGTTAGGTTTGACATTTCCTACTCGCAAATCATCTCAAGTCAGCAAAAGGTATATAGAAAATTAACCACCTTGAGTGATTTATAATCGCAAAGGTGAGTCTTGCCCAGTTTCCGAGAAGAATTTTTCCAAATTTTCAATCTTTCACACTCATGTACCCATAACTTAGAATAAAACTTTAGAATTAGAATCTTTCGTAGATAATGAAAATATCCCGAAATTGAATTTGTACCGTATTACGAGGACCATATTGGATGGCGTCGACCACCTACCTCTACTACAAAATTGTAACGGTAGCTCCACTACCAAAAAAGGTGGCAGAAATAAATTACAATAAATTTAATTTGTTGGTACCGGAGAAATATTGGAATTTCCTAATAAGTTAAGAAACCTAATTATTTTTATGGCTTTTAATTGAAACTCAAAAATATATCCAGGACTCTGGATATCATAAATAAGCCGATACTGTTTTAATACGGCTAAGATTCATGGTTACATTGAAAGGGATTGCTACCATAAAGTGGCTGAAAGTCTAAAAAAAATTGGTTATAAATAATATTCATTTATTGAATAGAATCAATGGTTCTTAATTTTAATTTGTTTTCTCAAGTATTCGCGATGACGGATGAGACAACTCGGCGTAGCCCACTAGGCACTGAGTCAACTTGGCGCTGGCGGTCGGAGCCGCGCGACCATTGCCCATTGCATAATTATAAGCGTTTTCTTAACAAATATGCCGTAAAGCCTACACTGGCGTCGTATACACTGCTGTGATCTAAAGCCCGAGATGGATCTGTGGGCTATGGGGAGGAATTCTCTAGTACGTCATCTTGGCTTCGGCACTGCATAATGTACACAAAATTCTGTAAATTTATTTTCATTTGCATCAAAACAGGAGGAGAAGAGGGTAATACACTTTTAGTTTTGTAAACAAAAAACCAAAAAATATTTTCAAATTTGTGCAAATTTTTATTAATTAGAATACTATCTGATTACTATCAACTAATGTAAGGCTGGGGGGTATTCCATACCCCCCAGACCCCCGGTCTGCAACAGTTCCAACTGTGGGCTCTCTCTTTAAATAAACTTTACACAACAAAGCATCTCGTCAGATCCCTAATATGCGTAAAATAAATTGTAAGAGTACCTACATAATAATTGAAACTGTTGCAAACCGGGGGGTCTGGGGGGTAGCCTATCAGTTGATAGTAATCATAATTTAGACTTGAACCGAATCTGAATATTATACGTGAATATTAGTGAAATTTTGACTTTTGACTGACTGTCGCCATATGAACCATACTGGGAGATATTCCAGACACCCCCCCCCCCGCCGGGTCTGTAATACTATAATGTATGTACCTACTGTATTTAATTTTACATTTACTTTACAGTCATTTGATCAACGGCTGCTTATAATTTACTACAATAGGGGATACTACCCTAAGAAATTTCAGTTTATAGTTTGAAGTGGAGAGTTTTCCGGTAGCTAGATTATTACCAACGATAAGTCAAAACAAGTGAAACGGTATGACGGGAGGTGAGAGGCATTGATTTTTCGAAAAAAAATTTTATTCTTAATTTTTGGGAACTTTTTGGGATAAATATCAAAATATTCACCTTTGCCATCCAAAGAAAGCAAACTAATTGAAGCGGACGTATCATATTCAGATTTGGTTCAAATCTAAACTATGCCTACTTTCAACTAATGTCAGGCTGGGGGGTATTCCATACCCCCCAGACCCCCCGGTCTGCAACAGTTCCAACTGTGGGCTCTCTCTTTAAATAAACTTTACAGAACAAAGCATCTCGTCAGATCCCTAATATCCGTAAAATAAATTATAAGAGTACTTACACATAATAATTGAAACTGTTGCAAACCCGGGGGGTCTGGGGGGTATCAGTTGATAGTAATCATAGTTTAGATTTGAACCGAATCTGAATATTATACGTGAATATTAGTGAAATTTTGACTTTTGACTGACTGTCGCTTTATGAACCATACTGGGAGATATTCCAGACCCCCCCCCCCCGGGCTGTGTTTAGTTTTACATTTACTTTACAGTCATTTGATCAAAATAACTGAGAGTTTTGAGTTACTGCCCTGTCAGAATCATGTTAACGTTAACGTAATGTTAACAAACGCTCCAATCAAATGCCATGTTTCTGCTGATCTACCAATCCAAAGCTCTCGTTCATTAATATTAACATGATTCTGACAGGGCAGTTACTCATTCGGCTTACATTTGATCAACGGCAGCTTATTATTTACTACAATAGGGGATACTACCCTAGGAAATTTCAGTTTATAGTTTAAAATCTTTGAATTTGGAGAGATGGGTCTATTATATTTATATCTATTTAATTTTCTCTAAAACCTATGGAGTTGCCCGGTAGCTAGACTATAATTCCAAATAATTCCAACGGTATGACGGGAAAGGGGGGAGAAATTGATTTATCGAAAAATAAATTTTATTCTTAATTTTTGGGAACTTTTTCAGAATATTGATAACTATCGAAAATTTCACCTTTACCTTCCAACGAAACCTGATGTATTTCATGGAAAACTCCCCATTTTGAACAAATTGAAGCGAACGTGTAATATTCAGATTTGGTTCAAATCTGAACTATGATTATTATCAACTATGATAAGCAGCAGTTTCAGCTGTGTGCTTTCTCTTGAATAATAAACTTTGCAGAACAAAATTTGAAAATATTTTTTGGTTTTTTGTTTACAAAACCAAAAGTGTAACTGCCGAATATGATAGATTTTTACCACGACATTCATCTCATCAGATCCCTAATTTATGACCAAAATTTAGATTCCTTATTGTCAATCGTTCCAATTTTCCGAGCGGGTCAGCCTATATTTGTTCAGCATCTAAACGAACATTTGTTTTGATTTTAAAATGCGTTCGAATGTTTTCGACAAAACAAATCGGTTTTGGCACGTAATATGGCATATGGAATTTCAGTAATTGTTACTACACGTTCCAGTGTTTGATGTATATTTTATCACTTCCACTGCATGCCATAAGGCATTTTACTACCCGAACTTCCTAGTCTACATGAAGAGATTCTGGTTCGGAGAGCCAACAAGTTTGATGGTTTAAACCACTCGACATGGTTATCCTAAATCTTTGGATCTTTTTTGGGCTTCAGTTTGCATTATGCAAATAATTGTTCTTTTCTTGCTTGAAGGAAACAAATTATTCAGAACGATGCCGTTGATAAACACGAGAAGAATATCTGTTTTATTTCTAAAACGGTTTTTGTTTGGTTTGATTTTGTGAAAACGATATTATCCATTTTATGGGCAAAGCATGCACCAAATAAATCGGATACCGCACTCAGCAGAGGGTAAATAGCATGACCAGTTTAATTTTAATGGAGAAAGCGAAAGCAATCGATATTTCATTCATAAGAAATAATTTTCCTTCCTTCGGAGAGCTAAATTGTAAGAAACGAGTAGTTTTAAACCAAGAAAGTCGTAAAAGCGGCGAAGCTTGAGAAATACTGACCAGCTCGTAAAATAAACCAGAAGGTAGTTGATAATTAAAATGGTTCTTCACTTTTTTAAATACTAGGCAACAAGTGCAAGGAGCGAAAGTAAATTACTGACAAGTATCCCAGAAATTTAGATTTAAAGGACGAATTAAAAGATAATTTAAGTTTTAAATTACAAATTTTGGCAAATATAATTAAACCAAAAGGAAATTCACATTAGGCGTAAAAGCGACAAACCATTCAACAGAGCTACTGACCGAATAAATAATTTCAAAACTATTTACTTATTTAAAGAGCAATGTATAAGCCGATACGGTTAAAAGCATTAAAGCATACACATGGAATTTGGTCATTTCAAACTAACATATAATAATAATGATTATTTAAAATTTTTAACTTGGACATAATTTAATTTGCTAGAGTACCCCAATTTTTTAGGGCTTAATTGAAATTTAATTTGAAACTATAACACGCAAACAATCGATTCGGTTCAAAATAATCAAACCTAGTTTCACCTAATTTAGTTGTCGAGTCAATGTCGCGTTAGGTTAGGTTAGTTATCGTATTCATTATCCACTTAAACTTGAAATTCCTCATTAGTACTATGCCAAAAAAAACTAGCACAATCATTGATAATTTCAAATAGCAGCCAGCGCAATCGCCGAAAGCTATATTTTTGCAAGACCGGTTTACATTCGTAATAGCAGAGAATATTAGCCGGTAATGAATTGGCGTGGTTAATGGGAAAAATCGGGGCTTCAATAAACACAAGTGAAGAAGTGAATTTTTTTCCAACCCAACTACTCCAGTCGCTATAAATGCAATTGCATTTATTTGTAAACGCTCCTCCCAATACAACAACATTCAATCTTGAAACCAATCATTATATCAATCCAATAGCCAATGGCAACATGATCGGTGGCTGGATTCCGCACTTTTAAATAAAAACAACTGCACAAACCGTGATGTCCATGCGTTTCGCATTCCTCAATGCGATGCACCAAGAGTTTAGCAACACACGTCACGAAGTTTCAAGTTTCTTCTGTAAAAACCAAAACTCGAACGCTGAAACGAAACAGAAAATGTTGCGTTTAATTAATCTTTACGTTGGTCGATTCCTGTCGGTGGCTAACAGGTTCTTGCTTTAATCAGATTCGGTTTCGCATGCTATTTACTTGCTAGCTTTGTTTCAACGCTCGATTTTTCGTTACACCCAATTAAATGTTGCTAATAACTTTCTTTAGCGAAAAAAGACTTCTCGCAAGATGAGGTAGTGACAAGCCGGGCCGGCCGACTCTCCTGCAATCACCAACGGTTTCGTTTTGTACGGAAAATTACTAATAAAATATGTATCGATGAAAATGCATTAATATGCTCTTTAACAATATTCGACGTAACTAAGTAGTTGGGTTAATTAGAAATTTAATTATTGAAGTTATCGATTAGACCAACCACTGGCGGTTTAACTTAATAATAGCGTTTCAATATTAATGTCACTAAAATTTCTAATACAAAACAAACCTATTGTTTTTGGAAAATACAGGAAACTTAACAAAAAGAAAACAAGAGAGAATTGAATAATTTGGGAAGAATTACGCCAATTAGCCGATAGGCGGACTCTGTTTTCCACAAACAGGAGTTCTGGACCTGGAGCAGTAATTCTTCCAGATGATCATCCAATAAAATTTATTTCTGTCGTTTCAAAAGCTTCGTTCCTTAGTAAAGGAGTGCGGTGGTTAGCGCTAAATGCGGATATTTATTTTTGACTGTACACTTCCGTTGGGTTTGACAAAATTAGCGCTGGATTACAGATTATTAATGGCTTTAAAATCAATTGAAGCTCTTTATTCTGTTTGGAAAAAAGTTTCTAATTTACAGATCATTGGTTAATTAAATCGATGAAGTTAGTTAGTTTCCTTTACTTAAATTACGTAACATGTTATGCTTTAAAACCAAACGATAAAACTTTGATATTGCGGTCTTTGGTTGATTTGGGATTTTACCTCGAGATTACCAACTTTAATCTTTGTTGTTATATAGTAAAATTGCTCCTTAAAGAACACACGTGTCAATCCGGGGGGTCTGGGGGGGTATGGAATACCCCCCAGTGCACCTATTGATTTTTAATCTCGCTCCAAACTCTAAGAGTTATTCGGTTCGCAATGTTTGTTTCACTTTATAAAATTTAATAATATTATTCCAATTGTTTTATTCATTGTGTCTGGCGCTTAATCGATACCTTCGAGAAATTAAAATGGAGGCTCTACAGAAAAAATTAGTTTCTAGATGTGTTTCATTCCTGCAATATTTCACAAAGCTCATCGAGACGAGGAGTCTTTCAAGGTGTTGACCAAATAATCGATGTGCTAGCTGGAAATCTTTAAAACGTCAAGCAGTTACGAGTTAAAGATTTAGGGGTGGGGACGAAGCAGTGAGTTTGAGTATGTACATTGTACTCCTAATTGATAATATTTAGTAAAATACTGCTACTTTCTAATAGATCAATTCGGCTGAAGTTCAAGACACCTCGAAAAAATGTTTGTTTATCTAGGGGTAAATTTGTCATTGCCTACAAATATTTACCCTCTTGAAAAAATACTGCCAGTCCGTGCCTGTGTATATATATACCAATAAAATTACTAATTATGTTGTAAAGTCCAGTTATAAACATTAAAACATGAATCTACTTAGGTAATAAATCTCTAAGCCGTTCCACTCATTAAAAACATCCTCAAAGCGGCACCAACTTAAAACAACGGATTCTTTGAGTCGCTCCAATAATTTATTCAAAACAGTCCTGAAGTAGCCAGACCTCAAAAATTGCGGATCTAGAAATTATTGGTATGACTTCCAGTCAATCTCCAATTTCCTACATTCAATTGCGAGTAATTTGGGAATAAAATAAATGCGTTCACTGGGGGGTATTCCATACCCCCCAGACCCCCCGGTTTAAAACTTCCACTTATTAGCTGTTACTGCTAGAGAATTTCATTCTCTGTTGTTACTTCTGCTGGTATCCTTAAGCATTATCGACAGTGCTTCGTATTGAAAGGCAGTCAGAGCCGATATTAAATTATTGGAATATTTGAACTTTTGATGCTTTTTAGTAATTTTGTATTTACTTAAAGTAATATCTTCCTTCTACTCGAGTAGAAGTACATTCCAGTACTAATAATGTCTAAATAACAATAATAAACGAATCCTTAACATTCCAAAGGGGACGTCCATTAATTACGTGAGGCGAATTTGGCGATTTTTCGACCCCCCTTCCCCACTGGTGAAATGTTGCGTAATTTGGCTTGATCCCCTCCCCCTAATCTCACGTGAGATCGTTTGTTTTACTTCTAATTTAACCCAATTAGCTCGCAATTTGACAGTTTCTTGCGGATAAAAGAAATTACGTGATATTTTCCAAGACCCCCCCTCACCACCACGTGAGACCGGCTGAGATGCTGTTGGACCCCCTTCCCCCTAAACGCCTCACGTAATTATTGGACGTCCCCAAAGGGGAATCCATACAATAAATTACTGATAAACTTGAGAATAAATAAATAAAAGTTTTGGGTGCCGAGACCGGGGGGTCTGGGGGGTATGGAATACCCCCCAGTAAACGCATAAATGTTGGAAAGCAGAGATTCTGCTCGACTCCTCCACCCCTAAACGCCTCAAGTAATTATTGGACGTTCCCAAAGGGGAATCCATACAATTACTGATAAACTTGAGAATAAATAAATAAAAGTTTTGGGTGCCGAGACCGGGGGGTATGGAAATGTTGGAAAGCAGAGATTCTGCTCGACTCCTCCACCCCTAAACGCCTCAAGTAATTATTTGACGTCCTCAAAGGGGAATCCATACAATTACTGATAAACCTCAGAATAAATAAATACAAGGTTTGGGTGCCGAGACCGGGGGGTCTGGGGGGTATGGAATACCCCCCAGTGAACGCATAAATGTTCTAAAGTAGCTGGAATAGATTCCTTCTAAAGCTGCTTAGCCAGACACCCAATTACTGTTTATTATTTTCGAGTTTTTTCGAGAATTTTCCAATACCCATTGGGGAAGAGTAGGAAAAACAAAACAAAAGCGAATAGATATATAAAAAAAAATAGTAAACGGATAAGAAATTAAAAAGTGGGCATAAAACACAAAACATTTATCGAGTTTAAAAGAAACGTCGGAAAATTGAATATTCATTGCTTTGGTCGATTGAATTTTATGTACGAAGTAGGTACAGTTTACGAGCTTTATAAAAATGAATTGGTTGAGGCGATTCAAAAAATATAACATTTATGTCCATAGTGAAAGTGCTATAAAAAGGAAAAGTAAATAAAATAGTGCATGAAAACACAGCATAAAACATTTTATAGCTCAACTTGTAGTATCGACTTGGATTCTCAGACGTTTTTGAACGATCGTGTTTTTTAAAAATATTTTGTCTGCACGTAAACCCAAAAATAAGTCAGCGTCTCAAAATTGACTCGAAAAATTTATTATTATTGAATGGTAAATAAAAGGAAAACAACGGCGCGTTATTGTGAAAGTTGAAAATACACCCACGGCCTTTCAAGATTTACCTACCTCTACAACAAACTTAATTTAGAATTACTAATTTATTGTTATATCTTGACGGTGTCACAATAATTTTATGTAACTACTTTGTGTCATACGTCTGAATTTAGGCATGACACGGTATTTACATGATAAATACCAAAAATACCCAAATTAATTGTTTTGTCATTCAAAATTTATGAAGCAATTCGATCAAAGGGAAGAGGACGAAATCCACTTTGTATTACATATTTTAGAATTTTGGTTGGCTTTCAGCATTTCTCCAATTTGCTTTAAATCACTCAGGAGATGGGGTTCTTGTGAGCTGTGGGCATGTGCAATCCAAAGTCGTAACCCGAAGTTACGAGGTGGTTACAGGCAAGTTATTGCACCTGCTGAATATCTTATTGCGTCCGATTTCGAATTAATAATTGACGAGAAGCTAACGTGATTTAGATGGAAGTGTGCACACTACACCCACCAAATATTTTAGCGGAGCCATAATTAATAAGGGACGCCGAAAACGTGGAGCGGACGTGAAGAAAGTCCTGAAAACTCGATGGTATATCGAAGCGATAAATGTTAATACCTCAATATGCAGTATATTTGCCGTAGGATGATGCCGGTCGGTTCATTAGACGCAGGGGAGCGTACCACGTATTGGATTACTCCAACCCCAAATGTCCATTTCTGATGCTTTCGGCGTAGTCCTGTAATGACGACCAAACCAAATCGAATGTCAATTGTTGATAAATATACTCTCTCCTTGATGTTGCTAATTAGAAAAATTAAAAAACTCCTCCGGGCGTATTGATATTATTATTTACGCTCAATAATGTATCGATGGACCAGTTTATTGTCAGTTAAAGCCTGAAAAGCACGTACTATCTATGAATGTGTCAAAGTATGTTATTATTTCGCACTTTACAATGTAGAATAAAATGTACTACGGTATCATTATCGTAGCAACAAAGGTGGGTGGCATAAAGAGTGGGTGTCGATACCCAAACATCGAATGCTCTGTCATGTTCTGCATTTTTCTCAACATCCAATCTTTCCGTGTTTTGCGCGTTTATTATGCAAATTTCGAAAACGCAAACATAACCAGTCCAATCACCCGATTACGCATACCTCAATAAAAGTAATGAAAGATCAAAAGTAAATATGCACTACTTCAAGATAAAAGGTGTGTTTTCCACATATCAGGACGATGACTAACGCGTATTGCACGATTTTGATAAAAAAATAAATTTCTCTTTAGCCTCCGCCACCTTTACTCCGAAAGGTTAATAACAAAAATATTAAATTGATCGAATTTACCAAATTAACGTTTCGGTGGGAATAATGACCCGCCAGTTTATTGGGTAATAAATTTAGTGCACTTTTATTACATTGGAAATGTATGAATCACACTTTGCGTGTATCATTGTCGTCAATCAGTCGTCAGAGTCGGATCAATTTTATTCGGATATGTAGCATTAAATCTACCGACTACATAAACTGGATTCAAAATGAATGCTGTTTCGAGATTTATGCCATAAACACGAACATGACTAAAATCGATATCAGAAGTGTAAAAACGAGCACGCGTACGTTCGAGCTCCTTAATCCAATCGGACGCGCACTGCGTCGAACATAATATCGAAAAGTTATTATGTCAGACTAATACGGGATAGCGAGTAATCACTTTAAAAACAGTTAACTGAAACAAAGTCCGTTAATTTATGTTGTTAATTACATGTCATGCAATAATAGTTCACATGATGTCTAGTCATAAATCAGTCACACCTCAGACATTACAAGGACACAGCTGTCCTGATAATAGAGACATGTGTGTGCATAATTGCTAATTTCCATAATATAAAACTCGTTCGGGATTAATGTTTGTTATTGGTGTGTTTTGGATACGATCAAACATTATCTCTTCCAGTTGTAACATTTTAAGAAGTTTATGGATGCATACATTATTTCCCCGCTGGGTTGGTGATGTATCAAGCCTCGATCCTAGACAGCGGGACCATAATTTAAATACTATAATGCCCGTACTACACTGAATTATGACTTGAGCGTATATCAAGACCGTGGATATATCCATAAACCAGTCTTAAGACGAGCCCACGATGTCATAGGGTCTCCAACTAATGTGACAGTTGCAGACGCTCCATGGACGACGCCCGTTACCACAAATCGTAAATATAACCCATCCGACTCCCACTCGTTTTTACGAAAAAATCATCGTCGACCGAAAAATATTCTTCATCAGTGACGAACTGATTATCATAAATTCGAAATAAAAATAGGTGAGCGAGCGTTGGCGCCTCGTTTATCTAAATGTTCAGAAACTCGGAGTTAGTTTTGAAGTTGTAAGGTAAAATAGGACAGTCGATTGATGTTCATTATACGGAATTGATCTTTTAATGCGTATCGGTTGCTAAGTATAAGATAACCAAACGATAAATAAATACCATTGAGGGCTCAATCACCTCATTACGTCTTCTACTTTTTACGTCCAAACCCCCGAGGGTTGAATCGAATTTGTATTACGACAATATAGCATTGAATCCAAAAAGGACGGTTACGATAATTGGTGTGTGGTTCAAAAACTTTTCTCTTGTGCGAAAGTATAATTTAAATTAAGCTTAATTAGAATAATATCGAATTATGTAATCAATAATCTACCTATTTGTATATGTACTTGTGTATTTTATTAATTAAACGAGTACGTAAACCATTCTGATAAGCACTTTTTCTACTCAATTACATTACAAGAATTTATATAAGACCACAAATTAGCTAATTAATTGTATTTAAATTATTAATTGATCAATTATGTGCGACGTGCCTGTATCACTTTCAAGGATTGCAAATTATTTTGTTTTAAAATGCAATTTTATGACATTGCGGTAAATTAAATTCAATATTGCAGTGTCCTTAAAACGTCAAAAGAAATCAAAATCAGACAATTTAATTAAATGCGCAGATATAACCCACAATTAGTCGCAATAAATTAATCAAGCTATAACTACGCATCGCTCATTAATTATTATTAATACAGCTCCGTAGTTACTTGTGCAAACGCCAAGACTCAAAATTGAATTAAAATTTCAAAATTTTATTAAAATGCCTATCTTCTATGATCTATTTTGATGCGGAACCGCTATTTTTGTTTCTCCATAACATTTTCAACCAATATGGGCCAAGGTTGTGCGGCCTGAAGGCCGCACTGATCCATCACTCCCCCTTAAAACTTAAAAATTATAAATATTAGTAGCTGGAAAGCCCGTCCGCGGAGGGGCAGCTAGACGGTGGATCTCTTTTTTAGCGGTGTAATATTTAAACATTTAATTTCGTTTTCCGCTACTGGGTGATTCCCCGTTTTTCTATATTTTCAAAGTAACGCAAAAATTGCCGCCGGGCAATTATCATTTTTTATAACATAAAAATAAATAAGTTTCTCAATTTCTAATTTTCTTTATGCGAAAAAATTTTTATTTTAACTTTATTATATGCACTGAAAGGTGTTCACCCCCAGACAGTGGCGGTGATATCAATAAGCAAATGTAAGCAATGCTTAGAGGCCCTGAACCATGAAGGGCCCGGGACCATCACGAGTGGTAAATCCCAAAAAAGAAATTTTTAAATAATATACGCAATTCAAAATTAATACTTGTATTTTAGGTGCCCGATTTATATATTTGCTTACGGGCCCTAGCTACTTTTGCACCGCCACTGCCCCCAGACCCACCGGTTTACACTTTTGACTATAATTTTGACAGTTAACTTTCAGCTTAAAATCTTTAATATTCTTTAGCCAAAGATTTAAATTTCCCTCACTTTGCTTAAAAATTCCAATTTCCCGATTTTTCCTGGTGAAATTTGTAAAATTATAAATTCCCTATATGTACTGGAGGGTGTTCCACACCCCCCAGACCCCCCGGTCTAAAATTTTTTTAAATATTTTTATAATTAACTTTCAAAGTAACACAAAAAGTTACTGCCAGGGCCGTAACTAAGTAAGGCTGCGCCCTTGGCAAACCTGTAAAGTCGCGCCCCCCTCCCACAACCCCGTCGAAATGGGAAATGGGAAAATTAATATTTAATATGTTCCAATTACGTGGAATTTATCTTCTTAACAAAATTTCCTATTAAAAAAATGGTCAGTTTTGCGCCCTCTTGGCAGTTGCGCCCTTGGCGGGGGCACCACTCGCCACCCCCTAGTTACGGCTCTGGTTGCTGCTAAACTCCATGAGCATAAATATGCTTTCCAAGTTTCAACTTTTTCTATCCGAAGATTTAATGTCCCTCATTTTCCCAAATTTCCCGGTTAGTCCTAATCTTAGTTAGTTTAATACTGGGGGGTGTGGAACACCCTCCAGTATAAATTGCAGGATTTCCACTATTTTCGAATACTTGGAGAAGATACGGAATTTATAATTTCACAAATTTCGCCAGAAAAAATCGGGAAATTTTAATTTTCAAGCTAAAGTGAGGGAAATCATTGTATTTATTTTTCAACAAAAATTTTTACTTTATATTTTTATAATGAGCTTTCAAAGTAACGCAGAGATTTGCTGCTAAACTCCGTGACAGTAAGGTAATTAAATAAATATGTTTTCCAAGTTTTGATTTTTTCTAGTCGAAGGTTAAATTTCCCTCAATTTTGCTTAAAAATTCAAATTTTCCGGTTTGGATTAATATTGCACGAATATTTTTATTTTTTATATTTTTCGGTTGGTAAAAAAATCGGCCAATGGCCAGGAGCAGCGTGCTGGCATTTTATGTATTAGGATAATCGGGCAAACCCGAGTACTAAGTTTAGTCTCTATAATGTGTAATTCTTCACATTGAAATGTAAATGTTGTTTTAACCGAGGAAAGAAAGCCTGGAGAACTCTGGTGTACAAGTGAAGGGAAATCTGAAGAAATTCAGGAAACTTAGAAAATCTCAAGTGATTTTGGGAAATTGGGAAAACTACAGATAAGTTTTTTCTTTTGTAACTTTTCAGAATGGAAATCTTAAGATCATCCAGAAGGAAATCTCTTAAAACTTTCGTAAAAGGAAATCTAGTCTACAAAAATTATTTCTCTTTTTGAATAAAATTTTCAACCAAAAATTAAAATTAAACAGTTTTTGAATTTCAAATTTTCCTTCACTTTTACACCAGATTCCCGCTACGCATTTTGACAACAGCATTTTCTTGTTGGTAAATCTATTTCTCCCCCTAGGATACGTCCATTAATTAAGTGAGCTCAAAATGGGAGAGGAGGGGTCTGGAAAAATCTCACAACATCTCATTAAAAGGGGGGGGGTCAATGAAAACCTCGCGTCAACTTTTTAATTGAAACTTTTTAAACTTGAAAATTTAAATCTCACGTAAGAAGGGGGGGTCCAAATTTTAAGAAAAATATTCCGCGTAATTAATGGAGTCCCCATTAGTTCGTAGGATTGTACTTTTTCAAAAAGTGAAAAATTTCTATTTAATGAAATCAATCGCAAAATATATGTAGAAACCTTCAATTTTTGAGACTGGGGGGATCTGTGGGGTATGGAATACCCACGCAATTGTTTACCATGCATTTGTATTGTAAATCTTTTTTTTGGAATTTTGGAATTATATTTCAAAAAAACTACAGTTGAATTTTAACATTTTTCAACAATTGAAAATTAAAGCTTGTAATCGGCAACAATCGGCCGTAAACTTGGTAAATGAAGAGTTCAAGATTTATATAATTGTTTATTTGCAATTATTCTTTAGTTGACCTTCACCTCAAGTGGGGTTCGCCTATTATTAAATTTTCTGTATTAGCTGCCTGGCTCTGTGACCACCAAAATGTTACGCCGCTGGTTACTCGTTACCAATATATACAGAGTAGTGCAAAACTATGCTTAATAAAAAAGAATAGAATAATAATTTTACAAATCGAGCTTCGAGTTGGTATTTCGGCAAGACCGGAGTGACAAACTTGATGCAAGAGCAAACTGCCAATTAACGGTGCTCTCGCAACGTGTCGCTTTGGGCAATGTCAACCGCATGTTTTTGGTAACTTACTTTGAATACGAATTTACGATTTGGTTCGATTCCTAACATTTTTACCGGTTGTCGATAAGCTATTAAAAATCCATAAATAATTGATTTAATGTTAATAAACAACTCAATCTAGAAAGACGATAACCTTGGCGTTTGGCAAATTATAATAAAAAAATGATTTATTTAATTTAAAAGATTAACTGGTTTACCAAAAATCCTCAATTAATAATAAAAGAAATCGCATAATGGAAAAAATTGGAAATAGAACAGGATATGGAAGAGAAAGAAGGAAAGAACCATTATTACATTCTGAGGTTGATCAGTTTCAATTTGCTAGCAATTGTTGAAAAGAGAAGCTACAAAGTGGCATTTAAGGGTCTTATAATACCCATGCCGAAGTCCGGGTGTAAGAATTGTTCAACGGCATTATGAACTATAAGCTCTAAAATAGCATCTCCATATCAATAGAACAAAGTAGACAATTTGCCGGGAAGCTTTTTTCTTTTTCTTGGCACAAAAAGTCCGTATCTTCGCACACGACCATACTTTAACTCATAACCTTTGTGTAATTTTTGGCTTCCGCCTAATTAATATTAATTCTTCAAAATTGGCTATTTTATAGAATGTACCTACGGGACGACGGACGTAGGGCGGAATGGCAATTTATAGCTCCCCTAAAAGCTGTTTATATTATTTTATTCCTTCGTTTTTTGACAAGCCCCGAACGACACAATAATGCATGTAGCTGATTAAATGAAATTTCCCCAAGGTAAAATCTATGTAAATCGTCAACGAAATGTTAAAGACTCGAGACACGCGACGCTGGTCGCAAGTCGCCTCGGAGGTTCGGTTCCCTGCCGCGCCGATTTACACCAATAGTTATTATTCCACGGTTGTGGCGGGTACGTGGCGAAGCATACATATGCACGTGTTATGGCCACGCACGCTTGGTGGTTAAATCCAGTTGAGCGTATAATTTTTAGTGCAACTAATTATGACATAATATTGCATAAAAGGTGTCGGCCACTTTCGGCAACTTTTACTTTACACCCATGAATTTTAAGCAGAATTGTTCTAATTAGAGCTCTCGGGGTTTTTTTAAATGCCTCATTTTGGTTTACGAGTTTGTTGTTTATTTAGATCAGGTTATGGCCATGTTTGTTTATTACCTGTGGGAATATCTGAAATATCTAGACGGTGCTCTTTGATGAACCCTCATTTAATTTTATGGCAGTAACTTTCTATAGTGTTTTGAGAAAAAATTAAGGTAATGACCGCAGTTTGGCGAGCTTTCCAAAAAACGGTCGTTTTTGATTTTAATTGGATCACCGGATAATTGCGCGAACCGGTGGTCATTCAATTAAAAAATGTTGGTTCATTATGGTCGCCTTTAAGTAGACATTAAAAATTGATGCTATTAGATAAACCCGATCTTTATGAAATTATCCATAAAAAACAATTACGCCTGTCTGGGCATGGCACACTTAATCGTAGTAATCATCAAACCGACCCAAACGATGGCTGCTTCGCCTCTAGATTTTTAAGTATCGTAAAACGAGTTAATATGAAATTAACGAACGACATAAAATTGGAATCATAATGACTTTCGTATCTCTGCACATCCAATTTTATAAATCATACGTTATGCCAACGTAGCCAGCTAAAAATTAAAATCCAGCAAATTATGTTATACTTGAGAACGTTGATTTAGCCCAGTAAATTGTAGCCAAACCCTGTCATTTAGTGTATCATAGCGATAGATGATCTACCATTATTGAGTAATAAAATGTTTTTATAGCTGTGCGAACACTATTTTCAGAGTAGACCGAAAAGCTCCTCTTTTATTACTAACACAGAAATTTGCTTTACCTTTTCGAACGAAACCGGCTTTTGTTTTTAAATTGTTAGGTTATAATCTATTCGAAATGTTTGTTGGGTTATGTTGTCGAGTCAACCGTCAACCCAATTTGGTCTTGTGGTGGTAGTTGTGTAAAACTTGAAAATAATAAGCAGTTAGTCTGCAATTTAGAACCTCATCAAGTTTAAGATTTAATTTATACGAGAACGAATCAAATTTTGATTTAAATGCAAATTACTTATAACATATTTAGATTCGAGCTTTTCATATTTTTGATGTCTGATGGCGCAAAAACGGAGAAACGAGACCACCCAACTTAAAAAGAGTCTTCCTCGGGTTGGACCCTCCGATTATCGAATGTGTCAGGTTTCATTAAGTCGATAATAAAGAAACCATTCGGTTTACATACTAACTAGAAAGTAACTCTGCATCTCATGAATATCCCAAGTTGCACAATTACATTGGGGGTAACATAAACACGTATAGCGCGATTTAATAGGGAGTTAGGTTTAATTAAAGAATGTTTGGTCTAGACCGAAGATAAGACCTGTCTGGTCTGTTTCAGCGGCCGTAATGTACTAACAAAGAAGGCGTAAATCAACGGTGCGCCATCGAAAACGTCTCTGGTGAGATATATAGTGGCAAGATAGACGAACACAGAGCAGGCTGACCGCAATAATTCTTCGGCAGATATATTGCGTATAATACCTGGGTGACATGTCGACGAGCAGCTGTCCAATACTTGGACATGCCAAAAGAACATCTTCCACTTATGGAAGCCTTCTCCAAATGCATTAAAAAGTTGGACGTTGGTAGTGGAATAAGGAAAAAAAAGAGATGAAATGTATTGAATAGCGCATAAAGCACTGGAATATAAAGCGACCATAAATCGCAATACACGAAGAGACCGATACCGATGTTGCATGGTCCGGCCGATAAAACCAGTCTCTTGATTGACGGTCACCGAGACACGACTTACGAACAAGTCTTGGATAAACCTCCGATAAAAATAAATAAAATTTGCTAAGGCATTTGCATCTATCGTGTCCTATCCATAGTCGCTGATCTTGATTTATCGTAGATTCAGATAAACAGGTATTTTACATACCATATACTGAAAAATACAGCTTCAAAACATTTGTTCGTTTTGTGTTCGGCGAAAACAATACTATTATATAAAAATTGTCCGATTGGATTACCTCGGAGGCTGTGTGATGGATAAAGTTGTGACTCTTGGACGACTGAATGTTTTCAGTTTCGTGACGAAACATAGGAAACTAATTAAAACATCGAGGATGTCAGCAAGAGTCGAGATTGAAATTTGCCTTGACGTGCCGTCCATCAGAGTGGACGCAGGGGAATGAGAGCTAGTGGGGGAAAGGGTGTTGTCGTTGCCCGGGCAGACGTCTTTTGACCTGGCGTGCATTGCTTTGAGCCACAGACTGATCGATCGGCGGCTCTGACGCTGACGGGAGACGGACAGCTCAGAAGTTGGGTCGACGTGGCAAGGGGATGAGGGGAAACGACGCCGGTAAAACGACATCGCTCAAACTCATGTCACTCACGGGTGCTATAACCGCACGATAGACGATTCTCTCTGCAAGTTTCGGCATTAACGTTAGCTCGCAAAATCCTGTCACTAATAACGAAATATAACATAAAATGTCAAAAAGAGATAACAATTTAAGCGAATATGACAAAAAAGCCGCACTTAATCGTAAAAATATTTAAATTAACGATCTCATCAAGCAAACAAGTGGTTTATTTTATCGACCAAATCTTCATCAAAATTTTATTGCATCTTTTTTTTATTATTCAAAACTACACGTAGTTCTTATTCGCGGTATAACAATTCCTTTCATCCGACCACCTTTCGTCATAGGCACGGACCTATCTGGATACAACAAATATAACACAGATATACGATCGCTTGGCGGAAGTTATAAATGATAACGCTTATCAAGATAAACTTATACCTCAACTTATTTAACCTACTTTTGGGGGCGACAGAGAAAATGTGGAAAAACAAAATTAGAATGTAACCTTTCGCCATCATTAATTTAATATTTTGATAAACACGAGCAAATTTGTCATTTAAATAATAGCCCAGTTTCTGTCTTAACGATACAAAATGCAGACAGCTTTATGAGAAAAAAATTTATGAACACCTACAATGAAGTTGCCAAAAAAAATTTAAAAATAAAAGCGATTGAGGAAACAACTCACAGTTTTAGACCAAATAAACACACACACACAACTAAATCGGATGTGCGTCAATTCTTTGGGGAACGCGAAACCAAATTTTCGAATTAAGGATTTCTCCTCCAAGAGACGATCTTAATTTGGCCCACTTTTCCGAGAGGTTTTCGACAAATTTTCGACAACACTTTGGCGTAACTAACAGTGATCTAAGCTTTAGTTGCCGAAACGGGACGATGAATGGTGTGTAGAATGAATGGTGCATGCGTTCCTCGGTTGTACTCACGCACTCACACCACAGAGCGTATCGACCCGCACCACGCGGTCCAAAAACATGCTGTAACACGGCCAAAATATTGCGTTCTCATAATTCTCTTTTTTTTCAAAATTAAACCTAACAGTCGTGACTTGGGGTATAAAATTTTCTCTCCCTTCACAAGTTACATGTTTACTTATAAAGGTAAGTACATACATTTCATCCGTTTTGGACAATCCTGTTTCCTGCGAGGCATGGTGGCGACTGCTGCAGTTCTCGAGACGAGCGGATCTTTTGAAAATGACTGCAGGTTGGAAATGTTGCAAAAGTCACTTAATATTCATCTGACGACAAAAATCCTCACAACTTAAAAGATGTCACCAAAAACATCACTCGAAACATTTTCGTTTCAACAGACACAGGTTTTCCTCCTGTTTTTCGTTCTTTCAAAACATTCTTAAATTTTTTCCCAATTACTCTTTAGTTTTATTTAAAATCATTAATTACACTGTTAATTGCATTAATTTCATCACATCACAGACACATTCGTACGAATCGTTCGAAGAATTATTATCCTTCGGCGACGATTTACTAAACGACAGCATCACTAACATCCTCTGTACCGACACGAACTCTGTTGACTGAGTGACTGACAGAACCGCTGGTAGTGTTTCCCCACTCCGCGATCGTGGACGACAATCGGACAGCGCAACGCTTTCGTCAGGTTAGCGCCGGCGTTTGCCGTCTCGACGCACTACGCTTTTCTCTCTCACTCTCTCAATTTTCCTGGCGCTCCGATACTCTCACGATGTCATCTCTCGTCACAGTTTCGAAGACATTTCCCAGCCACCTCTCTCAAATTCTGGAAGAGCGCAACGCAGCCTCATGGTCAGTTTGACAGGTGGGAGGATCCCTCCTAACGCACGCCCACTTACGATCGGCAGGTTACGTACTTCACGTGGTACATCAACTAGCCTCTCTACGGTGACCTGATGCCAAGTCTATCGTCGATAAACGATAATTTATGACGTTTATTATCGAACGACGACTTCGATTGTGCCCTTCGACGACGTACATCGTTTGAGGTGAGTTTTTTACTCGATATTTTTACGAAATGCTTTAGATTAGGGGCCAAATTGAAAATAATCCCACATAACCTAACTTTTATCCAACACAAACGCATCATTTTCCGCTGTCGTTCGTACCTTTCCCCGCGACGTTATACGTTTGCAACTCGTGCGAGGTGAAAATGCTTGTGCCGGTGGACAAAACGTCAACATTAATTGCCTATTTGTATCAACCTAGTTGGAGGTTAGAATACACAATGCCAGAAACGACGACAGACGGCAGTAGCTGTCGAGTGTTGTCCAGCCCCTTAACTAAAGGGGCGGAGCTGTTTCTACAAGTAGTACATTTAATGCTTCAAATTATTACAGTACATCATATGAAATAAATACACAATGAAATCTCAATTGTAATCGGAACATGCAAGAATATCAACAAATCGTCTCTTTATGATCGTGTTTACAAGTCATTACACGACTCCTGTTTACAATAACGTACGTTTATGGTTCGTAAAGTAAAAATTGAAGAATAACCAATCTGTTTCTTTTTTAAATTTTTCTGAATAATGCAAGACCGAGCTTTACATTTATGGAAAGTTTGGAAAACTACGATGGATGAACTTGGCGGTACACTCAGAGAATAAAAAGATTTTATAATTTTTATGTGATTTTTTCGGATAAACATGAAATTACGTTAATAAGATTGGATTTTGTGTGCTTTGGACTGATTTGTTTTGGTCAAAGCAAGAAGACAAATATGGAAATTAGATGTTTTTTTAAGAATTCATCATAAACAGCGTAGTTTTTATTTAGGCATCGAATTGGGACATTAGGGAAGGGGCAGGTCTTAACCGAATAGGAATTAATAAATCCTCCCCCTCCCCTTGGAAACTTCAAAATTATACACTGTTTGGCGGTGAAATTTATACTTCCGAACAGAAAGAAGTAGTGCAGAGACAGTTTTATTATATAAACGAATTCGGTGATTGATAGATGTAATATAATTTTTAAAATTGCCTTTTCAAAATCTCTTAATTTTGGTTCTGGGAAAAAAATTTGCAATGGAATCGATTCTTGTATCAGAAGGATTTGATTTTGTCATTTCATTTTTGTATTTTTTAACCAACAACCAAATTTAATTCTCAATCTTCGTATCAGGATGCACGGAGAAAAAAAAATTTGTCCTGACATCTAAATTTTTATTATATTTAAGTAGTAAAAATAGCATCAACAAAGTTTTTTTGGATTACAAAATATATAGAAGTTATATATTATATATAATAATATGTTCTTCTATAAGAAGAATATCAACGCTTAGGTATTTAGGTATTTATCCCCCAATGAGGAGGGGGGGGGTCTAAATTTTAAGAAAAACGCCTCACCTAATTTATGGACGTCCCCTAAGTAGACCTATCGGTGGTTTTCTAATGCCTTCAGAAGGAAGTCCATGAGAATTAAAAAAGAGGATTTCGCAAGTTCTATCTTAGTTTTTTATTATTTGATTTTATTTTTATAAAATCTTCTCTTTTAAATCAGGGTTTTTTTTACTTAAAATTCAATTTTTGCTCGTCAGGAAATTATTCTTGATTAACAATAACGATTAGAGATTAATTAAATGTGAACTGGGGGTATAATTCTTCTATAGATATATTTATCCACATAGGAAAGATATTCCAAGGGCTGCTCTAAGATATTTGGGTCTGTGGCAGGTTAAAAATATTTAAAAATTTAACTTTTGAGTTGGTGGTTTATAACTATACTACTGGTGAGGTATTCTAAACGCCTCAGACCCCCCCCCCCCCCAATAAGTAATGATATAACTTATTTGATTTGTTTTGATTTAAATTTACTTCACAAGAATTTAAAAAAAATACTGAGAATGTGGCTCGATCTGGTTAATTTAGAGAACATATCGCCGCTTTGGAAGAAAACCAACACAACTCGAAATTTAGTAGTTTGGAGAAAATTGCATTTAAACATTTAAAGAGTTAACCCAAAGTGCAACTGAATACCAGTACCACTTCACATATTTTACACTTAACATAATAGTACTTTACACAGTGGCGTAACAAGCAGTCGAGGAAGCCGTGTGCGAAGTTGCTAACGGGGGCCCTGTTTTTATAAAACACAAAAATAAAAGAAAATAATAAATAACTGATAATAAAAATATAACCATAATTTTAAGATAAACAAATAAGGGCCGATTTTACAATAATCGGATAAACTTAGTAGGTGTAACGTTTTTCCCGGTATAACAATTACAGAGTTCCCACTTGTTTGAAAAACCTGGAAAAGGCATGGAATTTAAGATTTCTCTAATTTTGTCAGGGAATTTCTTAATTTTAGTGTCAAGTCAAGGAAATTAAATTTTGAATCGAGGTAAACAATTTAATTTAAAATTATTATTTTTAATTTTAAAATAAATTTGTTTTTAAATTTTAAAATTAAATTTATTTTATTTAAAACATTTAAAAAAATTATTGATTTTAATTTAATTTTAAAATTAAGATTTATTCTTTGTCAGGGAAAACTTGGAAATGTCACAGGATTTAATTTTGAAAATTTAGTGGGATTTAATTTTTAATGGATTTAAATTTTTTTTAAAAAGATTTGAAAAGGTCACAGTAGAACTGGGGGCCCGCGTGCGTCGCACCCACTGCACCCCGGTAGTTCCACCTCAAACTTTACATATATGTATAGCTACCCAAGTGGAATATTCAGTTGCACTTTGGATTAACTCTTTAAACGTTTAAATGCGATTTTCTCCAAACTAGTGAATTTCGAGTTGTGTCGGTTTTCTTCCAAAGCAGTAATAATCCTGATACAGACAAAATCGTAAAATTGTAAATCCGAGCCTGCTTTATTTATACACAAGAAAAAGAATTCCGATTTATATTAACACGAAAGTTGAGTTTTTGAGTTCCTCGAATAGAAAAATTTCCCAATTATATTTTTACGTATAATTCTTCTATGAGAAGATAAATTAAATTTAATTAAAAACTATTAAAGTTTAGCATTAGAGATAATTTATTTACCATTTTACCAAAGAAAAACCAAATTATTATTGGTTTACGTAATTTTTTTTACAATTTTTGGATAAAATCATAAATTAAATTCCACTTCAAAGTTTTTTTATACTTAGTATGTGGTGGCGGAACATTAAACATTAAAATAAAAAATAAGTCGAATTACAATCTGACACGATGATAAAACTGTAATAACTGTATAAGACAAGTAACTTTTGCAAAACTTTTTTATTTTTCCTAGAAAAGAATTTTGGGCTGTTGGACAATTAAGCAGAAAAAACTAGAGTGTTTAATATTAGTATCAATGTTTCACCGTTTGTCTTGGCTTCTTCAGGATTTGCGATTTAGCAAATTTGAGTTAAACCACTAATCTGCTACCTAAACTAAAAAATTAAATTTAAACTGGTTATCGCACAAATAATTTCGGAAAACTTCTATTGAGTTGAAGAAGTCAATTATTCATAATTAAATTAAACTTGAATAAGTATAATTACTTACATATATCCAAATTGACTTTATTTTTATGAAAACTTTTTGATTAAACTATAATATTTAATGGTTGACCTGTAAGTAATTTATAAACGCCACAATTTTTTTCAAAAATATTTTCCAAAAAAGTTTATTTTTAATCTTAAAAATTAAAAACTAAGTTTTTGAAAATGAATTAATTTACTTGAATCTAATTTCAATGCCAATTTAACATAAAATTTAGTGTTCTCACGGGAATTATTACATATTCTCCATTGTAGAAAAAATAAAGGAAAGGGGTGGGACTGGGAATCAGTTGATTGTCACCAGGTTCGATTCCCTAATTTTGTTGATTTCTATTTAGATACCTAATCCAAAATTTTTAATTTTGAAAACATCAGCTCATAAAAATTGAAAATATCCTGAAATTTGTCGAATTTTTCTTTCGAAATATAAGAAAATCAGCACCTGCAACGGATGAACATATTGAGCAAGTCTATCAGGCAACTAATGGAATACTGGCCCCAGAGGTTGGAGGAATAGGGGAAAATCGAGTATAAGCATTGCGCATACCGAAACAGAAAAGAAGAGGAAAATTATTTTTGACCGCATGTATCGGCGAAAATAAAAAGACAATTTTTTGGCTCGACAGTTGCGATGTATGTCAACTTTAGTTTTGATAGTCGTAAATATTGAAAAATTTTGTGCATGGCTTGGGTGTTTAGCTAAAGCAGTTGCATCAGGTGTTCTTAAAGTAATGTTGTAGCAGTAAATGTCTATTATCTGTCTAAATTAATGATCACTCCCCATCCTTATATAATCGTTATAACGTAGTCCAATGTAGATACGGAGGGAATTTTATAAAGCAGTTGAGGAAAGTCGAGATTTTGGAAAAAGTCGCGCCCTTCTCGTGAGCCATAATTTTATTTGGACAGTTTTTGTTAGAAAAATGTTAGCAAAATAAAATATACCCACAGTACTATAATGGTTAATAATAAGCTTTACAGAGAACATAAGCCCACGTTCCCTTGAATGGGATGATTTATTTGGACAAATGCGATGTTATTGTCAATATGTCGTCGACATCTGCAACACGCAGCTGAATCTATAATTACATTTATCTTACAACATTTTCGATTGTATGCCGAATTAGGTAAAAAAATCGGAAAGTCACTTATAGTTTATTTACAAGTGATTTTTTATCCGATAATCCAAAGCAGAAATTTAAATTCCTAAAAATTCGGTTACGTGTGGTTTTCATTTCAAAAAAACGCTGGAAGACCCCTCAGTTCCTTTCTATCTTTAGTTGATGCTTGCGCGCATCAACCCTCCGCAGTGTTTGACAGATTTATTACACGTTTTGTGTAGTCTTAATATGACTTATGGACAAGAACCAAACACAAAGCATAATTTAGTGATACCCCATGAAATGCTACTTGCCAGGCGCGGAAAATTTAAATTATCGGTCCGCAGTCATAAATTTGGAATTTTATAAACGCGCCTCGATAGATTTTCTTTGAAAAATTATTTTATCCAAAGATCGCGAGGTTACCGAATCAATTTCGTGACAAAACAACATAACAATTTCGAAAACGGTCCAAGTACCTACACCACAAGGTAAAATTTTATCTCAGCAACTTTCAAAGGCCAAAGAAGTTTTTTCCTGTCGAGCTTACTTGCCAGATCTTGTGATTTACAACTTCTAAACCCATTGTGCCAGTCAACTGCTTTTGAACTGGACGGACTTGAATCTAACATTTATGTGATTTTTATGCTAATTTCTAATTTAGTTGATATTTCTGATTGTTAGATTTATAAATTAAGGTTTTGCATGTTGACTCAAATTTTTTTGTTGTTTGTTAATTCTTCACAGTTGGACGTGTGGGCCGGTAAAAAAATTCAATCAACTCGTAGTAATTATTCAAATTTTTTTAAACACTTAATCTCCAAAGTCAAACTAAATCAAATTTTTACTCGTAATTCAAACTCAGATTGCGATAATGGCATTGAAAAATAATATTATAAACTTTTCAAATTTATTACTGCCCAGTGCCGTATTCACCATCAGACCCAACCTCATCTGCAGATTCTTTCATCAGGCGCTTTAGGGGAGCTCAAAATAGATTTTACATCAGAGATATCCAAACCGCCATCAAGCGGTCATCGATCAGCTATATTTTGTTTCGAGATTTTACCTATCACAAAATTATCTACCGGGTGCTGAATGAGTTAGCCGAACATAGGAAATTAACATGTAAAAACTTATTTATGCAAATTCCTGCTTCCCTAATTATTTTACAGAAAAAATGAAAGACACAAAAATAATTAAGAAATATAAACTGCGAATGATAACAGCATTAGATTTCATTTAATTTTTACTTTAAAAGTCAAAAAATGCTTTTGAAATTGTTAAAAGTTTCATTTATCAGACTGGCCATGCAAGTTTCCATGGTAATTATTAAGTAAAAGCAAGATGAAATCTAATGGTGTTATCATTTGTAGTTTATAATTCTCCATTATTTTTGTATCTTTCATTTTTTCTCTAAAATAATTAGGGAAGCAGGAATTTGCATAAATATAGGTTCTTACATGTCAATTTCCTATGTTCGGCAAACTCATTCAGCACCCGGTATAAATTAAAAATATTTGAATTTGTAGATTGACATTGTTGTGCGGCCTGAAGGCCGCAATGTCTTGTAATTGTTCTAAATTAATTAATGCTATTTTACCTTTGCATTTATTTTTTTAACCATCATCCGTTCTGTCAATTGACCACACTTAAATTCTTAGATTTCTCAAATTGAAAATTGAATTTATTATTTAAAAACATAATATTAAAAACATTTTTCAAATTTATTGCTGCCCAGTGCCGTATTCACGATCAGACGCAAGCTGATCGACAGATTCGTTCATCAGACGCTTTAGGGGAGTTCAAAATAGATTTTACATTAAAGATCTCCAAACCGCCATCAAACGGTCATCGATCAGCTATATTTTGTTTTAAGAATTTTCGAGTTATTGCGAGAGATAGAAAGACTCTGGAACCGAAAAGTTACAATTGTAGATATTTTTATTAAAAAAATTTTTTTTAAATTTATATTATGAATTTATACTGCTATTACTTCAATATCCATCAGAAAACCATCTATAAATTAAAAATATTTGAATTCGTAGATTGACATTGTTGTGCGGCCCGAAGGCCGCAATGTCTTTTCAATATTCTAAATTAATTAATGCTATTTTACCTCTGCATTCAAGTCAGCTTTTTGTTCTCTCGTCTGTTCTCCTTTTCTGTCACCTCTGCCCTAAGGTTAAGAATAGAAAATTTTTAGAATCCACAGTTTTGTGTGCGGTTGTTTGCAGTATCTTTTTTAAATTCTGTTACTAAGTTTTGCCAGAAATTGGTGCATCGGTGTGTTGTAGTGGGCGAAGCCGGCGGCAGTTGTCTTCTAGTCGTGCAATTGTTAACATCATATTGTAAATTTATTTAAAATAGAATTTCGTTAATTATAACCGAATTTAGTTTTCCTAGTTTCGCAATTTTTAAATTGAGGGCCTAAGGGATGTTTTAAATTTAATGTTTATATTTTGTAGTACACAATGGGGGGGATCTCCAATTTTTTTCTTACTATAGAGCTTAAATTTCGAATATTTAGAAAAATTTCTATTACAGTTTTGTTACACTGGATCTAATTTTTAGGCAACTGAATTTTTTGGTATGAAATATAATTTTAACAAAGACATAAAAATATAAAAGACAAAGGGGGGATCCCCCCCCCCCCCGTTCTGAAATATCAAAATTATTAGAAGTTACTGGCGTTGAATATGTAATTTTAGTTTAATAAAATTAAAAACTAATTTAATCTGATTATTAAATTTTTTTCTATAACAAACACTTGCGATAGATCAAACCCTTAAATATGGTTAAAATCTTGATATTAAAGACCCATTTGACCCAAAGAAAACTCAAGGATTTCCAAGGAATCCTAAATGATTTTTGAAGAAATTCCGATATCCTGCAGACAGCAAAATTTAATTTCTCTATTCGAAAGTTTGACGACCATCTTTTTCCTCCCCCACTTTTTCAAATTTTCCACGGTCCTGCAAACGCTGCCGCGATATAATGTAAATATGTACAGTAGCGGTCATAGAAATTTTATTCAGATCTGGCAATATTGTTAATGATTTAATATTCTGTTTTGGGAAGGCGGCCATTTAATTGTCCTAAAAACCCAAATTTTTGAAATTAAAAAATAATATTAGAAAGGGGAAAATGCAAAAATTAAATAAAAAGGAACCAACCCACGTTTTCCACTCTGCCTTTCAATTTTGTTCTCCGGTTTAAATTTTCCGGTTCAAATGTTGCTAGTTTGAGATTTCAGAATTTCTTGGTTTCAATGTCTCTGTCTTGAGCTTTCGTATTGCGCTTATTGTTCAAGCTTTAATGTTTATTTTACATTGAAGGGAGTATTCTACTCTAGAAGCCCGAATATCGGGCGTTTTTTTGAAGGTCGATAAAGCAAAAACACTTTATATTTTTGCTATACATTTTTTTGCAGTTTATTTATTTATATTTTAAGAATTCACAAAAAAATTTTCAAAGAAGAAAAGTAGAGGGGAAAATAAAAAACAGCGTGCCCATCTTGTCACGATTCTCAAAAATAGAAACAAGGTATATTCTTGATCAGTACAAATGTCATTATGGTAGGAACCAATAAAAATGACAAAAAAACTTTCCTTGCAAAATGGCGGCTACTCAAAAATGAATTTCATATTTTTCAGATATTTTTTAACTTTTCTGAATTTTTAAAATATAGTAAAAATTGAAAATTTTGATTTTTTGTTGGTTCCTACCATAAAGGGATATATAAAGAAAATTCATGCCAAATTTCAAGAAAATCGGTCGATTAGAACTTAAGATTTTGTGACAAACACAATTTTTTTCCTCTCTTTTTCAACAGCGTGACTGCGAAATATATATTTTTTTCTTTGAAAATTTTTTTACGAATTCTTAAAATATAAATGAATAAATGATAAAAAAATGTATAATTAAAATATTAAGTGTTTTTGCTTTATCGACCATCAACAAAACGCCCGATATTCGGGCTTCTAGAGTAGAATACCCCCTTAAGATTGGTCAGGAAAAACGTCGATAAATTTTTCCACGGATTCAGATTCATTCATTTGCTGGACAAAACTTTCTGTGCTACAGCATTTTAGTTTTACTTTTTCATTTAATTTAAACCTCGACTAAGAGACGGTCTGGTCTAGTAGCTGACGCGATCAACTGTTAACCAATGTTGAAGAGATAGCAAACCCGGGTACTTCAACTAGTAATATAAAAATCTCTCAAATTCTCAATTTATTCACTTAGTATCAATAAATTGGTTTATATTTTTAAAAAACTGCTATTATTCAGAAGTTATCGTAGGCCTCTTCGTGCGAGGCTGAGTTGTGTCTACTCAGGTCAAAAGCTCACCGCCATTTTTGTATATAAAAATAAATAGCTTAAGTAATAGCTAATTTCGAAATATGATTTTGGCTGTTTGGAAGTAGAATTGGAAGAAGAACATTTGGGGCCTGAAAATAAATGAGTACGGTGCTGTCGGTGGATGTTTAATTTGGTTAGTTGAAATAATATAAAATAATAAAAAATCTAAATTTATGCTTAAATTTTGAACTTTGTCAGTTTTTCACCGCCATACATATATGTAGTAGGTATATAGATTTTATGGCAGCGTGGAATGTAGTCGTTGACGTAAATCAATCTGGTAAATTAACAAACTTACAAAGCCGCACGACATCGAGTTATGTACCCATATCTTCCTCGTTTTTCATATAATGTAACCACCTAGCGCTTAAAAATTGCTATTTGAGAAATTTATTGGTTTTTGTTAAGACTGACATTCATTCTAATTAATTACGTTTATGGGAAATTTAAACATGGCCACCACCAAAAGAATATGGATATGGGCATCACCATTTGTAGGATTGAAACGTGGACGGGGGAGAAGAAGTTTTGAAAGTGGAAATAAGGAAGCCAGTTTTGATTATGTGAATTAAGAAAACAAAACGTTATACCTAGAAAAGTGTGAAACAAATCGAGCGTTAGCGAGAACCGCGGTACAGACAGCTACAGAAAACCCATTAAGGTGCGTAATGGTTGGTTGGGTAAGACCAAACGCGCAGCACTGCATCGATTAGACATAACGTCGCTAGACTGTTTCCGACCCGTTACTATCACCTCACACCCCCTTTAACCACTTTTGTGATGGTGGATGAGGTGGTCATCACATATGTATACAACATCCATCAAGCGAAATCTCATGATTTAACCACCGAAACTTCCTGCCACCAACTTTTCCTAATAATTTAACACTTAACTTTCTCATAAACTTGAACGGAAAAACGCTGCACAATTAACTAAAAACACAACACGTTCGTTCTCAATCATTTTCAATTAGGAAGGCTAACTTTACTATAATTACGGGCCAGTCATACAGTGACGACTTTAAGTAATGGATCCATCATCCCAGTGGACACAACAATGCGAATCCTACATCTCAACAGCAAAAACATAAGCTGGTTTCGCTCATATTGGGAAGATTAGCTCTTATTTGTCATCAGTCATCGAATGATATTTATCTTCCATTTATTTTCCTATACTTGGACAAGAAAAATTAAGGGAAAAACAATTCCGAATTATGTAGGGTATGTGCACCGGCAAAGCTTATTTATAGATTAGCGTCGAATTTTGCCGGATCCATTTCTGAAAAGGCAAATTTTACTTTATGTTTGTTTTAAAAGAAGTCGAAAGACATTAACATAAAATGTCAATCGCTTCGTATCTGTGAACATTTCTGCAATAACCGAAAGTTGACGGCGTCCAAATAATGGATTCAGTCTCAACTTGTTATGATGCGAAAAGTGCATGCAACTTTCAAACACCGCACATAGTACATACTACATCCGCTAAAAAAATTTAATTTATGTAGCAAATTTGTTATACTGCTACTTCTGTGCTAACACTTGAATTTAGAACGAGCAAATTATGCGGCGAAAAATAAATTATTGTTAATTGTACTTGCACGTCAAAAGTTAGTTAAGAGTGTTGCGTGTATAAATGCAGTAGCTCAAAGTAAGGGTACAGTGACATGTTAACATCCCCTACAGACGCAAGTTGACATCTGACATCACCGTGATGTAGGTAAAATGTGTATGCAACTATGCGGTCTTTCCTACATTTTCTATAAGCTTTACATGTGACCTTAAATTTTATTTACTTATAAATGCATGCATACTTTCCTGTACCTGGTACTTGTTACTTCATAATTAAAAATCATTAAGCAAATCGGCCTTCCTTCATTTCCCGACATCATCCAACTGTAATGGATCATCCTTTAGCAATTAATTTCTCGCACCGAAAGTCCGGTTACTACTTGGATGGGTGACCGCGTGGTGACCGCTATAGCACCGAAGCCAACAACGCTTATCAGCTTACTCACGGAAGAAAGACAATGTTAGCACAAAAGGCGATAGCCATTATTGTGTTCCACTGGGCTCTCATTTAATCTTCCCTAATTGATTTTGAACGCTATTACTGGTATACTGGGGGGTATGGAATACCCCCCAAACCCCCCGGTTTCTAAAACTCACGGTTTGTGTTGGTACTTATTGTGTGATTGATTTTATTTAAAGATATAACGATAAGAGATCTTGGAAAGATATTTTAAGGATGTTCTAGTATTTGCTAGAATTTCCTTTGAATTTTTTTGTATTTTCTAGATTTTCTAATCTCTTTTGATTTTGCTTCACTTGTACCTCAGATTTTTCCAGCGATTTCGGGTGACTGTAAACTGGGCCAAATTTAGAAAATGGTAAACTGAGCCAAAGGCACTTTTAACTAAAGTTATGAAAGTGGTAAACTGGGCCAAAGGAAAATTTAAGATAAAAGAAGGGATGCAGGCAGGGTATGCCGGTGTGAATTCTTTTTTGATATTATTTAAAAAATAGTATCAAAAACTAACTGTAGATAACCTACCGGTTACAGCGAATCCGAGATTTGCCTTGGTTGCGCCAGCCAAAACTGACCCTACGTTACCCTCCGCTGTTAAAACATTACTCGTTAAAAACATGCCTGAAGTCAATCCACCTCGACTGGGAGGCCCCACCTCGACTGGGAGGCCCCACCACGACTGGGTAGCCTGCCATATTCCTTAAAATAACATTGAGTTTTTTAAAATTCAGCTTACTTAAAAAATTCTGCCTTTGGCCCAGTTTACCATTTTCAAAATTTTAGTGAAATTTGGTTTTGGCCCAGTTTACCATTTTTAAAATTTTATAAATATTTGTTTTTGGCCCAGTTTACCACTTTCAGGTAGTTTTTTGGCCCAGTTTACATTACCCCGCGATTTCCTTCTCACCAGGGCCGTTTTTGAGTTTGACAGCCCTGGACTACAAATCAGCACCTTAAATCACTTTAAAATAAGTTATCCTAATACATAAAATCCCAGCACGCTACTCCTGCTTCAGCGTATCAGTTTTTGGTAAAAAATGAAACACTCTGCTGGGACAATTTTTTTTTAACAACCGAAAATTATATTAAACTACGATTAGGTCTAAAAATATTTGTACAATATTCTAAATGAGTGGATATCCTGCGATATGTACTGGAGGGTGTTCCACACCCCCCAGACCCCCCGGTTTACTTTTAATTTATTTATAAAAATATAAAGTCAAAATTATAAACCGGGGGGTCTGGGGGTGTGGAACACCCTTCAGTACATATCACAGAATTTCGAAAAATAAGGAAATTTATAATTTTACAAATTTCGCCAGCAAAAACCGGGAAATTTGATTTTGTTGATTTGAAAATTAACTGTCAAAATTATAGTCAAAAATGTAAACCGGCCGTTTTGAGGGTGAACATATCCTGCGATATGTACTGGAGGGGGTTCCACACCCCCCAGACTCCCCGGTTTACTTTTAATTTATTTATAAAAATATAAAGTCAAAATTGTAAACCGGGGGGTCTGGGGGGTGTGGAACACCCTCCAGTATATATCACAGAATTTGGAGAAATAAGGAAATTTATAATTTTACAAATTTCGCCAGCAAAAACCGGGAAATTTGGTTTTGTTACTTTGAAAATTAACTGTCAAAATTATAGTCAAAAATGTAAACCGGCAGTTCTGAGGGTGAACATATCCTGCGATATGTACTGGAGGGGGTTCCACAACCCCCAGACTCCCCGGTTTACTTTTAATTTATTTATAAAAATATAAAGTCAAAATTGTAAACCGGGGGGACAGAATAATTATATCAATTTGGTCAGAAAATGCTGGAAAATTTTTTGTTTTTGAGCAAAAGTAAGGAAAATTAAAACGTTCGGCTAAAGAAAATTAGAATTTCAGAAACTTATTTATTTTTAAATTATTTAAAAAAAATTTTAATTGCCCGTCGGCACACCACGTTTAGCAGCAACTTTTTGCGTTACTTTAAAAATATAGAAAAACGGGGAATCACTCAGTAGCAGGAAACGAAATTAAATGTTTAATATTATACCGCTAAAAAAGAGATCCATAGCTGCCCGTCCGCGGAAGGGCTTTCCAGCTAGTAATTAAATAATAGATATCTTTCGGTCAATGATGACAATTCGGTCATTAACTTCAATGACCGTACCTTTTGGACGATGTTGACATTTAAAATACCGGGTGGTCAATGATGAACCTACTATTCTGCAGATTCCATATTCTATCACTTTTAGCAGGACCGTCTTCTTCATTGGGCATTCTGGGCAACTGCCCAGGGCCCCCTCGGCCCCAAACTCGGTAAAAATTTCAGAAAATTTAACATTGCTTTTGTCTTTTGTCTGTTGTTAATAAAATAGTAGTCTGTCATATTATATGATATGATATCATATTATCCAAAATTCCCAGGGTCTCTAATAGGTTAAAGACGGCCCTGACTCTTTTTTCCTCGGGGGCGTTTTGGCTGAATCACGGATCCACCCTAAAATGAGTTTGCGTTTGTCTAAATTACACTTATGAGTTATTGAAAAAGGTCGAGTTGCTGTGATTTACAACAGGACAGAAGTGTCCTGGGTTGAAGTGCATCGCCATTTTGCTCGCCATTGATATCTATAATATAAACATTGTCCAATCCATTTTGGCCATTAACGTCATTGACCGGTCAAAGACATAAATATTACAATCGGATGAAAATATTTGCATCATTGCTCACCGTTAATGGGCGTTGACGTCAATGGCCGGCCAATAGCGTTCATGGCCAGCGGAAATTTACGCCATTGAACTTAGCAGATACATAACTATTGAACAATAGAATAAGACATTTCTCAAGATTTCCTCTTGGGAAAAACTCAATAAACAAACGAAATACTTATTATTGGCTTCTAAGATGTATGATGTATCAATAGTATTCCTCTGGATACCTTCCAGCATTCCTTCACCTCCCTTCTGGTGAATTCCTCCTTGCTCGGTTTAGATCAATTTTCAAAGGTAAAATTGCACTTGAACCACCCCACATTTCTAGTCTTCCCTCCGGATTTTTGCCACATAATATTGGATCAAATAAAGCCAGTTTAAAAACTGCCTGGGGGGTATTCCATACCCCCCAGACCCCCCGGTTGGGGCTATTGTAGTTTAATATTATTCTTTGTTAAGCTCACACTGAAAACATACACAGAGAAAATGTTTTGGTGTTTTGAAGTAATTTTTACTTCAATTGAAGTTAAAACCAGCCTCACACCAATTTTTACTAAATTTAAAGTAAATTTTACTAAATTTGATATAAAATTTTCTCTAGTTGATGTAATATTTACTTTAAAATGATTGCAAAGATTGTTCTTTTCTCTGTGTAGGTTCACCGTATTAATAAAAAAAATTTATTATTGATTGGGAATTGAAGATAGGACCCCCCCCCCATAACTCATATTCTGATAGTAGTTTTACACAGCGGTTTAAAATTGCTGCTCTACAGTACTTTTTCATTTAATTCAGTTTATTATTCAATAGTAATGGTGCTTTTGTGAAAAATTGTTTTTTTTTCAAGAAAATAATGAAAATAAAATAAAATAAAAAATAAGTAAACAAAAGAATTTTTACTTGCTCCATCTTTTGTTTTATAAAATGTTATACTCTTAGCTTTGTTTCTGCAGCAGTTTGAATCGGTTTGAAGCTGTCAGACGGCGAGCAAGCTAGTTTTACAATTTTTCAAACTTCTGCAAAAACATTGTTCAATTCCTGTACTTGTTACTGTATAATTTAAAAACTTATCTGAATGAGCGTTGCTTTATTTCAGAAGCAGAAATGATCGACAATTTCGAAGATGATACACATTACTGCATCAAATGTCATCTAACCATAGTCGGATTGGAAAATTACATCAACCACCGTAAATCCAAATGTGGAAAAGAACTCGACGAGTCTAAAAAATCAGACGTAGCCTCCGAACTGCTTGAGAAACCGCTGAACCTAGAAGCGGACGATTTTTTTTCGTCTCTTGAATTACAGAGCAGCGCCAAGAAGAGCATCAATCACTCTCCCGGAGGCAAATCTTTCAGTGGAATTTTAACCAGAAGCAAAGCAATCGCAGTGCTGCAAGCGAGTAGCCAGAGCAAAGATTCCTTAGAGTTGAACAGTTCCAAAAATAATAGTGGAGAATGGATTACCGAAACGGAACACAACAAAACGCCTACTAGAAAGGAAGTTGGTCTACATCAAAGTTATGAGGAAATCGAAGAAGATTCCGACGATTACGAGTACGAAGACGGCGACATTTTTGAAGACGACGAGGAAGAGGAGGACGTTCCTCCTCGATCGTTTACGGGTGGTAAATGGAAGCCAACGTCTTCGCCCGTCCAGTGGCAGCGCCCTCACGACGATAACTATTGGATTGTGCCTCCACCGCACCAGACAGGAGGCAAATGGAAGCCTCAAGCTTTCAACGACGTTCCACCACCGAGTTTTACGGGAAGCAAGTGGACACCTTCGCGAGTTTTAACCTCCGAAAACAAAATTAAACCAAAAATTTCAATCTTTACTGCTAGCCACGAGAAGTGGGATAGCGTTCCTCCTCCCGAGCACACCAAAGGCAAATGGAAACCGACCCAGTCGTTTTTTTCGCACCACGAGGAGGAAGCTAAGGAATCACCTCCGCAGGTGAAATGGAAACTTAACGACGAACCGACACAAGTTAAACCGGAAATATCACCGCTACGAAAATCGAGCGGAACAGTGCAATATTGGTGTAGACCCTGCGATCGGCGTTTAGCATCAAAAATTGTGTACGAACGGCACTTAAAATCGGAATTACATTTTAAGCGGACTTTAAACGACAGCGAGTTCGACGACTCTCCTTATTTAAATACAAACTTTGTCGCCAATAAGAGAAAGTTAAGCAAATCGCCGGAATATAGCACACGTACGGACATAAAAAGTACAAAAACCGTTTCCGGCACTAAAACGCAAGGTAGATCCCGTAAAAAAATTTTTATAACGTGCGAAGGGTGCGACTCGAAGGTTAATTGTCAACTGATAGGTAAACATTTAATTTCTCATTATCATTGTCGTAAAACCGACATGAATTTGTTGAAATCGCAACTGATGGTTTTGGAAAATATTCACAGTATAATTTTGCAATCGCCATATCAGTGTAGTCCATGCAAATTTTATTGCAACACTCACGAATGGTTTCTGCAGCATTGGCTTTCCGAAAGTCATAATGCAATAATTTTAACTCCCGAAAGTTTCTTCTGGTGTTGCGTTTGCAAGTTTCGTGCCAAAAATTCAAAAACAATGTTCGATCACTTGTCATCGAGCGAGCACAACGACATCAATTTGGCCATCAATAGGTCCGTTCCGGTGGTGATTAAAAAGTTCACCCCCATTAAATGTCCTACGTGCCGGATGGAATTCAAATTGAACATCGAGTTAAGAAAACACAGCGAAAAGGAAAATCATTCGCACAGTTTGACGAGTTCCGACAGTTATCAAAATAAATGCGAATGTACCCAATGCGATGCTGTTCTCAAATCCAGAAGAGCTTTACAGCGGCATCAAATGTTCAGCCACAACGCCGAGACGTTCATCTGCTCGGTTTGCTCTTTAAATTTTAATTCGAAATTAGAAGCGAAGAATCACAGAAATACGCCCGAACATCGCTGCGCAGTGGAAGAAAAAAATCAGAAAGATGCCAGCAAGACTTGTCAACACTGCAAAACTGTTTTAAAGAATATCGTCGAGTTAAGGGAACATCTGAAGGAAAATCACCCCGAGGAAATGCACAGGTAATCGTGTGACTGCGCTACTCCAGTTTCGTTGGGAATTAATAATGTTTTTCAGTTGTTCCAAGTGTGGAAAGAGTTTCGTCATTCCTCAAGATTTGGCGGTTCACATTAGGAAAAACGCGTGCAGTTTCGAAAATTTCACCGAGTCGAAATCGAACGCTTGCGATCAATGTCAGTTCAATACGGATTCCACGTCAGAACTGTTGTTCCACAAAGTTCTCCACAGCGAACCGCTGATGGTTCATCCGGAAGATAAAAGCGAGGAGAGTAAAAAATATCCGGTTGCCCATTATAAATGTCCCATTTGTCAGAAATTTTATCCGAAACTTTCGCTGCGTTGTCACCTAAGGATGCACACCAACGAACGACCGTTTGTGTGTACGATTTGTAATTCCGGATTCGTCCGGAAAAATAATTTAATTTTGCATATGAAAAATCACGACAAGAAGAGCAGTATTGGAAGTAGGATTGGAAGCAGTTCGTCCAAAGAAGAAGGCGAGCGTCTGCACTTGTGTTCCACCTGTGGAGCAAGCTTCAAAAAAAGGTAGGAATAATATTTTAGAAGGATCGAAATGATTATTTTTTGTGATAAAAGTTACCCTTTCGTGCACGGCAAGGTCCTCACAATTGCAATAAACATTCCCGTCCTTTTGTCTATATTTCACTGAGACCACAATTCTCTAATTACTACACATTTAACGCGAAATATGAGGCATAAATTTCTGTTAAAATTGCTTAGGTCAGATTTACTGCAATGTTGCAGGTATAGGGGTCAACTTTCGTTTATTTTTTGCATCATTGGAACGTTAACGCTTTGAGGTTTTACAGGACTTTAATTCGTTTCGAGTGATAAAAATTACTTTTCCTGGATGCAGCTTGCCAGGATAATGAGAACTTGACATTATTAACATACACTCCAGCGAGGACCATCGCATCATCTACCCGTATTAGATGTTTCACATGAACTCATTTATGCTTTAGTTTGTCTCAGAATATGCTTATGAAACATTATGTTTTATGAAACTCGTTTCAGCTAACGAATGCACACGTTACATTAACATCATTTTGAAACGGGATAAGTTGAAGCAATTTACATGACAATGAGTGAGATAAAGAAGCGGCATTGCTACTTGATTTAAACGAAGAAAACTTATACGAAATGATTATGTCTTTTAATTACAACAATACCTCTTTATTTTATGATATGCAATTTGAGAAATTGCGCGCTTTATTTTAAATTATGCAAATGTCGCTTTCATTTCCGCTGATATTTTTAACTAAATACAACTTTTCCAGCCTAATTAAACTATGATTCTATATTATTTTACTTCCGACTGGGAGCCGCCGCACCCAGCGCCAAAATTCAGAAGGCTCCAAAATTGTGCGTTTTTTCTATAAAATATTTAATTTTGCTTAAAAAGAATATCTGAACGGCGGACTCCATATCGAAAACGCTAAGTAGTCCAGTAAGCAGGTAGTTTTACCTGACAAATTTCTGTGTCAAAGGATTGAACACTGATTCCTATGTAATTTTGGTCGTAGAATCCGAATTTGAGGTTTGCGAACAAAATTTCCTTGTCAAGGAAAATCTGGAAAAGTCGGAATTTGATTTGGAAAATTTAATCTGAACTCTTTATGGGCGATTTTTTGGTTCTATTTAATTAAATCAGTCGCAGAATATGGACATAAACTATCGATCTTTCAAACCGGGGGGTCTGAGGGGTATGGAATCAAGGCCTATTTTACCATTAGGCGCATTAGGCACGTGCCTAGGGCCCAATGGACCGAAAGGCCCGAAATGAAAAAAATAAAATCGTAAAATAAAAATAAAATTCTGATAACATATTCCAAAAGTTGAGCCTTTGATGCTATCAGTATGCCATCGGCATGCCAGGATGCAAGTCTGCATCATTGGGGCCAGTTGTATTACAGATCAACCTCAGATCAGAGTTAATCCATGAAATTCCTAAAGTTAACTCCAGCTTTGGCCACTTTGCAGATAATTTCGCCTAGCTAAAGATAGGTTTACTTAGCTGCGGTTGGGGCTCTGCGACTGAAGTCGCAGTGGTTGCTCTCCATGCTTTCTTATGTGCGATCGTTGCAGGCGACTTAAGATAACACTCCCAAAAGAAAGCATGGAGCGCAGTCACTGCGACTTCAGTCGCAGAACCCCAACTGCAGCTAAGGACTAAGGAGTCACATCTTTCATGTTTTTATATCAATCATGCTTTCTTATAGGAGTGTTCCCTTAGAATGCGATCGTTTCATAAGAAAGCATGGAGAGCAACCACTGCGACTGCAGCCGCAGAGCCCCAGCCGAAGCTAAGAAATCACACCTTAAGCTAGTCATCTGTGCTTTTTTGTTGTATCGAATCGAATACCCCTGGAATACTAAAGCTTAACTCTAGCTTTGGCCACTCTGATTGAAGTTTAACTAGTTCATAGTGTTGGTGCAGATACTTTCGCCCAGTTAAAAATATGAATCCTTAGCTGCGGCTGAGATTCTGCGACTGAAGTCGCAGTGGTTGCTCTCCATGCCTTCTTATGAGCGATCGTTGCAGGCAACTTAAGGTAAAACTCCCAAAAGAAAGTATGGAGAGCAGTACTGCGACTTCAGAGTCCCATCCGCAGCTAAGGAATCATATCTTTCATGCTTTCATATAAATTATGCTTTCTTATGGAAGTGTTTTCTTATAGTCGTCTGCGACCAGGGCCTATTTTACCATTAGACGCATTCAGCCCATGGCCAGAGGGGCCCGAAAAGAGAACATAAAAACGTAAAATAAAAATTAAGTTCTGATAAAATAACTCAAAAATTGGACCTTCAATGCTATTAGTTACTCTCGAATATCGGAGGCCCGAAAATTTACCAGAGCCTAGCGCCCAACCCTGTATGGAATACCCACCAGTAAACTAGTAATTGTGTTCGTAAGAGATCTTTATATCATGGTAGGTAACCGTCGACAGCATGAATTGAAAATTTTATAGTTAATTTCTTAAAACATCAGTTATGCAGTTATGTTTTTCATTGTGATTTCACGTGGTCACACGAAAATATATCGTGATCAATCGTGACGTTATTATGGCAGGATTCCCACTCGTCTGGAAAATTTGGAAAAGTCAGGGAATTTAAGATTTTCCTAAATTTGTCAGGGAAAAGTTAGGGAATTTCCACGGATTTCCGTTTTTTCTCTTTCTCAGTTTTAGTGCCAAGTCAGGGAATTTAAATTTTTAGTCAGGGAAAACTCAATTTTCAAATATTTTTAACTTTTTCATCTTCCGATTTATCGAAATGTCAGGGAAAATTAAAATTTTTTCTCAAAGAAAATCTTGAAAAATCAGGGAATTTGATTTGGAAAATTCAGTGGGAACCCTGTATGGGTGATTTCTTGACGCGACATGTAGATGTATTTGTTTCTATTTAATAAAATCAATCGCAGAATCTGGACTTCAACTATCGGTCTATCAAACCGGGGGGTCTGGGGTATGGAATACCCCCCAGTAAACTAGTAATTGTGGTCGTAAGAGAACTATATATTATTTACAGTTTATTTCTTAAAATTTCAATTTTCGGTCTCACATTTGAATTGTAATTAGTAATTACTTATAGATATTATTTGGAGAACCAGACGGCGACGCCGCTACATAATATTCTACATTTTTGTAAGAATAATTTTAGTACAGTATGATTAGATGTGAACCCCGAAATCCAAAAAATAAGAAGAAGTTGGATTGTCACAAAATGTTTATTATCAGTTGCAATATAAGTACTAAAAAGTGTCCCGCTTAAGAGCAACGGGTTTGGGTGGGGCGAGGGGGGGGAAGGAGTTGAAACCATACATTTCCACAGTTTTGGTCAAATATCTCGAAAATGACGTTAGATAGAGCAAATCCCGCCCTGTACAAAATTAAATGCCGTTAAATTTTCTAGAAAAATTGTCTTAAACATGTTTTTGGTAAACCCCACAGATGACGAGATATGGAGGAGGAAAGTTTTAATGAATTTTTGCCTTTCTTGAATGCTTTTTTCCAGGATTAATATATTTATATGAAAAAAAATCATTGTAAGTTACAGACTGGCATTTGTAAAAAGCATTTTAATACATTTAATTAAAATTACATATGGACATATATAAAAATGAAACGAAAAAAATTTATGTACGCTCATCACTTGAGAACGACTCTACCGATTTGGCTGATCTTTTTTTCGTTGTGTTTGTAATTGTCAGGAGAAGATTTCTATGTAATAATATTTAGGAAAATCGTATTTGAAACAGATTTTAGTACAGATTTTGGTCATAGTTTGTGACGCGCATGAATAGGTTAACGAGATTCCATTTGAAATGTGCATTACAGGGTTAATATTACTTCTCTTCTTCATCACTTCCATCGGTAATTACAAAATTCTAAAATTAATTAAAAATTACAGTAAAAACAAAAAGTAAGTAAGAAAATTATCAAAACTGTCCTCCCCCACCATATTTCCTAATCTATAGAGTTTACCAAAAACATTTATAGAACCATTGTTGTAGAAAATTTTACGGCCTTTAATTTTGTATACAATGGTATTTTCGGTATCTTCCCTCATTTTCGAGATATTTGACAGAAACTGTAGAAACGTATGGTTTTGACTCCTAACCCCCCCCTCGCCCCACCCAAACCCGTCGCTCTAGAACGGAAGACTTTTTAGTACATTTTGTGGCAATTAAACCGTTTATTTTTTGGATTTCCCGGTTTGGGTGTTTTTTAGTCTAATTATAATGTACTATTTGTCGAGATTTAATTATATTTGCAAAATTTCTCACATTTGACTTTAAAGGATAAAAGTGGTCCTAATTTGCTATCAGATATTGATTTTGTGTCTTAATTTGTATGATTGCATGCGGTCATCGAAGCGCAACTAATAGAATGATCTACCAGTATGATCAACCTACTACCCCCGATTTTGTTAAACCGCGTGGCTTCGAATCGGGATTGGATAGATTTTTGAAAATCACGTTATCGAAAAATGCAAAACTTGTTTTAGTTTCATCGAGATTCTGCTATAAATGCTTAATAAAATCAACAAATTTATCTGCATTTAGTATCGCGTGATAAAAATAAAAAGTTCACCTTAATTTGTACGAAAATATGTGGATGGAGGTTCGATAACCTTTTTTCCGAAATGATCAACTAATCAACATAAAAAGCGATAGGTAAATTATTAATTTGGTTTTGGTTGGAAGGACCAAAAAATGTGATTAATGTTAAAAACGCGGAGTTTATAATTAATGCATCATGTTAAGAAAGGCAACAAATGTGCATTATAACAAAATTTATAAAAAGGCCAATAAATAACAGTATCTAATAAACGATCGAAGAAAAATCTCAATTAAACTCTACCGATTAATTATGAGGCAAGTTCCGGCTCAGATCGCATCACGGAATGATTTACAGAATCCCGGAGTCAGAATCACTCGCATAAACAGAATGATTAACTGTATGTCAAACTAAAGAAATAAACGTAATTTATAGGGACGGGAAAAACTTCACAAACTTATCAATATCTTGGCGTTAATAACTGCCTGTAATGACGTGGATGTATGTTTTATGACCTCCCCCCAAGGATTTCTTTTCGAATTCCAATACACCTTTTATTTTAAAATTTACACGCCGCTTCTTTTTAACCGATTAATTAACTCGATCTGCTCGTACGAGTGGAAAACAAAATGGAATAACCTTGTCGTTTCGGAAAATTTATTGTTACATATCGATTATCTTGTACCTACCACTACTCTTTTAAAAAATGAAAAACTTCCAGGTGCCCAACTCGACGTCGGGATTAATTTTTATGCCCATCAGCATCCAAATTGAATTCTAATGCCAGTGTAGGTATACCGGGTCGTCTTGCAGACGTTGTTGTCGGGGTAATAATTTGTAAGGGCGTTAAGGAAAGAATTCTAAAATATAAAATAAACCAGCACGGGCATATCAATCGCTTAGATTTAGATAACGGCGCCACTCCTCCGATAGCACATTAACGGCACCCATTTCGAGGACTATGCATCATGGAGTGACTCTTTGCAGATACATTACAGTAGAGACTCTTCAAATTTACGACCGCCAGGGGCTTAAAAGTATGCAATAAATCCCTCTCGGGCTTAAAAAATCCGCCAGCTAGAGATTGGCATGATTCGATATAGCTCTCCACATTTCTTTTCTCGTAATTATGCTACCCTAACGCTTTCCTTGTTGATTCGATTTGATAGAAAACAGATTCAATGTATAATTTTCTACTCGCATTAGTTTAAAGGGGAAAACTTCACAAAGGACGGTTAATTAGCTGAGTGAACCTTAAGAACCCGAAAACAAAGCCAACTGGGTATATCAAAGTTTCCGCTGTTTTGATTGCAACTTTCGTCTTAGTCGCAAGTTATGAGAGAAAAACACGAAAAATGTTGATAATTTTCTATAAAGCCACAATTATTCCCGATAAATCACAATCGCACCCTTTCATTAATAATCCACTTTGATTTGTGTTTTTGATGCTACCGACAAGTAGCAGAGGATCCAGCATTATCCACTTGTTTTTTTCTTGCGTCCGCCACAAATCAGTCGCCGATGTGCATATAAAATTAAAAAAATATTCCCACTTGGTGATTTACAAAGAAGTTTAACCGAATGACATCTACTTTACATGATTTAACCGTTTCGTGTGTCAAACTGACGAAATATATGATAATCGTATTTATAATGAATAGTTAAAATTTTTATCTGCCTTTTAATCTTGGAAGACAATTCCTATATTATGCGACTCTTCTATTTGTCTAACAAAAGCCATCCAAACGATCCCATTTTTCATTTCAATCAAACTCCACTTTAACTAATTTTTCTGTCAACTTATTACCGATAATGATCTTCATTAAGTGTATGAGTTGGACAGGGCCGCATCGAGAGCCGCGTTTTTGGGTTTGGGGCGCACACTCTTTTGGAATTAAAATTTTATTAAACCTATACAAGGCCATTAAACGTAGTTAACCTTTCTTATAATCAGTTAATCACGAACACAATCATAAAACTGTGCGGTCCATGAGCTAACTTGAAAAGGATGGATGGGAGTTACGTTTAAATGTTGATTTCTATATAAATAACAGCTACACAATATCTTTGTGACAGATTTATTAGTTATAGAGAAGCCGCCCAATACCTTAGATTTTATAATAACGCCTTATTATCCATCACTTATTTTAAAAATGCTCCATACGAGGTGCTACCTAAAAATAATTAAATTTTTATTATATTGACTTTTCGTTAGCTCTCTTATGCAATCGCAGTCTGCCATACAATATGATTATTTAATTTAAGAGATTTTATAGTACATAGATATTATATTTACAGAGCCGGATCTAAATTATTACCTTAAAAAAATTACTTGAAGTAATTAAAATAAAATAAAATAAAAAAAAGAAATAAAATCGAACTCGAAAATTATGGATCTAGAAAGACAAGGGATATGAAATGCTTTCCAGCACTGAGTAATTCAAGGATATAATGTGAGGGTGTACTGGGGGGTATTCCATACCCCCCAGACCCCCCGGTTTCCAACTTACATTTGGTCGTTTGTTTGCTACGATCGCTCATCAAACGAATCTAGAGTTGAAATTGAGAGAAATCCAGCATTAGGAAATAAATAATTCGCAAATAATTAAGAGAAAGGGTGCACTGCGGGGTATTCCATGCCCCCCAGACCCCCCGGTTTCCAACTTACACTTGGTCGTAGTTGCTACGATCGCTCATCAGACGAATCTGGAGTTGAAATTGGGAGAAATGGGAGAAATCCAGCATTGGGTGGAGTAATTCGCGAATTAAAAAGAGGGGTACACTGGGGGGTATTCCATACCCTCAAGACCCCCCGGTTTTCAGCGTACATTTGGTCGTGGTTGCTACGATCGCTCATCAAACGAATCTAGAGTTAAAATTGAAGAAATCCAGCATTGGGAAATAAATAATTCGCGAATTAAAAAAAAGGGCGCACTGGGGGGTGTTTCCGCCGGTTTCCAACTTACCTTTGTCCGTTTGTTTGCTACGATCGTTCATCAGATGAATCTGGAGTTGAAGTTGAGAGAAATGGGAGAAATCCAGCATTGGGTACTAAGTAATTCGTAAATTAAAAGTAAGGGTGCGCTGGGGGGTATTCCATACCCCCCAGACCCCCCGGTTTCCAACTTACATTTGGTCGTTTGTTTACTACGATCGCTCATCTAACGAATCTAGAGTTGAAATTGAGAGAAATCCAGCATTGGGAACTAAATAATTCGCAAATAATTAAGAGAAGACCCCCCAGTTTTCAACGTACATTTGTTCGTTTGTTTGCTATGATCGCTCATCAAACGAATCTAGAGTTGAAATTGAGAGAAATCCAGCATTGGGAACTAAATAATTCGCAAATAATTAAGAGAAAGGGTGCACTGGGGGGTATTCCATACCCCCCAGACCCCCCGGTTTCCAACTTACACTTGGTCGTAGTTGCTACGATCGCTCATCAGACGAATCTGGAGTTGAAATTGAAGAAATCCAGCATTGGGAAATAAATAATTTGCGAATTAAAAGAAATGGCGCACTGGGGGGTGTTTCCCCCGGTTTCCAACTTACCTTTGGTCGTTTGTTTGCTACGATCGTTCATCAGACGAATCTGGATGCAAGAAGGTTTAGGGGCCTCACAATATATTTACAGTTTTCGACGTCGAAAACGCTGCTTCCGCTGCTGAGCGCAAAAGTAATTTTAATTTTTGCACTCTGGGATAGAAATCCATAAACCGATTGCAGAAATCATAGTAGAAAAATTTCAGTTCGGTTTTAATTCGAACAACAAAAATTGATAAAGTAATTTGGTTTTGCTTGGCTCACGGAGGACTATTTCGCTCATTGTAATCCGCACACACTCTTTGTATCCGAGCTTGAATAAAAGTAGTTATCTTGATGCTCCTTAGATTTATTTTGTGACGCCTGAAATTTAACGAATTTATTTATGACTACAATTTCAAATATTGGTTAATCTTCAATGTAGTTATTGGCAAAAAAGCAATAACAGCAGAACAGTTACGACCGGCGTCGGCTACAGGTGCAGTACCCAATGGATAGTGCTGTTTTTCGATTCACTGTCATTTCGACGAATTCTATTGGCCGATAAATCATTTGGCTGACACACATTTGGCCGACAGATTATTTGCCGACCAGTTTTTGGCCGACAGTCATTAAGTAGCTAATAACACACTGTTGATGCACATTTTTGTTTTCTCAACTTTTGCTTTGTACTTGTATCTGATATAGTTATTGTTTTACTTAAATCATACTAAAACAGCATGCAATACGAAATATTTCTATGAGATCCTTTGGTTTTAAACTAAAGGTTATGAGGACCAATTCCCCTAGGACCAAGCCCAGAGTCATTTTTTTTTAAATTCTTTTGACCCGATTCAATTATTTGGGGGGGGGGGGGTAAAGTTTCTTATTTTTTCTTATTAGGGAATGGGGGGAGTCTAAAAGTGGGAAAAAATGTTGTACATAATACATGAACGGCTCCTAAGTACATACATGATTGCCGTAAAATAGCTGTAGGTCAAATGACTGTCGTTCAAAAACTGGTCGGCCAAATGATTTATCGGCCAAAAACTGTCGGCCAAATGGCTGGATACCCAGTTTTATACATCGCCTATCAAACCACGTAACAAATATATCATATGCAGGCACGGATACAGGGGGGGAATGGGTGCAATTGCCCCCACCTGATTCATGACCGAAGCACTTTATTTCGAACCAACTCCAAATTTTGAGATTTAAAAATGAATTTTTGGGAACATAGATAAAATTACATAAAAATGTAAAAATGACCCTAATTGAAGCGGTGCTTTTAGTGCAGTTGCATGCAACCAAGGCTTTAACCATCCTTAAAATTGAAGTCGGGGCGGCAGACTGATTCCCTGTGACTCATAACACATCAACTGATCAAAAACTCTGCTTGGGTTTCGGAAGAAGTCGCAGACGTTATGAACGCCTTAACTTCAATTTTAAAGATGGCTTTTTTTACCTTTTTAGGTAATCATCGGTGATTCTCTGTATTCTTATGTATTCCTCTGTAATATTACGTAATCGCTGGTAATCTGTAATCTCTAATGTAATCAATGTAATCTATGATTACTGTCATAGACGGTTTATTTTTTTTTAAGTGTAACAATTTGATTGAAAGTAAAAATGCAACTGAAATTACCCATAGTCAAGTATGGGACTCGGAGACCCCGGCCTTTCTAGCTTCGTAATTTTCGAGTTCAAGTAGCTTCAGGGATGTTTTTACAAAGTAAATCAGAATGTAACAATGAAGTGAAGAATTCATCTGCTTTTTTCTGCTTTGTAAAGAAACATAGCATTTAAACCGTGGGAATCTGGAAATGCTCGATGTTTGTTTTCGTTAGAAACTAGCTGCCTGCAACAACTGTGTTGGGGAAATTTGGTGGGGTTCGGGCACGAGCTCGCCCGCTGAGTGATCAAATGACAATTTTTAAAGAAATTGACGTAAAAATGATAATAAAAAGTTTTTTATTGCGCCGTGCGTGTATATAATAAACCTTAAATGTTAATACAATTTAGTTTTGATTTTATTAAAATTATCTCTTTTACGAATACGAAATTATAATTAATATGAGAGATAATTATTATAAATTACTTGTTTTTGCAAATCCCGGTTTTTTTTCGCCGTAAAATAAATTATTAATAATTCATAATTTATGAGAATGTATGTGTGTATTTTGAATAAATTAATGAAATGAAATAATGAGTGGAATGTCTTGGTAAAAGTAGGTACAAGTTTTTAAGTTTTAATTTGTGAAATATGAAACATTTCGTTCATTCCATACACTGTCTTTCATTTATGTCGTTTCATGCAAGCTTCAGTAAGACCGACCAGTATTTATTAACTCGTCCTGTCAGATTTCCAGATTGAATTGGATTTGGGGAACATTTGGATATGTTTATGGTGAATCTTTATGTCATAAGCTTTTTGATTTATGATAATTAAAATTAATAAACAAGATAAAAATATAAATATGTCGAGGATACGATGCAATTTAAACCGCAGCTAGAATTCCCTTTATAACGATATAAACTTTTTCATTTTAATAATTTATGTTTATAATTTTTTAGGTCCATTTTACAACAACATATGACAAGGCACACCGGAAAGCTGTATAATTGCGTCCAAAGTGATTGCTTATTTTCCGCACGTTCCCGTGCCGAATTAAAGGCTCACATGATCACTCATTCCACTGGCACACCTTTTAATTGCCAACTTTGCGAATATCAAGGAAAATCGAAGCAGCATTTAAAAAGGTACCCATCGACAGATTTACTAAAAAATTACACCCCCTCCCCTGCTCCGCCTTCTAAAAGTAAAAAATGAAATACAAAATTTATAATTATTTACGGATTTTTGTTTTTCGAATGCTCATAGCACCGAAACTATTGATTTTTTGGTGAAAATATATCGGTACTTTTTTTAAGATCGTGAAATTACGTACAAAATTGATTCTAATCTTTTATCCTTTAAAATCAACCGATTTCGAGTTATTGATTAAATTAAATAAAAATATGTTGCAAAATCGAAGTTGAATATTTTTTTGAAAACTGTTTCTTTTCCTTTGCTAATATCAAGGAAAATCCAAGCTCATTTAAAAAAGTAGCCATCGACAGATTTACTAAAAATTAAACCCCCTTCCCTGCTCCGCCACCTAAAAGTAAAAAATGAAATACAAAATTTATAATTATTACCAGATTTTTGTTTTTCAAAAGCTCATAGCACAGAAACTATCGATTTTTTGGTGAAAATAGGTCCGTATTTTTTTTAAGATCGTGAAATTACGTACAAAATTGATTCTAATCCTTTATCCTTTAAAATCAACCGATTTAGAGTTATTGATTAAATTAAATAAAAATAAGTATGTTGAAAAAATCGAAGTTGAATATTTTTTTGAAAACTGTTTCTTTTTCTTTGCGAATATCAAGGAAAATCGAAGCAGCATTTAAAAAAGTAGCCATCGCCAGATTTACTAAAAATTAAACCCCCTTCCCTGCTCCGCCACCTAAAAGTAAAAAATGAAATACAAAATTTATAATTATTACCAGATTTTTGTTTTTCAAAAGCTCATAGCACAGAAACTATCGATTTTTTGGTGAAAATAGGTCCGTATTTTTTTTAAGATCGTGAAAATACGTACAAAATTGATTCTAATCCTTTATCTTTTAAAATCAACCGATTTAGAGTTATTGATTAAATTAAATAAAAATAAGTATGTTGAAAAAATCGAAGTTGAATATTTTTTTGAAAACTGTTTCTTTTTCTTTGCGAATATCAAGGAAAATCGAAGCAGCATTTAAAAAAGTAGCCATCGACAGATTTACTAAAAAATTACACCCCCTCCCCTGCTCCGCCTTCTAAAAGTAAAAAATGAAATACAAAATTTATAATTATTTACGGATTTTTGTTTTTCGAATGCTCATAGCACCGAAACTATTGATTTTTTGGTGAAAATATATCGGTACTCTTTTTAAGATCGTGAAATTACGTACAAAATTGATTTTAATCCTTTATCCTTTAATATTAACCGATTTCGAGTTATTGGTTAAATTTAATAAAAATATGTTGCAAAATCGAAGTTGAATATTTTTTTGAAAACTGTTTCTTTTCCTTTGCGAATATCAAGGAAAATCGAAGCAGCATTTAAAAAAGTAGCCATCGACAGATTTACTAAAAAATTACACCCCCTCCCCTGCTCCGCCTTCTAAAAGTAAAAAATGAAATACAAAATTTATAATTATTTACGGATTTTTGTTTTTCGAATGCTTATAGCACAGAAACTATCGATTTTTTGGTGAAAATAGGTCAGTACTTTTTTTAAGATCGTGAAAATACGTACAAAATTGAATCTAATCCTTTATCCTTTAAAATCAACCGATTTCGAGTTATTGATTAAATTAAATAAAAATATGTTGCAAAATCGAAGTTGAATCTTTTTTTGAAAACTGTTTCTTTTCCTTTGCGAATATCAAGGAAAATCCAAGCAGCATTTAAAAAAGTAGCCATCGACAGATTTACTAAAAATTAAACCCCCTCCCATGCTCCGCCACCTAAAAGTAAAAAATGAAATACAAAATTTATAATTATTACCAGATTTTTGTTTTTCAAAAGCTCATAGCACCGAAACTATCGATTTTTTGGTGAAAATAGGTCAGTACTTTTTTTAAGATCGTGAAAATACGCACAAAATTGATTCTAATCCTTTATCCTTTAAAATCAACCGATTTAGAGTTATTGATTAAATTAAATAAAAATAAGTATGTTGAAAAAATCGAAGTTGAATCTTTTTTTGAAAACTGTTTCTTTTCCTTTGCGAATATCAAGGAAAATCCAAGCTCCTTTAAAAAAGTAGCCATCGACAGATTTACTAAAAATTAAACCCCCTCCCCTGCTCCGCCTTCTAAAAGTAAAAAATGAAATACAAAATTTATAATATTATTTACGGATTTTTGTTTTTCGAATGCTCATAGCACCGAAACTATTGATTTTTTGGTGAAAATAGGTCAGTACTTTTTTTGAGATCGTGAAAATACGTACAAAATTGATTCTAATCTTTTATTCTTTAAAATTAACCGATTTCTAGTTATGAATTAAATAAGTAAAAATATGTTGAAATAATCGAAGTTGAATGTTATTTGGAAACTGTTTCTTTTCGTAAATAAAATTTTAGTCCAGCAAATTTATGGAAAATCTAAAAAATTATCCAAAATACTTTTTTTTATTGGATTAAAAATAGCAATTTTCTTTAAATTTTTAAAATTTTTCATATAAATGTTTATAAAATAAAAAATAATTAATAGTTTAGTAAATTTATATTTTTGTGATCTGCTGTATTTATTAAAAAGAAACGTTTTTTGACATTGATTTGATTAAAATCGAAAAACTATTATATCCGAACTCTGAAAATAAGGCGAAATTTGTTCAGTGCTTGAAACTGAACATATTGTGAGGCCCGCAATTTTTGCGGGAAAATTGTAATTATTGTAAATAATTTTAGTTGGTAGGTACTTTCCAAAGCGATAAAGTAATTTTCAGCGTCTGTGGGGAAAGATTTTCAATAGAAAATTAAAATATTCATTTTATTTTAAAATTTTGAAGGATATAACGAAGTCTATTGCTAGAGAAGTTCCTTATTGCAAAATTGAGAACTCATGAGCCGGTTTTACAATAAAAATCTAAGCTGGCCTTTATTGAACTGAATTTTAATGAATTTTGGAATTAAATATACATAAATGGCATTAAATGTTATGGTATTTAATATATATAATTCGGGTGTAGTTTTTCATCAGCACATTTGCTGATCTGATCTCGATTGCGCAAGTTGTGCGGCCTGAAGGCCGCATTAGTTCTCAATTCTCAAAATATTTTGCGGGACATTGCGAAAGTTTAAAGATAACGAATTGCAGTTTAGACTTTTCCATTATCATCTTGATCTCGTGCGGAGTGCCGGGTATTAGACCTTCCACCTTCTTCATCGGAAAGAGGGGAACCCCAACTTGTCAGGCGGGAGCAGGGGCGGAACTTTTTTTGCTTGGTTTTCGCATAAGAAATACTCAGTTGTTCGAATTGGTCGGTGCTTGGATCCAATCTGTTGACGGTACGCTTACTCGACGTAAATAGTAGCCTGCCGCAGTTGTATTCAAAGTGTGCAACTGTTAACATCACAACATAAATTTATTTTATTTGGATTTTCGAGTAACTGGTTAAATAAAACTTTTGTTTTGTCGACGTTTCGTCCAACTTTATTGTTGACTCCTTTCAGGACTAGAATTCCTATTATCCAATAACCCGAAAATCCAGCCAAATGATAATTATTGAAGTTATTGATAATAATTCTTTAAATTTATTATAATTAATTAAATCCAGAAAAATTATTTCCCGCATTATTAAAATGCTTCCTCAGATTCCAGCAGAATAATAATTTCTAATTAGTTACTAATTGGGGGGAACTTTTTCATTTGAAAGCCATTAGCAGTTTTTTTGAACTTCGCTTTCTATTCCAAAAATTTATTTCCGTTAACACAAATACTAGATTTGGAGAAATTTTTGAAAGTAAATTTGAACTAAATTGGAATGTTTTGAGTGAGCATTCAATTAAAAATGAAGACATCTGAGAAAAAGTCCTAGATGTTATCAATTATTTAGTATTTTTTCGATTTGAAAGAATCGGTTGTTATAATTTATGGGGAAACTTCAACGTCCGACGAGAAGGCAAACCTAAAATATTTTGATCAAGTATAATTTGGATTTTATTTAGCTGCAATGTCCAAATATGGCTTAAATCTTGTGTTAATTCAGCATATCGATATTATACCGAACAACCGTAAACGCACAAAACCGGTAATGTTAGCTTGTTGCACCCTAAACGGCTCGCCATTTATTACGATTTCTGGATAGATTACCATTAATTACATGGGTCGGCGTCCATTTTACTGCACCTGTCAATTAGTCGCATGGGTACGCTATGGTGTTTGTTTAATTTACCTGGTTAACCGCTAAAATATAATACCAAAGTAGGCATATACAAAAGTAACACCCAACCTGAGTTACGCTTATTAACGATTTTTTTATTAGTTAAAATTCCATTCGTTCAATTGTTTAATTTTTTCTTCTTCAAGGCACATGACCATTCACAAAAGAGAAAAAAGCTATCAATGTACGCAGTGTTCGTTTACCACCAGATTATCGTCACATCTTAAACGACATCAAAGATTGCACACAGGTGCTAAACCTTTCAGTTGTCCCCATTGTGACTACTCCTGCAATAATTTAGTAAGTAGCCAACCAGCTTGCTCACATGTCCAAACCCAATTCTCTTTTTATCCAACAGGAGAATTTACGCAAACACGTCTTGCAAACCAATAAGCATCCGGGAAAATGCATATACGAGTGCAAATTTTGCAAGGAACATGTTTTCGCCTCAAATTTTGCCAAAGAGTTCAAACTCCATCTCGTGGCCAAACACTCCGACGTCTTCTTAACCATAAAGGATGCTTCCAACTACGTCACACAAATTTATCAGAACGACAACGGCAAAGACGAAACGTCCATTGATTCGCTCGACAAGGAATGGTACTGATGAGTATTTTACATAAAATTTCCATTCAATTAAACAATTACTTTCTAGCACTTCAAAAAGCATGGAACATCACAGGGACCAGATTTTATCCCAGATTCAGGAACTGACGCCCAAATTAAATTCGTCCAGTAGTGCAATCGAGTCGACAATTCTGTTTACGTCCATTACCAATCCAGAGGCTTCAGAGCATACGAAAATCCACGAGGAGTTGTTTCCCATGCTGGTTTCCAGCAAAGTTGGTAACTCTTCCGAGTTGTGGAATATCGGAGGAAATTACGACGTTGAAGAGTCGGGGATTCTCATTCCTTTCCATTCCGACAGAGAGACGTTACTCAACGACCATTTTCAGTAATTTCTTTTGTTCGATTTAATAAAACATTTAATGTTGTGGTTCATTAAAATCCAAATCCCATCCTTCCTAGGAGAAAAAGAACTAGAAATATTATATATTGCAATGATCTACTCTTGTAAATTGGGGTAGCCACCAAAAATTCGAACTTCCAATTATAATTACGTGTCAGAAGGTCGAAAGACCATAAATTGTGGAGTTAATAATTTTTGATTGGGAAAAGCGTTTAAATGAATGAGCAATTTTATGAATCAAAAACTGCATTATTGAAATCGTTTTTCACAATTAGGTTTGGTCAAGCAGGAAATGTAACACAAATCGTTTTTATAGTCGCTAATAGTACATTTGTAACTGATTTATGCACATCTTCAATGATATATTCACCCTCATCACGCCAACCAACATCCGACGTGCAATCATTTAAATGCTTTTATTAATTGCCACTGCATTAAAAGTTGAAAAAAAATTTATTAAATAAAATAAGCGCTTTTTTGGAAAGGCGGTTGAATAAAAAATACAAGATTAAGTTTTATTTGCGGCTGACTCGACGATTTAGATTTTGGACATAAAAAAGTTTAATTAATCCTGGAATTTAACCGCAGAGAAATTGAGAGGTAGCACTAAACGACACGTGATTGAATGACTTAGGATTTCGGTGGTGTTTTGTGTTTATTTAAATGTGTGGCTTTGTCACGAATTTTATAGATTTTTTCTTGATATCCAAAACTGGTTTGTAAAATTTATTCACAATTAATTAATAGTTTATTCACATTAATTAATTTCAACGGCCAATAATTTATTTTAATAACGTCCCACATTTTTAATTTTAATGGCGGGTAAATTTTTCACATTTTTCAAAATTAATTTTTCTTATATTCAAAAAATTCCAATTTTTTTTGGTAAAAATTCTTTACACTAGCAGGCGATTTTTAATTGATTTGTAAATTTTTAAAACACTTTTTCTTAATTTTCACAAAATTAATAATATGTAAATTTACAAAAAACAGAAATTAATATTTAATTAGAAAAAGTCGATCAAAATAAATTAATCCAAATCAGGACCATCGCGCCACCTATGGCAGGACAACCAAACTTCAGATTGATTCCTGTTCCTGCCTCTTCCTTATCAGGGTTTCCTTTACTACGCATGAACGGAAGCGGGAGAAAAATTCCAAAAATTTCGTTTTGTAGTTTTATTATTTGCATTAATTTAAAATAAGTCTTTACTTTCTTACAAATATACATAATTATTACCTATGATTTATATAATACAGGATTATTAAAAAAGCGTCTTCGACTATGAACATAGTATTTTCCAAATTCACATCGACTGCTATATTTACAATATACACTAAAAGTTATGTAAAATTTATAAACTGCTCTACGCAACTATGGAATGTAAAATTAATAAAATAATTTGTAAATTTATCACTTCACAAAAATTAAAATACATAATCTCGTAGGTACTGCAAAATTAAACTTTTGAGGCCTGTGCTTCTTGATAGCTTTGTAATCTATAAAGCTTATGATTATGATTTTTAAATTGTCCAATATTGTCTGAAAATGAAACACGTTTTGAAAAAAAGTCGGATAAAATTTTGTTGTTTAAAATTGATGCTAGAAACTGTTCCACTGTTATGTACCACTCGATTTCCTGTTTCACATTTGGATTTCCGTTCCTATCTGGAGACTAAACAGACAAAAATTAACAAATAACGACAAACTTTACATTACAAAACTTACATTGGCAACCAAATTTTTGCTATTGGTTAAAGTTGATGCTGCTACGGTAACCAAGCTGTCTTCTGAATCTTCACGATTAACAAAAAATTGTTTACTAACATCCCCTAAACTTAATAATAAAGTACCGGCATCGGTTATTGCGTTATAAAGTTCCTAGAAAATAAATTTTTTTATTTCAAATCACGTAAGGATGGGTAAACGGCATGTTCCAGAATTCGTTTTCACAGAAATAAGTTTTTGTTAGGTGCATTTCGCCAGCCCCCCACTCCCATTTCGAATTTTGAATCTAAAATAATTTAAATCGATTGTACCTTCTTTATTTATGTTGTACCAATTTTCATTTTAAGATTTTGCTATAGCTCCCCCTCCACTGCATTTTAAATTTTGGTTTCAAAATAATCTAAATTGTTTATACTTTGTTTGTACCGGTTTGTATTTTTATTACTTTTGGTTATCCCATTTTGTTTTAGAAATATTTCAAAATTTCTAATTCCATAGGAGACCAAATCATTTGTATTTTCCTGTTATGTTCTACTCAATTTGCTTTAGAAATTTTACAAAATATTTCAATTTTGCATTCATAAATTGTTAAATGACAATTTAGCGGAAAGAACTGGTCTGACAAATGTGAGACTGGAAATGGAAATTTTAAGAAATTAACTATAAAATTTTCAATTCATGCGGCTGTAAAGTGGATGGTTACCTACCATGATATAAAGTTCTCTTACGAACACAATTACTAGTTTACTGGGGGGTATGGAATAGTATGGATACTTTAAGTCCATATTCTGTGATTGCTTTTATTAAATAGAAACAAATACATCTACATGTCGCGTCAAGCAATCACCCATACAGGGTTCCCACTGAATTTTCCAAATCAAATTCCCTGACTTTTCCAGACTAGTGGGAATCCTGCCATAATAACGTCACGATTTATCACGTTATCACAATGAAAAACATAACTGCAATATTTAGCTCTAAGCTGTTTTCCGGCATTGGCCCTTGTGACGTCGCTCGTCGCCGTGTTGGCTGCAGCCGTCTACTTCGCAGTCCCCGTTTAGGATATTAAAAGAAAAATGCACATCATGTTGGAAAAAGAGGGGTGGAGTAGCCTAAAACCATAAGACATATCACCAAACAAGGGGGGGGGGTAAAAAGGTGACCTTAAAACCTTCACGTGATTAAACGACTAAAGGATTGGAATACAAAAAATAGCAAATGCAAACTTTTAAGTGTGGGGGAGTTTACCTGGAATGTAGTTTACCATTATCAGGTGGTTTTGGAGTGCAGTTTACCATGCCCCAATGGGGAGACCTGTTTTAAAATTTTGTAATAAATAATGATGTTATCACGAAATCTTAAAATGCCGCTATCAGGCAACAGAACTTTGGTTTAGCAAAAAAAAAGATCTCCTCATTTTGTATAAACAACAACATATTTCAGTGCAAACGAATTCTGGGAGATCCACTCAGCCTGCATGAATAGAAATTGATCAGCTACATACTATCCACATTTCATTACGTTAACATTTCTGTTCTGGTTATTATACCCTGAAACTTACTTGTTCGTGTGGTTGAACGTTCACAATGTCGTAAATCGTCCTCCACAGCATAATAAAGTGTGGACGGGTCATTTTTGGAACACTTTTCAAATTGATTTTTGTATCTGTGTACTGAACTACCGAACGCAAATTCGTCAAACTTCTCTTTTCCCATCTAACCTCGGCCCCTTCAGCCTGTTGACTGGACGCTCCTGCTTCTTCCATAGATTTTGATCTATCAAGTGAACTGTTGAAAATAAAAAAAAACTTAGCAAACTGCAAACAGTCAGAATGACATAAATCATTTTTTCACGCTGCATTAGATATTTCGGTAACACTTAAAATCTCAAAAAATGTCATTAATTTCAAAATTGCTAGTGAAACTCAACCCAATAACTATTTTTATTACTCCAAATGTCATGAAGGAAATGCGAAGAAACATTAGCTATCGTTACACAATTGGCAAAGATTGTCATCCCGAACCAGAACCGGGAGAGTGCCCAGATCCCTGTAGAAAAGTAAAAAAACCCAGGCCCTTGTCACAAGCATCACAGGCATGCATGGATAGGAATAAACCTGACAAAGTAGGAGCTAAACCAGAAACTGAATCTGAAGATCTCGATGACTTTGGAGATGCCAGCTACAACATCATATACAAAAGAGACCCCAAAGTCAAAGGGGTTAAAAAACGTAATATTTTCAAATTATTTTGATCTTGTAGTTTTTATGACGCCATTTTTACAGCTGGTAAATACACCTCATCAAAGTGCGATCCATTTCCACGTGACGAAGACAAACTTAGAAAAAAACTTAACAAGTGTAAGCCGAACATGAGACATCCATGTGATCCACCAGTGCCTGAGCATTTATGTTCAGTAACTAAAGGAAAACTTTTAGTATGTATCGGCCATTGGGGTCTCTAAGATTGTCTATTTAAATGTTTTCAGTATACTACAAACGAACGCCCAGAGCAAAAATTACCAAATAGTCCAAAGGGAAATTGGAATTACACTGACCGACGTAATAAAACGCATTAAACAGAATAAAAATTTGTGCAGTAATTTAAATGGAGAAAAAAATTGTAAATATTAGTTATTAAAATATCAAGCATAAAATTCTCAGCAAATTGTAAAGAAATGAAATATTAAAAATTTGTTGTTAAACCTAAAATCCAATTAAGAATAACTCCAAATCACTTACTGGTTGATAGAGTTTGTTGGTGTTGAATCATCAGACGCAATACTGGCGCTTTCTAAAGCAACACTTTGTTGTTCTACGTTGTCAAAAAATTCAACGGCTTCGTTTGCGATTTCGTCACCATACTCGTTCCTGTCGGGCGATATTATGTCAGCTAAAGGCAACAAAGGCGGTAAATTTAATATGTAAAGTAATTTCAAACGTTGTGGCGCTTCTACAGAACAAGTGTAGCCTAACGACATAAGCAGTTCGCGGAAATTTAAAAATCCATCTCCGTTTTCATCAAACAACTAAAAATAAATTTTAATTACTCAAGTAAAATACTTGGGAAAAAATAAGGACCTACCCTGAAAATTCTAGCTGCAAGGGAATCAGAATTTTGACCTTTGCCCCAAGGCGATAATGCAGTAAAAAGCAGCTTGAAATATTCAAAATCAACCCTGTATGCTTCGTAAGGTTGCAAAGACATATCGTACCTATCGGGCATGTATCTTTTTTGACTCAACAACTCTTCTCTAACCACAGATAGTAAATCCTAAAATGTAATGTATAACTTGTGCAAAAAACCATCGTCAAAATTAACCTGTATTTCTTGCTGTGTGAAAAAATTATCATTTACGACCGTACGAATGACATTTCTCGCAGAGTTGCTTTCCAAATCCTGTACCACCTTTAAACGCGATTTCAATCGTAGTCTTTCAATTTGACCTGTTGTTAGAAAACCGTACTTAGTGTAAGCATCGTAGAGTAAAGTTTGCACAGAAATTGTCTGGATAAAGAAAGGAGAGTTAGATAAAATTCATAATTTATTAAAAACGATCTAGTCTTACTCGCTTCTGTGAATAATAATCCTTACTTCTGATGGCACCGCGCCCTTCGTCATTATAAATTCCGTTCAAATATTCGGAGAGAAGTTGCATGGCTTCTCCTTCGTCATTGCAGCGTAACAATTGCTCTTGATTTAAATTTAAAATCATTAGGGCAACTTGAAATATCACTTTAGCTCCGTCGTAAAAGAAGCAATCCATAATATTTACTGCGCTTTCGTAAGGCATCACACTTAAGAAGATTGTCAAAAACCAAGACAGCGAAATTATTTTGATCATGTGCAATTGGGTAAGTTTGTCATAGAGCGAAGGTAAATGTTCGCAAGTTAAATCGTCGAGAACACCTTGATCGACGACGGCACCCACCACTCTGGTGTTGTAATAATCGGGCAATAGATTTTCGCACAAGGTTACCAATAACCAAAACGCATCTTCCTCAGAACAATAAATCAGTAAAACTGATGCAACGATATTCATTGCTTGACAGTAACCGATGTTTGGGTTACGAAGAGCATAAGCACATAAAACTCTTCGTAAAGCATCGATTCCGACAATATCTTGAAAAGCCTTGTGTTCCGGTAAAGATCTATGCAAATCTCTTTCAATTTCATCATTGGCAGTAGATTTTGCTAGGAGTGCTTGATCGACGAGAGTACGATACATACCATGATAAGTTGCCTTTTCGTTAGCAGCTCCTAAAGAGTAGAACTGTTTAAATAAATAAAAGAATAACGAAAATTAAGAGAACTACCAGAAAATGACATCCAAATTTCCAGCTTTAAATTGTCTGGTATCCCGGTCAAAACTAGTTTCGCTATGTCGGTTGTTCGGTACATTGAAATCCCACGACCGTACTCGTTGAAATGTATCTCCCAGTCACGTTCTTTTAGTTTTTGTTTCTTATCAACTTCCGGTACCGGACTGAGAGGAAATATAATACGGAGAGGTGGCTGACACTTCCAAGCAGAGGTATCACCAATTTCAGACTCCCTTCCTTCAAATTGATTTCTACAACAGAAAATTGTATTTCTCAGTGTTTTCCTTTTGAATAAAGCTTACGTTGTTTCCTTTGTTCTCGCGAGGAGTTCACATATTTTTGCCACTAGAAAATCTCGATCCAACACTTGAGCAAACAAAAAATTCGTTTTATCTACTTCATTTTTGGTTGAGACGATTATTGCGTTATCGAGCAATGCATTAGTTGCATTGTTTTCAATTTTCTCGACTACGTTTACGTCCCTTAAGGGAACGATTAAACTGACTAACGATTTTACCTAAAGAAAAAAGGTTTGAGACTTTGAAAAGAAATAGTAAAATTAAATTTTCTTACTCTGCTATCAAAACAAATGTAATTTTGGGAGAGGAAAAGACGTCCATTGACGTGCTTTTTATTAAACGGAGTTAGTAGGGTGCAGTCGATTGAACCGTCCAGTTTTTCGGTTGCAGGTAACCGGAACATTAAACGGTAGGCCTCTGAGTGTGCACGAGCGTCGAGATCTCGTTTAAGAAATGATGGTTTCTTGGGGACATTCTTGCTGAAAAGCAAATTAATTTAGTCCCGATTGATTTTTTCAGTTCGCCCAGATCCTCACCTTAACTTATTTAATAATTCGGTGTCTTCGTAAAAACATCGCTTTTCGTCAATTAATCTGTAAACAAATGTAATTTTCTCAGGAAATCCAAGAGGTAAATATACAAATATATAGAGGACACTTTTCTAAGAAAAATATTTAACAAAATTTTTTTTCTAGATTGAAACCTTCGAGAGTTAGGCCTCTTCAAAGCATTTTTTTTTAATTTTCGCCTTTACATGGCCATATCTCGAAAAATATTGATTTTTCAGTAAAAGTGCTAAAGTGCTTTTTTAAAGAGCTTGAAATAATCTACAAACTACATTTAAACCATTTATTGCCTAAAATCAACGGCTTTCGAGTTATGAATTAAAGTAAGCAAAAAAATGTTGAAAATTTCGAACAAACATTTTACACAAAATAAAATTATGTGTAAATACCTTTTTGCAGTTATATCTGCCAATTGTTCCATAAGACTAAATGTTTCATTTTTATTTAAAAGCATACTGAAGTTGTACTCTTCCTTTCGAGTGGACACCAGAATCGAATCAGGAAACAATAAACTAGTTTGTTTTTTCAATTTTGTAACATCCGACCATGGAATAATAAATTTTGTATCTAAGCCTAATATATAGGCATGAAAAGATAAATAATTGACGGATAAGTATAACCATCCTTGTCGAGGGACACGTCGTTTCCAATAACTTGAAAGAAAATTTTGAAAATTAAATATAAACTAACATTTTCATGATTTACCTGCAAGCATAATAATTTACAAGTTTTTCTTCAGGTGGCATTCCAAATAAACGATGAAATTTCTCCATTGTCCTCTTAAATGATTTTGTTGCTTCGTCTACAAAAATAAAATTGTGTCGCATAAAAATACAAATAACAGTATCTGAAAGTATCGGATTTCAATGATGATTTTGTGTTAAACTAAAGGGTGATCTAAAAGTTAGCACTCTTTTAGGTTTGAAAAACAGGAATAATAAAAAATATTTCAAAGAAATTGCCACACAGTTGACACTGATATCTCAGTAAACAAAAATGTTATCATTATGGTAAGAATTAATGAGGATAATAATAATTATGCATTAATTGAAATTAATGCAGGAGCTCACTCACCGTCAGAAATTTGTAGGTCATTCTTGGTTGCAATAACCGACTCAATTTTACAGGTAACAAAATCTGTGATGTCGTCCTCTTTATCAAAAGTTGTTAAAGTTTCGGCAATGTTTTCCTTTAACCACTCCCAGTCATTTAATATTTCCTGTCTGGTCATTGAGCAAGCAATTTCTAAAATTCAAAATCGTTCAGAACAGATGTTATGTAAATTTAGGATGTAACGTACGCCAATAAACTTCCGACGATTGAGTCTGATGCAAAATTCTATAAGGGGGTGGTTTGGTATCGAAGATGCTATCCATCGTGCCAACCAGTATCGAAGACAGACTTCTGGACGTCCCGTGTCCTCGACGATGTTGCAAGACAAAAAACTTTGTTGATTCTTCCGTAACCCTGCAGTAACGATCCTTTTAGTATCGACATATGGAAATTCACCGAAAACGCAAATTCGCGTCTGTTATATTTGCAAAACCATAACTTACCATAGTGCGTTTTTTAATAAAACTTCTTGAGGCTTCACCCACATTTTAAAGCAACGTCTTTGTTTGATAACACCAAAATCAATCAATCATTTTATCTGGCAAGTCTGCGTCATAACAAAAAATAAAGAGAAGCGTAGCGATTGGTTTTTAAATTATTGTTAAGATTTTTCCAATATTTGTACTTAATTCCATATCAAATCAGTCGCAACTTTGAACGAAAATGTTAAAATTTGATAAAAATAACCCAAAAAGTTATCGACATCTGTCGAAATTCAAGTACAAATGACATTTGGTCAGCTGTTAGGTTAAAACATCTTTTAGGCAATTTTTCGCGTGCTAGGAATTTGTGACGTTAAGCAAATTTGGTCGTACGAAAGTGAACTTTGGAAAAGATTTAAATTTCTTATCTCGGAAGAAAAATAAACAATCTGATAAGGAGGGGTTGATATGCAGATTTTACCCTGGTTTAAATGAAAGGAACAAAGTGTATGAGAGGTTTTATATTTACTTTATGTACATTTAAAAACTTATAAAATTAAAATATTAAAACTAATTTTAATTACATAAGTACTACATACACTTACAGTGTAGCTGTTCAGAATGACTAAAAAATGAGAAAATCAAAAATTACAATTTTTCTAATAAATATGACTTGATCAACACTGGTTATTAATACATGAACTTTTTTAATTTTTAGCTGTACAATTTTAATTCAAAAAATATATATTATACAATATTAATAAATACATTCTAAGCACACAAATTATAGGCACTTTTTAAAGTGTCGATACAATTACAGGTAATTCGCAATTATTCATTATTAAAATGATAAGTTATAACAATATGTACAATAATTAATACAGAGCGATATAATCTGATAATGTGGAATGGCAAATAGTAATGAATTCATTTTTCTTCATCACAATCGTAAAAAATTTCATAATAAATACAGAATAGTTTACCACTATGTAAAAAATGTAGCACCCACAGACAACGCTCGCATTGGTTTCAATGGTCATCGTGCAATAAAAACTTTATTTTCTTTCTCGAGATTGGGAAAATAAAATTTTAATTACAACCCTTCAGAACAAACAACTTATCTAGACTCAATGTGAGCTACCCTGCTTGAAAACTAATTTAAAACAATCAAAACATTAATGTTAAAATCAAAACAGAAAACTATCACTAATGTCATTTAAACATAACTAACTTATTTTGTAAGACGCCGATTGTTAACACAAACCTTCAATAAAGTATTTACAAATAAATAATTAATTCGTGTTAACAAAAATTATCACTTTAATCCTAGATTGACTTTGATATTAAAAAAATAAAATTAAAATAGTGATCGTATAAAACTTCAATCGTAATTAAAATTTGCTTCCAATTTTCTTTTAAAAAAATCAATTGATAGTTGCAAAAATAAGAGCATTTTTGTCCTAAACTAATGAGTATTTTGATTTTAATCTCACAAATTAATAGTAAGAAAGATTACAATTATTTGTAAATTGTACCGGTCGAAGACTTTCGTCATATAAAAATCGATTTTACAGCAAAACTTATCGGACTTATTTTTGTTGCAAATTTCGTTACCTCTATTTTTGTTTATATGCATTTTTCTATTTTGTTGCACCGTTACTGAGTGGCAGTTACTTAAAAATAAAAATGTATATAAATAAAAAGGGAATAAAATTTGCAACCAAGTAAGTCGGATAAATTTTGTCTTCAAAAGGTAGAATTTACATTGCTAACATAGATGTATAGAGTTCTTTTATGTAAAAATACAGGATGACAACATCTTTGTTAGTTGAATGTAGAAACGTAGGTAGGAAATCGACAATTTCTTAGAAAATGAAGATGAAAACCTATTGTTTATACAGACTGGTTCTGTTGTCATTTAGCTTGGAAAAATTTTTTTTCGGGTGCAGGTAGAATGCTCTACCAAATTTAAAATAGATATAATTTTTTATAGACCAAGTTTTGGTGAAACCAAAATTATTCACCAAAAATAAACTTGAAAAATATCAAAACAAATACAGGGTGTCCCGGATACACTTGACATAACTTTTTAACAAAGTTTTCTTTCTAAATTCAAAGCTTTTTTTAAATTTCCACCTTCGCATGACCATCCGAAGATATAGACTTTTCAGTAAAATGATTTAAAGCTTTTTTAAAGAGCGTGAAATATGCTAAAAACTAGATTTAAATGCTTTAGTGTCTAAAATCAACGGAAAAAAATGTTGAAAAATTTGTGTTTTTTTCAAAATCCTGTATCTTTTAAACGAAACATTTTACAAAAAATATGACGCCCCATTCCGTATAGGAAATTTAACGGACTACAACTTTTGTCTAATATAAATGTTTGAAAAACCAACTCATTTCACAGAAAATCAGAAAATAATAAACAAGGCAGCTACACAACAAAAAATTGAATTCATAAAATTTTCATTTTTATTCAAAAATTATATTATAATGACTACCCTAATTTTCAATACACAGTCGGGTTCGTATTAAAAGATGGTGTATAGTATTTCCTCTTTTGTTACATTCTCCATTAATTCCTTTCTAGTGTCGTTGTTGCCAACGCATCTAATAAAAAATAATCAAGAGGAATTAGATCTGGGAATCTCGCAGGCCAATTAGTAGTTCCTTCTCTTTTTTTACCATTTTTCAGGTATGTTTTATTTAAAAATAATATATTTGAAGCCCAAATTGTGCGTATTGAAAATGAGGGTAGGTAGTTATTTTGAACATTTACATAATGTAATAGTTTAACCTTTATTAATAAAAAAAATTTCAATAAAATTGAAAATTTAAAACAAAAAATAAAAAAGCTCGAATTTTTCAACATTTTCTTACTTACATTAATTCATAACTCGAAAGCTGTTGGATTTAGACAATAAAAGGTTTAAATTTAGTTTGTAGATTACTTCACGCTCTTTAAAAAAGTACTAAACCATTTTTACTGAAAAATGAATAATTTCGAAGCTATGGCCATGTAAAGGTAGAAATTAAAAAAAAATGCTTTGAAGAGGCTAACTCGTGATGGTTTGAATTTAGAAAAAAAATGTTATTAAATATTTTTCTTAGGAAAGTGTCCTTTATCACCAGCAAACAAGCTAATATACCTAGCAAAAATGAAATCTTTCTAATGTGTTTCCGAAGTTTAGCTTATGCAATTATATTTCAAAAGAAATATGAAATTAGATTGAAAAGTTAAAGAGAGACGCCTAATTAAAAGTCACAACCTAATTTAAGTAGTCAATATATGCAATGGAACTATGGATAGCACTATCTAGGTAGTTAGGTAGTAATTACATAACTACAGCCAATTTAGTATTAGTTTGTACTATTTCACTTCTCCTACATAGTAAAACCCTTTGACTATAGCCAAAATGGACAAAGCATTCCCTATTCGACTTGCCAGAATGTTGTCAAGTGATCACTTAATATTCAGAGAACGGGGAAGTAAACAAAATCATCGACTATAAACAAATGTTAAAATTAGGTTATAATAAATAAATAATGAAAACAAAAACAAAAAATCTACCTAATTTACTAAAATTCACTTGCGCCTGTCCATTCATTCTATAGTCAAAGGTAACAACCAAGGGGTAAATATCTCGAAAATGTTATGTACATTTGTTTGGAATTCCAAGATGTTTACTACCCCTTGGTAAAAGCTGCTTATTAAATTTAATCAAAAGTGGGCTCTCAGACGAAGGACAAGGCAGCTACGATTTAACTTTAATATGAATGGAAAAAATTCAGTTATCTTCTACTCTAATTTATTCTGAGAGGTAAACACCAGAGGATTTATGATGTACACTCATGAGGATGTACAGAAGATGTAGGTGTATGTACATCTAAAGAGTCGGGTGTTTACCCCTCGTCTAATTCTCATGTTTGTGATGTTTTACACTAATGTAACCAAGTGAAATAGCAAAACTTAAAAATTATGTAAATAACATTTTCAGCAGTTCATATAACTCCTCCACCCCTAGGACTTGGAAATCTTGGGTTTTCTGGAATAAACTATATTAATCAGTGCTTTCGGAAGCGCAGGGGTATTACTCGTATAAAATCGTGTTTCTTTTGCATATCATTTCTAAACTCATTCAAAAAATAGTTACTTTTCTTACAAAAAAAACCTAATGATTGACTGGAAAAGCATTAGGTTTTTCACAAATATAAAATATTTTCCTCTGCTAGTTTTCTAAAAATTTCAGTTAGATGCTTCATAGTAAAAGCAGTAAAAAAGCCCAGAAAGACTTTATAATCTTAAGTCAAAAAAAAATTTAAAAACTTCGTGAAGATAATTCCCATATTTTTGATTTTAGGATCCAAGTGCAAGATTAGTATTTTCCATTTTAAAATTGTTTTAAAACCGCAAAAAAAGCTCTCCAGTTTTCCTTGAAACTATCAATTACAACAGAAAAAAGTATTGTTGATGATTGGTTTTTGTATTTACTCGACTAGAATTGGATTGTGCAATGGAAAGCAATTTTCAAAGTAAAAAATCAAATTATTGAATCACCATTTTACCTAAAACTTAACTTATAGCTTACTCGACAAATTATTACGCTATATCACTTGGCTTTGAATGGTTTTCATTAGAATCTCGTTCTTTAAAAAAACCCTTTTCTGTTTTACACTCTCTTATGGTGACAGTTTTTAAATTAACCGTGACGTCCGTAATAAACACTTGATCTACGACAGGGTTCCTAGCTAACCAATATTCCGAACTGGGACTAGTTAATATGGGCGTCACTTCACTCATCACACCATTATTATTATTATGTCCATTCACTAAAACGTGCCTACCGTTATTTACAACATTATTGGTTTTTTCTACACTTTTTGGTGGACACTCTTCCTTTCCATCCGAAGCACATTGTTGTTCTGTCCTTGTATCTTCCAATTTAATATTATCAACCTCAGATTTGATCAGATCTACGTTCACTTCCACTGGAGTGTCTTCACTTTTAACAGGTTTTTCCGCTTTAGGTTCGGGGGTTACTTTTACACTCGCGGGTGCCACAGGTTCTTCCTCACTTTTGCACGAATTTCTTCTACCGTTAACTCTAGGTTGTGACGACACCGGCGCCGTTGTCGACTTTGGCGATGCCAACTTGGGAGGAGACAATTTAGCTACTTTTGTGGGAGGCGGACTGCTACTGCTACCGGGACTGCTGGTAGTTATCGTCACACCGATCTTACCTGACTCTTTCGACAAAACCTCTGCCTTACGTTTCGTTCCCACCGCATCTTTCCTATTTAATATTGGAGTGTTATCCTCACTACTGGAACTACTACTGTTTTCGGCTTCCACATTGCTAACCACAGTCGGTAAGGCAACTTCTTCTATAACTTCTTCGATGGCAGCCGACCGTGCATTTTCATCTATCCTCGATACGGTTTCAGGTTTACTCGAAGCTTTATTTTTGGAAGTGCCCTCATCTTGACTCTCTTCGCCACTGACGTGACCCTCGTCTTCAGTCTCGGGAAGTTGTGTCTGCTCTGCTGGTCGTTCCTTCTTTTTTGGACCCCTCTTATTCGGCGTTGCATCAGACTTTTGGGAACGTTCATATAAATCTATCAAACGGCTATCTAATATATTTTCTTCGGGCTCCCACGTATTATGTTTTTGACTCCAGCCTTTCCATTTTACAAGATACTCCACACCACCCTAAAGTTATATTATTTAAATATTAGAAAGCACCAAAACGAAACAACCAAACTTGGCGGCAACAAACAAGAGCTATTAAACGTCTCAGAGTGCAATAACCACTATGTGTTAATTTACCAACCAAATTTGGTTATGACCCACATACATACAAATCGAGCAAACAATTAACATTGGGGAGATTAAATTTTAGGAAATGGGATAATATAAAGCGTCAAAAACGGTAATACGTACTCGTCTAATCCTCTTTTTCATAATCCGTTCAGCTGCATAAACCCGATCGCCCAACTCCATTGTTGTTGTTATTATGCAAATTATTTAAGTTAACAGGAAATGTTTAAATCGCACTTTAATTAATCATAATATCCATAATCAAATTAATAAATTATCAATTACATGTTGCGTATATTTATACGCACAATTTTCAAAGTATAAACAAAAACTTTCCAACCACTTAACACGGTCGACATCTTTACGCTGGTGTGTACGATCAGTGTTGCCAGTTCGTTTTTCAAAATAATTCACACCAAACAATTACGTCTCACGTTGTTAAAATCGAATAAAATAAGAATTTGTGGCGAATTCGATAATAAGAATCAATTAAAATGTAGATTGTCGAAAAATCTGAAAACGACAGGACGAAAATAAAAATTTACTGCAATAGTAAAATGTATAAGGTTGGGACGAAAATGTGGTCCTCTTCATAAATTATCATATCCGCCATAAATCTGGATTTATGATTTCTTTCACCCAAAACAAAATTTTTAGTAATCTTCCGGTGGTGAAACGCAGGACCGGCGCTTTAAATATTGGCGTTCCAGTCAATAATTATTCATTTGAGTGCTCTAAAATCGAAAAAAATACAAATGCTATATAGACAGTGGCGGATCATCTCCAGGTATTTGGACCAGCTGTTCCAGAGGAGCAGTGTTCGGAAGTATGTTGTAAGGGGGATAGGGGATTTGGATGGGTGGGAGTTGTTTGAATTTGGAGTTGGATGGGTTGGGAATTTTGGGAAAAACAATTAAATTAACCTTGACTGGCGGTTAGTGATTTTGAAGCAAGGATGCGTTTCTGGCTTTTCTGGGAGCTGCGCAGATTAAAAAAAAAAGAAAGCTGAATCTCGTTAATCCATTCATGCGCGTCAGTTGTAATTAATCCACATACAATTCTAGCACGCTTCTGCCGCTCCTGCTACCACTTATCATTTTTTGGTGAAAAAAACATTCTGGTTGGTCGATTTTTTTTACCAGCCAAAAAATATATTAAACTAATATTAGGACTAAAAATATTTGTCCAATATTAGGACTAAAAATATTTGTCCAATATTAATCCAAACCGGGAAATTTGAATTTTTAAGCAAAAATGAGGGAAAATTAAACTTTTGGCTACAGAATATTAAAGCTTTGAAAAACATTTATTTATGTGCCTTACTGTTTAGAGCAGAGATTCCCAAACTGGGTTCCGCAGAACCTAAGGATTCATCAGGGTTTCGTCGGAAAAAACTGGAAAATTTTTTGTTTTTGAGCAAAAGTGAGGGAAATTAAAACGTTCGGCTAAAGAAAATTAGAATTTGAGAAACTTATTTATTTTTGTATTATAAAAAAAATTGTAATTGCCCCACAGCATATCAAGTTCAGCAGCAACTTTTTGCGTTACTTTGAAAATATAGAAAAACGGGAATCACCCAGTAGCGGGAAAAGAAATTAAATAATTAAATATTATACCGCTAAAGAATAGATTCACCGTCTAGCTACCCGTCCGCGGACGGGCTTTCCAGCTAGTAAATAAATAAACAAATACATAAAAATAATTTAAAGTTATTTAAATTTTAAAACTTCGTGGTAAATAATATTTTTATCAGGGGGGCTCGGTCCTTTTTTTTTTGTGCATTGGGAGTGGGGAAATCTTCAAAAGACACCACCCTGGTGTTTGGGTGGTAGTGTCGGATTTTTACCGACTAAAACCCCACTCCAAGAAGTTGCCGGGAAACGCTGACGCATATCTTCCGCACAATCTTCAGCTTCCATCTTGGTTCTGCCCGTTCGGGTCTTGTGCTTTGGCGGACAATATCGCCACCAACATCCTTCCTATGGCTGCCCAGTTTCCCTCACTTTCCAACATAAGTTCGACGAGGTTGTTTGGGCTGATGTCAGTGCCCAACTGCGTTGCGGTTTTTTGTCGTATCTGGCCCCATTTGATGCAGGAGAAGATGGTATGCTCCGCATCATCGTTTTCTCCGCAGTAGAGACAGTTGGGGGAGTCCGCTCTGCCGAACATAATATGAAGGTAGTTCCGAAAGCAGCCATGCCCGCTGAGCGCTTGGGTGATTTCAAAGTTGATCTCTCCATGCCTTCTCGAGGTCCATTGGGCTATGTCCGGAATGAGGCGGTATGTCCACCTGCCTTTGGTCGAGTTGTTCCAGCTGCTCTGCCAGGTGTCGTTGATGTTTTTGGCTCTTTTGTCGTATTCTTCCTTGTTTTTAATACGGTATTTAATTTCTCTCAGTTCCGGCTTAAGGTGAATGGGGAGAAGGGAAGCAAGAACCAGAACCGCGTCGGTGGATACGGTCCTGTACGCGCTACATATGCGCAGGGCTCCTCTTCTCTGGACGGTCTCCAGCAGTTTCCTATTTGTTTTGATTTCCAGGGCTGTCCTCCATACCGGGACGGCGTACAGCATAATAGACTCTGCCACCGTACCTAGGAGCCTCCTTCTGGCTTCGCTGGCGCCCATCTTGTTTGGCATTATTTTTTGAAGCGCCTCCGTTAATGCCGTTGCCCTCTTAGCTACTCTCGAGATATGGGGCTTGAAGGAGAGGCAGCTATCTACATCAATCCCCAGGACCCTAGCCTGGTCACTCGTCGGGACCACCTGTCCGCCCACCATGAAGTCAATGGGCCTCCTGTGCCTCTTCCCCGAAGCAACCACCGCCTCGGTCTTTTCCGGGACAATCTGCAGGCCCCTGTCGGCCATCCACTCGTAGATCTCCTCTACTGTCCAGTTGACCAGATCCTCCAGCTCGCTCTCCGTGGAAGCCTCAGCTTCTACTGTGATGTCGTCAGCAAAACCTGTAATTCTCACCCCAGGTAGCATGGGGAGCCTGAAGACGTCATCGTACATCACGTTCCACAGAAAGGGGCCGAGGACAGAGCCCTGTGGGACGCCACTGGATATTGGTATGGTGTGCTACCACAGCTGCTCCTCCACCAACAGCTGTCTTCCTCGAAAGTAGCTCGCCACCATGTTCAATAGGTAGGGAGACACCCCCCTGCTCTCTAGTCTTTCCAAGATAAGTTCCCATCTTGCTGAGTTAAACGCGTTCCGGACATCCAACGTAATCAGGGTCGCGTAGCGTCTGCTCTTCCCGTCGCGCCCCTTCGCCCTGGCAATCCGTCTGACCATGCCATCCACTGCATCCACGGTGGACCTTCCCTTCCGAAACCCATACTGACCGTCCGCCAGGCCTCCATTTTTATCAATCTCCTGTTGGATCCTATTAAGTAGAAGGCGTTCAAATAGTTTGCCAACATGGTCTAGGAGACAAATAGGCCTGTACGAGCTCGGAAGGTGCAGGGGCTTGTTGTAGAGCTCGGTCCTTGGGGGGGCACACTTACCCCTTTGCCCCCCTCTAAATACGCCACTGGTCTTGGCATTCGACTTGGTTCGGTCGGTGTTCATGTCGTTTGGACAAAATTGGCCTTCTAAGGTGTCCGCGAAGGTTTCGGTTTTGTTCTCGTCTGTTCGGGCTATTCCGTGAATACCAATGGTTGGGAGGCATCGGGATCGAATTGTTGTTTGTTAGGGCTTTGGCTATCGATTCTTCCTCGTCCATGATTCGTCTGAGATTTTCTTGAGTTCGTTTTTGACCTGACGTTTGAGTTGGTTTGCCCTGGTTCGGCCTGTTAGGTGCCATGTTGTTCTTGCTCTATTTTGGGCTTTCTTGGATTCTTTGATGAGGTCTTTGACTTCCAGCGAGAGGAGGAAGCGTCTGGAGTTCGACAGTAGAGTGGATTGTTGCAATTTTCCCCAGGTTTAATCGCAAGTGGTTTTGGAAGACTACCCAGTCGACTTTGTGCTTGGGGTGGTCTTGTTCTGGAGTTGGATTTCCTAGGTTGAAGAGTACTGTGCGGTGGTCCGAGTTCAGTGGTCTGCTAACTGTTAGTTGGTGGTTCAAGTTGACATTTTTGAAGAGAGCCTGCGCTGTCCTCATGGGTGGGGTGCCTGGAACAATATTGCATTTACCCGCTCCTATAAGTAAGAAAATCTCTTCTTTAATCCATATTTTTATAATTACTTCTCCTGGAGATCAATTATTGTTTTAGCTTTGTTATTATTGGATTAATAAGATATTTGTTCTTTTTCTTAATTTTTAACATCCAATTAATGAATTGGATTGATTGGATGTGTTCTGGTTTTCCACTCTTTATATCAATTTCTTTGTTTATATTTCAATAATCAATAACAATCGTAAACAAATAGATTATTTTCAATAGTTTTGTTTATTGTCATTGTTACTTGTTTTTACCTCTATTATGCTAAAGTCTCATCATTTATCTTAAGCCAATCACCGTTCGTAAGATAAAAATTATCTGAATGTATATAATCTGCATTGGATGTTCATAGTTCTCTAAGTGACCTCAACGTTAATTTTCTACTATTTTTGGTAAATGCAAATTTATAAATTTTGATTTCCTTCGAAAGAAGCCAAATTTATTGGTGACCCAGTTACGGTATTGTATGTCCAGTATAATTAATTTTCAAGTTCGTCAAGTTAATAAAAAATGCTAGAATTTTAAAATTTTAAAACATTTTCGCAAACCTCAACTATTTAACGGAAAAAATCTTCCGCTTCCAATTCATTCGTTTTGTCTTGTAACAGTTTTTAGTTTTATAAATTTCAGTCACGTTCTTCCTACGGACACTGACCGACTGAACATTTTTCGTTAACATTAATTTATTCAAATATCAATTAAAATAATAAATAATTTGTAGTACAACCTTTTTATGTGAGCAATTTATTGAAACGGAAAGGAAGTGTTTCTAATGCTTGATGTTGTGTTTCAGCAGTTATTTCAAAAATCATCATCAATGAAATTGATTTTCATTTCGCTAATTCTAGGTAAGTCCCACTAAATTTAAGTGCTTCAAAATTTAGCCGTTAATTTTACCTTATTAGGTTTGGCGAAAACCCAAGTTTATCCCCAAGAGGGACGCGCACTGTGCGATATAATCAGAAATGGGTAAATATGATTTCATTTTATGCCTTCCCGAATTAAACGATTTTCTAGGACTTGCCCAAACCGAAACGTAACATTCTTCATTTACACTCGTGACAACCAGGAGGATGGCGAACAAATTTGGATTGGAAAAAAATTGGAAAATTCCAATTTGTACGAAACACGCTATAACCCATCATATCCTTCCAAGATTTTAATTCACGGCTACAGTTCCAATATGTTCATGACAAATCAAATAAAAGATGGTACATTTTCTTAACAGCAAAATCGATTGAATTTTCTAAATTTTCATTTTAGCATATCTTTTACGCGGGCACTATAACATTTTTCTGGTGGACTGGAGCGAATTGGCCAAAGGTCCTTGTTATCCCGCAGCTGCTGTCAACTCGGAATTTGCAGGAAAATGCCTGGCGGAATTGGTCAAGAAACTTCAAATGTATCAGAGAGACATTCATTTGATTGGGTTTAGTTTGGGCGCTCACGTCGCAGGATTTTCTGGTGGATATCTGGGAGACAATAAAGTCTCTCGAATCACAGGGCTTGACCCTGCACTGCCTGGGTTTGCTATTCGTCGACTTGACCAAAAACTCGACCCCGAAGACGCAGAATTTGTCGATGTGATTCATACCAATGCCTTTATCCAGGGGATCGTAGAAGAATCGGGTCATGTGGATTTCTACGCAAACGGGGGTTTTTCTCAGCCTGGATGTTGGTCCGAATCAAGTGAGGCCTAATTTTGATGTAAATCAAAGATGATGGTGCAATTTTGTTTTCAGATCCTTTGGCGTGCAGTCATCACAGAGCGATCGAATATTTTACGGAATCGATTAACTCAAGAGTTGGGTTTTGGGGTTGGCCTTGCAATTCTTATTTGGAATACATATGGGGACGTTGTGTTCCTCACAAACCGCAAACACTCATGGGCGAATATGTTGATCGGACAGAAAGAGGAACTTACTTACTTGTGACTAATGCAGCCGAACCGTTTGCAATTGGGAGATATTTTGTAGAATTTTATGACATAAATGCGCTTCTGAGAAGAAAGTAAAAATAAATTAATTTTTTATTGCAGTCTTTAATTGTCTCAAGCGAATTCTAGCCGCCGATTAATTTAGATAAAACCGCGAATTATTCAGACAAAAATTTTGATTTTCTTGGAATGGAAGATTTTGATTAAACAATGTCGCTCCAGTGAATTTGTTATAATTTCAGTATAAGTGGGATGAAAATTAAATAAATTAAACCAGGAAGTAGGTACTACCTCCATATAACACAAATTTAAAAATTCAGAAACTGTAAAACAAAGTTTTTATAAAATATTATTATTGATTGGAAATATTTTTAATATAGTTAATATTGATTAGGTCATTATTTATATAAAACATAGGTATGTATTTATAAACTTATGTTGTGATTACTACTGGTCGTCACGAACTTACCAATTTAAAGGCCAATTATGTAAAATAGATTAATTTAACTTGACATGATTTGTCAGTTATCTTTCAATAAAATGTAATGTGAAATATTTGCGTACAGTTACATTTACAGTTGAAATGGATTTTTTAGTTAAATTTCTATGTTTGCTTCCTTTAGGTAAGAAAGAATGATAGAAAGTGCCAGATAAAAGTGATGCCATTTTCAAACAGTTTCAGATTCAAGTGCAATGAAATTTGATTCGAGATTTAACGACGATCATTACGCTAGGTCCATCTTGAGGACCAGAAGAGGAATCTTAAGATTAGGAACGTGTCACAGTGTCACATACAGGTGATTATCAAAATTTCGCTTTTTCAAAAAGTTCCCAAAACTAAATTGAACATTCAGAAAATTCTAGACATTGCTCCAACTCGAGCTTAAATTTCGTTCTCTACACTCAGCACAATGCATCCCATGGAGAGGACTTAACTTTAAACAAATCCAGTCTGTTGGAAACAAAGTTCGACGCTTCCCGACCCACGAAAATCATCATTCATGGATACAATTCGGACATGTTTCTGGATGACTTGGTGGATATAAAAAACGGTAAACTTTACTTTTTATATTAGTAAATTTAGAAACTGGAATAGAAGAAATTTTTAGAATACCTAAACGGCAACCATTCCGTCAACGTTATTTTTGTGGACTGGAGCGAGCTATCCAAAGGTCCCTGCTATCCAGCGGTGGTTTGGAACACCAGATTTGCAGGAAAATGCACAGCAGAATTGGTTGATCTTATTCGCAAAGCTGGAAATGCAGAAGTTCATTTGATTGGTTTCAGCCTTGGTGCTCACGTTGCGGGATTTACGGCAGATAATGTAAAATCGGGTGAGATTTCAAGAATAACAGGTCTGGATCCGGCTTGGCCCGGTTTCACCTTTGTGGGTGCTAAGAAATTGGATCCAAACGATGCAAAATTTGTCGACATAATTCACACAAATGCTTTAATCCAAGGAACAGTGCAGGAGTGTGGACATATCGATTTTTATGTTAATGGAGGTACATTGCAAGCAGGCTGTGGTATGGGTAGGTTCGACAAGTCCGTGTGGTTACTTTAAAAAACTTGAAACTTTCAGATATTTTTGCTTGTAATCATCACAGAGCACCCAAGTATTTCGCAGAATCGATAAATTCAGAAGTGGGATTTTGGGGATGGCATTGTTCATCGTACATTTCCAACACTGTAGGATTGTGTTCGCCTGCTCAACCCAGAGCGTTGATGGGAGAAAACGTCGATAAGAGTATTCAGGGTGTATTTTTTGTAAATACAAATAGTGAAGCTCCATTCGCAATGGGAGTTTATTCAAGTTAATGTTTGTGTGTGTACATTTTTATAAAATATAATACAAAATTACTATAATTTACGGTTCTACCAATTTCCTTCAAATGCATTTCCGTCAAACTGAGCTGGTGGGGGAGGGGGCGGTCCTCTTGGAAATGGCGGTCTAGGTCCGTTAAAGCCTGGTGGCGGAGGTCTCCAGTTTGGTGGAGGCCTAGCCGACGGCGGTGGAGGAGGTGGAAAGCTTCCTTGAAATGCCGGATTGGGACCTTGCCAGTTTGGAGGTGGTGGTGGCATCATTCTTGGTGGCGGTGGCGCACCAGGTACTTGAGAATTTGGTGGTGCAGGTGGTAATGGAGGGCAAGGCGCAACGGAACCAGCAGGAGGAGCGCCAGGAGGTAATGGCGGTTGGGAAGGTGGAAGAGGGGGCGGAGGAATTCCTGCAGGAAATGCTGCCGGTGGAGGCACCGGAGGAGGCGGTGGTGGAGGCATGTTTGTAGGAGTGGGTGGTGGCGGTGGCATCATGCCGGCTAATATTACTGGTGGAGGTGGAGGAGCCATGGCAATTCCTGGTGGCATCATACTCATGGGAGGTGCATCAGCAAACAATTGATGAGGTCTGTCAGCTTGCGATAGGGGATTTTGAGCTGCAAGCAAACGCTCGGCAGCTGAACCATGCCGTTCTCCTTTTGCATCTTTCTTAAATGCATACGAAACCGATATGGGACGATTACATAAATATTGACCATTCATGGCTTCGATAGAAGCGTCAGACGCTTCGAAACTCGCAAAATTTATAAAGGCAAAACCTTTTGAATTACCAGTTTCCGGATCTCTCATGATCTTGGGAGTTTGTAAAATAACACCAAACGCTGAAAACGTATCGTACAGCAACTTCTCATCTACCTCGGGATCTAAATTTCCGATAAATATATTTGCTCCGACATCCAGATTTTTCTGATGTGCCGATGCTTTATTGACTCGTATCGGCTTTCCATATAGTTTTATCATATTCATAATTTTTATCGCATAATCTGCATCTTCTTCCCCCATGAATTCAACGAAACCATAACCTTGGTGCATCATAGTCACCCTATCTTTTGGCATGTGAACGTTTACAAGCGGTCCAGACTGAACAAACAGTTCCCATAATAATGATTCGGTCACCTTATCGTCCAAACCACCGACGTAGATTGTGGCATCTAGAAATTGATGTTAGGTAAATTTAACAGAGAAATTACAATTACTTACCTCGATTTCTTTCAGCAATCGGTCCATTGGCCATTTTTAGCAGTTACTTAGGTTATGTTGTGGATGCCGGCCAAAATTCAAAGCTGTATTTTCGCGAGGGACCGGTTGGTTGTTTGCGGTTACGACTGGTACTTCTCCCACTACTAATTTTAAATGACCGCGAAAATGGAAACTAACCATACTTTTTTAAAAATGAAACAAGTAATATAATTTACTTTTTTGTGAGTATGAAATGTAAATTATGTATCAGAATTCCCAAAAACTTCATTCTAATTAAGATTTTAAAGAGAATTGGATTTTAATACGAATAAAACAATTTAACCGAAGCAGTAGCTTTCCTGGATTTGTTTAATTTTATTTTTATTTTTGCCGATATTTAATTATTAATTTTGCATTTTACCTTTACCTTAGAATTTTTAATTTAAAAAAAATAGTGGTAATTATTAATAAATAATTTTACAGTTCCTTGTCGGAACTATTTTATGCTATTTGTGATTACTACCACGTGAATATCTTTAGGAATTTAATATATTTTTGAAGAGTTAGATACTTTATTTGAAAAGCTATTATTGTACCTACAATTTTTGAATTCACAATCTAGATAAATGGAATAAGTATAACATAAATACAAAGAAATGTGCTCAATAATGTTTTTATCGTAGTTAAAGTACTCAAGAAATATTCAAATTTTAAATGTGGCGGGCACTTCACTACAACCGCTATATGTAACCACTGCCTGACAGCGGTTGCTTCGGTTAGGTAAATATTTGAACGTAAACTACCTCCCCTACAACCGTTTTGTCGCCAAAATAGCAGCGGTTGCAACCGGTTACTTTTGGTACCTCGCGAAAATACAGCTCAAATTTCACTTTATGTAATAATTAGGATATCTACGGCAATTACTTAATTAATGAATAAACAACGACAAAATCGTTTCACTCCAGAAAAATTAAACCATTTCGTTTGAATTATACAAATATCGACAATTTAGGTTATGTTTGGGGTCGCGTATTATCGCGTATGTCAGAAGTAGCCAACCTTAAAAAAGTACCCGAGTTTTTAATCAACCACAGTGGCGTATCTGCGCTGTGGCGGTTAGGGTTAGGTAAGAAGTTATTTTTATCGGAAAGTAAACCAAATAAATTACTACAAAAATTTTTTTAATAAATTCAATTATTTATTGTTAGTTATTTTTATATTTATAATATAATTATATTTTGTGCAAATTAAGCAGGCACTGCAATTTTTAATTTTTGGGATATTTCATTGGTGTATATATCTCATGATAAACATTAATTAGAGCCATCTCTTTATTTGAATGAATTATTTTCAATTCCAGTGCATATTTCCCATTGGGCATCAATGGGGGAAATTGAGTTTCATCGATTACGAAATTGCAAGAGCGATAAGTAATATCCTGTAAAGCATATAAATTAAATAATAATAAAGCATAAATAGAAATTATGTTCAATACCTTTAGAAAACGAAACGATGTCACGTTGCCACACTTGGTTAGCCCAAGCAATCCTATTGCGTTTGAATCCAAAGCTTTTTGTGCATTAACTTGATAGTGTATCGGAAAATTTCGATACTCGTTACTGAGAAATTTATACACTTGTACTAGTACCTACAAATATATTTTGTTTTAATTTATTTTTTTAATAAAAGCAAAGCAGTTTGACGTCTATGCTTCAAACTGCTGCAGAAACAAAACTAAAAAAAACTTCACCTCTGCTTTATCTCCCGAGTTAACTTTTAAAATAATTGTTGTATTGTGGGCTGTAGTAGTACGATTGAATTTAAACGGTATAATTTCGAAGAATTTAATATAATCTTTATTGTAGCTCATGAGTTGTATCCGGACATCTTTAAGTTTGTAGGTATGCTGGTGATGCTGGAAATGTCAGTGATGTTTTTAATGTATTACAATTTTCGTATTAATTTAGAATTATGTATAGATACTACCTTAGATAAAATAGATTCATTACAAGAAGCATTTTCGAAAAAAATTGCTAAAACTACTAATAGCAAAATAGTATTTTTCATTTTTGACTGACTTAAAGTTTAAACAATTTCATACTAAAGTATTAAATAGTGATAACGACTAATGGACTAATTTTCATCAAAAGAAATAAGCCGAAAAATAATTATAATTTTGTAATAATAATCAAAATAAACAAAATAAAGGTAATTAGGGAACCATTTATTTCAACAAAAATGGTTCCCTAATTACCTTAACCTGAAGGTTAATTATGCCGAAAATTATTTTATGAATTTTCCGACTTTTATCGTTTACATAACTTCCGGTGCTTTACTGCCTGGTCTCACATGGAGTGGACTCATAAGGAAATCCGGACACCCCGATGTTAACAATGTAAATTGCATGTTTTCAAGTCATTATATGTCATATACTCATTAGACATTTTTTGTTGCAAATTTCATTGCCTTCATTTTTGTTTATATACATTTTCTTATTTCGTCGCACCGTTTTCGAGTTATAGTGATTTAATAAAAAATACTCTATAAAATGCAAATAATATTTTCGTCTATATCTCATAAACGGTACAACGAAAGAGTAAACTTAATAAACAATTTTTCTTATAAATGTCATTTTCTAAATTTTTGTTTATATGCATTTTTTAATTTTGCGGCACCGTTCCCGAGATACAGATGATATTATTTTTTAAATCACTGTAACTCGAAAACGGTGCAACGGAATCAAAAAATGTATATAAACAAAATTGAAGGAAATGAAATTTGCAACAAAAAATGTCTAATGAGTATTGCTGTAAAAGCGATTTTTATATGAGAAAATATGACTTGAAAACGTGCAATTTACATTGTTAACATAAGGGTGTCCGGATTTCATTCACAATTTATTAAAAGTAGCACTAACCTCCTTGCATAATATACTATTTAAAAAAAATTGTATAGGACGTTTCAAAATAATTTTACTTTTTCTTGATTAAAATTTTAAATTAAATATACCAAATTTTGATTTATTTTATTCGCTCAATTGAGAGAAAATAAATGTTTAATTATTCTTGTTTATATGTATTTTTAAACATTTACTCACCATCGACGGTTTATAAACTTTTTGACATATGACGGGCTGTTGACGTATGGTTAGGTCAGTGTTTAATCGTTAAATTGACATAATGAATCATTTACATTAATTTGTGTGTGTTTCCGCATAGTTTCTAACAAAACTTATCGATAATAATAAAAACAGTAGCAAACACAATCAAAATGAAGCAGAAAATCGAGCTCGAGCAATGCCTGCACGATTCTCCCAAATTTCGGTAAGTTTTCTTTTGTTCCACTTTTGTTTATTGTTTTACACATTTGTTTTTAATTTTTAGACAACTTTTGGAAGAGGAGGAGTCGAGCATCGATCAATTGGAACAGAAATTGGATAGAATTTTGAAAATGTGTGGTTCGATGATCGACACCGGCAAAACTTATGTGGCACATCAGAGGTGGGACATTTTTTTAAAACTTTCTAGTTTTTGTTATCCTTCTTTTGTTTTCAGTTCGTTTGCGAATAGCTTGTGGGACTTGAGCACTCATTTTCGTGAGGATTCGCAAGTTTTAGCTGCCTTAAATAAGCTGATACACAGCTTGCAGGAGATGAACAAGTTTCATACAATTTTACTCGACCAAGCTTCCAGGACGATTTTGAAAAATCTAACTTCTTTTATTAAAAAGTAAGAAATCTCAGATAAAATCTCTCTGGAAAATAATTGTTGATTTTTAGTGACATAAAACACGTCAAAGATAGCAAAGCACATTTTGACAAAATTTCTGTCGAAAATGACAATATTTTGATACGAAATTCTCAAACGCCTCGCAGTAAAATAAACGAAGTGGAGGAAGTGCAAAATTTGCTGGTAGCCACGCAGTCTTGTTTCAAACATCAAGGGCTTGATTACGTTTCCAGTATTTGGCTTTTACAGGCAAAAAAGAGACACGAAATCATGGATACGGTAAATTGTCTTTTGTTGTATTGTCATTTCCAGAAAACAATTTTTTATTTCAGTTGCTGTCTTACATGCGTGCCTGTTCGACCTACTACCATCAGGGTTCCGATCTGTGTGAAGATTTGGACCCTTTCTTTAATAAACTGGGCGACGAGGTGAGCATTTTTTAAATGTTTTGACGTTTTTTATTTGTCAAAACATCAACAGATTGCCCAGTTACAAGAAGACACCTATAAAATTGAAAAAAACTTGGAAAATAGGCACTCAATTGTCAACCATCAGGAAACTAAATCGTCTCCATCAAAAGGTGGTCTCATATACGAAGGTTATCTTTTTAAGAGGACTTCCAGCACTTTCAAGTCGTGGAACAGGCGGTGGTTTTATTTGTACGACAACAGATTGGTTTACAGGTTAGGTTTTCATTTTTTCAATTTTTCGAATTTAGAATTTTCTATGTATTGTAGGAAACGTACCGGTGAAGACCAAGTAACTGCAATGGAAGACGACCTCCGTATATGTACCGTCAAACCAATTTTAGAAGGTGAAAGAAGGTTTTGTTTTGAAATTGTTTCACCTTCCAAGTAAGCTACCCTTTTAGTTTTTATAAAACAATAATGACCCCCTCCCTGTAACTTATAGAAGCCACATGCTGCAAGCCGATTCGAAAGAAATGTTCGATATTTGGATATCTGCTTTGCAAAAAAGTATAGGAGCTGCAATACACAGGATTCACGACAACATTCAAGATAACGTGAGAAGGGATTCCAGCACGAGCACAACTTCTGGTTCGAGCGGAAATGACAGTTACAATTCTGCTCTTACTTCAGTCGATAATAAAAACAGCAGGTGAGATTTTTAATTTTGTCCGGGAGAAAACCCTGCATGATACTTTGTGGTTTTAAGATTGTGGGTGCAGTTGTTAAAGATTCCTGGTAATAATTTTTGCTGTGATTGTGGAGCCCAACATCCCGGTTGGGCCAGTATTAACCTAGGCGTTACTTTATGTATAGGTAAGGTTAAATTTTATCTAAGTGACTGGTTATAACTTTTACATTTAAGAATGTTCGGGAGTTCACAGAAGTTTAGGTGTCCATTACAGTAAAGTTCGCTCTCTAACTTTGGATGCTTGGGAACCTGAAAGTATAAAAGTAATGGCTGAATTAGGTAACAGCATCATAAATAAAATTTATTTAGCCAATGTGCCAATCGATTTTGTGCGTGCTTCCCCTAACTGTTCCGGGTAAGAAGCCAATACACTGAAATTTACGAAAGGTAATCTTTTTTTTTAGTTCTATCAGGGAAGGTTGGATCAAGGCGAAATATGTAGATAGGCGTTTTATTAAAAATTTACCCGAATTGTCTAATTCGTTGCAACGAAGCTCTAGGTTGAGTATATCTAATGTACATAAGTGGAGTGTGAGGAAGTTACGAAGAAGGCCTAAAAGTTCTGATAAGGGAAAACATCAGAAATTAAAAACTGCCTCTTTAGTGCCTGATAACGATGCCATTATTACTAACGAAGCTAATACCAGTAGTAGCGTTATAAAGAAGGGCAACGCAAACGTTTTGCTCTTTGGTGGTGATTTAGACAAGCAAGTTTTGGACGAACCTCTCAATTTAAGTAGCGATCAAGATTCGACGGGTGGAGAAGAGGACGACGTGCTAGAGGAAGATATTTCAAAATTGGACCCCAATCTTTTGCTATACAAAGCTGCTGCTGCTCATAACTTGCCGGTTATGGGAGAAGCGCTTGCATTGGGTGCAGACAAGTTGTGGAAAAATACAGAGGATAAGGGAAGGAGTCCCATACATCAGGCCGTTATTAGTGTACGTTTTTTATTATTTTAAAATGTTTGAATTAAATCAAATGTTTTGCAGGGTTCTATAATGGCGTGTGCCTATCTTCTGTTAAATGGTGCTAAAATTGATGCTCAAGACAGGACCGGTAAGACGCCTCTACATTTAGCTACTCAGGAGGGTCACACAGCTCAGGTGTGTTTACTGCTGAAACACAGGGCTAATCAGCATTTGGTAGACGATGAAGGCAAAGTGCCACTGTCTATTGCAGAAATAATGGAACACGCGGATATTGTTACCCTGTAAGTTTCTTTTATATTATACTTTTTCAAGTTTTACATTTTTTCCTCTCAGGTTAAGATTAGGTAGGTTAAATGAAGAAATGAAAGACTCGGATGTTGGAGTGACAAACGACGAAATGTTTAACGATGTTGTGAGGGATTTTTCTCAACTTGCAGATAGTAAATCTGAAAGATTAACAAGAAATATGCAAGATTCGTAATTTACAGGAATCTCGTTTTTATATTTATTGATTATAGATAAGTTTGTTGTTTACTTAGTTTTAAGCATTTTAGAATATCAAAAGAAATACTTTTCGGTATATTTTCGACGTTAAATTAATTCAAACAATTTTTTTTACAAAATTTCTTATATACAGGGTGTCCTAGAAAAGCTTTGAAACCCCGTAAGTTAAAAACAAATAATTTTTAGTATATATAATAATTATATTGAGAGATTTTAAAAGTTGAATAGAAATTGTGCTACTTTATTTTCTATTTGACGAAATGCTTTTATCAATATTAGTATTCAGCTTATCATGTACATGTATGCGAAGAAATCGATTCTTTTCGAATATAACAAATTGTATGTTGACAAAATATTTCTACTTTTATATAATCGATAAATTGAAAGTTTTCCGATTATCTATACCTGCATTTGCTACTCAATTTTTGTGTATGAAATATTTTATTTATTTTATTGTTACCTTATTTTACTCAATAAACAATTATATTGATCCATACCCCATGACTTTCTCAGTTTCTCCAAATTGATTGTGGTTTGGAGTTTAGCAGGAGGGAACTTGTAAAATAAAAATACAAATTTATGTTAAAAAATTAAGTTTTTTATTTACAAAATTACCGATGATAACTGTTATGATTGCACATGTAATTTATAAAATATAAAAGTAAATTAGGTTTAGATATTCATAAAATTATACACTAACTCAAAGCATCTCGGTAAGCAGTAAGTTTGGTTGGAGATATGCTTGCAAGTTAGTGTACAAGTAAAGAGTAAATAAAGTAACTTTAAGACCATAAAAATACTGAACGGAACACAAAAAATAAATTAATGAGAAATAGGTATTTGGTTGAAATGGCTAACGAGTATTAATTATTTCTTACTTTTTTGTTTATTTTACTAAAACCCTGTTCTTTTTAACTTAATTCTATACTTACTAAAATATTTATAGTATTCAAAGTATTTAAATATATTAAATACCGAATGCAAGATGTGCAAAAAGTAGTTTTTCAATTTAAAAAAATTACTTTTTGGACAACTAATGTAAATGTAAATAGGATTCATGTTAATTTTTACAGAATTTGAGGTTTTCCGTTACTATTGAGGTAAAAATAATACTGTATGGTGCTGAAAATTAAAATTATTTGGATGCTGATGTAGGGACTTTTTTAACATAACATGAATCAATATTTTTGGTTTTTACCCGTTTATTTTTATAGTACAAAAATATAAATAAGTTTTTAGCTTGTGTTACGCTTTACAACCAAATTTTAAGTAAGTTGCCATTTTCAGTCTTTATTTTAACAAATACTGAAAAACTATTGATTCTTTGCACTGAATTTGTTAAATTACATATGGGTCATTCCCCCAAATAAAATCACTTTTACGGGCCGACCCCAGCCGATTTTGTTCAAACTTTATGAATACGTTCTCTACATTATAAAAAACATTTCCTGAAAATTTTAGCCCTTAATATGCAGTTTCTTCTAGGAAAAATTCTCAGTTTTTCAATGAAAATATTCATTTTGACAAAGTTTGACCAAAATCGGCGGGGGTGGCCCCTCAAAAATGCTTTATTTGGTGGAATGACCCATATAGGAACACCACATTCTTATTGCTAATAGGAGATTAATTTGATCCAATATGAAGTATATTGATCAAAATTTCAATAAATAGCTTTTTCGATGAAGCGATGTAAAATTGTATTGTAAAATCCCTAATACATTATGACAATTTCATATAATAATAATAATTTCAATGTACTTACACTCAATGTGACATTGACACTATCGCGACCGTTGTTATGTAACAACACTAAAAAAGCAATTGTTATCACAGGAAGAGAACTCTCGAGTGCAAATGAAAATTATTGATTATTGTGCGAAATTATCGACAGATTTTGGATGAGTAGTACCCTAATATTAATTTTTGTAGTTTGAAAAATCTCCACAATTATCTAATTAAATTAAATAAATAATCTTTAGTATTGAATAACTTAAATTAAGTCAACTAAACTAATTAAGGCTATCCAAAAGAAAGAGATATTTGTACAACAATGATCCTAGTTTTATGGTTAATAAAATTTTATACAGCCTTGATTTAGCATTATGTTAGGATGGCTTAAAACTAACTTACTTCCCTTTCAGGAAGTATCTAAATTTCAGGAAAACGTCGTAGTTGTGGAGTTTTGATTCGTGTGGATTACGCATCTGTATACGTAGGCAGTTGTTTGTAAATCATCGTCCATCAAAATGCATTGCTTATCGTCCGGACAAGTGCATCTATTAAAAAATAGCAAAATAAAGGGAATGTTGTGTCGTTGCGAAGGGTACTTACGGATTTTTCATGAAATACATTATTTTTCGATTAAATTTATTATAAACAGCCCATCCGCATGGAGTCGAACCATAACAAATCTCATTTTCTTCTGAACTATTGGTTTTCAAATTGAAGGCGGAGTCGTCGATAGCTCTCTGTAATACGAAAATAAAATAAAGATTTTATAATATTGTGAAATGCAAAATATTAGAAGCAAAATTTGCCTTCAACAGATTTAAAAAATAATCTATCAAATAATTATGAAATAAAAGTCACCTTTAATCTTTAATCGATTGATATAAAAAAACTGTAGATAGAAATGTTTACAAAAAATAACTGACCATCTGTGTTCATTGATAATAAAAAAATTATTAATGTAATAGTAAACCATATTTATTGATAATCTCTAGTTCTAAGTAAAATACTGTTAACAAAGAATTATGTTTATATGTTTAATAAATGCGTAAATAAAGACTGAAACTTCAATCTTAATTGATGAAGTTTTAGAAAATTTCCGAAATTGCTGAAACTAAAATAGCAACATTTATAACCGTCTCCGTGCTTCGGAGGGCACGTTAAGCCGGCGGTCCCCCTGGATTGGTGATCGCCGCCATCAACTATTCAAAACAGGGTTACAGGCATTCCCCAATCTCTCTTAAACATTAAACCCTAAAATCTCACCTGGGCCCATAACCTATTTGAGCTTATGTTGTTCTAATTGTATTATTATATTTAAATCATTCGGTACTTCGGCGCAAGTTTCAAACCTAGGAATGATTTTTTGAGGTTTTGACTAACGAAAATATTCGAACCCTTCTATGTTAACAATGTAAATTGCACATTTTGGAACCGGTTTTTGACATAAAAATTGCTTTTAGAGCAAAACTTTTTAGACATTTTTTGTTAAAAAAATTTTATTGTCTTCAATTTTGTACCTATCCATTTTTCAAATTTGTCGCTCCAGTTTTGACTGGCAGCAACTTAAATAAGCCTGTAAAACACAAAAAATATTGTCATGTATATCTCGGAAACGGTGCGACGAAATGAAAAAATGAATAAGTACTTTTTCTTGAAAACCTGATTCTCTACATTTTTGTTGATGTGCATTTTTTTATTTTGTCGCACCGTTTCCGAGATATACATGTTTTTGTGTTTTATAGAGTCTTGTTTAAGTCGCTGTCAGTCAAAAACGAGGCGACAAAATTGAAAAATGTATAGGTTTTAACAAAAAATGTCTATAAAGTTTTGCTGTAAAAGCGATTTTTATATATCAAAAATCGGTTTCAAAATGTGCAATTTACATTATTAACATTATTTTCATTGTTGCACCCAGAATAAGCTCACTGATGCACAATGGAAAATAATATTTCTTTTAAATCCATTTGCTTATTGCTTTATTTATTGTTTTGTATTATATTTACCGTCAAACTAGAACTAACTAAATAACACTTTAGATCAGGGGTCGGCAAACTACGACCCTCTTCCTGTTTTAATCCGGCCTGCAGGTGAATATTGTTGTCAGAAAAAAATTAAGAACAAATTATTGTAAGTATTATTTTACCAATTAGCCCCAGAAATAAATGACAAAGTAATATGTTTTTATGTTTATAAATTTCTAATATTATAATAATAATTAATTGTTGTTCCAGTTCGGCTGTAAATATAACACAAAACAAATATAAATAAATATTGGCGTTGTTTATATTTTTAATCTACCAAATTTATTTTTAGAGAAACAGTAGGTTCTTGAGAAAAACGATTTTTATATTTTTTTCGAAAAATTGCAATATTTTTGGAAATTTTTTTTATTAAAATTTTAAAAATAATTGAAATAAATTTTAATGTAAAAAATTAAAAACAATCAAAACAGAGTTATTTTCAACTCTGTTTTGATTGATTGATTGATGCATTTAAAATGCAGTTTTCCGCTATTGTCAAAAAATACATTTCTTACGACGGCGTCGTCGATATCTCGAGATGACTTTATTTTAGAGCAAAATATTAAGAATAATTTTTTTTAGAAATTTTAATTTACTACAAAATCGACTTGATGATATTATATCGAAAGTTTCACCGTTATGGAATTATAGTTAAATTGGTGAGTCAACCTCGTTGTTTCGTTGCTCATAAAGAATGTGAGTACCTACTTAATTTGTTTTTATGAAATTACATATTTCTTTTAATGGGAGACCGAAAGCAATGATTTAATCAAGTTTCTGCTTTTTTTTAAATTACAAATTTTAGACAAATTTCGACACGTATTTATTGTTTTATTCTTCTAGAAGTGAAAAGGTTTTTATTAGAAGTAGAAATTTTTAACAATCAAGTTTTTATTTTTATTTAATTTTTTTTGAAAAAAATATTTAATTAAATATGTCGGGAATTTTTCGCAACAAAAAAATTTATTTATAATTTAAAATTGGTTTTATCAGGTTTTATTGATTAGCACTGATTTCTTTCAATTTAAACCATAGCCTAATATTCAACTTAACAACAACTATAAAAATAATGTTAATTTAGCAGTCTTAATTGATTTTTAAAATCCGCGACTTCAAAGGCCTCCCATTATTGCAGTTTTATAAATAAATATATGCCGTCAGGGACTTTTTTGTAGAAAATTTAATGATTTCATGATTTTTTATATATTATTCGACCCCTAATTGTCTTTAACTTAAAATTGCTTTAAAATAATTAATTCGTTGTCGAACTGGCTTGAGGCAAAACTCCATTATGAAATCTAAATGAATTGATCCGTTTTCGACCTCGGTGATATCAAAAAATGTATTTTATGTCGGTCTGTCTGTTTGACCTTTTATTCGCTATAATTACGTGAAAACATGTTTGTAATAAAATTTTTCTGAATTTATAAGCTGTGAGGGTAATTATTGAGATTTCCATGTTTATTGAAAGCTTGAAAATCGAATATACTAATCCAGACGAGGAAGTCGTCAAATTGAAAACGGTAAATACATATATTGCATGGCGTAGGTAATTAATTAATTAATTAATAATTGTTTCACAGAAGATGCAATTCGAAATCAATCTTACATTTATCTAAGACAATTTAAATTTTAGGGTAATCTCATGGTAAAATATTTTAGAGAGTCTGATAGAATGTAAGAAACGAATTAACCGTTCGAAAAGTTGCATCATTCAAATTAAAATTCTAGATCAATAAAGTGCAACTAAGTGTGTGCTCTAGGGATTCATCGTGGGCAGGATTTCATGAAAATAGTATAATTAAAAATTTAACAGTAAATTCTATAATTTAATATGCCATTAACGAAACCCGAGGGAAACCCTTCAAATTTTCTATTCGATTTTTTTCGTAAATTTTTAAAAATTCCAAACTCTCACAAAATAAAAATTAATTAAAATAATAAAAAATATTGGAAATAAAAAATTTTTCCGATTGCTTGAAAATTAATTTTAATAAAAAAATTGAAAAATTAACATCAATGAAAATAAACAAATTTAAAATGTCATTCACTTTTAGATTACCTTCAAAAAAAAAATTAAAACGCGCAATAAATATTAAAATTTTCCGGCAATTGAAGTTCATATAACTCAAAAGTACAAATAAAATAATAGCAACAATAATTAATTCAAATAAACCATAGGAAATTTCCTCTTTTTTTTTGTTTTTATTACGTTTTATTTGCGAAACAAAAATAAACAATCTTTACCTACCTTAACAAAAACTGACGCTCCTAAACAGTGCAACACAATTAACGAGAACGTAACGAAGGCAAAACATCTCGACGCCGTCATGTTAAAGTCGGGGAGGAAAATAAAAATTTTCAAAATTTTTTTATTGCTATTTGAAACACTTCACACGAACCACGTGTTTATAATGTAAATCACGTCGATTGTGGGCTATATATGTGAAGAGAAACTTGCGTGCGCATCAATACAATGCTTTCAGCATAAACTGTTACAAAAACTCTTCCGAAAAAAAATCGTCCAACTTTTGCTGACGCAATCATAGAATTTCATTCATAAACTTATCTACATTCCACACATAAGAATCAAGTCACTTACATGCACGTAATTGTAGCAGTTTTAGCAATTAAAATTGCGAGGTTGTAAACGGAAGTGGATTATTTTTTTGTAATTAAATAGGTAAACTTTACACGTGCAAAAATGAGGAAACAAAAAATGTAGAGCAAATACCTACCTAAAAAAAGTTGCTCGAAGATTTTCAAAAAAAAATTTATTATTTTGAATTTTTTTAAAAAATCAAAATTTTTGACGGGGTCAAGGGGGACCCCGGAATAATCTCCATAATTTGTTTTTGTTTTTTGAACTTTTGAAAAATTTAATTAAAAGGTTTTTCGCCTTTCTGTTTTGGTAATGCGTAAAAAGGGGCCCACTGGGCCTCTCGGTTGAAGATGTAAATATTATTGTTATTTATTGATAGAACTACATATATTTTGCAATATTTTATTATTTATTGTTCAGTATCCACTATCTATATAATTTATTAAGGCCCAGTTTTTCAATCTCTGGTTATCTCTCAACTGGAAACCGAAAAACCGGGAATTAATTTTGTTTTTCGTATTGCTTGATCTAAATTGAAAAATTAAATATTTAGCCAATGGGTTGACTTTTAATAAATGGCGATAAAGGTTAGCAAATCTATTTACGATGAACTGCGTCAATCCAAAATAATTCTAACAATCATCAGTAGGGGTTATGGCCAAGTTAACCCATGAAGTTAACCGATAAAAATAAAATTAAATGGTGCGTGGTTCCCCAATCACAGATTATCAAAAGTCCCAATTGAGGCCCCTCCTTGAATATCAAGGTTATTTTTACTACTACTCGCTCACCTACGATTTTACACATCATAAACAATGAAAATTCAAATTGTAGTTTGTAGCATTTTATGAATGAATTCGTTTTATCTTGATAGTCGCTCCATTTAAACGCCTATGCATTCTCAATATTTTAATTTTTGAAATTATTTTGAAATATTTTATTATTTCCCAAAATAATTATATCCCAAAGTGCCTATTGCTATTAATTGGAAGAGCCATAGTAGCCGAATTAATAAGCATTAAAGTTTTTATTTTGGATTTGATGAGCTGCAATAAAAATATTTTGACATTGTAATTTATGTTGTTTGTATACACCTGCTCCTAATTTACGTTTGTCTAAAATTTAAATTATACAGGGTGTCGGAGTTACTATAACAAACTTTTTTTAAATTTTTTAATTCTGAAATAACAATGAAAGCTCAAAAGGTCCCCGGAGGAGTGGCAGTTTATGGTTTTTCGCTTATTTCTTGAAAACGGTTAGTCCTAGCCAAAAAGTGGTTATGTACAAAATTGAAGCTAGTAAAATTTACTATAAAAATGTATCTATATGTTTTTTTGTATCTTTTATAGTTTTTGAGGTAAACTTCGTAGATTTTCAAAAACTTGTTTTTTATGTTTTTTAAACTTTCTTACTGTATATTTGAGTAAAAAATTTTTGGAGAGATAGTTTTAGATCATTAAATTTCCTTTAAAATGAGTGTACTATTTATCCAATATTTTGTCTTAAATTGATCAAAAATTAAAATTAATTATTTTATTTTTTGGAATATCTGGTAATTTTCGAATTGCTCTAATTTTTTATCTATTCGAGATAAAATTTTCAAAAAATACCTATTTTACAGGAAATCTAGTGCTCTACAACTTTTGTTCTGAAGATTTTCTTTGTAAATGAACGGTAAAGAAGTTATCGATTTTAGAAAATATGAAAATGTGGTTTCGAGAAAAGCGAGTTTGAAGTTTCCTTTTCATGAAGTAGTGTAAGTTTCGAATTTTAAAAAATGTATACAACCCTGTATCCAGCATCAAACCGACCATTATAGGTGATGGTTTGTAAATTTAACAATAATTAGCAATTTTTATGACCGCATACGGGTGGGCAAATCAAAATTGATTTAATTAGAATATGGACCGCAAAACTAAGTCGTAAATCTTTATAATTTACGATGAGGTTTCTAATTATTATAATTGCCAAATTTTTTTGAGTGTCGGTCTCGTTAACTACCTAAGTAGGTACGTAATTATATCGAAATAAATCACGCAGTCCTATAATATTTCATCTTAAAAGATATTTAATAAAGTTATTATGTAGGTATTGGCGGTAGAAAAAAATTATTTTTACAAAATAGAATGAAATTGGTAATTTGACCACCAATTAATCGAATTTTTTAAATTCCAAATCGAAATGTGGCTGACGAAACAACTTTTTTCGAATCAGACCTTAGAATGAAGAACGAAATATTTGTAATCAATACTAATCGTGTCATAACAAAACTTAGGAAATGATAAGAAAAAGTTAAAATAATGTACATTCATCAATAGATTAATAGAAATTGAATGATACCAGTATTTTCTAATTTATGTGCTGACGTCCTATGTCTAATTACGCGATTACTAAAAAAGGGTAATGAATTGTTTTTTTGGAATACTATTATAGTAACCGATAGTAACTCTAGTCAATAAATTTATTGTTTTTGTTGTGATTGTGTTAACAAATTTGATGAAAGAAATTATATGTTGTAAGATTTTCTAATGACGCGAAAATCTAATTTAAAAAGTAAATAAATTAAAATATTATTTTCTCGCCCTAGGGCGTTAAAGTCTATTTTATTGCTTGAGGACGAAAAATATAACACTAGACTGCTGTTTCCCCCCAATTAGCCCCTAATTAAATTTTTATCGATACAAAAATAACAAAATAATTCTGAGAATTGTTGATAAAAAATAAAACAAATAAGTTCGGTTTGTTATCTTTAATTGAATTGTTATTATGCTAAACATAATAAATCGTTATTTGTGGGTATTTATTTGTATTACAGCAACATCTTTCATTTTTGGATAGTTTTTATTTTTATATTTTTTGAATTACAGTGATCACCACTCTATCGTCAGTCCGTAGGGGCCGGGGTGATTTTAAAAACTTTATTTCTGTGTTAGTTTATTAACGTTATGAATCGAGCTATCTTCTAAGAAGAAGAGTAATATATCAAATATTTCCAACTACAAAGTCTTACAATGTAAAAAATTTATTTTTAAAAAAGTGACTAGGATTTTTTTTTCGAAAAGTGCACTAATGATGTCTGAAAGAAAAACGAGTAGGTTTTGCACTTTATTGCATGTAGTTTACATATGCATTATGAGCACGTAAATCATAAAAGAAGTTTAAAATTATGGTGTCAGTGTGACCTGACAATTAACGTATACCTATAATTTAAAAGACGTTATTATGAAAACAAAAAATAATAATAACGAGCTTTAAACTTCTATAAACTGTAATTTGTCTCAAATGTATAAATTTTTTAGTTAAAGAAAATATTTCTGCAAATTAAGGAATAAAGGACCCCGCATCATAGTATAAAGTGATTTTGGCTCCCAGTGCATTTTGCAAACCCAATAAATCTGGAGAAATTTTAGAAATTAGATAATTGGGGGGCTAGTTTATTTCGAATTGTTTAAAATTTACTTTAAAAATAGCCAAACACTTCGGATTGGTGTGGGGTCCTTTATTTTTGGCTCATAAACTTGCATACAAAGTAGAAGTAGGCGTTACTATGGAGATGCTGAGAGTTTTACGCATGGATCGTTCGATTGGTTTTGATAACACAGTTGACATTTTCAAGATTGTTACTCAAAATTGAGAAAACGATCGGGCTCCGCAATGGAAATTTTTTAGGTCAATTAAATTGTACAAAATTACTTTCAAAAATTAATTAGGTGGGTACGTAAGCATAAAATTCGTCGAATCAAAAATTGTATCAGGTCAAATTAAAAATTTAAATTCTTGGAATTTATTAGCAACTTATGATGAGGAATGGGTTTTTCAAACTTGGCAATTTTGGTTAAATTCTTTTTTTTGTGATACAAAGTTGTCCAACACCTGTTTATTTTTTTAGTTTATCTGAAATGCTAATTTACTACAAAAAATAATGAATGATATTATGAAATCAATAATGAGACGATGAGTAATGGTAATCCCTCATGAGAACAAGTCTTTCAGAAACCCAATAGTGATATAACCTACATTATTTAATTTTTTTAATTTAATGGTCATTTAGTTTTTTGTAAGGATTGGATGATATAATCGTAAACATGCTCAAAGTTTTTTTAATTTTGAAGGTGAAATAGCTAAAATTTTGATATATCTCAAGTTCATTTAAAAAGTCTAAATACAATGGGAAAAAGAGTCAGCCTTTCGTAGCAGAAAAATAATCCAAAGTTCCTCCATTTTTCTCTGAGCCCGAAAAACGCTGATATCTACTATATTATAGTAAGATCACTTCTCATCCTGCATCAGCAGTTGTAATTATCATTAATATGAATTATTATAAAAATAAAAAATTCATTCATTTAATTTTATCAATTTATTTAATTTGTACTTTAATACTTTGATTTATGAAAAAAGTTACGATTTATTACCATAATAATAACTAATCGCTCGATGTAGTATGGAAGAGAAACACATAATTGATATCCTGTTATCGTTCAGTTGTAAAATAACATTTTTTCAATAAATTAATTCCACGTTTTTTTTGCGTGAAAGTCGTAATAAATAATAAATTTTTTATGCTGCAAAAAGAAAAAATTTTGATTTGACCATGTTGTAACATCTGTCTGTCCTTGAACTGCCACCGTTTGCTTATCTTTTTTTCCCAAATTTTTTCAGCTAATCATCTGGTTATCAAATTATTTTCTTTGTTCATTAAGTAGTTTTAAAATGGTCAGCATTTTCTTGATCCTTGTAGCTTTGAGCTTTATTAATACTATGTATGATATAAACTCATCAAGTTTTATGTTTTGCAATCACGTCGGGATTTTGGTTGATATTAATATCTATCATTAATTAATGATACTAATATTTTGCATTGCGTAATAAGCTTTGTTTGTTTTGATTATTTGTACATTTCTGTTAAGACCCAAGGCGAAATGTAGAAAGCCTAAATTGCTTCTTATGCCATTCGGATGTTTTGGCAGTATATTTTTTATCCAGCAATTCTTCTCGTGAGAGATGCTTGTGGATGAAACGCCAGATGGAAAAATTTGATGGAATTTGGACGACGCCTGCCAGATGCAATAGTAAACGCCGGAAGAGGAAAAAAACCGTTTCATTATTACACAAAAAAATTAAAAACGGAAGATTTTAAATGTCAAATCATAACAAATTTAAATTTATTCAGTAATAACTAACACAAATTTTTTATTCAAGTTGCAATGTTAATTGATAATCTTTGATATAATTCATTAAAAAGCAAAAGATAATTATTAGAAATTGATTATTATTCAAACGTTTTTCAGTCTACCAATGATTACTACAATGATAGTAAATTACTGTTGTGTATTACTTCCGTGTGCAAGATTAATTGGACTGGTTTCGGTTAGACCATCTTCAGCTACAAACAACCTACACCATCTTTCTAAATGCACGAAAGGAATCACTTTAAAATCATATTACCTTTCTGATTATGTCCGTTTTTCATCAATACATCAATACTTTGCACCGAGAAATCAAACTTAACACGGAATACACATTATCACTCGAAAACTTTTCTACGTTGCCAATATGGAAAATTGTATGAAGTGTAATTACTGAAAATGAACAACTAGGTATATTTTTCATGCCTATCTACAAATTTTTTGCAAAGATTGGACAGATCATTCTGGATCATCATCTGAAATTTCAAATTTTTCAGTTGTCAGAAGTTTCCGATTTATATCGTTAGATGACGCCAATGTCATTAATTCCCGATTAATTTTATTTTGATTTTTAAACTGACGTTTGATGTATCGCGTGTGTCAACAAATCAGTAAATCAAATTATTATGAACTGTTTATAAAGATCTACCGATTTTAAATGTTTAATTTGTTCTGGTGATCACAACAAATCAAGTGGATGTGGAAAAGCTGGGATTGCAGCGGTCAGAAGAAGATATTCAAAATGAAACGATTTCGGTCAGGACAATGGAGACTTATTATATGTGGTTTGTTTTCTTTCGCTTGCAATGACTTCGAAACACAATCTTTTCGAATTACAAATTAAAATTGTAAATATTTATAAGACAGTAACTTTAGATATTTTTCGTTAGGTGTCGCTAGTGTCGCTTAAGGCATGCATGTGTCATTTTAATTCGAAATTTTTAAATGACAGTTGTGTTTTGATAAAGTAAGCAGTTTTATGTGTTTTCGCGTATTTTAATGAAATAAATTATGAACTTTTGATAAATTCCTATTAAGTTTTGTGTTTTTAAACTATCCTACTGTTGGTAACAGAAAATGAAATAAAACGGTGCCAGTGTAGTGAATTTGGATCCACGACAATCAATTGGAACCAGTTGCTGAATCTATAATTACTGAACTTGAAAGGTTAGTTATATTGCTATAATAATGTGTTGTTGTAAATGTCTATTGTCATTGTTAGTCGAAATCATATTTGAATTAATCTTTCTTCTACTAGAAAGACCTACGACAATCCCATACGGGGGCATACAGACCTGTTGGCTGGGTCCCGGTTTCTCGGTCGCGTTTGTTAGGATGTTGTGTACTTTATTTTCTTTTGCACACAAATTTTAGATTCGGCAATTCCTTCAGAAATTATACTTCATGTTTTAGGAAATTTGTAGGTTCTCGCTTAGGTTTCTTTGCCTTGTTTGTTAGAATGTTGTGTATTTTATTTTGTTCTGCTGAAGAATTTTAGATTTTGTAATTCCTTGCGAAGTTAGGCTGCTCTTCAGGAAAACCTTAGAGTTTTTGTATTTTATTTTTTGTTGTGGACGAATAAATTGTAGATTCGATAATTCCTTGAGAAGTTAAATCTCGTTGGTCGGGTTTGTTGAGATGGTGTGTACTTTATTTTCTTTTCGACTTAATAACTCCTTCAGAATTTACTCTGCGTTTCGGGAAAATCATATGTTTCCGTCACTGTATATAATATAGTGAGGTAATCCGACGAGCAACGTTTACGTGAAACAATTTTGTCCACAAGGATAGAGCACAAGGTACCTATAAGCAAGCGTTGTATAGACAGAGAACTGACTAATTGCGATGTTTGTCGTAGTAAGATGATCTAAAATGTGCACGTATTATTACATTTAGATACCTTGTTATGCATCTCTCGTTGTACATTATGGTTTCATTTCTAATGCACGTAAATAGTGCAGCGCTGGATTATACGGTATATTATGTACCGTGGTTTCCGCTTAGGTGTCTTTGTTGTGTACTTTATTTTGTTTTACCGAAAAATTTTAGATTATGTAATTCCTTGAGAAATTTGGCTGCGTTTCCGGAAATCCGTAAGTTTAGTCATGTTTCATAGATGACTTTCTTAGGATATTAAGTGTTTTATTTTGTGCTGCTGAAAAATTTTAGAATCGGGAAGTGCTTGAGCAGTTAGACTGCCTTTTAGGAAATCACTTAGGTTATTTGTTCGCGTTTGTTAGGATGTTGTGTACTTTATTTTGTGCTGCGGTAGTCCAGTCAAATTATGATTTCACCTTGAAATAATTAGGGGGAGGGATTTTTTTCAAAGGGTGGTTTCTTGTTTTTCAAATAACTTGCTTATTTTCAACTTTAGAGTAAAAATAATAATAAGCAAAGTTGTGGAAAATGTAATTCTCCACAAGTTTGGTTCATGTTACTTTTAGCTTAGGATCGATATTTGTAAAGTTAGGCTGCAAATAGGGGTGAGAAACGTTTTTCTCAATTATCTTGATTATTATCATGTTTATCGTAAAAATGGTAATCAATAATTACGTAGAGAATTTTATTTCCTTCAACTTTGGTCATAACCATTTTTACCCTAGTACCAATTTTTTGAGATACAATTAAAATAGGGGTGCAATTTTTTATATTTTCTTATTTACTTTTTGTTTTATCAAGTTTGCCATAAAAATAGTAAGGCACAATCCGGTACGTATAGTCGTAATCACGAAAAATAAAGCTTGCTTAATTTTCGATGTGTCAAAACTGAAACAATTATGACACATTCATATAAATGTGTCTTTGTTGCACCTGTGTTGTTGATTAAAAATTTGGGAGGGCAGTTGTCGATGCTTGATTCAGATGGTTGTGACGTAAGCTTCATTATTAATCGTGATGACGACTATAATTTGATTTTCTCCAAATCTGGTTGTGTCCTCTGGTCATGAATAAGCATGTCAGCAAGTAGAAGCCTGTGGATTTGAACACCCGAGTAGTTCTTTTAACTTGAAAATTATGTTAGATTAATAATACTAATGTTGTTTTCTTCCATAAGATACAGTAGAACCTCTCTATAACGAGAGCACAAGGGACCAGCCTACTTACTCGTTATAAGCAGATTTTCGCTATAAAGAGTCAGTTTAGCATGTAAACAAAAGTCAAGGGACTAAACTTTTACTCTTTATAGCCAATAAATCGTTACAACCGGACTCGTTATAGAGGGGTTCTACTGTACGTACCTCCAATTTTAATCAATCCTAGGTTATCTTCTCTTAAGGTCCTACGCCAATCTTGGTGACAATTTTTATTAAAAATATACTTAAAATAAAATTTTACAAATTTACAAAACCAATTTTGCAAATAAACTTTTTTTTAAATTAAAATTTAAAATTCCCGTACTTTCATTCTAACTCTCAAAATATTAATCCTAGGGAAAAAATGGCAATAATCAAAGTTGAAGGAAATAAAATTCTCTACGTAATTACTTATTTCCAATTTTACGATAAACATGACAATAAACGAGGTAACTGAAAATAAACAAACATCCACACCTAAATTCAATATAAGTCTTAAAATATTGATCTCAGGGTAAAAATGGTGATTACCAAAGTTGAAGGAAATAAAATTCCCTACCTATTCACTTATTACCATTTTTACGATAAACATGATAATAAACGAGATAATTGAGAAAAACTTTTTCACCCTTATTTTCACCCTACCTCGGCAAATATTGATCCTAGGGTAAAAGTCATTTGAACCAAACTTGTGGGGAATTACATTTCCAACAACTTTGGTTATTATCATTTTTACTCTCAAGTTGAAAATAAGTGAGTTATTTGAAAAGCAATAATCCACCTGAAAATCGAGATTTACACTACCAAACACCCCCTTCTGAGTTTAAAACAAGAAAATCGCTCCCTTTAATTATTTCCAGGTTGACCGATTTTTAGTGCTAACTTGACTGGACTACTGTGAAATTTTCGATTTGACAATTTTATAAGAAATTAGGCTGCGGTACAGGGAATCCGTAGGGTCTCACTTAGTTATTATGATCGCATTTCTTAGAATGTTTTATATTTTATTATGTGCAGCATACAAATTTTAGATTCGTATTTAAAATATTTCATTAATCAACCTGAACAGGAGTTCGGGAACTTTTTCTCAGGGGAGAACGGGAATTTGACGTTTGTAGTTGATAATTATTAATATTGCATTTTTAAATCTTAGATTACAAATTTGGTTAATAAATTCTTGAACATTTTTTATTTTATAGGATTTAGAAGATAAACCATTGGAAAGCTGCTATAGATTTGGAAAGGATGGATATGCCTGCGTAGAAAAAGTCAAGATTCGGAGTTATTGATGGTGGTACATAATTTGATAACAGCTGTTGGAATTGTTTTATCTTTCCTAGGGATTTACGGAACAGGTTCGTGAATTTAATATTTGGCGTATATAAAGTAACTATTGTTTGTGTTTCAAATATTCAAAAGTTCTATTAGTAATCGATTTTTGCTATTAATTATTTAACATTTCAAATTAAAATATTAATTCACTTAGGTCCTGCCATCTAACGTCAAAACTTCAAGGGATAACATAGTTATCTACATTCATGACGGACTGCCAAAGAAAGGAATCTGGAATTAAGGTAATTTTTGCCTAATATTTAGTTCAGATATTTATCGTTAGGTGACGCTACATGTCATACAGTTTTCTGTTGTTTTAATTTTTGAAATGACATCCATCGAAGACTAATAAATAAAAATATAAACAATCTGGCTGTTTTTGTGTTTTGAAATAATTAATATTTCATGAACTTTTGAGAAAATTTTAATTTCTTTTGAAATTTTTTGTAGAATAAAAATGGTGTGGTCTGAAAAACTTGAAGACGTTTAACAATGGGAAGATTACAGCCAAGTTACCAATACTGTCAAATATTCAATTAATATGTCAATATACTGTTGATGAGACAAAATTGAACTTGGTCGGATTGGTGGACACCAGCCATTAGACCATGAAATCGAAAATGGGCCCAGCAATAAAAACATGTATGGCAGTATATTGTTCGTCAGACAAATATCAATCTACCTTAAGACAGGTGTGTCTGACGTTACAATCTAACGCCTTATTTATAAGTTTTATTTGTTTATCATTATGCACATGTACATAGTATGTGGTTGGTTGGTATGTATCAAACAGGAGCCTGTAGGGTTACTCATGTGTGATTGTACATATTATAACATGTATTTATTATGAGACATACTCATAGCTCATTGGATAACTAGGTACCAAGTGACGCTCACATTAGTTGTTGTAGTTGTTTGTTATATTGTATTACCAATGACTTTGTATTAGGTTAAGTATAAGGAATAAAAGTAAAACACAATGAACTGTACTCATGTGTGATTATACATATTACATATTATAACATGTATTTATTATGAGACATACTCGTTGGACAAAGACATACCTACTGAGTGATGCTCACATCAGGTGTTATACTTCTTTGTTATATTGGGGTAAAGTAAACTGCACTCCAAATCTACCTGATAATGGTAAACTGCACCCCAAGTAAACTGCACAAAATTTTGCAAAATAGTAAACTGCACCCCGAACATTTTTCAGGTATAAGCTGCACCCAAAAAATACGGGGTTATACAGATTATAACAAAAATTATTTTGTTGTACGATTAAATTTATTAATCCCATGATCGTTATATAACATTAACTCGAGTTTTGTTTTTTTTGTTACATTATTTTTGTAAAATAAGCATTTAGTTACTGGATTAAAATTCTTTTCTCTATTGTTTGGTTGCGCTATTGCTTCGGATTGAAATTTTTGAAAGCGGACGACGTTTTGGAAGCTTACTATGATTTTGATTAAAAATCAAACCCATTAATGCCAATCTCGAAAAATTTTGTGAATATTTATTCACTTCATATGTGGATGAAAAGCCATGTTTCTTCCAATGGTTTGGGCCAAGACGTCTGCGGATTTGATTTCAACAACTAATGGTTGTGAATCCTTCCATGCTGCATTTAAACTGAACTTTAATTCTATTCGCCCCAATATATACAAATTTGTTGAGCTCTTAAACATAAGCAACATAAAGTTGACATAGCAGTGAACAGTGTTGGAAAACCACCCTACACAAAACAAAATTTCTAAACAAAAGCAAACAATTGTTACTGATTTTATTACGAAAATACGAAGCAGATGAAATATCGCGGTTGCAATTTGTAAAAGCTGTCTCATTTTACAGTTGCCCCCACGTTAATTAAATGCCATACCTTATTATTAGGTTACTAATTTTATATTTTATTTTTTAATTTTTTATAAAATTTTAATAAAATAAAATTTTATTTTTTGATTTAATTTGATATTTTTACTTTTATTTTCAAATAAACAATACATTTAGGTTAATTTTTGGGATAACAATTTATTAAAAATAATAAAGATTAAACTACCTGCTAGAAAACCGAAAATAATCCTTATGGTAAACTGAACGAACTTCGAGTGCAGTTTACCATAGGGATTACTGTTGGTTTGTTTGCTCGGAGTGCAGTTTACCACTTTTTTTTTGGCTACCTGCGGTCATTCGTGCAATTTACCATCACTCGTTATATTATTATACCGATGTATTTATTATGAGACATACTCGTTGGACAACGACAAACCTACCGAGTGACGCACACATCAGGTGTTGTACTTCTTTGTTATATTATTATATTACCAATCACTTTGTAATAGGTCTTTAAGTAACATGAATAAAAGTAAAACACAATTATTTGTATTATTATTTATTTGTATAAGTATAAGCCATGTGACATTCACATAATATATTACAAGTATAAATATAACAATGACAAATTCGGTGACTTTTGACCCCAAAATATGAAAGTTTGAATTTAGCTAAAATTTTTGCGTTTTCTTATGTAAATTAACGAGAAAATTAGAATGGCGAAGTCAGATTTTCCCCAAGTATGATATTTTTCGTTTTATGCAGCTTGAAAATTCCAATTTTTGATTTGCATTTTAGTTGACTTTCGAGCTCTTCCGCCAGTCCCAGGCTGTTGTTTTTATATGCTGGCATTACAATTCGTCGAATTAACTAATAAAAAGAAAACATAAATTTTTAAAGATTTTTGAAAAAAACGAAAGGTTAACCCCTTTGGTGACTTTTGACCCCAAAAAATGAAAGTTTGAATTTAGCTGAACTTTTTGCGATTTCTTATGTAAATTTACGAGAAAATTAGAATGGCGAAGTCAGATTTTCCCCAAGTATGATATTTTTCGTTTTATGCAGATTTAAAGTTCCAATTTTTGATTTGCATTTTAGTTGACTTTCGAGCTCTTCCGCCAATCCCAGGCTGTTTTTTTTATATGCTGGCATTAAAATACGTCGAATTAACTAATAAAAAGACAACATAAATTTTTTAAGATTTTTGAAAAAAACGAAAGGTTAACCCCTTTGGTCACTTTTGACCCCACAAAATGAAAGTGTGAATTTAGCTAAACTTTTTGCGTTTTCTTATGTAAATTAACGAGAAAATTAGAATGGCGAAGTCAGATTTTCCCCAAGTATGATATTTTTCGTTTTATGCAGCTTGAAAGTTCCAATTTTTGATTTGCATTTTAGTTGACTTTCGAGCTCTTCCGCCAGTCCCAGGCTGTTGTTTTTATATGCTGGCATTAAAATTCGTCGAATTAACTAATAAAAAGAAAACATAAATTTTTAAAGATTTTTGAAAAAAACGAAAGGTTAACCCCTTTGGTGACTTTTGACCCCAAAAAATGAAAGTTTGAATTTAGCTGAACTTTTTGCGATTTCTTATGTAAATTTACGAGAAAATTAGAATGGCGAAGTCAGATTTTCCCCAAGTATGATATTTTTCGTTTTATGCAGCTTGAAAGTTCCAATTTTTGATTTGCATTTTAGTTGACTTTCGAGCTCTTCCGCCAGTCCCAGGCTGTTGTTTTTATATGCTGGCATTAAAATTCGTCGAATTAATTAATAAAAAGAAAACATAAATCTTTAAAGATTTTTGAAAAAAACGAAAGGTTAACCCCTTTGGTGACTTTTGACCCCAAAAAATGAAGGTTTGAATTTAGCTGAACTTTTTGCGATTTCTTATGTAAATTTACGAGAAAATTAGAATGGCGAAGTCAGATTTTCCCCAAGTATGATATTTTTCGTTTTATGCACCTTTAAAGTTCCAATTTTTGATTTGCATTTTAGTTGACTTTCGAGCTCTTCCGCCAGTCCCAGGCTGTTTTTTTTATATGCTGGCATTAATATACGTCGAATTAACTAATAAAAAGACAACATAAATTTTTTAAGATTTTTGAAAAAAACGAAAGGTTAACCCCTTTGGTGACTTTTGACCCCAAAAAATGAAAGTGTAAATTTAGTTAAACTTTTTGCGTTTTCTTATGTAAATTAACGAGAAAATTAGAATGGCGAAGTCAGATTTTCCCCAAGTATGATATTTATCGTTTTATGCAGCTTTAAAGTTCCAATTTTTGATTTGCATTTTAGTTGACTTTCGAGCTCTTCCGCCAGTCCCAGGCTGTTTTTTTTATATGCTGGCATTAAAATACGTCGAATTATCTAATAAAAAGACAACATAAATTTTTTAAGATTTTTGAAAAAAACGAAAGGTTAACCCCTTTGGTGACTTTTGACCCCAAAAAATGAAAGTTTGAATTTAGCTGAAATTTTTGCGTTTTCTTATGTAAATTTACGAGAAAATTAGAATGGCGAAGTCAGATTTTCCCCAAGTAGGATATTTTTCGTTTTATGCAGCTTAAAGTTTCAATTTTTGATTTGCATTTTACTTGACTTTCGAGCTCTTCCGCCAGTCCCAGGCTGTTGTTTTTATATGCTGGCATTAAAATTCGTCGAATTAATTAATAAAAAGAAAACATAAATCTTTAAAGATTTTTGAAAAAAACGAAAGGTTAACCCCTTTGGTGACTTTTGACCCCAAAAAATGAAAGTTTGAATTTAGCTGAACTTTTTGCGATTTCTTATGTAAATTTACGAGAAAATTAGAATGGCGAAGTCAGATTTTCCCCAAGTATGATATTTTTCGTTTTATGCACCTTTAAAGTTCCAATTTTTGATTTGCATTTTAGTTGACTTTCGAGCTCTTCCGCCAGTCCCAGGCTGTTTTTTTTATATGCTGGCATTAATATACGTCGAATTAACTAATAAAAAGACAACATAAATTTTTTAAGATTTTTGAAAAAAACGAAAGGTTAACCCCTTTGGTGACTTTTGACCCCAAAAAATGAAAGTGTAAATTTAGTTAAACTTTTTGCGTTTTCTTATGTAAATTAACGAGAAAATTAGAATGGCGAAGTCAGATTTTCCCCAAGTATGATATTTATCGTTTTATGCAGCTTTAAAGTTCCAATTTTTGATTTGCATTTTAGTTGACTTTCGAGCTCTTCCGCCAGTCCCAGGCTGTTTTTTTTATATGCTGGCATTAAAATACGTCGAATTATCTAATAAAAAGACAACATAAATTTTTTAAGATTTTTGAAAAAAACGAAAGGTTAACCCCTTTGGTGACTTTTGACCCCAAAAAATGAAATTTGAATTTAGCTGAACTTTTTGCGTTTTCTTATGTAAATTTACGAGAAAATTAGAATGGCGAAGTCAGATTTTCCCCAAGTATGATATTTTTCGTTTTATGCAGATTTAAAGTTCCAAGTTTTGATTTGCATTTTAGTTGACTTTCGAGCTCTTCCGCCAGTCCCAGGCTGTTGTTTTTATATGCTGGCATTAAAATACGTAGAATTATCTAATAAAAAGACAACATAAATTTTTTAAGATTTTCGAAAAAAACGAAAGGTTAACCCCTTTGGTGACTTTTGACCCCAAAAAATGAAAGTTTGAATTTTGCTAAACTTTTTGCGTTTTCTTATGTAAATTAACAAGAAAATTAGAATGGCGAAGTCAGATTTCCCCCAAGTATGATATTTTTCGTTTTAAGCAGCTTTAAAGTTCCAATTTTTGATTTGCATTTTAGTTGACTTTGGACCTCTTCCGCCAGTCCCAGGCTGTTGTTTTTATATGCTGGCATTAAAATACGTAGAATTATCTAATAAAAAGACAACATAAATTTTTTAAGATTTTTGAAAAAATCGAAAGGTTAACCCCTTTGGTGACTTTTGACCCCAAAAAATGAAAGTTTGAATTTAGCTGAAATTTTTGCGTTTTCTTATGTAAATTTACGAGAAAATTAGAATGGCGAAGTCAGATTTTCCCCAAGTAGGATATTTTTCGTTTTATGCAGCTTAAAGTTTCAATTTTTGATTTGCATTTTACTTGACTTTCGAGCTCTTCCGCCAGTCCCAGGCTGTTGTTTTTATATGCTGGCATTAAAAAACGTAGAATTATCTAATAAAAAGACAACATAAATTTTTTAAGATTTTTGAAAAAAACGAAAGGTTAACCCCTTTGGTGACTTTTGACCCCAAAAAATGAAAGTTTGAATTTTGCTAAACTTTTTGCGTTTTCTTATGTAAATTAACGAGAAAATTAGAATGGCGAAGTAAGATTTTCCCCAAGTATGATATTTATCGTTTTATGCAGCTTTAAAGTTCCAATTTTTGATTTGCATTTTAGTTGACTTTCGAGCTCTTCCGCCAGTCCCAGGCTGTTTTTTTTATATGCTGGCATTAAAATACGTCGAATTATCTAATAAAAAGACAACATAAATTTTTTAAGATTTTTGAAAAAAACGAAAGGTTAACCCCTTTGGTGACTTTTGACCCCAAAAAATGAAAGTTTGAATTTAGCTGAACTTTTTGCGTTTTCTTATGTAAATTTACGAGAAAATTAGAATGGCGAAGTCAGATTTTCCCCAAGTATGATATTTTTCGTTTTATGCAGATTTAAAGTTCCAAGTTTTGATTTGCATTTTAGTTGACTTTCGAGCTCTTCCGCCAGTCCCAGGCTGTTGTTTTTATATGCTGGCATTAAAATACGTCGAATTATCTAATAAAAAGACAACATAAATTTTTTAAGATTTTTGAAAAAAACGAAAGGTTAACCCCTTTGGTGACTTTTGACCCCAAAAAATGAAAGTTTGAATTTTGCTAAACTTTTTGCGTTTTCTTATGTAAATTAACAAGAAAATTAGAATGGCGAAGTCAGATTTCCCCCAAGTATGATATTTTTCGTTTTAAGCAGCTTTAAAGTTCCAATTTTTGATTTGCATTTTAGTTGACTTTGGACCTCTTCCGCCAGTCCCAGGCTGTTGTTTTTATATGCTGGCATTAAAATACGTAGAATTATCTAATAAAAAGACAACATAAATTTTTTAAGATTTTTGAAAAAATCGAAAGGTTAACCCCTTTGGTGACTTTTGACCCCAAAAAATGAAAGTTTGAATTTAGCTGAAATTTTTGCGTTTTCTTATGTAAATTTACGAGAAAATTAGAATGGCGAAGTCAGATTTTCCCCAAGTAGGATATTTTTCGTTTTATGCAGCTTAAAGTTTCAATTTTTGATTTGCATTTTACTTGACTTTCGAGCTCTTCCGCCAGTCCCAGGCTGTTGTTTTTATATGCTGGCATTAAAAAACGTAGAATTATCTAATAAAAAGACAACATAAATTTTTTAAGATTTTTGAAAAAAACGAAAGGTTAACCCCTTTGGTGACTTTTGACCCCAAAAAATGAAAGTTTGAATTTTGCTAAACTTTTTGCGTTTTCTTATGTAAATTAACGAGAAAATTAGAATGGCGAAGTCAGATTTTCCCCAAGTATGATATTTATCGTTTTATGCAGCTTTAAAGTTCCAATTTTTGATTTGCATTTTAGTTGACTTTCGAGCTCTTCCGCCAGTCCCAGGCTGTTTTTTTTATATGCTGGCATTAAAATACGTCGAATTATCTAATAAAAAGACAACATAAATTTTTTAAGATTTTTGAAAAAAACGAAAGGTTAACCCCTTTGGTGACTTTTGACCCCAAAAAATGAAAGTTTGAATTTAGCTGAACTTTTTGCGTTTTCTTATGTAAATTTACGAGAAAATTAGAATGGCGAAGTCAGATTTTCCCCAAGTATGATATTTTTCGTTTTATGCAGATTTAAAGTTCCAAGTTTTGATTTGCATTTTAGTTGACTTTCGAGCTCTTCCGCCAGTCCCAGGCTGTTGTTTTTATATGCTGGCATTAAAATACGTCGAATTATCTAATAAAAAGACAACATAAATTTTTTAAGATTTTTGAAAAAAACGAAAGGTTAACCCCTTTGGTGACTTTTGACCCCAAAAAATGAAAGTTTGAATTTAGCTGAACTTTTTGCGTTTTCTTATGTAAATTTACGAGAAAATTAGAATGGCGAAGTCAGATTTTCCCCAAGTACGATATTTTTCGTTTTATGCAGCTTTAAAGTTTCAATTTTTGATTTGCATTTTACTTGACTTTCGAGCTGGCATTAAAATACGTCGAATTAACTAATAAAAAGACAACATAAATTTTTTAAGATTTTTGAAAAAAACGAAAGATTAACCCCTTTGGTGACTTTTGACCCCAAAAAATGAAAGTGTAAATTTAGTTAAACTTTTTGCGTTTTCTTATGTAAATTAACGAGAAAATTAGAATGGCGAAGTCAGATTTTCCCCAAGTATGATATTTTTCGTTTTATGCAGCTTTAAAGTTCCAATTTTTGATTTGCATTTTAGTTGACTTTCGAGCTCTTCCGCCAGTCCCAGGCTGTTTTTTTTATATGCTGGCATTAAAATACGTCGAATTAACTAATAAAAAGACAACATAAATTTTTTAAGATTTTTGAAAAAAACGAAAGGTTAACCCCTTTGGTGACTTTTGACCCCACAAAATGAAAGTGTGAATTTAGCTGAACTTTTTGCGTTTTCTTATGTAAATTTACGAGAAAATTAGAATGGCGAAGTCAGATTTTCCCCAAGTATGATATTTTTCGTTTTATGCAGATTTAAAGTTCCAAGTTTTGATTTGCATTTTAGTTGACTTTCGAGCTCTTCCGCCAGTCCCAGGCTGTTGTTTTTATATGCTGGCATTAAAATACGTCGAATTATCTAATAAAAAGACAACATAAATTTTTTAAGATTTTTGAAAAAAACGAAAGGTTAACCCCTTTGGTGACTTTTGACCCCAAAAAATGAAAGTTTGAATTTTGCTAAACTTTTTGCGTTTTCTTATGTAAATTAACGAGAAAATTAGAATGGCGAAGTCAGATTTTCCCCAAGTATGATATTTATCGTTTTATGCAGCTTTAAAGTTCCAATTTTTGATTTGCATTTTACTTGACTTTCGAGCTCTTCCGCCAGTCCCAGGCTGTTGTTTTTATATGCTGGCATTAAAAAACGTAGAATTATCTAATAAAAAGACAACATAAATTTTTTAAGATTTTTGAAAAAAACGAAAGGTTAACCCCTTTGGTGACTTTTGACCCCAAAAAATGAAAGTTTGAATTTTGCTAAACTTTTTGCGTTTTCTTATGTAAATTAACGAGAAAATTAGAATGGCGAAGTCAGATTTTCCCCAAGTATGATATTTATCGTTTTATGCAGCTTTAAAGTTCCAATTTTTGATTTGCATTTTAGTTGACTTTCGAGCTCTTCCGCCAGTCCCAGGCTGTTTTTTTTATATGCTGGCATTAAAATACGTCGAATTATCTAATAAAAAGACAACATAAATTTTTTAAGATTTTTGAAAAAAACGAAAGGTTAACCCCTTTGGTGACTTTTGACCCCAAAAAATGAAAGTTTGAATTTAGCTGAACTTTTTGCGTTTTCTTATGTAAATTTACGAGAAAATTAGAATGGCGAAGTCAGATTTTCCCCAAGTAGGATATTTTTCGTTTTATGCAGCTTAAAGTTTCAATTTTTGATTTGCATTTTACTTGACTTTCGAGCTCTTCCGCCAGTCCCAGGCTGTTGTTTTTATATGCTGGCATTAAAAAACGTAGAATTATCTAATAAAAAGACAACATAAATTTTTTAAGATTTTTGAAAAAAACGAAAGGTTAACCCCTTTGGTGACTTTTGACCCCAAAAAATGAAAGTTTGAATTTTGCTAAACTTTTTGCGTTTTCTTATGTAAATTAACGAGAAAATTAGAATGGCGAAGTCAGATTTTCCCCAAGTATGATATTTATCGTTTTATGCAGCTTTAAAGTTCCAATTTTTGATTTGCATTTTAGTTGACTTTCGAGCTCTTCCGCCAGTCCCAGGCTGTTTTTTTTATATGCTGGCATTAAAATACGTCGAATTATCTAATAAAAAGACAACATAAATTTTTTAAGATTTTTGAAAAAAACGAAAGGTTAACCCCTTTGGTGACTTTTGACCCCAAAAAATGAAAGTTTGAATTTAGCTGAACTTTTTGCGTTTTCTTATGTAAATTTACGAGAAAATTAGAATGGCGAAGTCAGATTTTCCCCAAGTATGATATTTTTCGTTTTATGCAGATTTAAAGTTCCAAGTTTTGATTTGCATTTTAGTTGACTTTCGAGCTCTTCCGCCAGTCCCAGGCTGTTGTTTTTATATGCTGGCATTAAAATACGTCGAATTATCTAATAAAAAGACAACATAAATTTTTTAAGATTTTTGAAAAAAACGAAAGGTTAACCCCTTTGGTGACTTTTGACCCCAAAAAATGAAAGTTTGAATTTAGCTGAACTTTTTGCGTTTTCTTATGTAAATTTACGAGAAAATTAGAATGGCGAAGTCAGATTTTCCCCAAGTACGATATTTTTCGTTTTATGCAGCTTTAAAGTTTCAATTTTTGATTTGCATTTTACTTGACTTTCGAGCTGGCATTAAAATACGTCGAATTAACTAATAAAAAGACAACATAAATTTTTTAAGATTTTTGAAAAAAACGAAAGATTAACCCCTTTGGTGACTTTTGACCCCAAAAAATGAAAGTGTAAATTTAGTTAAACTTTTTGCGTTTTCTTATGTAAATTAACGAGAAAATTAGAATGGCGAAGTCAGATTTTCCCCAAGTATGATATTTTTCGTTTTATGCAGCTTTAAAGTTCCAATTTTTGATTTGCATTTTAGTTGACTTTCGAGCTCTTCCGCCAGTCCCAGGCTGTTTTTTTTATATGCTGGCATTAAAATACGTCGAATTAACTAATAAAAAGACAACATAAATTTTTTAAGATTTTTGAAAAAAACGAAAGGTTAACCCCTTTGGTGACTTTTGACCCCACAAAATGAAAGTGTGAATTTAGCTGAACTTTTTGCGTTTTCTTATGTAAATTTACGAGAAAATTAGAATGGCGAAGTCAGATTTTCCCCAAGTATGATATTTTTCGTTTTATGCAGATTTAAAGTTCCAATTTTTGATTTGCATTTTAGTTGACTTTCGAGCTCTTCCGCCAGTCCCAGGCTGTTTTTTTTATATGCTGGCATTAAAATACGTCGAATTAACTAATAAAAAGACAACATAAATTTTTTAAGATTTTTGAAAAAAACGAAAGGTTAACCCCTTTGGTGACTTTTGACCCCAAAAAATGAAAGTGTGAATTTAGCTAAACTTTTTGCGTTTTCTTATGTAAATTAACGAGAAAATTAGAATGGCGAAGTCAGATTTTCCCCAAGTATGATATTTTTCGTTTTATGCAGCTTTAAAGTTCCAATTTTTGATTTGCATTTTAGTTGACTTTCGAGCTCTTCCGCCAGTCCCAGGCTGTTTTTTTTATATGCTGGCATTAAAATACGTCGAATTAACTAATAAAAAGACAACATAAATTTTTTAAGATTTTTGAAAAAAACGAAAGGTTAACCCCTTTGGTGACTTTTGACCCCACAAAATGAAAGTGTGAATTTAGCTGAACTTTTTGCGTTTTCTTATGTAAATTTACGAGAAAATTAGAATGGCGAAGTCAGATTTTCCCCAAGTATGATATTTTTCGTTTTATGCAGATTTAAAGTTCCAATTTTTGATTTGCATTTTAGTTGACTTTCGAGCTCTTCCGCCAGTCCCAGGCTGTTTTTTTTTATATGCTGGCATTAAAATACGTCGAATTAACTAATAAAAAGACAACATAAATTTTTTATAATTTTTGAAAAAAACGAAAGGTTAACCCCTTTGGTGACTTTTGACCCCAAAAAATGAAAGTGTGAATTTAGCTAAACTTTTTGCGTTTTCTTATGTAAATTAACGAAAAAATTAGAATGGCGAAGTCAGATTTTCCCCAAGTATGATATTTTTCGTTTTATGCAGATTTAAAGTTCCAATTTTTGATTGGATTTTAGTTGACTTTCGAGCTCTTCCGCCAGTCCCAGGCTGTTTTTTTTATATGCTGGCATTAAAATACGTCGAATTAACTAATAAAAAGACAACATAAATTTTTTAAGATTTTTGAAAAAAACGAAAGGTGACCTTTGGTGACTTTTGACCCCACAAAATGAAAGTGTGAATTTAGCTGAACTTTTTGCGTTTTCTTATGTAAATTTACGAGAAAATTAGAATGGCGAAGTCAGATTTTCCCCAAGTATGATATTTTTCGTTTTATGCAGCTTTAAAGTTTCAATTTTTGATTTGCATTTTAGTTGCCTTTCGAGCTCTTCCGCTAGTCCCAGGCTGTTTTTTTATATGCTGGCATTAAAATACCTAGAATTATCTAATAAAAAGACAACATAAATTTTTTAAGATTTTGAAAAAAACGAAGGGTTAACCCCTTTGGTGACTTTTGACCCCAAAAAATGAAAGTTTGAATTTAGCTGAACTTTTTGCGTTTTCTTATGTAAATTTACGAGAAAATTAGAATGGCGAAGTCAGATTTTCCCCAAGTATGATATTTTTCGTTTTATGCAGCTTTAAAGTTCCAATTTTTGATTTGCATTTTAGTTGACTTTCGAGCTCTTCCGCCAGTCCCAGGCTGTTTTTTTTATATGCTGGCATTAAAATACGTCGAATTAACTAATAAAAAGACAACATAAATTTTTTAAGATTTTTGAAAAAAACGAAAGGTTAACCCCTTTGGTGACTTTTGACCCCACAAAATGAAAGTGTGAATTTAGCTGAACTTTTTGCGTTTTCTTATGTAAATTTACGAGAAAATTAGAATGGCGAAGTCAGATTTTCCCCAAGTATGATATTTTTCGTTTTATGCAGATTTAAAGTTCCAATTTTTGATTTGCATTTTAGTTGACTTTCGAGCTCTTCCACCAGTCCCAGGCTGTTTTTTTTATATGCTGGCATTAAAATACGTCGAATTAACTAATAAAAAGACAACATAAATTTTTTAAGATTTTTGAAAAAAACGAAAGGTGACCTTTGGTGACTTTTGACTCCACAAAATGAAAGTGTGAATTTAGCTGAACTTTTTGCGTTTTCTTATGTAAATTTACGAGAAAATTAGAATGGCGAAGTCAGATTTTCCCCAAGTATGATATTTTTCGTTTTAAGCAGCTTTAAAGTTCCAATTTTTGATTTGCATTTTAGTTGACTTTCGAGCTCTTCCGCCAGTCCCAGGCTGTTTTTTTTATATGCTGGCATTAAAATACGTCGAATTAACTAATAAAAAGACAACATAAATTTTTTAAGATTTTTGAAAAAAACGAAAGGTGACCTTTGGTGACTTTTGACCCCACAAAATGAAAGTGTGAATTTAGCTGAACTTTTTGCGTTTTCTTATGTAAATTTACGAGAAAATTAGAATGGCGAAGTCAGATTTTCCCCAAGTATGATATTTTTCGTTTTATGCAGATTTAAAGTTCCAATTTTTGATTTGCATTTTAGTTGACTTTCGAGCTCTTCCGCCAGTCCCAGGCTGTTTTTTTTATATGCTGGCATTAAAATACGTCGAATTAACTAATAAAAAGACAACATAAATTTTTTAAGATTTTTGAAAAAAACGAAAGGTTAACCCCTTTGGTGACTTTTGACCCCAAAAAATGAAAGTGTGAATTTAGCTGAACTTTTTGCGTTTTCTTATGTAAATTTACGAGAAAATTAGAATGGCGAAGTCAGATTTTCCCCAAGTATGATATTTTTCGTTTTATGCAGATTTAAAGTTCCAATTTTTGATTTGCATTTTAGTTGCCTTTCGAGCTCTTCCGCCAGTCCCAGGCTGTTTTTTTTATATGCTGGCATTAAAATACCTAGAATTATCTAATAAAAAGACAATATAAATTTTTTAAGATTTTTGAAAAAAACGAAAGGTTAACCCCTTTGGTCACTTTTGACCCCAGAAAATGAAAGTGTGAATTTAGCTAAACTTTTTGCGTTTTCTTAAGTAAATTAACGAAAAAATTAGAAGGGCGAAGTCAGATTTTCCCCAAGTATGATATTTATCGTTTTATGCAGCTTTAAAGTTCCAATTTTTGATTTGCATTTTAGTTGACTTTCGAGCTCTTCCGCCAGTCCCAGGCTGTTTTTTTTTATATGCTGGCATTAAAATACGTCGAATTAACTAATAAAAAGACAACATAAATTTTTTAAGATTTTTGAAAAAAACGAAAGGTTAACCCCTTTGGTGACTTTTGACCCCAAAAAACGAAAGTGTGAATTTAGCTAAACTTTTTGCGTTTTCTTATGTAAATTAACGAGAAAATTAGAATGGCGAAGTCAGATTTTCCCCAAGTATGATATTTTTCGTTTTATGCAGCTTTAAATTTCCAATTTTTGATTTGCATTTTAGTTGACTTTCGAGCTCTTCCGCCAGTCCCAGGCTGTTTTTTTTATATGCTGGCATTAAAATACGTCGAATTAACTAATAAAAAGACAACATAAATTTTTTAAGATTTTTGAAAAAAACGAAAGGTTAACCCCTTTGGTGACTTTTGACCCCAAAAAATGAAAGTGTGAATTTAGCTAAACTTTTTGCGTTTTCTTATGTAAATTAACGAGAAAATTAGAATGGCGAAGTCAGATTTTCCCCAAGTATGATATTTTTCGTTTTATGCAGCTTTAAAGTTTCAATTTTTGATTTGCATTTTAGTTGCCTTTCGAGCTCTTCCGCCAGTCCCAGGCTGTTTTTTTTATATGCTGGCATTAAAATACCTAGAATTATCTAATAAAAAGACAACATAAATTTTTTAAGATTTTGAAAAAAACGAAAGGTTAACCCCTTTGGTCACTTTTGACCCCACAAAATGAAAGTGTGAATTTAGCTGAACTTTTTGCGTTTTCTTATGTAAATTTACGAGAAAATTAGAATGGCGAAGTCAGATTTTCCCCAAGTATGATATTTTTCGTTTTATGCAGATTTAAAGTTCCAATTTTTGATTTGCATTTTAGTTGACTTTCGAGCTCTTCCGCCAGTCCCAGGCTGTTTTTTTTATATGCTGGCATTAAAATACGTCGAATTAACTAATAAAAAGACAATATAAATTTTTTAAGATTTTTGAAAAAAACGAAAGGTGACCTTTGGTGACTTTTGACCCCACAAAATGAAAGTGTGAATTTAGCTGAACTTTTTGCGTTTTCTTATGTAAATTTACGAGAAAATTAGAATGGCGAAGTCAGATTTTCCCCAAGTATGATATTTTTCGTTTTATGCAGCTTTAAAGTTTCAATTTTTGATTTGCATTTTAGTTGCCTTTCGAGCTCTTCCGCCAGTCCCAGGCTGTTTTTTTTATATGCTGGCATTAAAATACCTAGAATTATCTAATAAAAAGACAACATAAATTTTTTAAGATTTTTGAAAAAGACGAAAGGTTAACCCCTTTGGTGACTTTTGACCCCAAAAAATGAAAGTGTGAATTTAGCTAAACTTTTTGCGTTTTCTTATGTAAATTAACGAGAAAATTAGAATGGCGAAGTCAGATTTTCCCCAAGTATGATATTTTTCGTTTTATGCAGCTTTAAAGTTCCAATTTTTGATTTGAATTTTAGTTGACTTTCGAGCTCTTCCGCCAGTCCCAGGCTGTTTTTTTTATATGCTGGCATTAAAATACGTCGAATTAACTAATAAAAAGACAACATAAATTTTTAAGATTTTTGAAAAAAACGAAAGGTTAACCCCTTTGGTGACTTTTGACCCCACAAAATGAAAGTGTGAATTTAGCTGAACTTTTTGCGTTTTCTTATGTAAATTTACGAGAAAATTAGAATGGCGAAGTCAGATTTTCCCCAAGTATGATATTTTTCGTTTTATGCAGCTTTAAAGTTCCAATTTTTGATTTGCATTTTAGTTGACTTTCGAGCTCTTCCGCCAGTCCCAGGCTGTTTTTTTTATATGCTGGCATTAAAATACGTCGAATTAACTAATAAAAAGACAACATACATTTTTTAAGATTTTTGAAAAAAACGAAAGGTTAACCCCTTTGGTGACTTTTGACCCCAAAAAATGAAAGTGTGAATTTAGCTAAACTTTTTGCGTTTTCTTATGTAAATTAACGAGAAAATTAGAATGGCGAAGTCAGATTTTCCCCAAGTATGATATTTTTCGTTTTATGCAGCTTTAAAGTTCCAATTTTTGATTTGCATTTTAGTTGACTTTCGAGCTCTTCCGCCAGTCCCAGGCTGTTTTTTTTATATGCTGGCATTAAAATACGTCGAATTAACTAATAAAAAGACAACATAAATTTTTTAAGATTTTTGAAAAAAACGAAAGGTTAACCCCTTTGGTGACTTTTGACCCCAAAAAATGAAAGTGTGAATTTAGCTAAACTTTTTGCGTTTTCTTATGTAAATTAACGAGAAAATTAGAATGGCGAAGTCAGATTTTCCCCAAGTATGATATTTTTCGTTTTATGCAGCTTTAAAGTTTCAATTTTTGATTTGCATTTTAGTTGCCTTTCGAGCTCTTCCGCCAGTCCCAGGCTGTTTTTTTTATATGCTGGCATTAAAATACCTAGAATTATCTAATAAAAAGACAATATAAATTTTTTAAGATTTTTGAAAAAAACGAAAGGTTAACCCCTTTGGTCACTTTTGACCCCAGAAAATGAAAGTGTGAATTTAGCTAAACTTTTTGCGTTTTCTTAAGTAAATTAACGAAAAAATTAGAAGGGCGAAGTCAGATTTTCCCCAAGTATGATATTTATCGTTTTATGCAGCTTTAAAGTTCCAATTTTTGATTTGCATTTTAGTTGACTTTCGAGCTCTTCCGCCAGTCCCAGGCTGTTTTTTTTATATGCTGGCATTAAAATACGTCGAATTAACTAATAAAAAGACAACATAAATTTTTTAAGATTTTTGAAAAAAACGAAAGGTTAACCCCTTTGGTGACTTTTGACCCCACAAAATGAAAGTGTGAATTTAGCTGAACTTTTTGCGTTTTCTTATGTAAATTAACGAGAAAATTAGATTGGCGAAGTCAGATTTTCCCCAAGTATGATATTTTTCGTTTTATGCAGCTTTAAAGTTCCAATTTTTGATTTGCATTTTAGTTGACTTTCGAGCTCTTCCGCCAGTCCCAGGCTGTTTTTTTTATATGCTGGCATTAAAATACGTCGAATTAACTAATAAAAAGACAACATAAATTTTTTAAGATTTTTGAAAAAAACGAAAGGTTAACCCCTTTGGTGACTTTTGACCCCAAAAAATGAAAGTGTGAATTTAGCTAAACTTTTTGCGTTTTCTTATGTAAATTAACGAGAAAATTAGAATGGCGAAGTCAGATTTTCCCCAAGTATGATATTTTTCGTTTTATGCAGCTTTAAAGTTCCAATTTTTGATTTGCATTTTAGTTGACTTTCGAGCTCTTCCGCCAGTCCCAGGCTGTTTTTTTTATATGCTGGCATTAAAATACGTCGAATTAACTAATAAAAAGACAACATAAATTTTTTAAGATTTTTGAAAAAAACGAAAGGTTAACCCCTTTGGTGACTTTTGACCCCAAAAAATGAAAGTGTGAAGTTAGCTAAACTTTTTGCGTTTTCTTATGTAAATTAACGAGAAAATTAGAATGGCGAAGTCAGATTTTCCCCATGTATGATATTTTTCGTTTTATGCAGCTTTAAAGTTTCAATTTTTGATTTGCATTTTAGTTGCCTTTCGAGCTCTTCCGCCAGTCCCAGGCTGTTTTTTTTATATGCTGGCATTAAAATACGTCGAATTAAGTAATAAAAAGACAACATAAATTTTTTAAGATTTTTGAAAAAAACGAAAGGTTAACCCCTTTGGTGACTTTTGACACCAAAAAATGAAAGTTTGAATTTAGCTGAACTTTTTGCGTTTTCTTATGTAAATTTACGAGAAAATTAGAATGGCGAAGTCAGATTTTCCCCAAGTATGATATTTTTCGTTTTATGCAGATTTAAAGTTCCAATTTTTGATTTGCATTTTAGTTGACTTTCGAGCTCTTCCGCCAGTCCCAGGCTGTTTTTTTTATATGCTGGCATTAAAATACGTCGAATTAACTAATAAAAAGACAACATAAATTTTTTAAGATTTTTGAAAAAAACGAAAGGTTAACCCCTTTGGTGACTTTTGACCCCAAAAAATGAAAGTGTGAAGTTAGCTAAACTTTTTGCGTTTTCTTATGTAAATTAACGGGAAAATTAGAATGGCGAAGTCAGATTTTCCCCAAGTATGATATTTTTCGTTTTAAGCAGCTTTAAAGTTCCAATTTTTGATTTGCATTTTAGTTGACTTTCGACCTCTTCCGCCAGTCCCAGGCTGTTTTTTTTATATGCTGGCATTAAAATACGTCGATATAACTAATAAAAAAACTACATAAATTTTTTAAGATTTTTGAAAAAAACGAAAGGTTAACCCTTTTGGTGACTTTTGACCCCAAAAAATGAAAGTTTGAATATAGCTAAACTTTTTGCGTTTTCTTATGTACATTTACGAGAAAATTAGAATGGCGAAGTCAGATTTCCCCCAAGTATGATATTTTTCGTTTTAAGCAGCTTTAAAGTTCCAATTTTTGATTTGCATTTTAGTTGACTTTCGACCTCTTCCGCCAGTCCCAGGCTGTTTTTTTTATATGCTGGCATTAAAATACGTTGAATTAACTAATAAAAAGACAACATAAATTTTTTAAGATTTTTGAAAAAAACGAAAGGTTAACCCCTTTGGTGACTTTTGACCCCAAAAAAAATGAAAGTTTGAATTTAGCTAAACTTTTTGCCTTTTCTTATGTAAATTAACGAGAAAATTAGAATGGCGAAGTCAGATTTACCCCAAGTATGATATTTTTCGTTTTATGCAGCTTTAAAGTTTCAATTTTTGATTTGCATTTTAGTTGACTTTCGACCTCTTCCGCCAGTCCCAGGCTGTTTTTTTTATATGCTGGCATTAAAATACGTCGAATTAACTAATAAAAAGACAACATAACTTTTTTAAGATTTTTGAAAAAAACGAAAGGTTAACCCCTTTGGTGACTTTTGACCCCAAAAAATGAAAGTTTGAATTTACCTAAACTTTTTGCGTTTTCTTATGTAAATTAACAAGAAAATTAGAATGGCGAAGTCAGATTTCCCCCAAGTATGATATTTTTCGTTTTAAGCAGCTTTAAAGTTCCAATTTTTGATTTGCATTTTAGTTGACTTTCGACCTCTTCCGCCAGTCCCAGGCTGTTTTTTTTATATGCTGGCATTAAAATACGTCGAATTAACTAATAAAAAGACAACATAAATTTTTTAAGATTTTTGAAAAAAACGAAAAGTTTAACCCCTTTGGTGACTTTTGACCCCAAAAAATGAAAGTTTGAATTTAGCTAAACTTTTTGCGTTTTCTTATGTAAATTAACGAGAAAATTAGAATGGCGAAGTCAGATTTTCCCCAAGTATGATATTTTTCGTTTTAAGCAGCTTTAAAGTTCCAATTTTTGATTTGCATTTTAGTTGACTTTCGACCTCTTCCGCCAGTCCCAGGCTGTTTTTTTTATATGCTGGCATTAAAATACGTCGAATTAACTAATAAAAAAACTACATAAATTTTTTAAGATTTTTGAAAAAAACGAAAGGTTAACCCTTTTGGTGACTTTTGACCCCAAAAAATGAAAGTTTGAATATAGCTAAACTTTTTGCGTTTTCTTATGTACATTTACGAGAAAATTAGAATGGCGAAGTCAGATTTCCCCCAAGTATGATATTTTTCGTTTTAAGCAGCTTTAAAGTTCCAATTTTTGATTTGCATTTTAGTTGACTTTCGACCTCTTCCGCCAGTCCCAGGCTGTTTTTTTTATATGCTGGCATTAAAATACGTCGAATTAACTAATAAAAAGACAACATAAATTTTTTAAGATTTTTGAAAAAAACGAAAGGTTAACCCCTTTGGTGACTTTTGACCCCAAAAAATGAAAGTTTGAATTTAGCTAAACTTTTTGCCTTTTCTTATGTAAATTAACGAGAAAATTAGAATGGCGAAGTCAGATTTACCCCAAGTATGATATTTTTCGTTTTATGCAGCTTTAAAGTTTCAATTTTTGATTTGCATTTTAGTTGACTTTCGACCTCTTCCGCCAGTCCCAGGCTGTTTTTTTTATATGCTGGCATTAAAATACGTCGAATTAACTAATAAAAAGACAACATAACTTTTTTAAGATTTTTGAAAAAAACGAAAGGTTAACCCCTTTGGTGACTTTTGACCCCAAAAAATGAAAGTTTGAATTTACCTAAACTTTTTGCGTTTTCTTATGTAAATTAACAAGAAAATTAGAATGGCGAAGTCAGATTTCCCCCAAGTATGATATTTTTCGTTTTAAGCAGCTTTAAAGTTCCAATTTTTGATTTGCATTTTAGTTGACTTTCGACCTCTTCCGCCAGTCCCAGGCTGTTTTTTTTATATGCTGGCATTAAAATACGTCGAATTAACTAATAAAAAGACAACATAAATTTTTTAAGATTTTTGAAAAAAACGAAAAGTTTAACCCCTTTGGTGACTTTTGACCCCAAAAAATGAAAGTTTGAATTTAGCTAAACTTTTTGCGTTTTCTTATGTAAATTAACAAGAAAATTAGAATGGCGAAGTCAGATTTCCCCCAAGTATGATATTTTTCGTTTTATGCAGCTTTAAAGTTTCTATTTTTGATTTGCATTTTAGTTGACTCTCGAGCTCTTCCGCCAGTCCCAGGCTGTTTTTTTTATATGCTGGCATTAAAATACCTAGAATTATCTAATAAAAAGACAACATAAATTTTTTAAGATTTTTGAAAAAAACGAAAGGTTAACCCCTTTGGTGACTTTTGACCCCAAAAAATGAAAGTGTAAATTTAGCTAAACTTTTTGCGTTTTCTTATGTAAATTAACGGGAAAATTAGAATGGCGAAGTCAGATTTTCCCCAAGTATGATATTTTTCGTTTTAAGCAGCTTTAAAGTTCCAATTTTTGATTTGCATTTTAGTTGACTTCCGACCTCTTCCGCCAGTCCCAGGCTGTTTTTTTTATATGCTGGCATTAAAATACGTCGAATTAACTAATAAAAAGACAACATAAATTTTTTGAGATTTTTGAAAAAAACGAAAGGTCAACCCCTTTGGTGACTTTTGACCCCAAAAAATGAAAGTTTGAATTTAGCTAAACTTTTTGCGTTTTCTTATGTAAATTAACAAGAAAATTAGAATGGCGAAGTCAGATTTCCCCCAAGTATGATATTTTTCGTTTTAAGCAGCTTTAAAGTTCCAATTTTTGATTTGCATTTTAGTTGACTTTCGACCACTTCCGCCAGTCCCAGGCTGTTTTTTTTATATGCTGGCATTAAAATACGTCGAATTAACTAATAAAAAGACAACTTAAATTTTTTAAGATTTTTGAAAAAAACGAAAAGTTTAACCCCTTTGGTGACTTTTGACCCCAAAAAATGAAAGTTTGAATTTAGCTAAACTTTTTGCGTTTTCTTATGTAAATTAACAAGAAAATTAGAATGGCGAAGTCAGATTTCCCCCAAGTATGATATTTTTCGTTTTATGCAGCTTTAAAGTTTCTATTTTTGATTTGCATTTTAGTTGACTCTCGAGCTCTTCCGCCAGTCCCAGGCTGTTTTTTTTATATGCTGGCATTAAAATACCTAGAATTATCTAATAAAAAGACAACATAAATTTTTTAAGATTTTTGAAAAAAACGAAAGGTTAACCCCTTTGGTGACTTTTGACCCCAAAAAATGAAAGTGTAAATTTAGCTAAACTTTTTGCGTTTTCTTATGTAAATTAACGGGAAAATTAGAATGGCGAAGTCAGATTTTCCCCAAGTATGATATTTTTCGTTTTAAGCAGCTTTAAAGTTCCAATTTTTGATTTGCATTTTAGTTGACTTTCGAGCTCTTCCGCCAGTCCCAGGCTGTTTTTTTTATATGCTGGCATTAAAATACGTCGAATTAAGTAATAAAAAGACAACATAAATTTTTTAAGATTTTTGAAAAAAACGAAAGGTTAACCCCTTTGGTGACTTTTGACCCCACAAAATGAAAGTGTGAATTTAGCTAAACTTTTTGCGTTTTCTTATGTAAATTAACGAAAAAATTAGAAGGGCGAAGTCAGATTTTCCCCAAGTATGATATTTTTCGTTTTAATCAGCTTTAAAGTTCCAATTTTTGATTTGCATTTTAGTTGACTTTCGAGCTCTTCCGCCAGTCCCAGGCTGTTTTTTTTATATGCTGGCATTAAAATACGTCGAATTAACTAATAAAAAGACAACATAAATTTTTTAGGATTTTTGAAAAAAACGAAAGGTTAACCCCTTTGGTGACTTTTGACCCCAAAAAATGAAAGTTTGAATTTAGCTAAACTTTTTGCGTTTTCTTATGTAAATTAACGGGAAAATTAGAATGGCGAAGTCAGATTTTCCCCAAGTATGATATTTTTCGTTTTAAGCAGCTTTAAAGTTCCAATTTTTGATTTGCATTTTAGTTGACTTTCGACCTCTTCCGCCAGTCCCAGGCTGTTTTTTTTATATGCTGGCATTAAAATACGTCGAATTAACTAATAAAAAAACTACATAAATTTTTTAAGATTTTTGAAAAAAACGAAAGGTTAACCCTTTTGGTGACTTTTGACCCCAAAAAATGAAAGTTTGAATATAGCTAAACTTTTTGCGTTTTCTTATGTACATTTACGAGAAAATTAGAATGGCGAAGTCAGATTTCCCCCAAGTATGATATTTTTCGTTTTAAGCAGCTTTAAAGTTCCAATTTTTGATTTGCATTTTAGTTGACTTTCGACCTCTTCCGCCAGTCCCAGGCTGTTTTTTTTATATGCTGGCATTAAAATACGTCGATATAACTAATAAAAAGACAACATAAATTTTTTAAGATTTTTGAAAAAAACGAAAGGTTAACCCCTTTGGTGACTTTTGACCCCAAAAAATGAAAGTTTGAATTTAGCTAAACTTTTTGCCTTTTCTTATGTAAATTAACGAGAAAATTTGAAATGGCGAAGTCAGATTTACCCCAAGTATGATATTTTTCGTTTTATGCAGCTTTAAAGTTTCAATTTTTGATTTGCATTTTAGTTGACTTTCGACCTCTTCCGCCAGTCCCAGGCTGTTTTTTTTATATGCTGGCATTAAAATACGTCGAATTAACTAATAAAAAGACAACATAACTTTTTTAAGATTTTTGAAAAAAACGAAAAGTTTAACCCCTTTGGTGACTTTTGACCCCAAAAAATGAAAGTGTAAATTTAGCTAAACTTTTTGCGTTTTCTTATGTAAATTAACGGGAAAATTAGAATGGCGAAGTCAGATTTTCCCCAAGTATGATATTTTTCGTTTTAAGCAGCTTTAAAGTTCCAATTTTTGATTTGCATTTTAGTTGACTTTCGACCTCTTCCGCCAGTCCCAGGCTGTTTTTTTTATATGCTGGCATTAAAATACGTCGAATTAACTAATAAAAAGACAACATAAATTTTTTGAGATTTTTGAAAAAAACGAAAGGTTAACCCCTTTGGTGACTTTTGACCCCAAAAAATGAAAGTTTGAATTTAGCTAAACTTTTTGCGTTTTCTTATGTAAATTAACAAGAAAATTAGAATGGCGAAGTCAGATTTCCCCCAAGTATGATATTTTTCGTTTTAAGCAGCTTTAAAGTTCCAATTTTTGATTTGCATTTTAGTTGACTTTCGACCTCTTCCGCCAGTCCCAGGCTGTTTTTTTTATATGCTGGCATTAAAATACGTCGAATTAACTAATAAAAAGACAACATAAATTTTTTAGGATTTTTGAAAAAAACGAAAGGTTAACCCCTTTGGTGACTTTTGACCCCAAAAAATGAAAGTTTGAATATAGCTAAACTTTTTGCGTTTTCTTATGTAAATTTACGAGAAAATTAGAATGGCGAAGTCAGATTTCCCCCAAGTATGATATTTTTCGTTTTAAGCAGCTTTAAAGTTCCAATTTTTGATTTGCATTTTAGTTGACTTTCGACCACTTCCGCCAGTCCCAGGCTGTTTTTTTTATATGCTGGCATTAAAATACGTCGAATTAACTAATAAAAAGACAACTTAAATTTTTTAAGATTTTTGAAAAAAACGAAAGGTTAACCCCTTTGGTGACTTTTGACCCCAAAAAATGAAAGTTTGAATTTAGCTAAACTTTTTGCGTTTTCTTATGTAAATTAACGAGATAATTAGAATGGCGAAGTCAGATTTTCCCCAAGTATGATATTTTTCGTTTTAAGCAGCTTTAAAGTTCCAATTTTTGATTTGCATTTTACTTGACTTTCGAGCTCTTCCGCCAGTCCCAGGCTGTTTTTTTTATATGCTGGCATTAAAATACGGCGAATTAACTAATAAAAAGACAACATAAATTTTTTAAGATTTTTGAAAAAACGAAAGGTTAACCCCTTTGGTGACTTTTGACCCCAAAAAATGAAAGTGTAAATTTAGCTAAACTTTTTGCGTTTTCTTATGTAAATTAACGAGAAAATTAGAATGGCGAAGTCAGATTTCCCCCAAGTATGATATTTTTCGTTTTAAGCAGCTTTAAAGTTCCAATTTTTGATTTGCATTTTAGTTGACTTTCGACTTCTTCCGCCAGTCCCAGGCTGTTTTTTTTATATGCTGGCATTAAAATACGTCGAATTAACTAATAAAAAGACAACATAATTTTTTTAAGATTTTTGAAAAAAACGAAAGGTTAACCCCTTTGGTGACTTTTGACCCCAAAAAATGAAAGTTTGAATATAGCTAAACTTTTTGCGTTTTCTTATGTAAATTTACGAGAAAATTAGAATGGCGAAGTCAGATTTCCCCCAAGTATGATATTTTTCGTTTTAAGCAGCTTTAAAGTTCCAATTTTTGATTTGCATTTTAGTTGACTTTCGACCACTTCCGCCAGTCCCAGGCTGTTTTTTTTATATGCTGGCATTAAAATACGTCGAATTAACTAATAAAAAGACAACTTAAATTTTTTAAGATTTTTGAAAAAAACGAAAGGTTAACCCCTTTGGTGACTTTTGACCCCAAAAAATGAAAGTTTGAATTTAGCTAAACTTTTTGCGTTTTCTTATGTAAATTAACGAGATAATTAGAATGGCGAAGTCAGATTTTCCCCAAGTATGATATTTTTCGTTTTAAGCAGCTTTAAAGTTCCAATTTTTGATTTGCATTTTACTTGACTTTCGAGCTCTTCCGCCAGTCCCAGGCTGTTTTTTTTATATGCTGGCATTAAAATACGGCGAATTAACTAATAAAAAGACAACATAAATTTTTTAAGATTTTTGAAAAAACGAAAGGTTAACCCCTTTGGTGACTTTTGACCCCAAAAAATGAAAGTGTAAATTTAGCTAAACTTTTTGCGTTTTCTTATGTAAATTAACGAGAAAATTAGAATGGCGAAGTCAGATTTCCCCCAAGTATGATATTTTTCGTTTTAAGCAGCTTTAAAGTTCCAATTTTTGATTTGCATTTTAGTTGACTTTCGACTTCTTCCGCCAGTCCCAGGCTGTTTTTTTTATATGCTGGCATTAAAATACGTCGAATTAACTAATAAAAAGACAACATAATTTTTTTAAGATTTTTGAAAAAAACGAAAGGTTAACCCCTTTGGTGACTTTTGACCCCAAAAAATGAAAGTATGAATTTAGCTAAACTTTTTGCGTTTTCTTATGTAAATTAACGAGAAAATTAGAATGGCGATGTCAGATTTTCCCCAAGTATGATATTTTTCGTTTTAAGCAGCTTTAAAGTTCCAATTTTTGATTTGCATTTTAGTTGACTTTCGACCTCTTCCGCCAGTCCCAGGCTGTTTTTTTTATATGCTGGCATTAAAATACGTCGAATTAACTAATAAAAAGACAACATAAATTTTTTAAGATTTTTGAAAAAAACGAAACCCTTTGGTGACTTTTGACCCCAAAAAATGAAAGTTAGAATTTAGCTAAACTTTTTGCGTTTTCTTATGTAAATTTACGAGAAAATTAGAATGGCGAAGTCAGATTTTCCCCAACTATGATATTTTTCGTTTAATGCAGCTTTAAAGTTTCAATTTTTGATTTGCATTTTACTTGACTTTCGAGCTCTTCCGCCAGTCCCAGGCTGTTGTTTTTATATGCTGGCATTAAAATACGTAGAATTATCTAATAAAATGACAACATAAATTTTTTAAGATTTTTGAAAAAAACGAAAGGTTAACCCCTTTGGTGACTTTTGACCCCAAAAAATGAAAGTTTGAATATAGCTAAACTTTTTGCGTTTTCTTATGTAAATTTACGAGAAAATTAGAATGGCGAAGTCAGATTATCCCCAAGTATGATATTTTTCGTTTTATGCAGCTTTAAAGTTTCAATTTTTGATTTGCATTTTACTTGACTTTCGAGCTCTTCCGCCAGTCCCAGGCTGTTTTTTTTTATATGCTGGCATTAAAATACGTCGAATTAACTAATAAAAAGACAACAAAAATTTTTTAAGATTTTTGAAAAAAACGAAAGGTTAACCCCTTTGGTGACTTTTGACCCCAAAAAATGAAAGTCTGAATTTAGCTAAACTTTTTGCGTTTTCTTATGTAAATTAACGAGAAAATTAGAATGCAAAGTCAGATTTTCCCCAAGTATGATATTTTTCGTTTTATGCAGCTTTAAAGTTTCAATTTTTGATTTGCATTTTACTTGACTTTCGAGCTCTTCCGCCAGTCCCAGGCTGTTGTTTTTATATGCTGGCATTAAAATACGTAGAATTATCTAATAAAAAGACAACATAAACTTTTTGAGATTTTTGAAAAAACCGAAAGGTGAACCCCTTTGGTGACTTTTGACCCCAAAAAATGAAAGTTTGAATTTAGCTAAACTTTTTGCGTTTTCTTATGTAAATTAACAAGAAAATTAGAATGGCGAAGTCAGATTTCCCCCAAGTATGATATTTTTCGTTTTAAGCAGCTTTAAAGTTCCAATTCTTGATTTGCATTTTAGTTGACTTTCGACCTCTTCCGCCAGTCCCAGGCTGATTTTTTTATATGCTGGCATTAAAATACGTCGAATTAACTAATAAAAAGACAACATAAATTTTTTAAGATTTCTGAAAAAACGAAAAGTTTAACCCCTTTGGTGACTTTTGACCCCAAAAAATGAAAGTTTGAATTTAGCTAAACTTTTTGCGTTTTCTTATGTAAATTTACGAGAAAATTAGAATGGCGAAGTCAGATTTCCCCCAAGTACGATATTTTTCGTTTTATGCAGCTTTAAAGTTCCAATTTTTGATTTGCATTTTAGTTGACTTTCGAGCTCTTCCGCCAGTCCCAGGCTGTTTTTTTTATAAGCTGGCATTAAAATACGTCGAATTAACTAATAAAAAGACAACATAAATTTTTTAAGATTTTTGAAAAAAACGAAAGGTTAACCCCTTTGGTGACTTTTGACCCCAAAAAATGAAAGTTTGATTTTAGCTAAACTTTTTGCGCTTTCTTATGTAAATTAACGAGAAAATTAGAAAGGCGAAGTTAGATTTTCCCCAAGTATGATATTTTTCCTTTTATGCAGCTTTAAAGTTCCAATTTTTGATTTGCATTTTAGTTGACTTTCGAGCTCTTCCGCCAGTCCCAGGCTGTTTTTTTTATAAGCTGGCATTAAAATACGTCGAATTAACTAATAAAAAGACAACATAACTTTTTTAAGATTTTTGAAAAAAACGAAAGGTTAACCCCTTTGGTGACTTTTGACCCCAAAAAATGAAAGTATGAATTTAGCTAAACTTTTTGCGTTTTATTATGTAAATTAACAAGAAAATTAGAATGGCGAAGTCAGATTTCCCCCAAGTATGATATTTTTCGTTTTAAGCAGCTTTAAAGTTCCAATTTTTGATTTGCATTTTAGTTGACTTTCGACCTCTTCCGCCAGTCCCAGGCTGTTTTTTTTATATGCTGGCATTAAAATACGTCGAATTAACTAATAAAAAGACAACATAAATTTTTTAAGATTTTTGAAAAAAACGAAAGGTTAACCCCTTTGGTGACTTTTGACCCCAAAAAATGAAAGTTTGAATTTAGCTAAACTTTTTGCGTTTTCTTATGTAAATTTACGAGAAAATTAGAATGGCTAAGTCAGATTTCCCCCAAGTATGATATTTTTCGTTTTAAGCAGCTTTAAAGTTCCAATTTTTGATTTGCATTTTACTTGACTTTCGAGCTCTTCCGCCAGTCCCAGGCTGTTTTTTTTATATGCTGGCATTAAAATACGGCGAATTAACTAATAAAAAGACAACATAAATTTTTTAAGATTTTTGAAAAAACGAAAGGTTAACCCCTTTGGTGACTTTCGACCCCAAAAAATGAAAGTGTAAATTTAGCTAAACTTTTTGCGTTTTCTTATGTAAATTAACGAGAAAATTAGAATGGCGAAGTCAGATTTTCCCCAAGTATGATATTTTTCGTTTTAAGCAGCTTTAAAGTTCCAATTTTTGATTTGCATTTTAGTTGACTTTCGACCTCTTCCGCCAGTCCCAGGCTGTTTTTTTTATATGCTGGCATTAAAATACGTCGAATTAACTAATAAAAAGACAACATAAATTTTTTAAGATTTTTGAAAAAAACGAAAGGTTAACCCCTTTGGTGACTTTTGACCCCAAAAAATGAAAGTGTGAATTTAGCTAAACTTTTTGCGTTTTCTTATGTAAATTAACGAGAAAATTAGAATGGCGAAGTCAGATTTTCCCCAACTATGATATTTTTCGTTTTATGCAGCTTTAAAGTTTCAATTTTTGATTTGCATTTTACTTGACTTTCGAGCTCTTCCGGCAGTCCCAAGCTGTTTTTTTTATATGCTGGCATTAAAATACGTCGAATTAACTAATAAAAAGACAACAAAAATTTTTTAAGATTTTTGAAAAAAACGAAAGGTTAACCCCTTTGGTGACTTTTGACCCCAAAAAATGAAAGTTTGAATTTAGCTAAACTTTTTGCGTTTTCTTATGTAAATTAACGAGAAAATTAGAATGGCAAAGTCAGATTTTCCCCAAGTATGATATTTTTCGTTTTATGCAGCTTTAAAGTTTCAATTTTTGATTTGCATTTTACTTGACTTTCGAGCTCTTCCGCCAGTCCCAGGCTGTTGTTTTTATATGCTGGCATTAAAATACGTAGAATTATCTAATAAAAAGACAACATAAATTTTTTGAGATTTTTGAAAAAACCGAAAGGTGAACCCCTTTGGTGACTTTTGACCCCAAAAAATGAAAGTTTGAATTTAGCTAAACTTTTTGCGTTTTCTTATGTAAATTAACAAGAAAATTAGAATGGCGAAGTCAGATTTTCCCCAAGTATGATATTTTTCGATTTATGCAGCTTTAAAGTTCCAATTTTTGATTTGCATTTTAGTTGAACTTTAGAGTGGCCTAGGGGGCGGGGGGTTAATACTTAGGTGTAAGTAATTTGAAAAATGTAAGCATGAAGTGTAAAACGATTCTTCTAATATGATGAGCGGCATCAAATTCAGGCACTTCTTTATTTTTCAGTGCCCACCTGGACCCACCGTAGCTTCAAGCTTGATGGTAAAACTCCATTCCAAGTTTAACAATATAAATTGTTTTTAAAATTAAAACCAAATACAAAGTTAGTTCCAAGTAATCAATAATTTTTATAGAGAAAGCAACACAAATAATTTATCTTGCAAGGAATTTGAGAAATTTCGGACCTTAGATTTATGCTCCATTTTAATTGACCTCTGTCGAAAGACGGCATATTTGCTAACGGGTAAATTTTTAATAGGAAACTGAAGTTTAAGATATGTGATTCCTTAATTCCATGTAGGCAGTATAAATTCCATATCAAATGGTCTAAACTGATCACTCGACTATTTAAAAAAAATTTATGTTTTGTGTATAAGCTGTCTAACATGTTGGTAATTCAAAGAATTACATTTAAAAATGGGTAAGGATCAATCAAGGCGAAAGAAAGTAAAATCACACAAGTTTTCGTTGTCCTGGAAGAAATCATCCGCACTTATCGTTAAATTTTGAATATCGATGGTAAATGGAAACCTCTGTTTCCAGGTCAACTTTTTTCATTTTTGAGTTAGATATGTCAAAAATGGTACATGATTTTTATACATCTAATGCAAAACTCTGAAATGTTGAACATCATGGTTTCTTCCATGTCAATTTACAAATGCAGTTTTTTCAAAAGTTGAATTTTTAATAACATAGGTTTTCATTCTTTTCCATCGATAGCAAAAACTAACAACTTTGAACTTAATGACTTTTGCCCGAACAACAACAAAATATGTATATTAACTTTCGAATCTAACCTCTAAAAATTTTGTTTCGTTGTAATCCAAATTTTCTGCACTGTTGACTGCCACAATCAATTAATTTATTATGATCACTACAACAAATTAAACATTTAAAACCGATAGAAATTTCTCCTTAAGTTCATATTAATTTAAAAATACGAAAATAAATAACTTACTTTTTGACACAAAACCATAACAAAACAAACTCACCAAATTTAATACACTTAGCGACATCTAACAATAAATATAGAAAATAAAATGGAAATGAATTTTGAAAAATACCGAATTAGAAAAAATAAAAAGGCATATTTAAAAAGTAGTGTAACAAATATATTTCTTAAATATTATAAACATAACTTACTTATATTATAATTTTTTTCAATAAAATAGAACCCAAGTCATAATTTTCATCTTATTTACATTTTATGATAAAAATATAAAATTTACAAGCCATGTACCATCGATAAATTTGAGCACATTATACGTATAGGAAAGCAGTGTTAACAAAATATAGAGGTAATTTTTCGTTAGTGTACCATCAAAATCTCTAACATATTATCACATTTACTTAAATAATAAACTGAAAAGCACACGCGTCTGTTACGTCACAATTAAATACAACAAAAAGTATTTCATAGACATGTCTTTTTCTTTCTAAATTTTGAACAGAGAGCGTAAAACAAACTAAAAGTGCCATCAAATTTGTCAAGTATTCATCTCAAAACGAAAACGGTTTGAATTTGCAGACTAGAAAATGCATGTATTCCAGAATTCTTCAAAATTCAAAATCCGTCCTGCAGTGCTGACTACTAAAGCCGATCAGTTTCACACGTTTTCGGCACCCAAACCACCACCTATGTCCCTCCTTGATGTTTAAGATCGAAAATTTCGATAAGCAAAGGTTCCACATCGGAAGGATTCACATTTAAATACACATTGATCACTTCATCGTTCAACTTGTGTAATTCAGATATTTTTTGAATCAACTTCAAAAAAGTAGATTTTGCTTCACAGCCAGGATAAACACTCTCCAAGTATCTTCTCAACAAATAATAGTAGGAATTCTATAAAAATAAAACAAAATGTAAAATGGAATTTTATAAATTTTAAGAACCTACCTGTTCCAATTTGATTACATCCTGGTGTATTACTCGAGGTCTGTCCGGTGTGAAAAGAGTGATGGCACATAAAATCAAAACTATATTTTCGTCTGATCTCCATTTCGGATCAAAAGTTTTGATAAAGCGTTCGTGTTCTTGATAAATGTTACCTTTTGCTAACTTGAGGACGTCTACCTTTAAGTTGCTCAAAGATTCTTGACTGTGAGGTATCTGAAAAAATTAAAATTAAATATCTTGTTGCTTGCCCAGATCAATCAAATTCTGAAGTATTTACCTTCCATGTTTGCTTTGTAGGATCGTAATTCATTGCGCTCCTTAAAATCATCATTTCTGTGCAGCCCCCTTTTAACAATGCAACTTGATCTTCTTGGCACATATTTTTAAAAGCATTAATTTTCTTTGCCATTTTTATTAGACGTCTTATCGCCACTGCAGTTAAATTTATTACATCTACTAATGCAGGATCCGCATGAAGAGCTTGCTCCGGATTTGACTAAAACATTAATTCAATTTAGACGTAATACTCTGTATATCATAGAATTGTGAGTGGGATGCAATGAAATTACTGATGAAAAATTTTAGAGTTCAATGTGTTTGACCTCCAATTACAGAATACATACAATGCAGTTGCTTTATTTGTATTTTAGGTTTTTCATGAAATGGACATATCAGAAAAATGAAAATTTATAAATTTTCAAACAGCAATATAAATGTTAATAAATTGAATATTAAATTACTTTTTGTCTTGTAAACTGGATTTTGTTCAAACTTTGTGAATATCGTCGCTGTGAAATCAAACCGGTATAACTGCAAAAATTGAGTTTTTGAGATGTTGATGTCAAAAATTTCTTCTTTTCCCGTCTATTTTTATGTCGAACTGGCATATTCGTATTCGTCTAAATTAATTCATTATTAAGGTGGCTTTGAGGTGAATCTAAAGCCTCGTTGACATGGGGAGTGAATAACGATTGTGATCCACATTTGTGAATTTACAAATTTTAATTTTCACGACATGACAATTTTTATATTCGTGGCGAAGGTTACACAGATGTTTATATTGCTGTTGTGAACATTAACTCGGCGAAAAATCACGATTTATATTTTACGAATCAGTAGTTTACACGGCGCGTATTCTACAAAAGTGTAACTCACTGTCGTGATTCACTACCCATGTAAACAAAGCTTAACGGATGTTAAAAGGAAAATTAAAACTTTAAAGCGCTCTAGCAAAAAATATGCATTTTGCAGATATGCCGGTTTGATTTCACAGCGACGATATGTTCTCTACATTATTATCTAATGTTATCTAATCGATAACATATTTTGTGGAGAAAACTCTCAGCTTTCAGAAAAAAATATCAAATATCAAAAAAATCATTTTTTCTACTTATATTGAATTTTAAAGGATTTTTTATTACGTATAATCAAAAATGAATATTTTCATTGAATAGCTGAGAATTTTTCCTAGGAACAACTGTCTTTTTCCAATTTTGCTAAAAAAGTTTTCTACTTCAAAAAAATTAATGAAAAAATTAAACAAAATTATTTTCAAAAATTCAAAAAATCATAACTTCAAAATGGCTGCATATTCAAGGCTAAAATTTTCAGGAATAGTTTTCTTATTTTGTTTTTTAACTTTTACTGTTCATGTTATCGAGTGTAATAACTAATCATGTTCACGTTACCAAGTAGCTAGAGAAAAATTTTTTGGTGTTCATAGGACCGCGATGTTCATAAATTCGAATGTTCACGTTATCGAGCTTCTACTGTACTTAAATTCTCATAAAAAACTTATATATTTACCCTCTCCATAAATCTAGAGTACAAAAATTTGCCCTGTTACTCGTCCCTTGATTTTTACTGGGAACTCGAGGAGTTACTCAGTTGCCCAAGTTATGGAATATTCAACCACCCCAACCGCTCGTAGAAAAAATCCGCAAAAAAAGTTTGGGTAAATAAGCGTAAATTTAGAAACACAGAGGTGAAATTCATCCGATAAATAACTCTAGGTAAAAATTCTAACTATAATTTGGTTGATTCATGCAGCTTTCACAACAACTGATCTATATGAGAATTGTACCAAGTAACCCAATTGCATTATTCTGGTAGTGGAACCACAGGTTAAATAGCATCGTTTGGGTGTATACAGAAGGGCTCCCTACTATTCCACGATAAAAATATTCAATGCGCTGCCGGAGTGGTTGAAATCGAATGTGAGCAGCGGGGTTTTCAAGAACACAGTTAGAGGTTTTTTGATAGAGATGGAACGGTACAGCCTGGAAGAATACTTTATATGCATGAAGTCCAAGTCAGCTGTGTCAATTCTGAATTAACTTTTGTACTTGAATGTTTTTTTTTGTTTTTTGTACCGAGTGTGTGAGTCTGTGTGCTGTTTTACATATTATATTTTATTTTTGACTTGCTTCATATTCTGATTTGGTGGTTAATGGAATACTACTATTATTATTATTATTAAATAATCAATATCCAATTATCTTAAAATTCAAATGATGTAACGAGCATCTCGAACAGTACTTAATGGTTAAATAATCAACGCCCAACAATCGTCCTTGTCTGAGAACTGGTTTTGTAATTTTGTAGATTAATAATCAAAGTGCAGCCCTATCGAAATAGTTTCAAAAATCTCAAATTTTATCAGATAAAAAATGAAAGCAATGACAACGCATGACCTTAATTCACATCAGAACAATGATAAACAAAATAATTTCGGGACCTACCTGAAATCTGCAGTCATCGCCTATGAGGTGACTAATGTCGTCGTCCAAAGGCGTCAACAAAGCCTTGTTGGCAACAATCAGTTCGTTCAGTTTGGCTCTCTCTGCATCGTTTAATTCCCTGGAGTTGCTGTAGCATTGTGCTATGGACGTGTAAGCTTCAAATTCAAGTTTAATGGCTTCACAAAGTATGGATTCAATTGAATTCGCTTCAATCGGTATCCTAAAATTAAAACAAATTATAGTCGTGAATAAACATGAATCACTATTATTTTACCTCTGAACGTCCTGTATAATGTCTTTGGCTACATTATTTGTGCTACTGTGATGATTGATAACTGGAGTAGCTGCATTGTGATTACAATTTTGTACGTTATTATTGATCAATGAAGATAAGAGTGGATTTCCATCCTCCTCTTCATTTTTTACACTACCATTGGGAGTGGGATTGAGAATATTTCTAATCATCGAGGTTTCCTTTTCACCGTTTTCGGGTAACTGCAGGTTCTCACCCGCATAAGAATTGGACGACGAGTCGCTATTGTACGACCCGTTGTGTATATCGTTCTGTGGACTATGAACGTCATCGCCATTTTGCGAAAGACATCCTTCGTTGTCGGAATCCTCCGGCGTGTGCTCCTTCACCTCCCGCTTAATTTTCTTATACCCGTTCTTGAAAGGACCCTTTCTTCTCTTTTTCGCTTTATTTTCTTCAATCTTTTGTCTTTTTAACATTTTATCTTGTTCGGACATAATGTAGTCTTTCCTCATGCCGATGTTGAAGCACTTCTCCAACCGACACCTCTGGCAAAACCGTCTCGTTATTGTCGTGATTTCACATTGCTGATTAAACGGACACTTGAATTCTTTCGTCGTCAAGGCGTTTCGTCTAAAGAAGGCCTTACAACTTTCACACGTCAAAGCGTTAAAGTTATAACCCAGCGCTTTGTCGCCACAAACGCCACATATTTTTGCATCCATCACGAGACACTAAACGATACAATGCGACCAGATTAAGCTTTAATTGAATTTATCATCTACGACTACGTTATCTATTAGATAAACTATTATGTTTTCCATGATTCACGACACAAACGAAACCCGACAAAATAATCCAATTCGAATTTGTCGCGAATGAAAACCGCCTCATTCGCTGTGCCCACTATTTAAAAAATTAGGTAAACATCCACAAAAGTCGTGAAATGTTTGTACACTACTTCGTGGTCATATTATATTACGTCCTTGAAAATTAATAAATTGATGTTGAAATCTTTGTTTGTTCGCAGGGGTGGACTTAAGATGACCGACTTGTATCTTATCATTTGAAGTTAACAATGTTGCCATGCAGCGATTCTTAACGGTTTTGGATTTTTCAACGCTAAACCCCGACAAAAGTTTAAATTTTAAGTAATCACTTCCATTATCTATTGCTACGGCTTTTAATGGATTAAATCCGATCCGGTTCTGCGGTCCTGAATGTCAATAAATCAACGAAAACTGTAACGTCATCATTTGTTTACATAAATTCATACAGTGACGAACATAAATTAATTTATTTAACTTTTAGATTAATTTAAAAATAATTATAGAAATTGAAAACTATATTAATATGTAAAATGGAATTATTGAAAGTATGTTGGAAAAGCAGAAAAGCAAAAGAAAAGGTTTTCAGTATATATTTCACAATTTCATTACAAACCACCGAGAAATTGATTTTACAGAAACACTTTTAAGACATTTTTTGTTAGAAATTTCATTTCCTTCATTTTTGTTCCTATACATTTTTCCATTTTGGCGCACCGTTACCGAGATATAAAGATGACAATATTTTTTGAATTTTACAAAGTCTTCTTTAATTCATTTTAACTCGAAAACGGTGCGACAAAATAGAAAAGTGTATATAAACAAAATTGAAGAGAATTAAATTTACAATAAAAAATATTTAATACGTATTTCTGTAAAGTAATGTTTTATGACGATCCCGGGGGTTTTAAGTTCACATTTGACCCATAGGAATTAGTCGAGTGCGGTTAAATTCAAACGTGCACTTAGCGCATTACTGCACCAACTCAAAACAAACATTAAATTACTCTTTTGCCATCATAAAGCGTGGAAAAACCCTTTATTGTCGCTGTCGCATTGAAAAGCAGGCAAAAGGTTTAATTTTTTGTCTGATCTTAGTAAAATTAAAAATCCAAAAAAACTAAAAATTTACTCCGACCAAAATACTGTAGCATCTAACTTCATATATAAACCATTAAATAACAATTATAAATAGAGCACTTGAATTTTTTCAATATGATCATGCGAGATATTCAAATCTAGATACAAACTTCAAGAGGGGAACTGGGTGGCATGTGGCATTCATGTAGTAGTTTTTGAAGTTTTTGGGTGTAAGTGGATCCCAAAAACATTCTATGTTTATTAAACATAAGAGCAGCTGGCGTAATGGATTTAAGAAAAATATTTATAAAAAAAAATATAAATATTTTTATATAACAAAAATATTCGATAAATATTTTTAAAATAAGTCCGTTAGTCCGAGTCAGTCCGTCTCTGCTCTTTGCAATTCTGTGAGATAAAGCAGCGGCATCAGGTACATCGAGCAGATAAATAATCAGACGATCACTACTGACCTTCGTTATCAAAAAATTTGTTCATATTCTCAGAAAAATCTCTCTGATAATTAAGCTAAAATGTATTATCCTCTCGAAACGTCATCAAGTACCATCAAAAAGTTCAAATTTCAAGCACTAACGCTTGATTAACATTTCTAGTATAGAAATGCACGAATTCCGCTGATAATGTTCAAATCACACATTTGCGGCATGTGCACATACAATCATCAATTTTTGAATTTTCCTATATATAACATTTTATATTAATCACGTCAATTATGGCGTCATCTATGCAAAACCGACGTAACTAAATCTTAGAATTAAATGACACTTCCTTGTACAAAATATAAATTAATTTTATTTTATAATATTTAAATTTTATAAAGTGGTTTTTTAGTAATTGTTAACTACAATTGTTAATTACACTTTCCCGAATAATTTTTTAATTGAGGTAACTTGCTTATTAGCTTTAATTTGAATAATAAGTATCATAACCTAAAATATATGTTTAATTTTATTAAATTTGCCATAGGAGCTGCGAAAGGAATGGAAAAAACTGAAATGGTGGACGAAATGGGTCACACATTTCTGACCGAACACCAGAGTTACTTGGTTCATAACGACGATATCGAAGGTGAGTTTGTTTACGTTGTTAACATCTTACGGCTTCTGGGGTGATGTTCTGTTATTCTATAATAAGTTTTATCTTCTTCATCTCTATCAAGTGCAAATCCAGAAATTAATGCAACTTTTAATAACTGCTGTGTTTCGTAATTTTTCTTAATTAATATGCTCAAAATTTCAATTGTATTTCTGTTACGTTCTAGATTTCACGTTCTTTCTTCCTCATATTTTCTTCCCGAATTTCCCAACTGTTTCATGCACCAAATTTTTTGCAATAGTCCAGTGCACGAAGTCAAGGCGTAAATATCTCGAAACAATTTTGTACACAGGACTCGGAATTCTAGCAATTTCCATGGAATTCCAGAAATTTTCAAGGAATTTCAAAGATTCTCATAGATTTGTGTGTTACACGCTGCTTCCCGGTATCTCTCTTTAGCCTTTTCTGTCCACTGCAGGACAATCAGTCTCTGCCTCCGAGAGAAAGGTTTAACCATTTAGACCCTACGGTTGCTTAATCCGGATTGGGGAATGCCTGTAACCCTGTTTTTAATAGTTGATGGTGGCCATCAACTCAGGGGGACCGCCGGCTTTTCGTGCACACCGAAGCTCGGAGATAGGCATTTGAAAGTTGAGACTTTTAGAGAGTCAGCAGTTTGGCTAATTTACCAAGCTAATGACTGTCCCTGTATATTATGTATAAACCACCGTGTATTAAGATTTACAAATTTGTATACTGCCCTGTTATAAGAGTATTACCAATTTCAAGTTCAGGCGCCTTTATAAAATTTTACACTAAAAGCTTATCCTATGAACCTATGATGGATTTCTAAAACATATCTCAGTACTGTAATCAATTACATAATAATATGTCATACTTAGATGATCAACTGACGGCGGAAAATACCGACGATTCCAGTCACGACGCGGGAGACAAGCTAGGATTGCCGCTTCGAGAGCAGGATCGTTTTTTACCCATCGCCAACGTCGCAAAAATTATGAAGCGGGCAATTCCTGAAACCGGAAAAATTGCAAAAGATGCCCGAGAATGCGTTCAGGAGTGCGTTTCCGAATTCATCAGTTTTATAACCAGCGAAGCGAGCGACAGATGCCACATGGAGAAGCGAAAAACGATAAACGGCGAAGATGTCCTGTTTGCTATGAGTACTCTGGGGTTCGATAATTATGTGGAACCCTTAAAAATCTACCTTCAAAAGTACAGAGAGGTACGGTTTTATCAAGTGCCACTTTGGGATTTCTTAAAATTGTATTTTGATTTTCAGGCAGCAAAATCAGAGAAAAATTTACATTCCAGCGAAATTATTTACGAGGAAATGACTGTCGAAGGCCTCAGTAAGTAAATTTTGTACTTTTTAATTTGGTAGGTCCTTTGTCCTTGCTTTGTAAATGACAAGTTTAAAAAACCCCTTACAGGTTTCTTGTAAATTTTCAAAATCTTACGCTAAGTTCTAAAATCTTTTCTATCTTAAAACATTTTTGGGATTACACATTTCAAGATGCACCAATGGGTCTATTTTGCAGTTAGTTTACTTCAATTTTATTTAAATTTGCATAATTTTAGGTCAAGGTTTGCCTGAAAATTTTTGTTTATCAGAACAACAGTAGAAGTAGAGTTTTAGATTTGCAAATGCAATGGATTTTCTGAAGAAGGTAGGCAGTTACAAAGATTAGCACTTTTTTGCTTTAAAAATCTATGAACATCTGATTCAAGTCCCACCGGAATACAAAGTATTTGTCATCTATGTTATCAATGTAAATTGCACCCTTTGAAACGGTTTTTTGATGTATAAAAATCGCTTTTACAGCAAAATTTTTTTGACATTTTTTGTTGAAAGTTTCATTGTCTTTAAATTTGGTCCTATACATTTTTCTATTTTGTCGCCCCGTTTTTGACTGACAGCGACTTAAATAAGACTCTGTAAAATACAAAAAATATCATCTGTATCTCAGAAACGGTGTGACAAAATAGAAAAATGTATATAAACAAAAATGTAGGGAATAAAATTTGCAACAAAAACTACTTATACATTTTTCTATTTCGTTGCACCGATTTTGAGATACAGGTGACGATATTTTTTGTATTTTACAGTCTTATTTAAATCGCTGACAAAATAGAAAAATGTATAGGTGCAAAATTGAAGACTATGAAATTTTTAACAGAAAATGTCTAAAATGTTTTGCTGTAAAAGCTATTTTTATACGACAAAAACCGGTTTCAAAATGTGCAATTTATATTGGTAACATAGGAGGTGACAAATATTTTGTACACTCACTGTAGTTTAGAATATATCTTTAGGAAAGTGATTACTTGTTATTATGAGTTAACTTAAGGGGAAATCGTAACATTAAGATTTATTTACTGAACCGTGATGACGTGATGATATAAACGAACTTCTTCTGTGGACTAAAATTTATAACAAATATTTTGTAATTGCAGATGCGTCTTTACCCATTGGAACAAGTGCTGTAATGTCTGCAAATGGATCAGAAACAGTCATATATGCATATCACGATAATGGTGTTCACCAATTTCAATTAAGTTAAATTATTTATTTTTGTAATAAATTATTTTGTTTTAATTTATTTTAGTTAACAAACGTAATTTTATATAATTAGGTGGGGTGCCCATACGGCAACATTAATTTCATATTTTTTGATTGTTATTGTATAACACATTAATATTTTATTAATTAAAAACAAATTGTTTCCATTTACAAGAATATTGTAGTGTAAATGTAATTCCTGCTGTAAAATTAAATAAATTTTTACCGTAACAGGCAGTTTTAGGTGAATTGTTTTATTTATGTAACACGCTTCCAATTATGGGCATCAGTACTGAAGAACTAATACTATTGATCTATGAATAAAGAGTAAACTGTGCACTGGGGGGTATTCCAGACTCCCCGGTTTGCCAACGGCTACACTAAAGTGCAATCAATATTTGAAGTTATGATAATAAATAAATATTTACGTTTAAAAATTGCGGATATAGAAATTATTCGTGCGACCGCCAGTCAATCTCCGATTTCTTACATTCAATTCTGAGTAATATGGAAATAAAATAAAAGCGTGCACTGGGGGGTCCCTGGTTTATTCTCATTATTTTGTGCCTTTTAAACTTAAATTCAAAATTTAATAGATAGATAGATCACTGCTGGGCGCATATGTAAGTAATTTTATTTTTGCATACCCGGAAATTGAATATCGTTGATCGATAGCAGAATCCATAATAAAACGCTAAGGCCAGATCAACGACAATCAATTCCCGGGTATGCAAAAATAAAATTACTTACATAATGCGCCCAGCAGTGGATTTATCTATCTATTAAATTTAAGTTGGTTTAAAAACAAAATAATGAGGATAAACTGGGGGGTTTGGGGGGAATAAATGTGCACGCTTTTATTTTATTCCCAAATTACTCAGAATTTATTGCAGGAAATTGGAGATTGACTGGCGGTCGTACCAATAATTTCTAGATCCGCAATTTATGAAGTCTGGCAATGACAAATTTGAAAACCCTTACCCCTAGATAAACAGCTTTTGTCGAGCAGTGTTGAACTTTTGCCTAATTAATCTATTATGTTATCGACCGAAGGTGTTAAATCCGATCCGGTTTTCTATTTTGATTATTTTTAATTTTGGAATTGAGGGGGCCCGGCCCACTTTACTCCGAGGGGCCCGGAATACTCTAGCACCCCTGGCCAGTCCGCGCCTGCTTACAAATAATGTTGGTACTTCTGACTGTCACAAACAAAATTTGATCGACATTTACGAATAATTTGAACGAAAGTTCTTTTTACGAAGGTGTTACGATCAAAAATGTGAATTAAAATAAGACCGAAAGTGTATTTTTTAACACTCACAATGTTCTCATGCACAGTTTAATTTTATACTAAAATGAAAATCCTCACGCCGAGACGCCTATGCGTTGCCTTCGCAGTAATCCTTACGATTTTGTATTACTTCAAAAACCATATTTTCGATTTTACGGGTAACTACGATTTTGGTTACGAAAGTACGCCCAACTATGTACCGACACCTGAATCGGTGTACCAAAACAAGTAAGTACTTTTCGTTGTGTAACTTTGGTGTGTCTGTTTGTTTAATGTGGGCTGTGTTTCTAGAAATGATATGGTTGTTGCTGTTGTTGCTTGTGGTGATCGGTTACACGAAACGTTGACCATGTTAAAGTCCGCTATTATGTTTAGTAAAAGTAGCTTACATTTTGTTGTCGTCACCGAAGATGCTTTAATACAAAGTTTTAACGAAAAGGTTTGTTTAACTACCTTGCATTTGTCATAACTCACCGAGCCTTTCTTTCAGCTACAAGAGTGGAAGACCATGTCCAACGATAGGTTTTCTTTTAAAGTTATTCCTTTGACATTTCCAACCGAAAATCCTGAAGAGTGGCAGAAATTATTTAAGCCTTGCGCTTCTCAGAGGCTCTTTTTGCCTGTAAGTCTTATTTTTATATTAAATTACAGGCCAAACAAAAAAATTTTTGCAGTCGGTACTTAATGATGTTGACTCAATTTTGTACGTCGACACCGACACTTTATTTTTGAGCCCGGTGGAAGAAATTTGGAGTTATTTCAAGAGAATGAATTCTAGTCAAATGGCAGCACTTGCTCCGGAACACGAGTATCCTAATGTGGGATGGTATAACCGTTTTGCGATGCACCCGTACTATGGAAAATTGGGTAAGAAAGGATTTTGCTGCTGGATTAGAAACAAAAATAATTTTCTTAAATAACAGGTGTTAACTCTGGTGTTATGTTGATGAATTTGACGAGGATGAGAGATTTTTTGTGGGTAGAATACGTAATTCCCATCTACAAGAGATACAAACTAAAAATAACTTGGGGTGACCAAGACATTATTAATATAATTTTCCATTACCATCCAGGTATTTCTGAAAATGATAAGTTATGTGCCAACTTAATTTTCATCTGATTTTTAGATAAACTGTACATATATTCCTGTCGTTATAACTTCCGTCCAGATCATTGTATGTACACTAGTGTTTGCAAGACTGCAGAAAAGGAAGGCGTGGCAATATTGCACGGTTCTAGAAGTTTCTTTCATTCGGGAAAACAACCTGTTTTCCAATACATTTATAAAGCTTTTGAAGAGGTAAGCTTTTAATAATTTCTTAATCTTACAAGGGAAAAATAAAATATATTGAAATGTTTCTGAAATTTCATGTTAGTTTCAGTTGGGTGGAAATATCAACACAGAATTCTATCAACCTCTGCAGACTTACCTAGACATGACGACAGAAACCAACTGCGGACACATCAAGAAAGCTTTTTTAATTACCATAGAGAAGTTTCTTGAACAGAACTTGACTCCTACATAATTTAATTGCGACTTTTTGACACGCTATACTTTTAAATAGTTGCAGACGGTGTTACAGAGCACGCACAATTTTTAGAAATGTGATACATCAAATGAGAAATTGCGACAGCTTCCCTAGTTATAGATTAAGAATTTTTCTGCCATTGTTGATTATTCTTGTTTTTGTAAAACAAAAGGTTTCTATTTTTATAGAATAGTTTAATAGATTTAAATTAACATGCAATAAATTTTATATCTGTTTTATTGCTCCATTCCCAATTTAAATACGGTCCTGTGAACCTAACCTCAAATTTTTTTTACATAACCAAGTGTCAACAAAAATGTTCGGAAGATTGAAAAATGTCGCCCTTTTGCCATCGTTTACCCTACCAATAATTAATAAAAGTTTTGATGATGTAGCGCAAAATTCCAAAACAGTCCAAGAGATGAATTCAACATTACAACAAGAGACAGGATGGGATCGACTGCAATCGGTTATGCACAAGGAGTAAAACTTGAGATTACAAAAGTTAACGTTCATGTTCTGTATTTATGAAGTTTTTAGCGATTTCGGCCGTCTCACGCCAGAACTGAGCGGAATAGTTCAAGTCGCCTGTATGAGTTGCGTGGCTGGATTACTTTACGGAGGCATTACTTACAGTCGTGAAGCGTATGTTGAATTTATCAATAACAACCAAGCAACTGCTTTTAAAAATCACTTTGAAGCCAAAGTAACTTTGTGTTTCTTTTTTAAATTTTACAAATCAATTGACTATTTTGTTTTAGAAAAAATTACAAGACAAAATTGCACTTAGTTTTGCGAAGGGTGGATTTATGTGGGCATGGAGGTTAACATTTTTTTCAACTACCTACGCGTAAGTGAAGACCAGAAAAACTTTCTTTTTTTATATGGTAAATTTTAGAGCCCTATCGACTTCGATATCAGTTTATCGTGGTAAAAGTGGGGTTTTGGAACACACAATTGCCGGATTTGTTGCCGGCGCTACTTATAAATTTAAATTAGGACCTGTAGCCATGCTAGTCGGAGGCGGTTTAGGAATGGCGTTGGGAACTTTTGCTGGATTTATGCAATACTCATTTTTGACGGCAACCGGCAGGACCATGGAAGAAGTGAGATATTGGAATTACAAATGGGTTTCTAAACGTTCGGAAAAGTGGAATAAAGGAATGGACGAACACAAAGCGAAAGAAGATATCTTATTAGTAAAAGAACGAAATTTAAAAACAAATCTACAAAGTTTAGAATCTATGAAATTCGATGATGAAAAAAGTTAGTGTATAAAAGTCTATTAAATAAATGCAGTATATTATTAAAAAATGGTATCAATCTGTCTTTTACCTTAATAAATTAAATGGATTTTCTTCACTGTGAATTTTCGAAATTCTTGAGTTACAAACTACACAAACTTCAAACAAACAAACAAAATATTCAGATGTTTTAAGTAATTTAAATTTTCCCGCATCCCCTCGAACGATGTTATTGGTCGCCGAAATTGCCAAAAGTTGTGACGTACGCGCACCGTCAAAACTGAGATATGGGAGTTTGCTGTGTTCATTATCTTTGTAGTTAATTTAGTTTTTTTTTTTAATTAAGTTATCTTAAATTACAATTTTCTAATATGTCCCACCAAACTGGAATTCGGGGTAACCACTTTTTCCTATAATTAAGTATCACACAATATTTACATTTAATCTTTAGCCAACGACAAACTAAAAGAAGTTTTTGGAAAATGTCGTGAAGGTTCAGTTAGAGCCGTTAAGGTTTCGATAGTTAACGGTACGTGGTTACTAAAACTAATATTTTAGAAAGTTTAACCTCTTTCTGTATTTTTAGAGCAACTCGAACTTGCAAAATCGGTTGTAAATTTGCAAGATTATACTTGGGATCACAGTTTCGATAAGTTGATTGTTCCATTATGTAGCGAAAATCAACCCTGTTACGTTTTATACAGATTAGACACGAAGAATTCGTTGGGGTTCGAATGGCTCTTTATTAGCTGGTCGCCCGATACGTCTCCGATCAGAGAGAAAATGTTGTATGCTTCCACCAAAGCAACCTTAAAGCAAGAATTTGGTAATTCACATATCAAAGAAGAAATTCACGGCAATGTTTTAGTACGAGGTGAAAGACTAGATTGGTGATAATTGTACCACTGTCAATTTTTAGAATGACATTACTCTGGAAGGATACAAAAAATTCAAGCAAGACTTGATTGCTCCTGCACCTCTAACAAGCCGAGAGGAAGAATTACAAGAGATAAAGAGAACTGAGGTGCACACCGAATACAGCCTAAACACCAAACATCAAGTCAGTGGATTGGCATTCCCGATCACGGATAGTGCTGCACAAGCAATACGAGATATGGAACGTGGTACATACGATTACCTGCAATTTGCAATAGGTAAAATTTTGACTCGATTCAATATGCAATCTTAAAATATTTATTTTCCAGATACCGAGAAGGAAGAAATTTACTTGGTTAGTGCAGAAAATTTCCCCCTCGAAAAGCTGCCTTCCAAAATTCCAGAAAATAACGCTCGGTATCATTTATATAAATTCAAGCACACACACGAAGGTGACTATTTGGAAAGCTTTGGTAAGTTTCAAACAACCCAAGTTTTACATCTGGATTTTATACCACCGGTACTTTTTAGTGTTCATTTATTCGATGCCGGGATACAACTGCTCTATCAGGGAAAGAATGTTATATTCTAGTTGCAAGAATCCTCTTACAGACATGATTAATAATCTAAATTTAGACATAACGAAGAAGGTAAGATATATGTTTCAAAATAATATAAAATAATAAAATAAAATTTTTAGTTGGAAATTGATTCCGGTTCTGAGTTAACGGAAAAGTTTTTATATGAAGAAATTCATCCAACTAAGAACTTGCATCGGCCCAAATTTGCCAAGCCTAAAGGTCCTCCCGGAAGAGGACCGAAAAGAATGACAAAAACGCAACATAACACGGACGGTTAATTTTTTACCTTCTTTAAGCGCTCAAATTATTATCTACATAGAAAAATTGTTATTTATTTGTGGCAAATGTGATGTTTTAATATTTTAAAAGTATTATTTTATATACTGCTTCCTCAGTTCTGTTTATAATAATAAGTTGAATAAAATTCTTCTATAATATTTGGTAATTCACAGCAAATAATATTTTAATGAAATTATCAATTTTGTAATTCTATCCCTGCCTTGTCTGGATTTAGACCAACCACTAACGGTGGTTGCAATTGATAAAAGCACTAAAATTTGGTATAGGTATAAATTTTTATTAAAATAAATAAAGTTCGAAAAGTTTGATATGGGTAAACTCATTGGGTGTTCACTTGTAAAAATAAAATATTTTGAACAATTTAAAAACATTATTTAGAAGTAATTTTGTAGAGTGGGCATCATAAATAAACTAAGATTAAAATAACAGCATACAACCAACTATTTTAAGAAAACAATTTTCCACGGCATCAATTGAACTAATATTAATTTTATCAAAAGACTGCGATAGCCGTAGTGCAAATATATACATAACAATTATTAATTAACATTTAAATCATGAAAAGTTAAGCTAACATTTTTGTATTTTATATATATTTTTCTTAAAAAAATAGATTTGATAACTTAAACAAAAGTCAAACAAGTTGGCTAAATCCGACTCGTTTTTAACTTTCTTGATAGAACACAAAACAATAAAATCACAAAATATCTTGCTTATAAATTTAAACTAAACCTTTCTCAGTGGAAATTAGAGCCATCGGACCACTAGCTGAAAACAATTCTCCTCAACAACACTATAACACTGTACAACTTAATAGCGGGGCCTAATTTAATTTTTAATATATCTATCAGGTCTCTTTGATTGAGCGTCAAGAAAGCTTCTCCGTCTATTTTGTTTTGTTTGAATAAAGCACTGTGGTGTTTGATGTAAGGTAAAGTGTTGACGTACTGAACTACATCTTCCACTGTCCACAATCGAGGACTCTTCTTTTGTCTCTTTATACAACTTTTCAAACACTTGGAATGCTTATCCCAAATTTGTTCAGTGTAAGAGCCGTCATAACCGTTTGTGAGTGGAAATGGTTCTTCCTTGCATTCTCTCTTGATAAAATTGTCTTCCAACGACGGCTCTGGCGATTTTCTCTTCAAAGGTTTGATCTCTTCAATTTCTTCTTCAACAGGGTTTGGTTTAATTTCTGGTTCTAATTTTTGTACTACTTTTGGTGGCCTTCCGACTTTTTGTTTACTAAAAAAAAATTAGATATTTGAGAAAAGAACTCCCTATTTTTCAAAAAACCTACACTTTCCCTTCTTTTGGCTCTCTCGAAACAGGTACCACCGCCTCCAGCTGTCTATCTGGACTCAATAATCGATCAGGGAGGGTGCGTTCCAAAGACATATTTTCATCTGCATATGGACATTCCTTGACGGTCGAATGATTTGGATATTGAAAACCTTTAATATTTCCGAAACCACGACATCCAACAGTTGGACACTCCAAAAAATCATAAATATCTTCAGGAGCTAAACAAACGTCAGTATTATAAGAACTTAAAGCAAAAATGTGACTTACTTAAAGGTGGTTCAATGGGATGTCCAGTTTTCTGACACCAACCAACCGGATGAATGTCAGGGCTGTCAGTGTCATACCAACAATTGTAACGATCCCGCCAACCATCAAATTTGATCAACAATTGATGCTCCTTCACTTCTTGAATCGTAGCTACACGGATAAATTGAGGTATCTTTCTATCTACACATTCCAAACGCATTCCTTTCTTGAAAGCGTAGCTTGGTCTCTGTTTAAATGCCCGAACGGGTGCAGCTACCGATTTGGTCTCTTTGAGGTACTTCTCCCACGTGAAGGATTCAGGATTTGGATATTCTAAAAAGATGGTTTATTTTTATATTGTTTTTGTGACGCCCAACATAATATCAAGTGCCTCATTTATTCCTGTGGGGTTTCTTTTAATTGCTGAACAAACATACAATATTATTTTAATATTATAAACATTCAAGACAAAGAAATAAGTTAGAAGTCAGATTACATTTTTACTGATAACCAAAAAATTTACCAATGATATGATAACATGGAATATAAAATAAATAGCATTCTCACTCCACTGTGGTCGACAGGCCAATGGTGGGGGGGTGAGTGTGACTAAGACATGTTATCTTATAAATTTTCAGAAATTTAAGTATAGAGTTTCATTTGAAGCCAAGATTACTTACTAATAGACCACTGACGGGAGACAAAAAAAAGTTTATGGTACCTACCAGTAGTGTAAAACCAAGTTTGCAGCTTCGAAAGACTTGTGCTAACTTCGTCGTGCTCGAAAAACCTCAAAATTTTTCGACTAATTTCAGTTTTTGGCCCGAAACTCCTAAAAGGATGCTTCCTACGGAACAAGTCATTCCATGCTTTTTTGAAGCTGTTAACATTTCCTACAATTTGATTCCGAGCCCAATTTTTTAGGTCCAATAGATCCTAAGATACAAGATCTCAATAATTGGATTTTTTCCCAAAAAGTTAAAAATTTCAGTTTTTGTCGTCTGTCGGGCTAAATATTGGCTGTAATACTCATTCTACAAAAAACTTCATTTGATATGAAGTTTTAGAGCAATTATTTAGCTTTAATTTAAGCCCTGAACGACGTCTGTAGGTCCAACAGGTACCTCTTTATCTTATAAAAACAAAAATTAGGAAATCGGGGTAGGGACAGGAATTATTGGAGCCTGACGATTTGCGAAACCAATAATGTATGTGTTGATCAAAACCGGAATCTCTCATCATAAAGGACCACCAGGCACTTTCTCCCAGCTAATCCTATTTGTTCGTGGGTGGCGTCAGGCTGCAGGAATTTCTTTGCCTCTACCACAAGGTGTTCAGATTTCTGGAAGACAACCATCATTTTCATTTTGCTTGCCAAAAAAGACAATCCATTTAGGAGAACCAGTGGATCCACATCCTCTCCAATGATGACAACTGTTTCAAATGAACTAGGAAGTTCTGTTCTCCAGGGCTGTTTGCACAATTAAACAGTCAGCATCCTCTGCTGCTTGTTTGGTGGTAATCCCCTAGTTTTGCATCCTGCTGCGGAGGAACTCGATCAGGTGCACCTGTTCAATTGTTAAATCTGTCCATAGACCTGACCAGAATTTGTGTGAACGGAGAATTTCAAACTCTCAATCCATTCTTTGCTGTAGGTTGTTCATGTCCTGCAGGTACAGACAGGCACTCTTATCGTATAGAAAGTGAAATAACTATGAATATCCTTGGCAATTAAAAATTAAATGTTGCATTCACTCAAGCTCCGATCAGTTTCTCCCCTGATTTCCCCAAATTTTGTTTTTCTAAGATAACGAGGTACCTGTTCAATAAATTTTCTCGTAGAATGAGTATTACAGCTAATATTTAGCCAGACAGAGGACAAAAACTGAAAATTAGGGAGCACGTAGGAAGCATCCCTTTAGGGTTTCGGGCCAAAAACTGAAAGCAGTCGAAAAATTTCGAGGTTTTTCAAGTATGACGAAGTTAGCACGAGTCTTTCGAAGCTGCAAACTTGGTTTTACACTACTGGTAGGTACCCTAACAACATACCACCAAATCAGAAACATGTGATTTTTTCCGATGCGAGATGTCTGAAGCCAGTGGTCTATAAGTAATTCTTGGATTTTAAGTCGTGGCAGTGTATCGTATTAATGTTTAAACAAGGAGAAACTATCTCAAAAAAATTTTGTGCGCAGGATTCGGAATTCTAATGATTTCCAGAATGTTCTCAAAGAAGTTCCAATGGGAAAACAGAATTTTCGAGATATTTACCCCTTGTTTTTATGTTATTTTTCAATATTTCCAAGAATTTTTCCTGACTCGCTGAAAAATAAAAAATTCTCAGACTTTCCTTTTCCATCCTCATCTACGACAATTAAAAAGTGCTACTTGGGTAAGAGGACATACACACGGAGGTAAGATGAAGACGTAATCCTTCTCTTGCCTCTTGGATATACTAATGAATTGAAAGGAATGAGAGTTTTTGAAACGGAATCCTGTGTTCAGGATTGGTGTATAAGTGAAGGGAAATCTGGGAATTAATATAGATAAGTTTGTTTTTCCTTTTTAAACTTTTTCAAAAGCAAATCTTAAGACAATCTAGATAAATCTTTCAAGAAAAACAAACAAAATTGCACCTCAAACACTTAGCTTCTAAAAAGTAAAGTACGTACTATTAGGTGGAGTGAGGTTGTGACCATTTTGGTCGCACCAACCTACAGGATGGATGTAAGGCGATGTCGGATCGGCCCAATAATCGTAGATGTCATCCCAGCTATCAAAATGAACCAAAATCCTGTTGTCCATCATGTCCACAATGGTGGCCACACAAACCAGGGTCGTATTTTTACGATCCACGGCTTCCAATTTCATACCAATACGAAAACCGTTTGGACAAATTGCCTAAAAGAAATAATTTCATGCCAAAACAAAATTTATCAGTACTACAAACAATGCTTACACTTCCAGCCCTGTTGGCAAATAAATGTTTCGGTGCCAGAACTCCCTTAGTTTCCTTTAAATAGTTATTCAAACTGAAGTCCCCGGCTGCATAGCCAGGCGGTGGAAGCAATTCGTGGCCATGTTTTTCGCACCAACCTGCAGGAAAAATGTCCATGCTGTCCGCGTTGGCCCAAAAATCGTAGTTTTCCGAATATCCATCAAAGTGCAAGCGAATTCGATAGCCCGACACCTCCATCACAGAAAGCACACAAAAATACTTGGGATGTAAAGGATCCACACCTTCCAGTTTCATTCCCGGTCTGAAACCATTTCGATTATAAGGAAATGGATCTTTGAAGAACTTAACCGGCACCGCTTTAGCTTTAACATGTTCCAAATACTTTGACCACGAGAATCCCTTCTTTTTACATATCCACGGATTGCTCGTTATTCTATCCTGGGAGTTTTCGTTCGAAGTGCTACCTTCGTCGCCCGGACTGCCAGGTTCGTCTTCCATCTTCTTAAAACTACGTTTCCGTTTAGCTTTCGGTTCCTTTCTAACTTTGTTCGAATTATTTGCTTGACAATCGTTGCTACAAAACTTTGGATTAATAAACTCTGACGAAGAACCGTAACACCCGCACTCAATACACCGCATTTCGGTTTCCAACTTAGGCTCCTCCTTCTTCAAGTATTCAATAAAACCGAACTCGTTCATGTGAAACTTAATGTCCGTTCCGGGCAGCAAGGCGAGTCCCTTCTCCCAACTTAAAGCGGTTTTTAAATCGCTTACGCTCTCTTCCACGACCTCTTTCTTCTTGTGAATCATTTTTATTTCAACCACATCGTCGTCCGAACTCAATTTTCGTTTGCGACTTTCTTGAATGTTATTCGATGTGACAACAATCTCATCGTCGTAGTCTTTTCGGTAGGAGACATTTGACTTTCTTCGCCTTTCGTTGGTAGTCTTCTGATGATTTTGATTGGTGGCAATTTTAACTTCTGAAAGTAAATTTTTTTCGATGATGTTAAAATTTTTTTTGAGAATCGAAACACCGTGGGTTATTTTTTGGTTGGGTTTACTTTTGTCATTGTCGGTGTCCGAGCAGTCGTCGACCGTGATGATCTCATCGCATACTAACTTGTCTTCGTCGATTTTAATGCAGTTGTTTTGATTTTCGTTGACCTGAATGTTTAATAATTTTGAAGTGACCGGCATGAGTGCAATTTTCGACTGCACCGAATTGGTGGTTAAAGTCTGCGGTAAACGATTGCTGGTTAATTTCGGCATGGGTGCAATGACGAATTTTTGGTTTTGTGGCGTGGAGGGAGGTGCAGCACCGATTTGAGGTTGTTGTTTGATCATGGTAATATATGTTTGAATGTTGGTGGGTTTTTGTAAAATTAAGTGTGGCGGTTTATTATTGCTGACGGGCTGCAGGATCACACTCTGATTGGATGGCATACTAATACCGGATGACATCTTTGGCGGTGCCTGTATGTAAACCCACTGAGCTACAGGTTGTGAAGTGCTGATGGCTGATGTCTCTAAAATTGGAGTTTCTGTAGTCTTAGTCAAGTCCAAGTTGTTCAAGTCTGTTATTTGACTAATGTGTGCTAAATCTGCACTCAAACCGAACCTTTCGGTTGTCGAGGACATTTCTATAACAGAAAATAATAAAGTCGCGTTTCAAAATCACCAAGAGGTGCAATAATTAAAAATAAAAATTTTTGAACAACAAAACGAATAAAGTTTTTAAAAGTAACTGGCCCTGAAGGTTAATAAAAAATTAAAACCCAGCTATTCGCTAAACTTACTTCCAATTGAGAGATTTCAACATTTATCTTCTTTAATTAATTACGATACAATAAATTAGCATATAAAAATTAATAACACGCTCGGAAAATTAACCATTTCCACTGTATTTATGGCATGCGCGAGACGATTGTGGATAGGTGGGAGTAAAAGTGTTTGTGCTTCTAGGCCAATCGGAGCTCTCGAATTATTCGAATTTCGCGCTAAGATAGCGAAACGAGCCAAAATTGCACATAAAAAACTTTTGGTTTTTACGACTCGAAAACTTTTAAAACCATTTCGAGTTTTTCTTAATTTAATTGGTAAACTACGACGAAACGGTCGGTTTCGTTTGAATTAAATGCAAATAATGTACGCTTCAAGGTAAGAAAAATCGATACTATTAATTTAAAAAGAACAAAATTTACAATATACAACATTTTGAAATTTGCCAGTCAAATGAGAACTAAATTTTTAATATTATGAATAATAATATTGCACAAGGTGTTACAAAAAGCGTGGTTAGGTGTGGTAATAATCTAATCAGTAATCGAATAAACTATTTCTGTTAATCGAAAAAAATTATCTAAAAAAGAATTTTTGGTAGACAAAATAAAATTTCGAATTATTAACCAACAATGTTTTTTAACTGAATTTTTGGGAACAAAAAACAGACACCAAGAAATTGTCCCACATATACAGGGTGATGCAAATTTTAGCATTAAATCGTACACAGTTGACGCCACCAAATTGATTAATTATATTCTACAGAGTCCAATCAACCTACGCATATCAATTTATTCATTAGAAAGAGTCAAGGACCTCTTCTTATTTAATAAAAATAAAAGCTCCGCCATTTTGAAATTTTTCGGAAAATATAAAAAATAAAATCATATTCCTTTAACATTCAAGTTTCTAAAAAAATTTAATGAAATAAGTAGATACACAAAGAAAATTTTGAAGTTTATATTAGTCCTTGACATAAATAATAAAATGGATGTACTCGTATTGGCTCCAAAGAAGTAGATTTCTAATTTGTTTGACTTAGTTTTTCAAGTTACGTCAGTATCCTAATTGATGTGTTTATTGTCATACTGCTGTTAATTTTAATGTAATTTGATTATGGATTCAAATGCTAGGATTTAATTAATCTTTTGTAATCCATTTCTTTCGTGCGCGCTGTCGGGTTCCCCGGATGCTTCAGCGATGACATTAACAATTCTCTTTTTTGTGAAAGCAATTGTTTTACTTTAGTGCCGGCGACACGGCTGATCAAGTGCACGTAAATTTGCAGCGATGACTTAATAAACCATTACCTCCCGAAGGACTTAAAACCGTTCACACGTTTACACTTTCGTACCTGCTATGTCTAGGTTTTATGTTACTTTATTTTATGTCTACTATCTAACATGCAAGTGTGATAAATTTCGATTAGGCCGTTTACTTTGGATATCGGAACTTTTTCCGTCTACACGTCTGGTTTAAATTATGTTACGTTGATATCCTTATATTTTAACAAACAAGCATGAAACAAGCACGAATTATTTATTAATTCAACTCAAAATAAAGTGCTTCGGTCGTGAGTCTCCCCCGTGTAAGAGTTATAATACTATAGATGGAATTCGTTCTTTATCCAATCACAGTAACTGAAGTCTGAGTTAAGGCAGAATTAACTCTGAATATTTGGGGTGGGAAGTAGCACACAAAATTTATAAATAAACTCAAAAAAATATATTATTGAAACAAGTAATTAAAAAATTTGGGTGGGCACTTGATTGGGCACTCCGATTAACAGGTTGGGCACGTGCCCACCCTGGCACCATCACTGACTAGAAGGTTTAACCGTTATCTGTCTATTACTGACGCGCACGAATGGATTAATGGATTTCCGTTACCATTACCCAGACTTTCAAGTTGGGACGGCCTTTCGGGACGATTTTGCCAAGTACGTAAGCTTAGAAACCTACTTATTTCAAAGACTCCCCGCTTCAGCACTGAAAAATTCATAATTTTTGCAGAACATAAGGATTCTTACTATACTTCGCATAGAAGCCAAAAATTTAAGTAAACAAAAGTGGAATTTTTACAATGAATTTAGTTTTGCAAAGTTTCAAAAATATTTCTCTAACCCGAATTAAATTCCCTGCCTTTTCCAGACAAGTATTCATGAAAAAAACATACAGTTTATGAATTTGTTCATCAATATGATGAATTTTGTTGATCGATGCAAAGCTGATGAATTTTTCATGAATATCATAAACCATTTTTTCAGTGAAGTCCTATACAACAGATGACGGATTCGTTAAATTCGTCACTCGTCTAAATAAAGGTCTACTTTCAATTACACGAACCGCCCCTGCTAGGTAGGTAAAAAACTGAGAATCACCTCGTTATGCACTTCATAAACTACGACGATGCAAAATTATTTTAATAAAATCATTAAAACATCCAGACGACATGTTAGTGGAATCCTCTATGCTCTAATTCAAGTTTTAAGCCATCGATATGGTAGCAGCATACTGATCTTGCCATAAACACTCCGGTAATAAATTGTATGCGTTAGAAACTATAAGAAAACTTAAAAAAATGCTACAGGTATTGCCAATTTAATGTTTCGTAACAGCATTGTTAAGTGTTTTGTGTGCAACCTTTTGTTTATAAAATAAACAACTACAGAAATTTTTTTAATACAAATAGTTTATAATAATAAAACCTAAAAGATAAGAATATAATAGCAGTAAATAGAGTTATTAAAAATCAGCTGTTGCAATTTCATGCTGATAATATTCTTTAAAATCTTTTTCGAGAGTGTTCCGAGTGAGCCACGATAGTTGTAAAAAAAATCAATAAAAATATTATGTCGACGTAAGTAAAATAACTCAAAAAAATTTCCAAACTATATTTTTGATTACATAACTCAAATGGTCACAAGTTTATTGTGAATTTGAAGTACCGAAAAGACTGCTTCGATGAACAAAAATTTCAAAAACTAAATTCCCCCTTTGCCTATACAAACCAAAAGTCGCGAAATATGGCACAAATTTTCAAAATTCCCCAATGGCGTTAAGAGCAAATGTAAAAAAAGTTTCACAATTATAAAAAGTAAAATTTTATATAACCTTACTTACGTGATTCAGATGCTCCCGTTTTCCTTGCACTCAAAGAACAAAGATTTTGCGTCCAGAAAAGCGAACTAGAAGAACCATGTCGTCGAAATGAGTTATTTGAAAAAGTCGAAAATAATCTTCATTAAAAATGCATCGACACTGTATAATTAGAACAAATTATTTCAAAAAATCGTCGAGACGCGCTACTGCATATAATTGTTTTGTTATGTTGGTGTTGAAAAAAAGTCGTTAATTCGAAACTTTCTTCCGAAAATTTAAACAATTTAATAATTATTTATACTCCACAAATTTACAACAATTTTCCCAAGGCATATGAAATTTAACGTTAAAACTACAGTTTTGTGTCAGATTTAAATTTTGTAACATGCAAAAGTAATGATTGATTTTTCGGGACGATTTTGGACAAGCGGGACTGTTTTCGATATAAAAGTCAAATTTGGAGTGGTTTTTTAATTTTTTAAATTGAAATAATTTATTAATTTCGTGGGGTATAATTGAAATAAAAAAATAAATAATCTAAAAATTCTTACCTATATTTTTTACAGTGCGCATGTCGAAAGTATTTTAGCGTTAACGTAGGCAACGACCTTACCGACTTTCGATAATCGCAAAAGGTTTGTCGAATTATTTTGACAAGTAGTGTGTCCTGGAAAGTTACATTTTCTTTTATGGATTTATAATAATTATGCTTTGGTATTGCGACGTATTTGTGGTCGAATAATCGAGTTTCGGGTTTAAATTAGTTAATTTGAAGCGTTTAAACGACTGACATTCCTTGTACTAAATTTAATTATTATTATTATTAGTGTGGTTGTTTATCAACAGATTGGACCTCTTTGTTTTGATTCCTTATCTATTATTAAGTGCACGGTGAGGCTAAAATTAAATTTGCGTCGTCGATTGCAAATAAAATGGGTGGCGCGGTGAGCACTGGCGAAGATAACGACGATTTGATTGATAATTTGGTGGAATCAGATTATATACGCACACCTTTGGTCGAGAAGGTTTTTCGTATGGTCGATCGTGCGGAATACTTCACCTCCGAGTTTCGCACAAATGCGTATAAGGACATGGCATGGAAGAAGGGAAATTATCACCTGTCGGCTCCGTGCATTTATAGCGAAGTAATGGAGCAGCTATGTCTCGAATCTGGTTTAAGTTTTCTAAACTTGGGCTCCGGTACTGGCTACCTCAGCACCATGGTTGGCCTAATCTTGGGCAGCCGGGGCATCAACCACGGCATCGAATATCACCAAGACGTGATCGACTATGCCAACTATAAATTGGATAATTTTAAGAGATATGCAGGTGCAATTGATGAATTTGATTTTTGCGAACCAAAATTTATGAGGGGTAAACTGATTTTGGGGTTATTTTATACATCTAAAATAATTTTTGTTTTCAGGAAATAGTTTGTGCCTTAGTAGCGAGACACGTCAATACGACAGAGTATATTGCGGTGCGGGATGTCCACCCAACTACGAACAGTACATGAAAAATTTGATAAAGGTGGGCGGCATCTTGGTCATTCCCCTAAACAGTAAACTCATGCAAATCAAACGTACATCTGACAATACTTGGGAATCCACCAATGTCCTGGCAGTTTCCTTCTCGACCATGATTCAGCCTCCTTCTGGCAACAACGAGGTTTTAAATATGTGTAAGTAATTGTAAAAATATGTTTTCTCAACATAAACATCGATTAAATTGTTTTTGCAAATATTTTTAAATTGATAACATTCTTTAGTTATTGATCGGTGAGGTAAATGGTTTTTAAATGTCAGATAATTAACGATTACACTTTTTTGTGACCCGAGGGCAACGGCAAATAATAGTTATTTATGTATCAAGGGCATTATGACAATGTTTATGTTGAGGGCAACCAATTTAAAAGGTTGAGGGCCGTCAGGCCCGAGAGTTTTTAAGTTGCTCGAGAGCATAAACATCGAGTAATGCCAGTGGTGCATACAACGTTTTATATTACACTGCATTTGAATTTGAGAAAATTAAAAATTTTTTATAAATTTTGAATTTGATTTTGCTAAATTTTCTAGTTTGCGGCGGAATTGTGATTGAGAGGGCATAATAAGCGGGCATTATGATTTATACGCCCTAGGTTATTATAGCATACTTAATATATTTCGTTGTCAAGGTATAAAAAACAAATAATGATTCAGTGTAATATAAATTATATTTTTACAATTCTAATATTTTCGTGGGGAACTGGGTCATAAAAGTTTTTATTTTGCAATTTTCTTGAGGACCATCCTGTATAGTGGTGATTTTTTATTTATGATCTCAAACATAAATAATCTAATTTATTTAATGTACTAATTATATAATAAATAAATAAAATAATGTAATTAGTGTACCACTCATGCTTCTTGGAGTTAATATTATCAGCATATTACGCAGTATAAATACTAGGAGAAGCTTGTTAAATTTTTGGTTTCATATTTTCTATTTATTATTATTTTTAGTAACTAAATAAATAAATAAATATTTTTTAAATGTTTGTTGTTAATATTACAAAAATAATATTATTTTAAAGGATAAATTATTGCAATCTTGGTTAAAAACATTGGTGTTCTTTTAAATTATCTGGTCAAAAAAATGAGCTTCTTTCCATAGAACTGCATTCTGCATCCTTAATAAACCAGGGTAAAAAATATTTAATTCAAAAAATATTTGTTTTCAGGCAAAAGCTTTTAATCCTTCAAATTATGGAAGATTAATATCTAATCAGAGTAAACTGTAAATCAAATTTCATCTTGGTAGGTTTAAATTTAATGTTATCTATGGCCAGTTGCGGTAAAAATTATTTACTATCTCAGTTCATGTCCTAAAATAGATGGTTATCTACTATCATAAGAATTTTTTTTTAACATTACTGGGGGTTTCATTTTCTTTTCCTTTTTCCATTTTCTTAATCTAATTCTGTTATAATTTTTAGTTTCTTTCGAGCCAACTTCTCTCCAAGAGATGTGCAGAACTTCCATCCGTAAGATTTTCCTCAGTGATATCAACACAAACGAAACCAATTTGAAAACCACACGGAACGTTCTTACCTCGCCCAAACGAAGGCGCGTGGTACGTCGCGTAGTGGTCTCTGCACTGGATTCTTCTGACGAAAGCAGCGCAAATGAAGACGATTTAATGGACCCCCGTCCTTTCAACGAAACCGCCAACGGATTTTTGGACGTATTTTTAGGTCACATAATACAGCAAAATAATGAGCGTGTAGTTATAGGAAATGTGGATGCAAGAAATAGTCGCTTGGGCTGGGGAAGAAGAAGGGCTTCCCCGTCTTCTCCTCAAGATCCGACTGAAAACAATAAGACTGAATCGAGTAACGAAAATTTAGCCGAAAACGGACAAGCATCTAATAGTGCAGAAGATGCAAGTAATGAGGAAGAAGTGGAAGGAAGTTTGAAAGAAAATGAAAAATCTGATGATGATAACGAACGTCCTAGCAAACGTGAGAAATTTGATAGCGGTTTAGGTGGTGAAGATTTTCGTAATCAGGATCTGGATTTGGAAGTGTTTGGGCCCGATGATGTTATGGACGTAAATAGTTCTAGTAGTAGTGCTTTTAGTGTTCACTCGGAACATGAAATGACCGATTCCGATGACGATTACGGAGATGATGATGATGATGATGAGAACGAGGAAGATGGTTTTGAAGTAAATTGTGATAGAGCAGAAGGTAATAGTGTAAGCGACAAAACTGATAAGGAACCCACTCAAATTGAACGAATAATAGTTACAAGTGCATATACTCCAATAATGGTAAATAAAATTCAGCAATTGCCATTGCCAATACCGTTAAAGAATTATCTCAATTATTTTCGTAGTTTATAAATTGTTTTTGGGTTTTCTAGGATTTAGTGAGATACAATAATTTATATATTATAATATTTATACACTGGAGTTTTTCTTTTCTTGGTGTTAATAAACTCAATTATTTGTTTTTTGTTCTTTGGTTTGTTTTAATTATTTTTGTATAATCCCTACTTATGATATGTTAATTTTACTTGTTTGTATTGCGGAAATTATTTTCATGTATATTCATTCTGTTGTAATGCCCAGGTGCAATAGCATTATTAACAATGTATCATTAATATTAAACACATCTTCCTCCCAATTAAATTAAACTTTTTGTATTTTTTGTTACCAGGATTAAATTTTTTTAATTATTTCTATTGGCTAGATTATTCATTTTGGAATTATTTTTGTGGAGAAATTATCCAGGTTTGATGAATTTCGGAATCTGAAGTAGAAATTTTACAAAATTAATTTCATTGTTGGCTAAGTTTTGCAAACAATTTAAAATTTTATTACAAGACAAATTAGGCGAAAATTGATTTTTTTACATTTGTAAATAATAAAATTGGTGCTGTCACGGTTTTGATGTTTTAAAAAAATTTGTGATTTGAAGTAGCGAATGAATTAAGAAAATATGATTATTTAAAAAGTTTGTGGTATTTTTAATATTTTCCTTATATTTTACTGTTTGGACTAGCAGGTCAACAGAAAATCTGGTATTAATGGGAAAAATAATTTATAAACAAAAATTTTGAAAAACAGGTGTGCAAAATTGCAAATTTAATTTTAGTACGAGATGGTTTTTACCTTTTACGTTGGCATTGGTAAATTTAAAACTATTGCGATTCAATCATGCAGATTGAAGGAAACTGCAGTTTAACATGTTATCCAAACTTATACTAGCTTTGGTAGCAAAAAACAAGAAAGGCAGTTTTAGCAGCCAGTGACTGCTTGGAAAAGGATTTGAAGAGAGGAAGAGACGAGGAAATCTTCAAAACAAAACAAAAATTGGTAATATTTGCAATAAATAGAATTTGAATTTAGCTTGAACGTTTAATTTTAATTAATTATTAGGTATTTAATTAATTAGTTATTTTTTAATTATGGATTTTCCTTACCATAAATTACATCTCGACTTATTTTGATTTAAGTTTTATTTGAAATCAAATTTTACTTTCTGTTTTTTTTCAAGTTTTTTAATTTGATAACTCCAACGATCGCCCATTAATCTCCTTAAAAACTTAAACATTTAGTTGACTTTCGCTCATTTTAAAATTTGTAATTCAAATTAAAAGTGTCGGATGCCGCTAGTGCTATTTGTTGTTGTTCAAGTTTTAATCAAAAATTATTTATTCATTCACTTGATTTTTGTTTCCTCGTCGGCATCACTGTAAATATAACTTTAGTATTAACAGTATAACTGTTAGGTGTCGGCCACTTAGAATTAGTTAGTAACTTCAAATAGATAAATTGTAAAATTTTTAACTAATAATTTTTGTACAGCCTGAATATCTAATATTCTGGCTGATAAAGAAAAAGTAAAAATCTGAAATTTTTCAACAACTATTTTGATCTGTTGGGCAAAGATTGCTATCATTCCTTTAAGTGTTTTTGCAATAATTTGAATACCAAAATTCTCAATGAGTGGAAGAACTTATATTTTTTATAATTCTAATAGATGCAAAGAAACTTTTAAGATTTAAAAAAATTTTACAAACATTTTTGTTCAAATTTCAGCAAGTAAGTGGACCAGAAGTCTTCTACTTAACCGCACGACTGCCGAGGCACCGTGAATTTACATTAGGTATTTAATTCGGTTGGTTTTGAAAATGAATTACAACTGGACATATGTACAACTCGATAACGCTACGTAAATTAGCGCAACAGCAGAATTAAGAAAAGTTAAACTACATGGAAGCTTATATGTAGGTTCAGGATGTTAATTAAGTTCTTATGACGATAATAAAATATATCAGTTTCAAAATATTTAAATTTATCCTAATTATGTTGTTCTAATTTACGTAGCGTTAATTGGATGAAAATGGTACATTAGAAAAATTAAAAGTTTTATTTTTACTTAGTTTAAAACTTCCAGTCGAAAACATTGTAAATTAAAAATTAGCTTAAATCTTAAACAATCTGTAGTTATTGTCTGTTGATTAAATAACTACGACACATCGCGCAGTCGTGTGGTTAAGCAGCAGACTTCTCATTGGGTCGCTGTAGTACATTTTGGATTTTGCAATTTAATTTATAGTTAACGGATGTCGCTGTTGTTATGTGTGCTTGCTTAAGTTATAATTAAAATCAGTTATTCATCCATTCGATTTCTGGTTTAGCTGTCGACACCGTTTTACAGTTACGGTGTTCGATCTTATTTTTGCAAAGATTTCCAAGGTAATAATTAATTGTTGTTAAAATTAATTTGCCTTTCTGCTATATATACTAATTTTTAAACTGCCTGAATTTTCGGGCATAAAGAAAGTAAAAATAAAATATCTGATATTTCATGGTATGCTGCTTATTGCTCACCGCAGAGTAAAAAATACTGACTATATTTTACAGCTTTGGTCTACTTCAAGTTAAATTTCGTAAAACTTTGTTTATCTATTATTATAGGAACCTTGTTTTGTTTTTTCTATCAATACCAGAAACTTTTCGAATCAATTGGATATAGAAGCTGACCTGCTTTCAGGTTTCAACATTTGAGGTCAGTTGACTTGGCTTGGGATTTTGATGAATTTTCTGAGGGCTAAGATCTTCCGACATTGCAAAATATGGATAAGTGCCATTCTTGTCAAATTAACTTTACGTAAATTAACGCTAGAACATAATTAAGAAAAATTGAAATACTTATTTTCTTAATTATGTTGTGCTAATTTACGTAGCATTAATTGGATGAGACTGACACTTTGGAAAATCAGATTTATTATTTTTACTTATTTTATACCCGAAAAACCGGGTTGTTCAAAAATTTCTTATAATAAAAATTTTGTTTTAAGGAATATTAGACTTTTCTATAGAAAAATAAGGCCGAATACCAAACTGTTAATGTGTATTAACTATAATATTTACATGTTGGTATCGACAAGTAAATCAGAAATTAAGCGCATGAATAAATAATTCTGATTATAACTTGAGCAAGGACGAATAACGACAGCGAAATCTGTTAACTTTAATTCGAATCAATTTTGAAAACCTATATCCGAATATATACAGGGTGTCCCCGGATACACTTTACATAATTTCAGTGGTGATAGAGGACACTTTTCTAAGAAAAATATTTAACAAAATTTTTTTTCTAAATTCAAACTTTCGAGAGTTAGTCTTCCTTAAAGCATTTTTTTTAATTTCCACCTTCACATGGCCATAGCTCAGAAAATATTGATTTTTCAGTAAAAATTATGAAGTGCTTTTTTAAAGACCGTGAAATAATCTACAAACTAGGTTTTAGCCTTTTATTATCTAAATTCAACGGCTTTTGAGTTATGAAAAAAAGTAAGTAAGAAAATGTAGAAAATTTTGAACTTTTTTTTTGGTTTTTTTTAAAATCGCTGTATCTTCTAAACGAAATATTTTACATGAAATCTGACGCCCCATTCCGGATAGGAAATTTAACGGACTACAACTTTTGTCTAGTAAAAATTTTTGAAAAACTAATTTATTTCACAGAAAATCGGAAAATAACAAAAAAATCAGCTACAAAACAAAATTAAATTCACAAAATTTAATTTTAATTTATTAGTTAAGTTTAAACTATTACATTATTTAAGTAAATGTTCAAAATAACCACTCTCATTTCTAATTCGGACATTTTGGGCTTCGATTAAAATTTTTTTTTAAATTAAGTAATCCTGAAATATTGACCGGAATAGGCGGAACTATTAATTGGTCAGCAAGATCTCCAGATTTAACTTAATAACAATACGAAGGGGCAACAACTTCTTTTAAAACGATCTCGACTGTGTAATGAAAATGAGGGTAGTCATTTTGGACATTTACTTAAATAAAGTAATAGTTAACTTTAATTAATAAACAAATTTTTCAATAAAAATTAAAATTTTGTGAATTTAATTTTTTGTTTTGTGGCTGCTTTTTTATTATTTTCTGATTTATGGTGAAATGCGTTGGTTTTTCAAAAATTTTTACTAGACAAAAGTTATAGTCCGTTAAATTTCCTATCCGAAATGGGGCGTCAGATTTGTTGTGAAATATTTCGTTTAGAAGATACAGCGATTTGAAAAAGGCCAAGAAAAAAAAAGTTTAAAATTTTCTACATTTTTTTACTTACATTTTTCATAACTCGAAAGCCGTTAAATTTAGACATTAAAAGATAAAAACCTAGTTTGTAGATTATTTCACGCTCTTTAAAAAAGCACTTAATACCTTTTACTGAAAAATCAATAGTTTCAGAGCTATGGCCATGTGAAGGTGGAAATTAAAAAAATGCTTTAAGGAGGCCTAACTCTTGAAGGTTTGAATTTAGAAAAAAATTTTTGTTAAAAATTTTTCTCAGAATAGTGACCTCTATCACCACTGAAATTATGTAAAGTGTATCCGGGACACCCTGTATAAGAACTACATATTATTCAAATTTCCAAGTCTGCGACTTAAGAGAAGAAGTTAGAAGTAGCGGATATTTTATTTTTACTTTTTTTTAAACCCAAAAATTCGGGCTATTAAAAAATTGAAAACCTTTGCAATTAGGAATTTCTACTAAAAATAAGGTCGAACACCTGATCTGTCTAATCGATGTCAACAAACAAACCAGAAATCAATTGGATGAATAAATAATTTTGATTAAAATTTGAGCAACCACGAATAACAATAGCGACATCCTTTAACTTTAATATTATTTTAAAAATTGTAATAAACATAAAATGTATTTAAATAAATTTTTAAAGAAATAATTTGAAAAAGCTGGACAATTAACTGGAATAAAAATTTATTCAAGCAAGGATGCAAGAAGGTTTGGAGTAAAGTATCTGGCTAAATAATAGATCACTTGACTGAAGGTTTAATAAACTGGAAATTGATTACTTCTTACTGGTAATTTCTTTAGCAGGTTGTTCTAATTGAAGTTGGATTTGGAATCAAATTTCTTCAAATTATTAAATTTTGAGAAACTAAAACGATCGTCTTTCAGCTTCTTTAATGTTCAATTACTGGATTTTGGATGTCGCTGTTGTAATTTGTGCTTGTTTAAGTTTTAATCAAAATCCTTGATTTGTCCACTTGCTTTCTGGTTTGCTTGTCTACATTGACAGGACGCGGTCAATTGTTCAACTTTATTTTTTCAAAAATTTACATTCACACTAAATCATTTTTGGATAGCCCGAATATTGGGCATAAAAATATAAAAATAAAACATCTGATATTTTTGGGTGCTTATTGCTTACCGTAGAGTAAGAAAAAATAATACAAACTTGTTTAGAACCCAGGTTCGAACTTATATTGGGAATTAATTATGATATTAAAACCTACTTCTAAAGTCAATTTTATCTTGCAGTTAAGCGCTATTCACACGAATCTCTTTTCTATAGCGCCATTCTCATTCAATTAACGCTACGTAAATTAGCATAACAACGCAATTAAGAAAAGTTAAAGTATATTGAGTCCTTATGATGATGATTTATTAAGTGTTTTTATTTAGGACTCTTTTTACTTCTTTGTAACCCGAAAATTCAGGTTGTCCAAAAATTAAATTATATAATTATGTATTTTGTGTAAATTAATACAACGAAAAGTTTGGAAAAAATAAGGTCGAACACCTCTCGGTCTAATCGGTGCCGACAAGCAAATCAGAAATCAAGTGGACGACTAAATAATTTTGATTGAAACTTTAGCAACGACAAAGAACAACAGAGACATCCTTTAATTCTAATTTCAATTGTTTGATCATTTAAGAAGATTAATGGCATCAGGTTCCGTTTTCTTTCGAATTGTAAGACCATTTTTTCTTGAAACAATATTTTTCCGAGATTTTAAGCAGATACTTAATCAAAACTGAAGAAGATGAAGATGAACCTAGAAATATCAAATACTGAGATCTTTTATTCTTACTTTTCTGAAACCCGAAAATTCGGGTGGTCCAAAAATTCAACGTAGCAAAAGCTTCATGGTAAATTATAACCATTAAAAAAATAAGATCGAACACCTAAACATTGCAAATTAGGTGCCGACAAGTAAACCAAAAATCGAGTGAACAAACAAATAATTTTGATTGAAATTTAAATAATTACGAATAACAACAGCGACATCCTTTAACTTTAACTTGAATTGAAAAATTGTAATATAATTTTTGAAAAAATGTCTGTATGAGTGTGTGTGAACACGATAGCAACCAAACGAAGTAACGAAATCACTCCAAATTTTAAATTTAAGGTTTGATCTGTTGTGGCACGAAGTCTATTGAAGATCGTATGAACCGGGGGTTTACTTGAAGCAATAAAACGTAATCTATTATAACTTCGAAACTCAATGAAATAGGTAAAAGTTAATTATGACAAAAATTATCAGTATCAAACTACCTACAACTTTTGTTCTATAACACATTTTCTAAAATAATAAAAAAAATTTTTAATTTTTATAAATAAATTAAAAAATTAAAAATTAAAAAATTTTTTTTATAGAATTCCTAAATTGCAAAAATTTTTCTAGTTATTTGTGATATATTTTTTTATTTGTATTTTTGGTGTTTGCTTATTTATTTCGATTTTCTGAATGTTTTTCACGATTATTGCTGATGCTCTCTGATGCGATGGCCACATCAGATTTTTTATTTTATATTTTATTAAATTATTGTATGCATTTACTAAATAAAAATTAAATTGGAATAGCTTAACTTTGATTCAAAATTAAACCTAAACCAAGGATGAAGATTATATTTATTAACTGCGGTCAACAATAAGAAGCTAGAAATATCAAATACTGAGATAGGTATTTTATTGTTACTTTGCTTAAACCCGAAAATTCGGGTAGTCCAAAAATTGTATAGAAAAAATTCTCATTATAATTATTAAAAAAATAAGATCGAACACCTAGATATCGCAACTAGGCGTCGACAAACAAACCAAAAATCAAGTGGATAAATAAATAATTTTGATTTAAACTTGAGCAACCACGAACAACAACAGCGACATCCTTTAATTTTAACTTTAATTGTTTGATCATTTAAGAAACGGAAGAGCGGTTGTTAGAGTTGAATCGGTCGCAACATTCTTCTCTTCTCCGAATTATAAGACTATTTTTCTAAAAAGCAATTAAACCGGATTGATCATAATTTCATGTTGACTTATCTTACTTTCTTATTCTATAGGGAAGTGTTTCCCAAATATATCGAAATTGCGGACCCCCAAAATTAGACCCTAATATGAAGGGACCCCCTCAAACAGTTTTGTTACAAAAATAAAAAATAAAACCATGGCATATGTGTCTAATGTGTTAGCACCGTTGCCAGATCAAACATTAAATCTTAAAATTTCAGAAAAATTTTATTGTTAAGGTAATTTTGTCTATTCGCCTATTTTTTCTTTTTATGTCGTGGGTCCGCGGACCTCTATTTGGGAAACACTGCTATAGGGAAACAAATTTTTGCAAGTTAACTAGCCAATGTTCCTTATCCTATGGTAACCATAAGCGCATAAAAATGTTATCTTTCCTTTTTTAATACCCGAAAATTCGGGCTCTACAAAAATTATCATTTTAAATGATTTAATTTAGATTTAAGCTTTTTTAAAAAAATAAGGTCGAATAGCAAATTGTTATTGTGAAATAACTAAGTGTATCGACAATGAAACCAAAAATCGGGTGAACTAACAAATAATTTTGATTGAAATTTAAACAATGACTAACAACAACAGCGACATCTCTTAATTTTAATTTGAATTAAAAAATCATGCAAAGTATAAAAAAGTACCTATTGTTGCTATTGTTATCGTGCAGAAAAAAAAATTGATATTTTGATCAATTTAGGCATATTGGGGTCCCAGAAGCGGAAAATCATCATTTCCAAAAAATGTCTGTACGTGTGTGTGTGGTCAAATTTTGTGTGCGCTCTACCTCAAAAAGTAACAGGAATATTTTAACAAAATTTCGTATTTAGTACATATATATTGAGACTTAGAACTGATTAGATTTTGGTTAAAATCGGTACAGGGAAAGGCAAAAAAAAATAATATTTTGTAAACTAAAAAAATAAATTATTTCTTTTTTTTTCAAATTTTATATTTTGATTAAATTCTTCTCTATAATAATATAAAAAAAATCTTAATCAATAATCGTGTAAATTTCTTATTTTTGCAAATATTCATTTTTGAAATTAAAAAAAAAATTATTTTCTTATTTTTTAAATTTTATTTTTTTATTATGTTTTGCTCTATAATAATAATAAAAAAGTATTGATTAATAATCGTGTAAATATCCTATTTCTTTAGATTTTTGATATTTAAAAGTATGATAAAGTTATGGACATGGCCGCATCCGATTTTTTTATTTTATATTTTATTACTAAATTGTTTTTATTAATGAATAATAAACCTTTGATTCCAAATTAAACCTAAACCAGTGCAACTTACTAAATAAATAAGCAATATTTTTCCGAAACCTTAAATATAGATACTTAATCAGTACCACATCAGTACTGAAGAGTTCCTATCTCATCAAACTGAGATAGGAATTTTATAGTTATTTTGCTTAAACCCGAAAATTCGGGTAGTTCAAAAATTATTTATAAGAGTAAATTTATCAATTGTTACTCTGATTAAAAAAATTAGGTCGAACACCTATCATAGCACGTAAATGAATAGGCGTCGACAAGTAAACCAGAAGTCAAGTAGACGAATAAATAATTTTGATTGAAACTTGAGCAACCACGAATAACAACAGCGACATCCATTAATTTTAATTTCAATTGTTTGATCATTTAAGAAAACTAAGAGCAGCTAGAGTTGAATCGGTCGCAACAACAGCTTCTGCTCTTATCTTCTCCGAATTATAAGACTTTTTTTTAAAAAGCAATTGAGTACCTACCTAATCAACCGGATTGATCATTATTTCATGTTGACTTATCTTACTTATTCTATATAGTCCAGGCAACGACTTAGTAACTTTGTTTGGACAAGTTACGAGGTGAACATATCAAAAGTCTCCGCCCGTAGCCCTTGAGCCGGAGTTTCATTTTTCGTTGTTTTGCTTATATCTCGGAAACTATGCGTCATAGCGACATGACCACTCTATACAAAACGAAAGCTGATTAAATTTCATACAAGTTTTATTCAATCAAGTTTTTCGATATCTTGTTTAGTTTTTGAGATATCCGCTCTTGAAAGTCTGTAATTTTGGAAAAAATGAAAAAATTTTTGCCACACATTTTTTGCTCTTTCTAACCGGATATCAATCAAACAATAAATGTCGGCCATAGGATTTTAGACCATTAAATTCTTTTCAATAATATATATTACTTTACTATTTTATCATCAAGTTTCCTTCAAGTGTTAGAGTAATTTTAGTTGTGAGCGTGAAATCTGAAGTTTTGCGATAACTCTCGACTAATGAATCCTTCAATTTCTCCCCATTCCCAGTCAACGTATTGGCCAAAATATGCACCATTATGTACACATAGTGATACATACAGATACTAATTTTAGAATATATACTTGTGGACCCGCTAACCAGGTCCGTCACACTAAATTAAAGATCACCATGAAGATGACCATTGACTCAATTTCTTGTTCTTTTGGGGTGGGAAGGACTTTCATCCTTGTCTTCGTTTTCATCTTTCTTTTCTTCAATATCTTCTCCATCGGACCCTGGTAGGAAAACGGTCAAAAAATCCGTCTGTTCTTCTTCATCTTCGGAGTCAACTCGAGGGGCCCCATTCAGGCAGTTTCTCTGATGGCAATTTTGGCATGCTGGGGAACATGTGAGGCTTGCTTTTTTGCAACCAAACTTTGCGCTGTCACAGTCTTTTGTGCACCGGCAGAAAATCATTTTCAGGATATCCTCAGGTGCAGCTGCTAACTTACTGTGCACTGGGACCAGGCAGTTGTTTTCAATCTTCACCTATACAACTGAGGAGGCTGGTTATTTCCAAGCCACAGCTGTATTTAGAGGAATGTTTGGAGGGAATGCTATTTTACTGCTCCCTCGGTGAAAGAAAGACAAGACCTCAAGATGCAAGATTCACCTGCCTTTTGTACTTGGGCGGTGGTGGAGGAAGGGTCCGAAAAGACCGGTGCTGCTTTCTGAATCTCTGGCGACTTCAGATATAACTTCGCAAATGCGACCTTGCTTTTTCGAAATGCGAAAGATGTTGTGTCGCATCCAGTAAAGGCGTGCCAAAACAGCACGTCCTTGAAATCTTGTTGTTGAAGTTCTTGGGACGAGAAGAGGGATGCTTTATCTTCCCACGTCCAGGCTTGATGAAAATAATGTCCATATGCTGAGAATTAGGGTTGAATTTTTGCATGTCGATTTTATCGTCGTATCAGACATTCATTTCATTTTGTATAAAGTGGTCATGTGGCTAGGACGCATAGTTTCAGATATATAAGCAAAAAACCGAAAAATGAAACCTTCAAACCCTCTCCTCCCCCCCCAGCGGGGACGTTTGATATGTTCACTTCCTAACTAGTCCAAACAAAGTTATGAAGTCAAAAATTGTGTTCCCAACATTTCTCTCTATACCCTTTTTTGAGCATACGATACCTGGACTAATAGGGAAACAAATGTTTGCAAGTTAACAAGCCAATGTTCATTATCCTGTGGTAACCATAACTGCATAAAATTTAATTTTTCTTTTCTTTACACCCGAAAATTCGGGCTCTACAAAAATTAATTTTAGTTATGATCTAGTTCTTTTAAAAAAATAAGGTCGAATAACAAATTGTTATTGTGAATCGACAAGTAAACCAAAAGTGAGTGAACGAACAAATAATAATTTTGATTGAAATTTAAATAGTCGCGAATAACAACAGCGGCATCCTTTAACTTTAATTTGAATTGAAAAATTGTAATTATTTATTTTTACTTATATTTTTTATTTTAAATTTTATTAAATTGTATTACTAAATAAATAAGCAAAATTATCGCTAAAGGTCCTACACACTGTACACCAGTTTGTAACTTCTGCTTTCTTGATGAAGAAGAATTTTTAAAATTTATTTATACTATTTTATGTGTGTTGCTCCCCCCCGCCTTTCTTTTTGGTTTTAAAATAATTGTAAAATAACAGTTTTTGTTCAACAGGTTGCAATAATTAAGCTAGAGATTTCAGATCTTTATTTTTAATTCTTTTATCAGCCCGAATATTAGATACTCGAGCTGTACAAAAATTCTTAGTTGATTTACTAACTAACAGTTAAAACTAACTTAACCTAAGGTGGCCGACACCTAACAGATCAACTGTTAATACTTATAATTATATTTACAGTGATGCCGGCGAGGAAACCAAAATCAAAAGGATGATTGAGTAATTTTGATGAAAATTTGAACAACGACAATAACAAACAGCGACACCTTGCGGAAATACAAATATTTGCGCACATATAGAGATCTGTAATTTAACGTGGAACCCAAACCATAACATTCTACGAATGAATTCATCTCTACACTGTTTTGGTAAACTGTGAATAATTAGAAGTAAAGTCTGGCGGTTAAGTGGAAGACTTCTTACTCGGTTGCTGTATTTGTTGCCTTTGCGTTTTGTAAACAACATTTTTATTTTTGTAGTTATCTGCAATCAGCGGAAAGTACAAGATTTAATTTTTAATTTTATTGAACCCGAAAATTCGGGCTTCTAAATTTAAAGTTTTTAAATTAAAAAAAAATTACGTGAGGCGTTTAGAGAGGGAAGGGGGTCGAGCCGAATCTCACCCAATGTCACGTGGTTTTTTCGCAAGAAACTGTAAAATTGCGAGAGAACTGGGTTAAATTAAGTAAAACAAACAATCTCACTTGAGATTAGCAGAGAACAGAGGGGGTCGAGGCAAACCTCATGACATCTCACCAGGCGGGGAGGGTCGAAAAATCGCAAAAATTTCAGAGATTTCAGATTTTTAATTTTAATGTTTTTTTCAACCCGAACATTAGATATTCGAGCTGTACAAAAATTCTTAGTTGATTTACTATTCTAACGGTTAAAATCTAACTTATTCTAAGATGGCCGACACCTAACAGTTCAACTGTTAACACTTATAATTATATTTACAGTGATGCCGACGAGGAAACCAAAATCAAAAAGATGAATAAATAATTTTGATTATAACTTGAACAACGACGAATAACAACAGCGACACCTCGCGGAATTGTAAATACGGAAGAATATTGCGAGAATGTAGGATCCTGTAATTTAACTTTCTTGCATCTTTCCTAGTTCTGGTGAACTGCGAATATTTCATCTACGGGCTTTAATATTAATAAAATTTAAAATTAATAAGGGTAACCTGTTGTAATATTATATTAATTCCACACTTATCTGGGATAGTTGGACGGTTACTACGTAGGAAGTACAAGATATTTATTTTTAATTTTATTTAACCCGAAGATTCGGATTACTCAAAAATTATTTTAATAGTATTTAGAAAGTATTGTTGGAAAAAATTTGGCCGAACACCAGATATAAATATATTATACATTGGTATCGACAAGAAAACAAAAATCAAGGGGATGAATGAATAATCTTGATTAAAACTTGAACAACGGCTAATAACAACAGCGGCACCTTGCGGAAATGTAAATATGTATGTGTTATTGGCCGCGTATAGAGATCTGTAATTTAACGTGGAACCCAAACCATAGCATTCCACGAATGAAGGCATCTTTCTTAGTTTTATTATTTTATGACATTTTTAAAGTCTTGTAAATTTAATTAAAATTTGCAGTCGGGCGGTTAAGTAGAAGACTTCTCGCTTTCGTGGTTATCAATAATCAGTGAGAAATACCAGATTTTATTTTTAATTTTATTTAACCCGAAAATTCGGGCAATTCAAAAATTATAATTTTATTAATATTACATACTGAAAAAAAAAAATTCGGACGAACACCGGTAATTTATATTATTGGTGTCGACAAGCAAATCAAAGTCAAGTGGACGAATTAACAGTTTTGATTGAAACTTAAATAAGGATGAATGAAAACAGCGACATCCTTCAGCTTAATAGAAATTCAAAATTCAAAATTACGTAGATTCTATTAGCTACATACCTATTGCTGTCATTAGATAAATCTCCCATGTGAAGTCATATCTTTGACCTACCATCTGCTAAAAAAATAATTGGAAATATTAATTATTTTGGTTTTTGAAAATATTTTGTTTTGTAAATTGGTGCATAGCCAACATTATCATTATTACTTTATCCGATTTTGACTTTAAAACAGTTTTTATTTAAAAAGAATTTAAAGGATATTAATCCTTTAGTGCTGTGGATTCATTAGATTTTCTGAATTACTGAAAAATTTCTTTTTTCCAAGTTTATTTATTTGAGTCGAAAATTTTGATTTTGAAGACTGAAGAAAAATTAAAATTTTTAAACCATTGATTTCAGGAATAAAAATAAGAAAATTACAACAAACTGTGGTTTGATGTAATTCCTGGTTAGGCATGGAGCTGATATTCGAGGTTCAAACCATCAACTTGACAGATTTTTTTATAATTTAATTTTTTATTAAAAAAAAATATATTTTTATTTTTTTAATCTTCTATTTGCTTTTATATCAGATTTTACAATTTTGTAATTAAAATTAAAAGCTAATGATGCCGCTGTTGCTATTTGTCGTTGTTTAAATTTTAAACGAAATTATTCATTCATTCATCGATTTCGGTTATCGCTCCGGCATCATATATTTACTGCTGGCGGTAAATATAATTAATAAGTATTGACAGTTGATCTGTTATATGTTGGCCACATAGGATAAGTTAGTTAACTAACCATTAATCGTAAATCAACTAATAATTCTTGTCCAGTTCGAATATTTGGACTGCAAAATCATTAAAAATATTTTATAATTATTTTAAATACAAAGACTGCTGTTGATTTCTATTTTAGTTACTTACAAAATTCCCATTTTAAGAAAGGGGGGGGGGGTTATTTTCAAGATAACTGCTACATGCTACTTCGTCGCATACTGTTTTGAAAATAAATTAAATAATAATCAAAAAATTAAATTTTCTTTTTATTGATTAGTTACTTCTATTGAAGAATTCAAATTTGAGTTAACGGATGTCGCTGTTGTTTTTCGTGCTTCCTCAAGTTTCAATCGAAATTATTTATTCTTTCATTTGATATTTGATTTGCTTGTCGACACAAATTAAATAGATCAGGTGTACGACATTATTTTTTTAATAATGCAACTATAAAGTCTTAAGTAAAAACAATTTTTGGGCAACCCGAATTTTCGGGTATAAAAACTTAAAAATAAATATGATGTATAAATAATCAATACAAAAATCAATCCGGTCCAGGACGTTTGCACGGCCAAGAATATGACAAACTTTTGTACACTAGATAAAGGTGTACTGGAGGGTATTCCATACCCCCCAGACCCCCCGGTTTACACCTACCCATTGTTTTATTACTTTAAAAATTAAATTCAAAATTTAAGAAGTTTTAGAGGTCCTGAAATATATCGAGAGCTTTGAGTCCCAAAATTGCTGAGCGTACAAGTAAATTAATTTTTACATGCTCGGGAGTAGAAGACCAGTAGTTAATCAATCGCAGAAATCGTAATAGTAGCTAGTTTTATTATGATTAGTTCATGTTTAGCTTCAAGTTTTCAGAGTTTAAGAAAGAGTTTTCAATTTTAAACTTTGCTTGAGCTTCAATGTAGCTATTGGCAAACCGGGGGGTCTGGGGGGTATGGAATACCCTCCAGTGCATCGTTTACTCTTTGGTCCTAAAGCTGAAGAATTACAAAGTAGCCAATGCTGGGGGTATTCTAAAAATCTCCTAAAAAATTAAGGCTCAATTAAAGATTCCATATCAATACGTCGAAAACAAAAACGTCGAAAACAAAAATGTCGAAAGTCAAAAACAACGAAAACAATAACGTCGAAAAACAAAAACGTCGAAATCAAAAAGGTCGAAAACAAAAACGTCGAAAATGAAAACTTCTGAAGTACAATAAACATTTTTTTTTAAATTTTTAAAATTAAATGGCAAAAAAAGCAAAAAAAAAGTACATTTTTGAGCCCAATTTTTAAAATACAACATGTATTTTAATAAGCCGTCCCAAAAATGTATTTTATATTTTTTATCCCACCCCTGATTATAATAATGTAAAAGTATGAATTTAACATAATCCTTTCAAAGAGTTCGAAGCTGTAGATGATGCTAGGCCTATGGAAGAAAAATAATTTATAAGAAATGTAATAAAATTAAAAGTAAAAGTAAAAAAAACGTTATTATTTTCAACGCTTTTACTTCGACCTTTTTGTTTTCGACGTATTGACTTCGACGTTTTTGACTTCGTCGTTTTTGTTTTTCGACGTTATTGCTTTTCGACGTTATTGTTTTCGTCGTTTTTGACTTTCGACGTTTTTGTTTTCGATGTTTTGACTTCGACGTTTTTGTTTTCGATGTTTTTGTTTTCGACGTTTTGACGTGCTACCAAGTTAAAAGCTGAGGATTTTAAGAGAAATTTTAAAATTAAATTATATTTTAATTAGGATTACTTAGAATTATTATCGGTTTAACTTTTTACGGTAGTTCGCAAAAACAAGGATCGTCGCCTCTGTTTGTGATATTTAAAAAAATTATATTAGTGAAAATCATGGATTATCCATTATATTATAAATTAAAATCATTAGTCCATTCTTGCGCGTCAGTGGTAAACAGATATCGGATAAAATCCGTAAAGGATCTTCATATTTTTTACTATTTTTGTTATTTTTCAAAAATGATCTCCTTATTAACGCATGGTATGACCGCCTTTGCCTGGTCGAAGTCCTGTTCTTATCGATAACAGTACTTAATTTTCACGTTATTGTTGTAGTTTTTCCGAATTATGAATAATATGAATTTAAATTAGAATTTTTATTATTTTCAGTAAAAATAGTCAATTAAAACTATAAATCTAAGAAAATCATAGAACTTGCAGTGAATAGATCACTAGGACTAATAGGAATCAGCAGTAAGCAAATCACAGAACTTGAAGTTGATGGTAGATGGTAAACGAGGTGAGCGACAAGGGGGTAAATAAATATATTTTGATAAGAATTTAGGTTAAAATTAAAAAAAAATTAGTAGATTTTGTTGATTTTTGATGAGTCATGAAGAGGGGGTTAGATAGCCCCGTTACCCTCCCCCTTCCAAAAACATCCTTGGCGGGTAAACTTAGAATATGGAATCAGAAAATTTTATTATTTTAGGAAATCGAGAAAATCTTAGGAAAGCCAAGGAAATCTCAGAAAATTGAAAAAGTTAGATTTCCTAATTTTATAAGTATTTCTTTCACTTTTGTATTTCACGATTGTTTTCTCGGTTTTCCAGCAACAAAATTTCCAGAGAAATCATCAAAAAACTCTGGTGTGCTAGCGCAGAGAAATCTGAAGATATTCGAGGAAATTCCAGAAGTTTGAGAATCTTAGAAAATTTCAAAAAATTCAGAAAAACCTTAAGAATTTCAAGATAATCTAAGGAAATTCTAGGATATTTTGGTAAATATGAAATCTAAAGATGTGTAAAAATCTTGAGGAAGAATATCAAAGGAAATCGAGAGGGAAATCTGGGGTACAGGTGAAAAGAAATCTATAGAAAAACCGGAAAAAAGTTAAGAAATCTCAGGAAATCCAAAAAATAGAAGAAAATCTTTGAAAATTCAATCTTACGAATCTTGAAACTGAAAAACTAAACAAAAACAAAAATCTATGGTATTCTTAAGATTTTCTCATGTCCTTGTATTTCCTATTTCTTAAGATTTCCTCAAATTTCCCTTCAGTTGTAAACAAGAACATATTCAAGAGAATTTCTTCTTCGAATAAATAACTTAAAGAATGGAAGTTATTTTTTTCAAGTTCTGTACTTTAAGTTGAAAACAAAATTCGTAAACGAGGCTGGGGAGGGTAAACACTTATTTTTTTGAAAAGAATTTTGATATATTTTTTTAATTTTACCAAAATTTTGTAATTTTATTGGTTTTGATTATTGGAATTCTTTGAGAATCATTGGAATTCCGATGATCGAAGAAAAAATTTAAAATTAAAAATTAAATTTAAATTAAAAAAATAATTAACAGAAAAGCTGATTATTTTTCAGATTACAAGATTTATTGCTATTCTGCTATTAAATTTGGATTTTTTAATTATTTCTCAAGTGGTTGGTTTGAAAAGTTTAATTTTTATTTTTAGGAAATTAGTAGTATTTTAATTTACGGGCCCCCGCGTCGAGTATAAACATGGTCTACACGAAAAATCGAAGAAATCGATGATATAAAATAATATTGTATTCTCTTCTGACGAGGTCTGATAAGATGGAAGCACAATTTTTGTAAGGGATTTTCTGTTAAAAAAATTTGAAGCTGGTTAGTGAGTTTACAGCTGGGCAAAGGAAAACTTAGCGGTAGCATTAGTTTATTTCCAATTTCTCTTTTTTCTCATTTTCTCACCAACAATGACGTCGTTATACGGGACTGCAGACTCTCTCGAGACTGGGAGATTTAATAAAGAAGCAAGTATAAGTTTTTGCGTTCGGAAACTTAGTAATGCGCCCTGGTATAAAAATTAATTGGACGGTTTAGTGATGCAAATTTTGAAACGGCAAACGCAAGTTGGGCAAAAAATGATGGAGCCAATGAGTGGAGGAAATAGCGGAAATTGAAAATAACTCAGCAACTATTTCGATTAGGTTGGAATGGTAATGGTGGAAGTGGATAAATGATGCGGGCAAGGTAAAAAGATTTTTGTTCTTAAATAAGTTGACACAATAAACGAGTTATAAATAAGCTTAATCTATTTATTTTAATCTTGGAGCGCGTGCGCTATTTCAAGCATTAAAACTTTTTTACAGCTCGACATATTTCACAAACTTCTGTACTTTACGTGTACTTTTATAAAAGTTTATTCAGCTTTTAAAAAAGTTAACTACCCCAAATTTTAACTTCCCCTTAGGAAAAAGAACGCGTACTTGCTTATTCGTCGTCTAACTTGCACGAAAGGCACAACTGAAAAGTTCGGAAGTTTTTTTTTCGAAAACGGTTGGGTGCTCGAAAAGTAAGTGCGTATTTGGATCGAAATGTCGAGTGTCACGAATTTTTGGACGAGTTTGTTTTGGAAAAAGAGTCGAATTGGGGTAGTGAATGGACAGTGGCCACTTAGAAAGTGATTTCCAACTGATAATGCGAATAGCGTAAAGTAAGTGTAAAGAACAATATAAGCAGGGGGTAGATTATTGATTTTGTTTGCAGGCTGCGCAACAGACTATTCCATAACTAAAGTACTTCCATATTGGATCATGCTCGTAAGAGTCCGGGGTCCAAAACTTTTTTATACGCGTTAACAACCCCTTTTCTTTGACTAACTTCTTCATAAGTTGCTAAAGTACGTTTAATTTTTGTTTGGTGATTCGATTTTGGCCAAAAAGTTTTTCCAAGTGTTTGTGGTGTAAGGTCAGTGCTAGTTTTAAACTTGTACTGTCTAGTTTAAGCATGCGAACTGTGTTTTCAGCTTTCAAATTGTTAGGTTATGTGTGGCAGTAGACGCGTGATTACGTATAGAAAATTTATTGAGGTTTTATTACTGAAAGATGAATCATAAATGTGTTTATAAATTGACTTTGGATTGATATTTTCTTTTTCGTCAAAACAATCCGACTTTCTCTTCTCTTTTTATTTTCCTCGACTGCTTCTCGTGCGTCTTTTATGTTATAAACTAAATATTCAACAGATTTTGCACGTGCGTTTCCTTCATAATCTTCTCGTTCCATTAAAATCCGAATAAAACAACTTGGCAACTCGAGATTTATCAACCCCATTAAACTTAAACCCTCAGCCATTTAACATTAAATGCACACATTAAGATGCTCGAAAGTTGTTTTTCACATATTCCGTTAAGACATTTTTTTTTAAAAACTTAAATCACTTTTCCGACATTTTTCATGCAAATTTAATCAAGGTTAGAATATGAGATTAAATTATATAAGAGCAACTTTTTTCTCTTTTTCTAACTTTAATTTCGGTCTTGAAGGAAAACAAAGACGAAGATGATAAAATCGTTTTTTCATTTTATTGTACTTTAGTTTGCTCTTCTTTTATGACTCTCCCTTCAGTAAAACTCGTGAAAACTTTGTTCAAAACTTTTTCCAGTCTTCGGACCAGAGCACAGGATCGAGTAATTTTATGTTCCACCTTAGGTGGATTTCGACAAACAAACGGCATTTTTTATTACACCTATATTACGTTTGCGAAAAATTTTAATAAAACATAAATTTGTCGATATATTAGTAGGTACTATATCTACATGTATATTTTTTTGCAACGAAAAATAACCACGGCACGAATTATTGATTTAAACTTTCCACGAGCGACCTGCCATTTTTAATAATAACATTAAACGAATTAAAAAACTTTTCCCTGCAGGATTTTATAATTAAAAATTTACAACGAAACGTTTTAGCCAAACACGTCATCTTCAGACGCACATCCGTCAAAGTAACAAATGCCATCCAGCAAAAACGTTTTTCTTTTGTTAAATCTACCGATTAACGTAAATAAATAAAAATACTTCTACCAAACTTTCATTATTGATTTCAAATTGCTCGACTTAAAAGCTTAGTCTGAAATATTAAACAATCCGTTGCATACGAGTGCGGCTCAAACGAAAACATTGATTTATTTACTTTTAAGGCTAATTTTTCGGCCGACCACATCAACCGTGTCAGGGTTAAACAGCTGACTTCCCCAACAATTCAGACTTTTTAATAAACTTTAAATAACAAAAAACTTTTTTTCCTGTTCTGTTGGTTCTGTTAGCACAAATAATTTAGCCCATTTACTCGACGAATCCACCCTAATCTAACCTAACCAATTTTTTTGTGTCGGAAGGGGAAAATCTCAAAGAATTGACTGCATACAGGCCAAACTCAGTGACCGGACATTTCGCTAGTACCTAATATTAACATAAATCTACAATTTTTTTTCCGAAATTAGTAATTCTTAATTAATATTTTCTAGTAGCGAAATGTCCGGAAGCGAAATGTCCTAAAACCGCAGTAAAGCAGTGTTTTATCCTTTAAAATCTTCCTTTCTAAGCTGCCATAGGAATTCACTGTTCGACATTTCTACTGATTGCTTTCCACCTGATCATTTTGTCATGGAGCTGCAGATTTTCCTCCTACAGTTTCATTTTGTCTTATACGAAATTATCGCAAACTGTATTTTTTTAAAATTCATTTCCTAATAGAAAGAGCGACGGTGTTAACTCAGTAACAAGCAAGAAGTATGAGATGAGAGGAGACGTATGTCCAGCAGTAGGCGCAAAACGGTTGGGTGAATAGTCCTGTCATTACGTCGGAAAAAACGGGGTAGATAAGCATATGAACATATGAACTAAGAAAACTCAATCGCACTTTTTTGGCAACCCTGGCTACGAAAAGGAGCAGATGTTCCAGCACGGACACGAAAATGGGTCTTTTATACCTGGGCCAAACCCAAACTCCAACGGTCGCGGTATAGGCGCGTTCTGTGGCGGAACGAACATTTGTGACGCGCTAGAAGTCGTAATTTTTTGTCGAAAATAAAAAATAAAAAAACTAATTTGTAGGTCTGAATATGCTCTACAAGTTTGATGCTAGATATTTTTTCGATATTTTTCACGAGAAAAAAGAAAAAAGAAAATAGCAAGAAGCAAATTTTACTCCCCAAATTTATGGTTTTCTCGATCGATATTTCAATAACGATGGACGATAGGTAAAAAATGTAAAGGACCTTAATTGTAGATCGTGAAAAAAGCAACAAAAAAGTATTGCATAAAAATTTTCGCATCTCAACGGAGAACCGAGTTATTATGAAAAACCTGAATGTAACCCTTTTTTAAGATGGCGGAAAATCGAAGTCAAGCTTTTCTATGCCCCCCCACGTAATATCAAAAATTTAGCTTTTTAAGTTCATATGCTTATCCAAATGTATATAATGACTGGACTAGAAGATGAGAACACTAAAGTGTGCATTTTCACCACAATACCCTTATAAGCACTAAGTCACTAACGGTGAGTAAGAAGGTCTACAATTTAAGTTTTCTTCAGAAGTACTGAACTTTAAAGAAATGGTTTGGCAGTTCAAATTTACATAGCTATTGTTGGAAATTGTCAATTCTTCAAATTAGTCAACTCCTGCCTCTACCATTAGCCCTCTACCATTGTGTTAACAGTACCTACAACCTTGGCTATTTTATCTACATCAATTAATAATTATTTTTTAAATCCTAAGCTTTGCGAACCCATCTCGCAGGTTTTAACCATATTTTTCAAAAATTAAAAAAAAAATTATTTTTTGAAAAAAAAAAAAAAATCAAAAAAATAGTACCTACTTGAAGAACAGCGGAAAGGAATTAAAATTCATTGTAAAATAATATTTACGATCAACTTCGACAGGAATTTTTAAATTAAATAGAGAAAGAGGCTAGCTAAGGAGGCTATACAGACAATTGAATGCAATTGCTCAGGACTCTAGAATTTTCATTTAAAAAATCGATGACTCACCCAATGTTTCCCACATCGAGACAACTTTTAATAAAAAATTGTTGATAGAAAAATCCCAATTTGAACACCAGTTACATTTTCTTCTGTTATGCAATGAATTATTAACTGCATTTCTGCATTTTATCCTAAGAAAAGCTGTTTTACATTTTCACTTTCTATTTTATTTTAACGACAGTAATTTATTTAAAACAAAAAAATTTAATTACGAGTTAACAAGAACGAGAAAAACAATTCAAAGGAAAAAAATTTTTTTTATGTAATATAAACAATTTTTGAATTTTCCTAAAGATTTGTAATTATTCTGTACAAGTAATTTGTGTAGTCTGTAGTTAGCAAGTTGACTTTCACACTACAGGGCCAGGTTCGATTCCTAGTTGCTATCAACATTTTTGTGCCGTGGTTCCGATTCCACGTTAAACCGTATACAATTTTTTATAAAAATGTTGCAGAAGGTGTAAGTCAAAAATAAAAAAATAAAAACTTTTTTTCACGATTTTACCTTCAAATGCACATAACAACGAAGCTATTGATATTTTAGTGTCTAAAATGAACCGTTTTCGATTTATAGATTAAATTAAGTAAAAAAAGTTGGAAAATTTCAAAGTTAAATTCTGAATATATTAAACAATAGTTTTTACAAAAATAAATAATACTTAACAAGCTACAACTTGAGTACAAACGTTTTAACAAAAAAATTTTCAATAAAAAGAAAATCAATAAATTTACAAAATTTATGTGAAGCCGGATACAAATGTGGGGGGGGGGGGTAGCAGGGTAGCTACTCCTCATGACCTAATAAAAATCAACAAAATCCACTAATTTTTGTTAAAATTTGTAAAATTTAACTTAAAAATTTAAAGTAACTTCATGAACTTTGCTTGGATCCCCTGTTTATGCTTACTGTTCCGTCACTGTACTAAATTAATTAATAATGTTCCCTTACACTACCCAGTTAAAGTAAAGTGTGCAACTTGATCCAGAGGGAGAGGAGAGGTGTAATGTCTAATGATCTATTGGAACTGGATTATTAAGAAAAAAAATTTGAAAATCAATTTCGGTGGATTGAAGGGTACCGAGGTAAGCTGTGGATCAAGAAACTCAAGTTTGTTCCATAGTTCTATCAGCATCCCGTACGAGAATTGTAATAATTGAAAATAATTATTAAGTTATAACATTTTAGATATTTGAAAGGAAAATTTGAATTTCCCTAATGAAAATAATATAAAAAAATTGTATTCGTTATCCAATGCAAGGAAAAGCCATTTTAAATACCATTTTAGAATTTTACTTTTATACCTCTTCCCCGTTTTCCGTAATATACGAGCGGACTAACTTTGAAACTTTTCCCGTCTTCCTGGCTCCAGTAAACTTTTTGTGCTTGTTCTTCCTATCTCATAGTTATGTTTACCTTAGTTTCAGGACGGATGAGGTAATTCTATTTGCTTTTTAGATCCATCAAAATTGTAGGAACAAAATATCGATTTCTTAATGAGTCGTCGCATTATGTTCGCTCATGAAGGCTTTAATTTTCGCCTCGGTTAAAATGAACCATTTGGGGGAAACGAATTAAAATTTTTAAAGTAATCGTGGAAGGCATTTGATAAAAGTTTATTCTAATCAGTATTCAGTTGTTTACTACAATATCGGTTTTGAAACTTTGCATTGTTTAGAAAAGTTTTTCAACTTCCAAACTTCCATAATAAGGTATCGATTTTACAGTCGGCGTGAAACTCATATCTAAATTTGCTTTTGAAGATGTTTTATTGTTGTTGCAGTGAAGAAATGGCAGCCAAACAGAAAAGACAAAGTCACTACATTCAAAGTCTTCTAGAAATGCCATCGACTTCCAAACATAAATCGCCACCCGTACCCAGGGACCAAGGCAAATCTACGCTCGTCGCGACGCCGAAAAAGGTAGGATTTTTAATTTTTTAGTTTTTTCAACTGACAATGACAATTTAAAAGTTTTTCGTAAACCTTTGTTTGGAAATTTTTATTTTTTGAGAAAAATTTTTATAAAACCTGAAGCGAGAAAACTTTTTTTTGTTCTTTTATGCTTTTCCGGGCGTTATCTCGATGACGTGTCCCTTATGTCGTAGTTTAGGGATCTAAACGTATTTACGCACTTGTTTTGCAATCTCTTGAGATAGCTCAATTATCTAGGTAGTTCAGTTTGCATATTAAATCCAGGTGTCAGAATTAAGTCTTGCCCACAATGAATTTGGCTTGATTAAGGAGGACGTGTCGACAGATCTTCCTCTCGCCGACGGTTTTTCTTAAATCCGGATTATCTAAATTTAATTAACTTACAGCAAAAAGCAGTGTTTACAATAATAAATTAAATGCGGTTCGGTATTTTTAATTAACCGATGACTTAAAAATAGAAACGTAAAACATAAACAATTAAGCGAAAAAATGCAGTTAAAAATGTATTTCGGTGATCGATAATGATTTACAAAAAAACATCGTGGAAAGAAAAACAGAAAATTTACAACTCCGGTGGTAGCATCTGCTAGCGTCTGCCAGATGTCGTAGCAACTTAGTTTTTAGAAAAGCGCCGCGACGCTATTTCAAGTAATAGCGTAAGGTGAGATCACTTCGCGAAAGGGAAATTTAAATTAAAAAAAAAATTTGTAATTAATAAAATTTGTTCGATTTTAAATCTGTCGGGAAGACTAATTAGTATTGTGTGTTTTGGACATGGTAATGCAAATCCTGTAGTAGGTTTGAGTTGCTCTTGTGTGAATTCCTGTTTAATTCCTTCTAACTTATTATCCTGGCCCGTGCCTAGCACCGAACAGCACTCGTGTCTTCACTGAACCTTGCATATCATACCTCCCTCCGGCTATGCTAACTAACCCTTACTTTAGTGCAGTGTTAACCAGGGTTCCACGACATGGACACTCTAATGAACATTCTGGATAAACCAAACGACTATAGCCATAGCTTGAATTAGATTAGGTAACACGTAGTTTATGGAATTTTCTAAGGGGGTTAGAATTATTTATTTAAAGCTTTCCTTAGCTTTATGTTCCACCCAAAAATATATATTTTTTCTGCAGCTTCAAATTGCATTTTGATGTTCACCTCTAGAATGCATTTTTGAATATGTATTTGTTTGAAGTAAAGCAGGCTGTGGATTACACGGAAATCTTACATATTAATATAGCAAGTTTTCCAGGGATAAAACTTTTCTAGCATAAAATGCCCTTTTACATTATACAACAGCATATTTTTAATTAGAAAATTTGCAAAATTCATTAATCAGAAAATTAATAAGTGGTTTAGGTCCGTACTACATGCAATTCCGGTCGGATCTATGAAAAGAAAGATAATTTTTAACATTTCCGAAATCCTTTTGCCGAATTTTGTTAATAAATTTAGTTATTTTTAATCTTGGGTGGTCAAGCCCCCATATACCTCTTCTGGTTGCGTCACCGCGCTGTGGTTAAAATCCCTATTTAAAAATGAGCTTTTGGCTCCGTCACCGTCGAGTGATTGTATTTATATCAAAACCTGCTGGGATTGTTCTATTACAAAAATGTTCCACTTAAAATTAACGTAAAATTGGGAATCCCGGATATGAACAATTAATTCTTTTAAAATTCTATAGACTGCGTTTTTTTCTTTTCGTTTTTTTGGAAAATTTCCTTTTGAGGGAGATGGTCAGAATAAATGTGTTAATTCACCTGGAATCGAACAAGGCCATGACTGTCTTTGTAGTCGTCCTTAAAAATTGAGAGGTTACCTCCCAAACCTTCCGGTCTATAACAGTTTAAGTTGCTTTCTCTTGTTAACTTTTATTTTTCTTTTAAATTTAATTTTACAGAACAAAACTGATAATTGTTTACTATAATATACTAAAATGTGTTGCAAAAAAAGAATGATTGGGGAAATCTGATATCGTCACCACGATGCAAAACCAGCGAAAGTGAAATAAGGCCGGCTCTGGATTCAGGTTATATAATTATTTCATTATAAAATATTAATGGCATTACAGAAATCCAAATTACCTTCAAATATGACGCATAATGAGTTTCTTAACAGGCACAACCCAAGTAACATTTTGACGAGTTAACACCGTGTTAACACCGGGCTAACACTGCGGTGTTAATTGCATAAAAGTGTAAATTCCGTGTTATCTCGGTGTTATACACGTGCCTAAGTATAGTTTGCCGAGTGTTGAAACACCATAGAAACACCAGAGGAAACATGGTGGTAACACCGAGCTGACACTGGTGTATTACTGGTGTTTTAAGTATGGGACTGTGGTGTTAAAACACTCGGCAAACTATATTGAGCCCCGTGTTAAACACCAAACTGGCACATGTTATACACCAAAAAAACACCAGAGAGACACCATGGTAACACTGAACAGGCACTGGTGTATTACTGGTGTTATTGTGGTGTTTTAGCACTCGGCAAACACCATAGAGCTACGTGTTTAACACCAAAAAAACACCAGAGAGACACCATGGTAACACTGAACAGGCACTGGTGTATTACTGGTGGTATCGTGGTATAACTGGTGTTATAACACCACGGTGTTATTTTAGTAATGAAAACACCATTGTATCACCACAGTGGTACTTTGGTAGTAAAGACACCGTGGTATCGCCACGGTGTCAATAGAGTAGTAAAAACACTAACTAAAATTGTAATTTTATATTTCAACGGTGTTACTTGAGTGCTAAAAGCACCATTAAATCACCACGGTGTTATTTTAGTAATGAAAACACCATTATATCACAATAGTGGTCCTTTAGTAGTACAAACACCAGTTTAACACCAAGGTGTTAAAATACACGGTGTTTTCTTGGTGTTTTAGGTACCATGGTGTAAAAATTGTTACTTGGGAAGTAACCATAAAAGTAAAAAAAAAATTTTAGGTGGAAAATCGACATTGTATTAGGGGAAATTGGAAAGAGAAAATTTGCAGATTTGCTAGTTTTGCATTGCGGTGACGATATCCGAGTGAAAGAAATCTCAGGTCATCTTAGAAAATTACTATAGATGAGCTGGATTTTTGCTTCTTACACTTTATTGAAAGAAAATCTTAAGGCAATCTAGGAGGAAATTAGGGAAAATCTTTCAATAATTTCGTAAAAGGAAATCTAATGTATAAAATTTTGCCTTGTGGTTCGTCTCTCGCGCAGTACCTAGTTCTAAAAACTCATTGGTCTACAAGACAATTGTTTCTGTAACCGCCGGTACGCCTTTGGCTGATACCGGGTGACCGACCGTTCACCCGATCATAGGGAAATAACATGAGAAATTCAATAATTAAAGAACAAAAAAGCACTGAAGTAAAACATTTTTATTTCTATTTTCTCTTAGGTATTGATTATAATTTATTACTTTTAAACTAAGAGAATCTTATTAAACTTACATGTAGCATTAGTGGCGTAACAAGCAGGTGAGGGACCCGTGTGCAAAATTGTTAACGGTGGCCCTGCTTTTATAAAAAACAAAAAAAATTTGTATACAGAACTCAAAAATCCGGCGATTTCCATGCAATACCAGTGATTTTTAAAGAATTCCTTCCAAACAAGAGCGGATATAGAGACAAGTAACTTCCCCCCCCTATTTAATTTTATTAAATATTTAAAAAAATATATAGATGAGTTTTTTCTTTTTCAATTTTCTAGATTTCCTGAAATATCCTAGAATTTTCTATTTCCTCTAATTTTTTACATTCCTAATTTTGTAAAATTAGTGACCTTTCTAAAATTTTCTGGGATTTCTGGGAAAAATGATAGACAAATTTTCATATGCAAAACTAAAGGGAAATTTGAGGAAATCTAGAATATTATAGACTATTTTTTGTTTTGCTTTCTCCATTTTCTGAGATTTCCTTGGCTTTCAAATTTTCTAGATCTTCTAGAGTTTTCTATTTACCAAAATTTTCTCAAGTATCCTAAGATTTTCTTGAAATTTTTACGGATTTCTTGACATTTTCTATATTTCTACAAATGTTCTAAGAATCTGTTTTTTGAGATGTCTTGGAATTTTCCAGATTTTTTCAGATTTCCATTCACTAGTACACACAATTTTTCCGGTGATTTCCCCTTAGTTTTGTACTGACTGGAAAACCGAAGGGAAAATCGCGATATACAAAAATTAAAAGGAATCCAAGCAAATTTTAGGTAAATTCTTCCAATTATTGAGATTTTTATTAAGATTGAAAAGGTCACAGTTCAACTGGGGGCCCGCGTGCGTCGCACCCACCGCACCCCGGTAGTTCCGCCACTGTGTAGCATGTAGCGAACCATTGGATTTTTTGAGTAATAATGAGTATATCCTACGAAACTTGTTTTTCTGAATTTAGTTGTAATTTAAAAATTATATTTTTTAAAATTAAAATTAAATGCATTTAAAAATGAATTTTAAGATAAAAATTTGGATTTAAGATAATTGGAGAAAACCAGGAAGACGAAAGAATCCTTAAACAGTTGTTTATTTTTGCCTGATGGGAAATCGTCCCATTAATTATTATATTTGTTAGTAAATGTAAATTACATTAAAACAAATTTTCAACTAATGAACTTATTTGTGAACAATTCATAAATTCAATGAATATTTTTATTGATAAAAAAATTGAAAAATACTTGAAGGTAATACTTTGAAGGTTTTTAATACTCATTTCAAAAGCGACCCAATGAATTTGCTGTAAATTTTCAAATAATAAAAAAAGGTCAATAAGAACAAAATGCATATGTTGTCCGACGTTTCGGGTTCTTTTATTGACCCATTTTCAAGGCTAAAAAATATAAACAAAAATTAAAATATATAAAGAAATGACTTGGAAAATTAAACACAAAAAATCAAAAATTAAAAATATCAGAAAAAATTTAAAAAAATTAAAATTGAAAAACAAAAATTAGTGGATGGAATACTAACCTATAGTAGAAAAAATGAAAGGTAAATATTTCGAGGTAAAACCTAAAAATTGATTTCGTTTGGTTTTTTTATGAATTTTTGAATAAAACCTCTGGACCTCTGAGGATGTCCAACTCAACGAGCAGGCCGAGCGTTAATTTTGATTAAAATGTTTTCGTTTAAAATAATGTGTTTCTCATTATAATTTGAATCCCTAACTCTGTAATTTGGAATAAAGATGAACTGAAATACAATAGAAAATGTTCGAGCAGGAAAGTTAGGCTGCTGTTTTTGATTTGAAATTGGCAAAAAGATGAAAATTAATTAAGAGGAATATGTTGTGTTAAGGAGGATAAAATGGACGGGGCTCCTTAGTATGGAAAAACATTTATCATAACTTGCATTGGATTGTCTTTGTGAAGGTATAAATCTTAAGATGTCCGTAACAGGGTGTAAACAATGGCGTTGAAGAACCGGGGCCACCTAGACTTCCATAAATATCTTAAATTTGTAATCTGGCACTTTGCTTAGTTCGCTTTACGCTCGAACGCGTACATTCCTTCTATTATCTTCTCTGAACTTTACACTGATTCAATATGGTGATCATTGGCATCGAAAGGTATGCGCCAATTTACTACATCCTCACTCATAACGCATTGTTTCAACATTTGAAACAAACGTACGTCAAAAGCTCTTATTCAAGCGCTCGGCACTCGCACCTTCATATTACTTCATTTGGTGTCGTTTTTGCATGCATTTGTGAAATGTGAAATTTAAGTAATTTCCAAATGGAAGAAGAGGGTGGATAATATGAAAAGATATTATGAGTACTAGCAGTGTTTTTACTATGAGTGACAGTTGTCACGCGATAATATAATATGCAATCAAAGGTGAGCGTGAGAATTTCACCAGCGTGTAAAATACACGACATGAGCATGACAAACAGAAAAGACACTAACTCGGCTGTAAAATTGAATTTTTAAAAAGAGTTAAATCGTGGTTATATCGATTATCGAGCAAAACAATTATAATCTGTGCTTGAGTAAGCCAAGCGGGCACAAAGAAGGGTTGAACGGGCGCCGAAATCTCATCCGTCATCCCTCTTCATCGAGCAATCGTGGCTTTCGTGACAAATAGCGGCTTTGTGATGGCCCGACAATGGCTACTTGACTTACATCAGCGTTTCAAAATTTACTGTAATTAAATGTACTAAGTAATTTCGAGTGATAAAAACCAGAAAACCGCATTCGTGCAGTTTTCAGTTTTTTTTCCAAAGTCCAAGCTGAATCGAACAAATATATTTTTACTTAATACAGTCCAAGAGTAAATTTTAAAAAGTTACCACCAAAGCCAATTTCGTTTAGTTTAGGTTGAGTGTATTGAAAAGGCAAGAGAAAGCTTGGCACGTTTTAACCTTATTAACCGGAAACACATTCGAAGAACAAAAAGGGAATCAAATCTCCGAGAGGCAAAAACAAATCCCTGAATTTAATTAATGACGTTTTGAGAAGGAATGCTTTGTGCCGCCTCGGACTGAGTGGCCATAGCTTTCTGCCTTTGAGATCGTTTGTCTAAGCAATCAATTCAATTACTCTGTAGAATGATTGCGGAGTTGTCCGTTTGACATGCCACATACCTTACCTTTTAGATCATTTTCAATTTTATGCCGTATGCTTCAATTATCGATTCGCAATTCAGTTTTGCAAATTCAAATTATTAAATTAATTTTACTATTTCGTATTGGTAAAATTTATCGATCGATAAATCTGCTGCCCAACCGAAAGAAAAATAAACAATCCATGAGAGAGATCTGGATGTATCACTTACATTTTTTAGCTGCATTTGTTGCCATAAATGGATTTTTAATAAAAAAATTTATTTTGTTTTCGGATAGCGGTTGCGGCTTCTCATCGCTCTCTCCCTACCAGCAGCCACTGCACATTTACGCTTTTGTCTTCATAAAATGCTGTTAAATGCAGTTTCAGTAAAACTGAGTTAAAAGGTTTTTATTCTACCAGTATTCCAGTAATTATACTAAACTGAGAGAAGTCTGTCCTAGTTTACCTCCTGTCCTGTATGAATAACAATGCAGGCGTTATGTTAAGGAATTTCATGTTTGGCTGTTATAATGTGGAAGATCTTTCGGTTTGCACATCCTCTGCCTCTGGAGGGGACCTACTGCTTAAGGTGGAATCCAAACTACGATTCGATTCATATGTTCGAAGTGGTCGGTACTTGGCTCCAATCTGATGATGGTGCGTGTATTCAACGTAAATAATTGCAGAGAAATTGTTTAAAGAACGGAGCCGGCCGCAGTTGTCATCAAAGTGTAGAACTGTTAACATTATCATAAAATTACTTTAAATTAAATTTAATTAATTATGCAGAATTTTTACTTAAAAACAGATTTCTGTTGTTGTAAACTAGAAATGGCCGTAGGTGATAGACAAAATCTGTAAACAGTCGGCATAATTACACCGTAGGAAAAATAAACAAATCGTTGGATTCCTCTTAAAATAAAGAAAAACTCAAAAAAAGTTAATAGTTGACAAACTGAAGACTGCTTTCCTCCGAAAAGTTTAAGCTTCAAGGATGTTTTTACCAAGTGCGTGGGCTCAGAAATCCCTGAGATCTCTTTCATGAGTTCTATGAATTTATGAAGTTCTAGGTTGATCCTTGAACCATCATGCTTTCAGGGCCGTTATAACCGATTATCTCCTGGATTACCTTATGATTTGAAAAGCCAAATACGATCGACTATGCTTCTTAAAAATTTTGCCAATAAAAATGCCAATACTCAAAGAGTATTATTTATTAAGGTAAAAGTACACCTTTTGCAGCTGTAACGTCAGATGTACAGAAAACGTCAATTGTAATTTAGATTTGTCAACTGATATTCAGAAATCGCTAATTAAATCTGAATTACAATTGACGATTTCTAAGTGAAAAAAAAGATATTTTCTTAACTTATTACGAGAAGCAGTGGCGTATTATCGCAAAAGCCCATGAAGCCCAAGCTTGTGACGCAAAATTTCATGAGCGAAAAATTTCAGACAACGCAAAATTTCGTTTCGGGAGTTGTAATTACCTAACCATTAATAGTCTTAATTATTATAAAAAGTAAGTTTCATTTTCTTTTTAAATTTTTCTAATTTAAAAAAAAGGTCAATTGGAAAACCGACGATAAGGGCGCAAAATATTACAAACTTGCGTAATATTATGCCTCAGACGAGGAGGAAACCACAGACCTAATTTTGGTACACCAGATTTTCTTTTAGAACATTTTCTTGGATTTCTCTAGATTTCTCTGGATTTCCTAAAATTTTCTGGAATTTTCTTTTGGATTGTCTTATGATTTTCTTTCGAAAAAGTTAAAATAGCAAGATTATTTGTAATTTCTAAGATATCCTTGGATTTCCTTAGATTTCCTAATATTTTCTTAGATTTTCTCAAATTGCCCTTCACTTGTACATCAATTTTCACTAAAAAAATCACAACTAGCGTCAGCGGCTATGATCGACTAAAAATTGCTTCGCGATTGACCGACCTGTTGGCCACCCCTTATCTATAGCATTCCTGAGATTTTGTAAAATTACCTGAGACTTCTTAAGATTTTTTGAATTTTCTACATTTTCTAGAAAATTTCCATTTCTCTAAATTATTCTTCACTTGTCCACCAGATTTACTCAGCAATTCCGCTTTTCAGTAAAGCTTAAATCGAAAGGTTAAGAACCGAGAAACCACGGTTAAATGCCGGGTCGCGCCGACTACACTGCTGTGATCTAAAGCGCAAGTTCGATCTATAAGCTATGCATTTAGCAAGGTTAGCACTCTACTAGAATTTTATTCAAGTGCTTACAGAACCATGGCAATAACAGGACAAAATCTTAAATTAAGAGGAAAAAGAAAAAAATAAATTAAATTAAATAAAAATTAAATGTGACTTTAATTATGATTACGGAATTCGTTGTGTAACTCTTTTAATCGGGGATGAATAACGATAGTGGGAGGTAAAACCCTTAACCCTCTAAGTATTTTGAGAGTACTTCTTTAGCCGTGGTAATTTTTCAAGTTAAGAGAGTTTACTGTTTTTGCGGTAGCTTCACATTATCTTTTGGATATGTATTGCAAGAGGAGTATCTATGTTTCGATAGATGGAAAATTCATTTTTTCCTATTACAAAATTTTAATTAGAATTTTAGCGGAGGTAAGCTTCCCTTGCCTCCTCTGACGAGCCGCAGTTGTATCGAGAGGTTTCACCAACTGAGAAGTATGCTGATGATGAGACAAGTAGATCCTCTTATGATCAAGCGCCATCTTGCACCTACAACGTGAGCGTTGGTAATTTACTTAAATTTTTTCAACTTACTGCCTGCCATTTTACCATTTATCTGTCATCATCACCATGAGATGTTCTTATGTTGAATGCTGATTGTTTGGATAAGAATGGTGTAGATTCTGATCCGAATACTAAACTCTTGATATCCAAAGAGTATATTACAATACTCTTCAGTATTCCAGTAATTCTTGATTTTGATTTGGTATTGCATTGTGGGCGATTCGATTTTGGATTTGTATCAAGTTCGATGAGATCAACTTTCCTGAATTGAACAACCAAAGTTTGGTTTTTGATGCTCAATAAGTCCAATTGATATTTCGTTACGTGTTGAAGTGGAAGTTTACAAATCCGCTAGGTTAAAAATTTTAAAATGCAATCATGGGTAAAGAATTTGATTTAAATTTGATTGAAGTTGAGGAAGAGCTGGGACATTTGAATTTTGTTTTTTAGGTGAAGTGGATGTAATGTTTGATTAAACTAGAAGCTCGCAACAAATTTAGAAAAAAAGAATAAATAATAAAAGAAAAAATTGAAACTTTCAAAACGGAATTTTGATTTATTCATTCAATCGTTGCTAGAACTACAGATTTGGATGCAGCTTCTTTGGGTTTTATTTTTGTGGATATGCAAATTACATATTAGTTGTATCATAGTGTAACGTTTATTGAGATGGAAACAAAATGGGGAAGGAAATAATTGGGTGTTGGAAAAGAAAAATTATATTTGAAAGTGTAAGTTAGGTTGTTGGGCGACATATTTTGTCGCAATCTCTTTCAAAGCCAGGACTCACGTAATGCCTGATCCTCAAGAGACGCAGCAATGAAAACAACCCCGCAAATTGTTCCAAGTTTCACTTTGCAGTTTGTAAGAATGCGATCATTTCGGAAATTTATGGAGAAACAAAGCAGATATATGACACTATTCTGCCATCGTTTCTAAGTTATAACAGGGCAGTAATTTACAGGTGACATGTCGATTGTTTTTTTAGACCTGACTTGAAAGATTATGGCCGTAAATGTGTTTTCCAATTTTCAACCTCTACTAATATTTGGGAATCGATTTTTTTATTGCTTTTGTTTGCTTTAGAGAAAATAATTTTGTTGGTGCTGCCATAAAATTTAAGTTTGGAGCAAAAATATTTTCTCAGATCCGATAATCTTAATACTTTTTGTTTATTCAGTACGCATACTTAATTACTTTGGGTGGAGATTTAGTTAAAGTGATCGATGTTCGGAATAATGGAGAATATCAATATTCAACTTTTGTTGTTGTTTTCTTTCGGAAAAGTTTAAATAAAATTGAATAATAATTGTTTTAGGCTAATAAATGCATAATAATGACTATTTTGCGATGCAAAATGTGGGTTCGTTCGGTTTGAATAAGTCATTTTGTGTTTCTTATAGGAAACTTGTTAATGCCTGTTGCGGCTCGAAGGGTTGAGATCTAAGGGGCATCTCACATCCCGCATGTATTTATGCAGTGTGTGGTGGCACGTCTTAGGAGCTTTCGTCTTAACTTCTAAGACGTAGACCAAAGGACTGTGGTTAGCATTACGATCAGGTAACTGTTTCGCGTAAAACTCGCCTTTGAGTAACTTGCCAAGACCGCAAGGGCGTCTTAACTGTGTTTGTATTTCCGAGCAGTCTGATTTCTTATACGTGGACAGAACCGCCTGTTGAGATTATGAGCTGGAGAAACCCCCTTCTTTGAGGTGGTGGCTTCTAATATCCCCCGGATATCGTGAGAAGACTTAGAATTAGCAATGTTTCGATAATGTTTAATGTAAAAACAGGCTCGGCGCTGTCGATATCAAATCGTCGACGTGGTCTATGATGGATTACTACAAAATTATAACTTTTGTATTAGTAACACTCCAGACTCGGGCGTGATTAAAATATAAAATTTTTAGTACCTACTCCTGCTAAACTTTTCTTCTTCTAAATTTGTACTACCAACAAACATTTTTTCTTTATTTTCTTCCCAAAACTTTTGACCATCCAAAATTTCTCTTATTAAAACGAATGCGTTGTTTTCGAAACTGCATGCAATTTAAAATTTATTATTGCATCGCAATACGAAACAATGAACCAAAGCAGCCTGTGGATTACACGAAAATCCTACATAAGGAAACTTTTTCCAAAGTAAATATCTGCTAGCTAGCATAAAATACTCTCTTTGCTTTACGTTCTTGTTTTTTTTTTACCTTTTTTGACTAGGTTAGTACATAAATTTTATATTTTAAAAACCCATTTGAATCACCCAGATGCCTAGAAATCTAAGAGACTTCTAATTTCAGAAAACTGACTTTAAAGTCTGATGTGTGAAATTTAGAAATTTAAAAAAAAATTTTTTTACCGACTTTTTTTGACTCAAATAATTACAGGTTATGAGCCCAGAGTAGCCAAATCATCAATTTTTAAAATTTTGATTATTTATTATTTTTCTCTCTAAGAGAGAACCAGATCACAGCAGTTATTCGGCGCCAACAGCGCTAGAACCACGGTTTCACGCTGCCTAGTCTGCCTTTGGAAGACTTAATTTGGAAGATAACATTAAAATGAACAATCAATTAGAGGATTAACATTCATTTTTTACTTTAATTTCTGAAATAATTGAATTTACAGTTTTAATTTTTTACATAATAAACTGTAATTTGCCCATTCTGTTGACTGTACATGTGTACAGTATGCTGATGTGGCTGCAGTTAACTTCTAACAACTTTTCATTAACTTATTTTAAATTGGATTTCGCTAATTACAGATAAATTTAACTTAAAAACCAAGATCCTGGTTTTTCTAGATCCGTAATGCTTGAGTTCAGGCAGCTTCAAGGATGTTTTAATATGAACGTTGACGTAGGAATCCGAGTTTTTAGAGTTTAGTCGGTTTTCAGGGATGTTTTTGTCAAAACAGTGGACCCAGAGACCAATTCGTCTCAATTTTTGTTATTTAAGTATTAAATCTATCGTTTGCAGCGCATGTTTTTACTAAAAATAATAAAAACTGTTGTTTTAAAATAATCTAGGATCTAACAGCTTCGCTAGTACGTTTCACCATCAACCAGTTGTATATGATAACAATGCAGATGACAAAGCGGTATCATATTTATTTAAAGTTTATTTAGTTCGATTCAATTTTTATTTAGAATGTAAAATTAATATTTTATTTCAGCGTGGTTTTCAATAGGGCTGGGACATTTTATCCATTAATCGATAAATATCGATAGTTATCGATTCAAAAAACGATATTTTATTTTTGAAATTTCGATTTATCGATATTTCTAATTTAAGGTTGTCTTATGTTTTCCGGACTTCTCATTAGTCAATTTTGAGATCGACCGGTTTCTTTATTCGAGTATCGACAAATATCGATTAATCGAAATTACCCATCGATATCTTTTGAATTATCGATATTCAATATCGATTTTTAAATATCGCCCAGCCCTAGTTTTCAATCCTTGGAGTTCAATCCTCACAACAACATAAAGAGCTATGTTGTTTTTTCTTTCATTATGTAATAAATCAAACGGACCAAATATATGAAATGTGACAGAAGTGATAACCAGATGAGGCAAACTTTAAACATCGATGAATATAAGATAGAATGTGTGGTTACAGGGGTGGAACTACCGGAGTGCGGTGGGTGCGGGGCACGCGGGCCCTCTGCTAGAAGGGCCCCCAGTTGTACTGTGACCTTTTCAATCTTACAAAAATTAATGTTTCTGGGGAGGTATAGAATACCCCCAGGTCCCCAGCAATTATGTTCAAATGATTGCCATGCTATTAAACTTGTTACATCTGTACCAGGAATTTTACTATAATATTCTGTGGGGGTCACCCCAGACCCCCCGGTGAAAGTTTTCAACACGCATAAATATATGCTATATAAATATGCACTAAAACTTTCGGTCTGGGGGGTATGGAATACCTCCAGTGCACCAGCAATTATATTTGTTGAAAAAACAAATGAAAGTTAAACCCCCCAGATTTTTATTTTTTTTGTCAAAATCAAATTTTTGATTTTATTTTTCAATCCTAGGCTTAGATCATTTCTACAAGGAATTAAAAAAAATAATATATTTAAATAAAATAAATTTAAATGCAGAAAACTCTAGAAAATTTTAAAGTCAATGAAATCTCAGAAAATGGAAAAATCAACAAAAAGATAGTCTATACTCTATAATATTCTAGATTTCCTCAAATTTTTCTGTAGTTTTGCATATGACTATTTCTCCATCATTTTTCCACTTATTAGTAAAAACCGAGAGAGAGAAAAAGAAAATCCATAAAAGATCACTAATTTTACAATTATTAGGAAATGTAGAAAATGAGAAGAAATAGAAAATTCTGGAAAATCTTAGAAAAACATCCAAAACATCTTGTGAGGAGGGGAATCCCAAAAAATTCTAGGATATTTTTGGAAATTTAGACATTCTTAGAAAATTGAAAAATAAAAAACTCATCTATATATTTTTTAAAATATCGAATAAAATTTAATTAAAATTTAATAGCGTCTCTATATCCGTTCTTGTTTGAAAAAAACATTTTTTTTGTCTTTTACAAAAGCAGGGCCCCCGTTAACAATTTCGCACACGGGTCCCTCACCTGCTTGTTACGCCACTGTGTCGATAGTTTCAATTACTTAGAGGTACTCATAAACAAAAAAGACGAAAGACGAGATGATATCAAAAGAAGGATAAATGCAGGTAATTGAGCCTGTTATGCAAATAAGACCATGTTAAAGAGCAAGGAAATAACTAGAAACTACAAAACATTGGTTATACCGGTGGTCACTTATGCATCAGAAACAATGTGTATGTCGGCAGATGAGGAAGGACAGCTCAGAGTTTTAAGGAACATACTAAGTCCAAGAAAGGACATTTATGAACTAAAATCACAGCGGTTGAGATGAGAGCAAGCGATACAACGGCGATCAAAGCAATCACAATAATATGGAAGCCTAGTGAGAGTAGACCTTGGGGAAGGCCAAGGGTTAGATGGTGGGATGATCTGAGAGCAATGCAGATTAATAGTTGGGCTGAAAGGGTTGGAGACAGATAAGGATGGAGAGATATTGTAATGGAAGCCGTGAATCACCCCAGATTAAGAAAATCTAAAAGGCTATAGCAAAGGAATGGACGAGAATAGAACAAGAAAAAAAAAATGCACACTTGAACATAACTTGTTATTGAGGGGACTAATCCACCCCATCAAACGGATTTGTAAATCCTGAAACGGGATAGCAATATTCTACTTAGAATCTAAAAGCTGAAATATGTAATGCATCTCGGATTGGTTTATTTTAAGTTATCTGTGTAAAAAAGTTGAGAAGTTATAAAAAAATGCGGCCTTTAGGCCGCACAGCTTAAGTAATCTAGTGTATTTCTTTATTTTCAATAGGCCACGATATTAGGCTTTTCTAAATCTAAATCCAATTTGATATTTATCGAACAATTGTCGTTCCAATTTGCGGTTTGATTTATAAAAATTTTTTTACTTGATGATCGGAAGAATTGTAGAAAAATGTCGCTTTTTATATTTTCATTAATTTCAAAAGTATTTCCCCTCTATTATCATTCATAAGCTGCCTTCGTATTAATTTCTGGAATATTTCTAATTATTAAGCATTTAAATTTCGAGTAAAAATTAATATAATTTAGAATTTCACTTGCTCAAAGTTGGAAAATTTATACTGTTTACAAGAAACTAGATGTCACCTGATTCGAAAACAGTTATATTTCTAAAAATTGTTTCCGGTGTTTTGGGTTTTTGAAAAAATGTTTGGCTGGACGATAAATTGATAACGAAGAGTGGAGCAAATCTCTAAATTGTACGTTCGCCCTATCAATATTTTGGAACAAGTTGTTTCGTTGTATCAAATGTTGTATTAAAAAAGTAGCTATAAAACATCTAAACTATCATCTAATAGAGGCAACAGACATTATTATGTAGTTATTATAATAATAAATCTCGAGTTTTGCAGTCAAAAGAGAATAATGCGCTTTCGCAAAACATTTTTGACCTTCCCCTTCGAGTTATCCGATCTTATGTGGAGCTTTATCCGGACTTTCTTACGATTCGGCAATAAATTCAACGCACCCCCTTATCTGGATTACATTTTTAAAGTGTATCCGATTTTGACAAAAAAATCTTAATTTGCACTTTTCAAAGTTGCCGGAAAATTTGTTAGCTTTTATTAGTTCATAAATATATCCCCATTTTGTAAAATTCATTGGACTAATTTAGTCAGGGTTTTAATTTTCATTTTCTCATAGCGCTTTCTTCTCACTTGCGATGATTGTTAATTAATTAATAAGTTAAAAGTGGAAGGGTTGCTGTTCTTTACGGTTAGTCGGTGCAATTTGCTAACATTATTAAGAGAAACGAACGCCGGGCCCTCGCAAATATGTCCGAGATTCCCGAGCACTTTATGGTTTTCACTCAGATTTCATTAGAATTTACCCTTCGTTCACAAAATGCATTTTACTTCCGCTAAATATTAATTATCTCTTCCTAATGTTCATTCAATTTTTTGAATTCCTCGAGTCGCCTCATCGAACTAGATGCCAACACTGTATTGTCTAAAATAAACCCCTTTAAAAAGGACATTTGGTAAAAATTTATTTGAGATAATGTAAACTATGCATAAATTTGGAATTTTGTATATACGCGCACCTACATAATAAGGAAAATCCTTGGTTGTGAAAGCGAAAATTACGTTACGGACGACATAACAACCCTTTCTTATAATTAATGAATGACCCCGCTAGGACATCAGAGGGTTTACACTTGCAAAAATTTAACGTCGTTGTTCCAAGACAATATTAATGTTTCGATTTTCCGTCCTTTTCGGTCGTTCGATTCGGATTTATATAAAGTGAAACGGCAAGCAAGTTACAGGAAGGAAATAGAAATTTATGTAAGGACCTCTGCTATAACGCACCCTTTGAATTTAGCTATTGCAATGTCGGTTATGTGTATAAGAAAGGCACCCCATGAAACCCCTTTATGTGTGGGTGCACAATAGGAAATGGTCTCGCAATCTAAGGCATCTTATAAGAAATTATAACACCGAATACATAATTCAAGGCATCAGCACACTAAAACCTTCGCAAGAACTAAGATGCGATAAAATATTAATTAATAAAATGTAAAGAATTGTTCCCGCCGACGCAGTCACCGGGCGGGTAAATTTTAAAATACAATTAAATTTATAACGGAAAACCTTCAATGCGGAGGTAAATATAATTACAATAAAATAGAAAATCGGCAAGGTGAATGTAAATCAGCAAATAAAGGCAGACAGCAACTTCCATTACTGCAAATAATTAAACGTTTAAAATGGAGTATTGTGTATTTATCAGCACCAAACAGACATTTTCTCTTTAGATCACCTTCCGAACGTCTTGCAAATTAAAGTGACTTATTAGGATGAGGATAAAAAACAGGACAAAACCGCGTCCCCGGGATGAGGGAGAGAGGGAGCGGCTATGTAAAAACGGCCCGTTTACCAGCACAGTACTAAATCTAATTTATTAATACGAAAAGTAAAGTGGTACAGGAAGGGTTGCTAAAAGTAAGGGATCACTTCCTTTGCCGTCTTATGAGACGACACAGTAACTGAATGATTTAAAATTTTTCTGAGGAGATACACGACGAAAACATAAATGTAAGAAGTTAGAGTTTCCTGTGCCAGAAACTCGTCAGGAAACCAAGAAAGATAGAAATGCACAGCCGACTTTACAAAACTTTAAATAAATTAGTCTTCCAGACAGTATTTATATGATTTATTGAAAATAAATTCTGTATACTTACAAAATAAAAAAATGGATGCCGTTTTACCCTTCTTCCTCTTCTTGTCTTTATTGAGTGATTATTAGTGCGATTATATTCGCGAGTAAGCTTTCGAATTTTTCCCGTGGAGACAGATTATGGGATACTTTGAATATAAACTGCACGAGATGATCGACAATGTAAACAAAAGACCTCTGCTTATTGCCTAAGATTACGACGTTCATGATGTATCCCTCATATTTTATATTTTATGCATCCACGTCATTGTTTCGTATCGCCCAACCTATGATCAATTTTAAATTGCATCCACTGTCGGAAACACCGCCATTATTTTCAATTTTGAATTTCGAAAATTTTTATTTATAGCACTTTTCATTCATATATTGCTATGTTTCTAACCCTTAGAAAATACATTTTTATGAAAACAAATAAGAATCAAAATTTATTATTTTCTATGCTAAACTTTCATAATCAATTAAATACAAATTCTATTTTTCACTTGTGCAGTTATACATTTCTCGATAGTTTTGGTCTGTAGAAAATTGTAAAAAATTGATTGCAGGATTATCACTTTTAACTTTTCCTTTGTTAATTTTATCAGAAAGTCCCAGGACTGCAGAACTCAATAGTCCAGAATTCTATTATTGAGATAACAGCACTACTATCAACTATTACCACTAGGCGTATTAGGCACACCCTAGAGCCCAATGGCCCGAGGGGCCCGAAAAGAGAGAACATAAAATCGTAAAATAAAAATCAAATATTGATAAAATAACCCAAAAATTGGGCTTTCGATGCTATTAGTTTCACTTGAATATAAGGGGCCCGAAAATTTTCTAAAGCCTATGGCCCAACTCAGTTAAAAAAGGACCTGGGAATAGATTAAAATTCTGACCCTGTTATGTACAATGCCTGGTATTTTTGATTGTGGGGGGTGTCCTGAGCGAAAACCATACTATTCGTTACGATCATGGCCAGCGCTATAGGCACTAGGGAAACTAGGCAAAACCAAATCAAGGTGTAAAAATTAAAAAAAAAACTTTTAGCAACTTTTGCAGCAAAAAGGCCAGATTTCTTTCCTGAAATTTTCTGAGGCCTGGAGATCGAATACCCCTAGCATTAATTTTGCTGCGCGAACAAAGAGCTAAAGGTGCACTGGGGGGTATTCCATACCCCCCAGACCCTCCGGATTGCCACAAAACAGTTTTATAGTAGCAGCTGAACCGTCCAGGTTAGTCGTATGGCGAGAGCGTAGACTTCCTGAGCGGCCAATTTGAGTTCGAGTCTCACTCGAAAATGTTTGTCGTGAAAACGATTATTATAACTTAATAAGAGTGATTTCTTATAATAGTAGAATCTTTCCTGTTATTGGGTGTAGACCTGTTGGAAATGTATGATATTATTATTATTATTATATTATAAATCTCAACAAAACTTTACTATATATAGTTTGCTATAGATATTTCTAAAATCTGTTTTAAAAATTCGATCAGCTTCAGTTTAGCTGCTATTACAAAGCTCGTTTAAACACAAAATGTAAGTGGCAATCCGGGGGGTCTGGGGGGTGTGGAACACCCCCCAGTGCATCTTTTGTTTTTTATTTGCGCATGTAGTTATTATTTTTAGTAACAAATATTAAAAGGTACCGACACCATAATAATGAAATAAATATCCTCAATGCTAGAAGGCCGTACAACCATCCAGGGTTCCCACTAAATTTTCAAAGCAAATTCCCTGACCATGGAGGGTTATTTCTAAAAAATAACCAAAATAGTAAAAATATGTAAGACTTTAGATTCTAAACAGTGAACTGTGCACTGGGGGGGTATTCCATACCCCCCAGACCCCCCGGTTTACCAATAACTACATTGAAGCTCAATTATTAATATTACTTGTGTGGCTTGGTAGCAGAACCAGTTTTTATTGCTTAAAATTAAACTCAAAGCCTATTTTACCATTATGGTGCCCAATGGGCAGATGGGCTCAAAAAGAAAGAACATAAAATTGTAAAATAAAAATCAAATACTGATAAAATATCCCAAAACTTAGGCCTTCAATGCTATTAGTTACACTTGAATATAAGAGGCTCGAAAATTTGCTAAAGCCTAAGGCCCAACTCAGATAAAAGTAGACCCTGAATGTGCAAAAACATCATTCATATTATTATTTTAAAAAATTAAAGTTCACAATTTTTAGCTTAGATTTCTAATTTTCTCTCTCAATTACTGACAGACAGCTCTCGTTTTTGAGGGGTCTGAATCTACCCTTCGTCATTGACAACTGAATTATTGTGAATACAGGGTAGAAGGTGCACTGGAATTAAAATATCTATTTTTTAACTACCCTATACAACCGAACACAAAGAAATATGATTAATGTTTGAATTTATTTCAATGGTGAAATTCGATTGCTCAGTGTGTGCGGCCTGAATGCCTCACCAATCCTTTGAAACACCAATTTTTCTGAGCAAAAAAAATTAGCTGTTTCTATAAGGATTGCTCCACTCACAGCGTGATTTTATTTTATGTAAGTATTTTTGAGAATTTGCATTAAAAAAATAGTAGATCTAGAATCCGCAGAAGCAAATCTATTAGAATAGCAGTTAATCTTTAAGTCACTCCACTAGTTAAATACATCACTGTAGCGGCTCCAACTCAAAAATTACGGATATAAAAAGAAAGGATCTTTGTTTTTAGTTAAACTTGGATATCATTAATTTTTGAATAAATTTATAATTTATATTTTTAAATAAAAAAACAAAAGAAAATCAGTATTCCTAAGATTTCCTAAAATCTAAAATTTATTTCCTGAAATTTGACAAAATTTCCTAAGAAAAAAAAACCAGATTTCAGCAGTAATTCCCCCCTCGAATGAAGATTTGGTTTTTTTCTGATTGCGCAGGTAGTTCCCACAAGGTTGATTTTGGATAAGAATCAGCTTCGAAGTCTTGAAATAGTATTTTTGTTCTGCTGAAGCCGATATTCTTATTTAAATTTTGAATTATTAAAATTGCATTGATTATTTGAAAATTTCTGAATTAATTAATGAAGCCAGAATTAAATACATGAAAATTCAATACAGTGTAGGTTGGTAATATAATTTTGATTAATTCTACCACCAGATACAACTGATGGGTGCTTTTAATGGTTTCAATCTTAAGAAAAAAGTGTTTTTTTGAATTTTGAAAAATTACAAATTAGAAATTGTAGGGGTTATGGTGAATTCTTCTGGGTAATTGAGTTTTAATTAATTTAAAGAAACAAATTTAGAAAGAGATTATAAATTTAAAGTTATTAGAAATTCGTAAAGTTAAACTACAAGAGATCGGGCTGTCTTAATCTGTACTTGATCGCTCCCTACAGTAGAAACTGATTAAATAGACATCAAAAACACAAATCATCTGACAGAAACAAGATAGGTAGGTGAATCAAAATCTCATTTAATTTAATTTAGGGCATGTCGAGGATATGTTAACATTGGTTAACATGTAACTAACGCTGATAACTCAACGATGAGATTTATTTAGTATGTAAAGCGTCGAGGTAAAAGCAGTAAAATTTCCCCTTTCAATTATCACCACTACACAAGTTTACTTCTCCAGAACATTCAAAAATTTTTTTTTACATTTGAAAAAATTTTATTTTGCTTTAAGTGACCTATTATCGTCCGTAAACTTACGTTTCAACAGCATATCAAAATTTTGCCCTTAGCGAGGTACCTACAACAATATTAAATAATGTGTAAGCCAACTATTATTACAAAATAGGGGTGAAATGTATACTGAATGTTTAATATGTTCTAAGGTTATATTATTTGATTAATGTAAAATCTACACCACTTTTGTCAAATTACATGCAAAACTTGGAGTAATTAAAATTTTAAGTGGAGGTTTAGTTTTTCCACAATCCACAATAAATTAATAAATTAGTTTCAGTACCAGTTTCCTTGGAAAAACGATCACCTGCACATTACAAATTAAATTGGGTAATTTTTAATTATATTTCTCTGCCTTGGCGAAGACAACTGGCTATCGTCAGTTATGGACAGGTCTAAATCCTGCGTTCCGATTGGTCCAGATCAAAACAATGGCTTTAATCGGGGTAATAATAGTTTACGTTTCTTTGTTTACGTTTACTATTTAATTTTAAAAATGGGATGATTTGGAAGCTTCTAGCTGGTGGTTTAGTAAGTTTGATGATAAACCGCAATTTACATCAAGCTAGGTCACGTGGTGTTGGATTAATCGATTTTGGTTTATCATTTAAATTTCTATTAGGAGAAACGTTTAATTGACAATGTTAAACGTAACTGTCGGATAAAAATTTTTAAATTTCTTTAAAAATAAAGTTTCGAAAACGACATCGTCCTATTGATTGCATTTTGAAAGTCTTTAATTTGACCGAATTTACTTGTCAAAAAGAAAAATATTTCAGATGTCACAATATTTGAAGTATAAAGGATAAGAAATAGGAGTTTGTAAAAAGTATTATGGAAAAAGTGAAGGTAATGGGATGTGATAATCGGGCACGTCTACTCGAGGTAAATCGGTCTTCGTCTTTCTGCGACATATTTTGCGTCAAAACTTTAATTTGTCACAGCAACTTTTTTGTACTCTAGTGTCATTTACAAGAAAACACAGTAATTTATAAATTGGAGGTGGTGGTAACGTCCAATGCAGTTTGCTAATTTATTCATGCAGGAAGATACTTAGGTGATAGGTAAAGTTTGTAGTGGCTCAGTAGTGTTGATCCTGGATAACGGTAGACTTACGCAAAAGTCTCCAAGGTATCATAATTAGTCGGGAAGCTACTCGAGATTTTATAATGAATGCAAATGACCCATTATCCTTAAACATTTATTTCGTAGGATTGCAGGTGTGCAATTCGTATTTTTCCAGATTATGATTAATCAGGCTTCCAATTCTAAAGTCCATCACATCTTATAGGCAGTTACAAGCATACATACACCCTAAACACCTTGCTAACGAGTACTGCCACCTACATCCCTTCACTTTTACGACAGTTTTCAACTCACATTACACTAATACAACTGGCAGAGCTTCCTTTCGATTTGAAAATTTAGGGATTCCTTATTTTGTAGGTATTTCGTTTTACAAAATCGATTACCATCTATTACAATTTAACAAGCGAGACTGGCGCTAACTTTCCTATTTTTTTCATAACTTTGCAGTTTCGAAATAAAAGTTATTGCATTCGACTAGGTCAAGTTCTGTGGAACTTGAAACAAAAGAAAAAAGTGTGCCAACCTACCCCGCACGCAGGGTAACTTGCTATTTTTGACAAAAATTTCGTTGAAGTTGCAGACCTAAGTCATATAATAACATTTCGTGAAAATCGATTTTTAAAAAGTTTGTTTGTGTCTGAAAATTCGTTTAACTTCAGTTTAACTTCACTAACTTCAGTTTACAGAAGCATTATAGTAATTCTTCAGTTTACAATAAGCAGCTTGGTATTGAACTTATATTTAGTGCATACTGTTCGTCAAGTTATGGTTATAAAAAAATTGATCTTATTTTTCTTTAAAATAGTTAACAATATCGATCTTGCCTTTGAAAGTAGGTACACTAAATTAGTAAAAATGTAAATTTACATTTTGAAAAATTGTAATTTTTACATTGAAAAATTGTAAAATCACAAAGGTTTCGGTAAGAATTGAATAATTTTACACAATTGTTAATAAAATCTACACTATATGTAATTTTACATTACTTCAGTGTAAAAATTACACATTTTTAAATGTAAATTTAAATGCAATTTTTACAATTTATTATTTTGATAAATTTCAGCAATATGTTGTAGTACAAGAGCGATAATCCAGATTATCTTCAGTAAGTATTCTAGAGAAGTGGGAATTATATTACATGTACTGGAGGGTGTTCCACACCCCCCAGACCCCCCGGATTACATTTTTGACTTTATATTTTTATAATTAACATTCAAAGTAACACAGAAAGTTTAAATTTTTGTAGCCGAAGGTTTTAAATTTCCTCAGATTTGCTTAAAAATTCAAATTTCTCTGTTTTTCCCGCAGAAATGTGTAAAGTTATAAATTCCCCATCTTCTCCAGGTATTCCAAAAGATTGAAAATCCTGTGATATGTACTGAAGGGTGTTCCAGACCCCGCGGTTTAGATTTTTGACTTTATATTTTTATAATTAACTGCTTACAATTAGCTGCTGAACTCCGTGAGCAGTAAGGTAACTAAATAAGTTTGTTTTCTGTAAAATAAGTTTAAATTTTCTCTGGTTGAAGGTTTAAACTTCCCTCAGTTTTGCATAAAAACTCAAATTTCCCGGTTGTTTCTGACGAAATATGTAAGATTATAAATTCCCTGTCTTCTATAGGAATTCCAAAAGGGTGGAAACCCTATGATATGGTTTCCATTTCTTCTTTTCGTTTCTCTTCGCATTAATCATGTCTGCGTGTTCGGGTTTTTCTAATTTTTAGTCCTAATCTTAGTTTAATATATTTTTGGGTTGGTAAAAAATTCGACCAATCAGAGTGTATTTTACACCAAAAAATGGCACGTTGTAGCAGGCGCCTGCTGGGATTTTATATATTAAGGATATTGACTCAGCAATATTCAGCGAAAGCTATTCTTACGATTCAGAAATTACTCTTTCCTTATCTGGTCTCATTAAAATTCACCAAAAAGTACTACAGTTCAGTCTAAAATAGAGAACGCACAATATATCTGTTTATACATAAGAATACAAAGAACAATCTTGCAAAAACGACAGATCTAAAAAATCGCGAGAGCTTTCGATCATTGGAACCACTCACTTGTAAAAAAGAATCATCTAAAAATGACAGATGTAGAAAGTTAGTAAAATTCTTCATCTTCATCAGCCTGTTTTTTATCCACTCCTGGACGTAGGCCTCTTCCAATGAGAAAGGTTTTCGCATTAAGACCTCACGGTTGCTTAATCCGGATTGGGGAATGCCTGTAACCCTGTTTTTTAATAGTTGATGGCAGCAATCATCAACTCAGGAGGACCGCCTGCTTTACATGCCCTCCGAAGCACGGAGACGGCCATGTGAAAGTTTTAGAATCTCCCCGGATTTGAACCGAATACTTTAGAGTCAGCAGTTGTTCGGCTAACCTACTAAGTTAATGACTATCCTGGAAAATTTATGAAGATATATATTTTTCACAATTCCGGGAGTAAAGTGCTCACTTTACTCTCGCTTTTGCGGAACTAAAGTAATACTTTTTTCCCGCGTCATTATTGCGCGCTATTGACCAGAAATTTTGCATATGGCTTCTTACGACAAGCCGCTGGGAAGTTACCGTAACGGGGGTAAATGTTTTGCTCATTTTTTCGATATCTAGCGCCGTTTTCGAGTTATTGTAATTTGAAAATCTCTAATTTACTTATTAACCAATTTAATTCAGTATTTTCAGCGAAATTGTGAAAAATAGTATATACACTTTGAGACTAACGTTCTTTTCATCCCGTGTGCGATTTTTGCACTCGTGACAAAACACCTGGTGCTAAAACCTTTGCACGCTGGATGAAAAGTAGCACCTTAGTCCCATGATGTATAATATTTATACTATTTTTGCAAATCCGCAATTTAGAGTAAATTCATTATTTTAAATTTCTGCTCAAATTTTAATAAATAGAAACTTTTCACTTTTTTTAGATGAAATAGGTACACATCTATATTGGGGGACAGTACATACCGGGAGTACCGAGGGGTTGTTCACTTCAATAATCATGTGTACTTGTGTACAAAATTTCAATAATTTATTACTAATCTCAAATAATCTCCCATAATATTTAATAATCTGAAGTAATCTGATGTAATCTGATGTAATCTCAAGTAATCTCAAATAATTTCAAATAATCTCAAACAATTTTTAACAAACAAACAAGCAAACATTAATTTCCACCACTTCATTTTATGAAGGGTTTTCAAGGCAGATTGCCTCGGTGGTTTGCCATTCCCCGCCGAGGGAGGACGGCTAGAATAAAGTTCTTGCTCTACTCGGGCTCCAACTACGATTCTCTGCTTAGTAGCCGACGCACTTAAGCATCAGACCGTAACCGTCCTCTTTCTAATATTTATTATTATTAATTAGGATTTATAATATTTCCAAGATAGTATAGCGACATGTGTTCTTGGATTTTAAAACAATAAATAATGTAACGCCACCTGTTGATGTTTTATTAAATTACATAACTGGAAATTGGAAAATAATTGGAAATTCAAAAAATATGTATATTTTTGAGAAACCTAGTAGTGCTATTTCGGTTGTTAAAATTTTTTACTCTTAAAATTATTATAATAATTACAAATAATACCAAGTAATCAAAAGTAATTAAGTATAATCATGATATAATCACGAATAATCATTGATAATCAGGTAATCTTAAATAATCTTAGGAGTAATCATTAATAATAAATAAGAATCTTAAGTAATCACGATAATTTATTAATAATCTTTATAATTTTTTACATAATATAATCTGTGTACATAAAAAATCTGAGTGAACAACCCCTCGGGGAGTACATACCGGGAGAGAATACTTCCAGTACTGCAATAATCGTATATAATCGCATCCTACTACTGGCAATAGTAATAATAATAATGTAATCACTTTCGATTGGTTCATTATTTACCAATCTAAAAAATGAGCGGTTTTGATTGAGTGACAGGTTAGTGCGGCCTTCAGGCCGCACAACTTGCGTAATCTAGTAGTAATAATAAAAAGATAAACATATTTAAAGAATACTAGTTAAAAAAAATTTAGATTGAGAAATAGTTAATTAGAGAGAAATAGAAAATTACAAAACATTAAAGGTATCCATGCGCAGTTGTTTTCGAAAAATTGAGAGCGAAAGTGTAAAGTGAAACAGGTAGGATTGAGATTGAGAAGGCATGTGTATTATCGTGTTTTTTTTTAATCTTCTCTATTTTTAATGTAAAAATGTATTTAGTTATTGTTGATTTTGAAATTTTTGGTTTTTTTGCTAGCTGGTTGATGTTATGCTAACTGGGAGATAATGGGGATAAATCAGGCCCTTTGCCGATACTTTTAAGTGAGATTTTGATTTGAAATTTTATATTTTGAGAAATGAAAGTGGTTAATTTTGGAAAAAAAGTTTATATTGATTTTTGGATTACTTAAAATTATAATAAATTGAAGAGTAGAAAAATAAAATTTTTGGATTTGGAATGCTAATTACTAATATTGGGTTTAATGGTAAAATTTATAAAAATTAAAATTTGAAAGCATCGGAAAATATAAATTGATATGGCGAAGTATCTTTTCAATTTACGTTCTCATTTATATTGGAACTCTTTTGTATTTTTCTGGAGGAACAATCTGTAAATTTTGGAATCTGGAAGAATGCAATTCAATATGTATTTATTCTATATTCTAAATAATTGGAAACTAAAGATCAAAACCAATTATTAAATTTATGGAATAGGAATTGAGGAATTCCGAAATGGATGGGTAAATTAGTAAATTGGAATAAATGTCATAAGAAATGTAAGAGGTCGTCTAATACGTGAGAGAAAATATATTTTGAGAAATAGGTCGATATTTTAGGAAAAGGTATCTTGTAAAACATTACTAACTCGTGGCACACGTCGTCCTTACCCTTCGAATAGCATGTAAAAGTGGACACGGGCTCGGATCTATCGTTCCGCCAGGGGCATTTTACTAAACATCTACAGGATGAAAAGTGCTATACGATGTCTTTTCTTTTTGCTCGCTATCGTTTTGACCGTCGGAAAACTTTCTTGCCCTTATCGGATAAAATAGACGGATGACCACGAGAAGTGACGTGCATATGTGATCAGGGCATTTGTGTTTGTCAGAACTCATGCATATGGAAATAACAACAAAATGTGATTAGAAGTACACGCGTAATCAGGTCCGCCGTCGTGCAATTTTCTCGAGAGAAATACAAATTTGATTGGATTTGTGTCCCGTGTCACATTAAGGCAACCTTCATTCCTAGTTACACAACTACCGGCCGCGTTACAATTACATGTTGTAAAATAATTTTTTTTCAGAAGCTGCAATCGGGCGCGAGGTCCTCGGAGTCTTTAAGACAAAAACTCAATTACTTTTTAATGCATAATTTAGAAACGCATTCAATTTATATTTAAAAAAAAATACAAATTAAAAAAATTCCTCCTGCTTATGATTATTTTGAAAACCAATTTTTTCATGCTAATATTCATTAGCTTTTCTCAGCAGACCTATTTCTATTGTAATGAGAAAGCGGGAGAGGATTTCGACGAAATATGCATAATAAATTTATTCTTATGAGACAATGCATCAATTATAATTTATTATTAAATTTTCCACCAATTCGTTTGGCAAAATTAAAAAAAAAATTGGAATTTTCCCCCAAGTAAACTTTTCACTTAAAATTTGCGAAGAAGACTACACCGGTCCAAGGAAGGTGCTTTACTCTTTCCGCAAAGTTGATGACATCTCTTTGTTTCGGTTTTCTTTAATGCATTTTATCTCGACCGAGGTCTCTAAGATGAGGTAGCTCTTTTTATTACGGATAAAAGGAAACATAAATTTATTCTTAAGTGGCTCAAATTATTTAGCCGTAATTTGATTAGCTTATATTATCTTTAAAGAAATAATCAGCGAGGAAGTTTGTTAAGTACTTAGGTAGTTTTGGGGTAATTCATTCACTCTCACATTTCTTTGTTCTAATTTGTACGACGTTTCGCTAAATTTGTTATTTGCTTTTTTTATTTGGACCCTGTTTGTTAACTATTAACAAGAATAAGAATAGAAATAACTGCATTAAGCGTAAAAAGGAACAGAAATTCATCGTATTCATAATTACTTTAGGTGCTCGGTGGCGTTCCTCTGGGTATACTTGGAGGCCCATGTTCTTTAGGGCAGTAAAGCAATGATGCCGAGTCCTGTGAGTAAATGGGGGTTTGAAAGAGCTGATGAGGGGTGTAAAGGGAGTAACAAGAAGGCGTATGTTTGTTTTGGGGACGACGAAATGAAGCATTCCTTTACGGCAGGCTTGAGAGCTCGTAAAAGTCTACTTTACGATGATAATTACCTTCAGCTCACCTAGTAAAACCAAATCTGTTGCAATACACATTCGAAGCCGTACTTATTTTTGCAAATTAACTTTTTATTCCAATTATCCGTTTTTGGGGGGCGGATAAAAATGAAGGACGACCGACTGGTAGGTAAATAGCCAGGTGTTCCCGAAGGATGTTCGTCCTATGAATACGATATTTCATTAGAGTTGCCGGACATGCGAGCCGCAGAAATAAATCTCAGACTCGGGGCTCGTATGGCCCCCACGGGTGAGATTCAGCTGTCCTCGGGTTCGCTGCTTTTCTATGGATCGCAAACTCGGACAAATACGGTTCCGTTGAGCCGAAAGAAAAATTATCCTTAAGTCGCGCTTTAATTTCTTCTTTTTTTTTCTATTTCAATTTCAATTTCAAATTGAATTGCCATTTTCCACATTCATTATTAAAGCGGACACTTGACACAAGATGTCGGTTAAACTCTGGAGAATTTTCTCTTCCAGTTTTATCCATATTCAATTTTATCAAGAAAAGTTTTGGCAGTTTTCTCCTTCGGGGCTTGCCTTGGCTGTGGCAGCTTACTACGACTTTGGTATCTTGAGCTTGACACCGAAACCCTCGCTAATGAAGAACGCTCACGTTATTAAACCGCTCGAAATTATTTTAAATAATTAAAAAATAAATGTTGAAATTTTAAACGGGGAAACGGCGGCGCACAGGAAAACTTTCAGGGGAAATCTCTCAATACCCGCATATACATTTTCACGTGAATCCGAGCGCAAAAGCAAACTCTAACTTCTCTTAAGTTTCCAACTTGTGCCCATATCAGCACAGCTTACAAGTCCAGCTGAACTTGCAAGGAGTACCTTCCGGTTCTACTGGTTTCTTACAAATTCCAAACTTTCGAACTGAAACCGAAGGTAGAGAGAGGTAGTACGCAATTTTAATCATTCAAAAGACGTTTGTTGAAATTTGCAATTTACGAAATAACAGGATACGTCGTAATGATACAAAATTGCTTCAAACAAAATTAGAAAAACCAAATCAAAATGTCACTTTGCGGAAGTGATAAAACTGAAAATAAACACAAGGGGAGGAAAGCACGCCACGCCAAGGTCACATTTTTATAACTCAATTATATTTTGTACAAAAATTCAAATAACTTGCTACTTTTAAGGGTTTAAATGTGCAATAATAAAAATGTAATTTTCTTTATTGGCAAATAAACTAACCTTTTTCGTTTTTCGTTTTGTTTTGACGAATTAGGGGTTGCTCGCTCACCCTTTTAACTGACAATCATAGCTAAACAATTTTCTGAAGCATTAAATTATGTTATTCGAGATTTTATCTACTTTTTTTTATTGTTTTGATTTTATTCATTTAATTTTTTTTCCTTTTCGATGCTAAATGTGCTACGTGCATGTCTCGTGGAAATTCTTCGGGACGAGCATAAATATTGAACATAAATTATAATACAAGTTCTCAAACTAAGCAATCGTTAACTTGGTGCTTTGTGCAAATATCTTAAAATCACGCATATTGTTTTTTTCAGGACATTTGTTTGTTATTCTCATTTTCAGTTTGTTGTACGGTTTACTACGTAATTGACCCAAAAGGTGTTTTTCTCGATGCGGAAACTTTACGGTTATTAAGGAAAATGTTTGTCAGACTGAGGAAAAGCCACATTATAATAAACAAGCAAATTAATTATTCTTAGTGCAACGAGTTTCAGGAGTTGGGGGTAGTTGTAGTTCCTTCGAATGGTACACTAACTACCTTACGTTCGTGCATCCAAATATTTACTTGAAATGCAATTTTTAATTTAATGTAATTTTTTACTGACTCTTTTACTGACTTGACCGCTACTAATAAAAAGCTGAAAGTTAGCTGAAAGTTTTTTAGTTGGCTTGGATTAAGCTGCAGTTTTAGTTTCGTTGAGCTAATTCATACCAACAAGGCAAATTACTAATGGAAAAAAGTAGGATACTGATGTTAAATGCCTATCATTAACTATATTTCCAACTAACCACATTCAAGTCCTATAGCCTCTTACGATCAAACTTACTATTGTATATCACAATATACACACATCTGAGGAAAAATTACTGAGATTTTTAAGTAATGGACATGTTTGGTTAAATGAAATCCTGATTTTATTAAGAATACACAGAAAATTGGAAATTTAGTGTGGAAATCGATTGGTTTGCAACTAAATTGCCCAAGTTGTGCGGCTAAAGCCGCACTGACCAGGCATTATTTTGAAACCTCTTCATTTTTTTAGGTTTGGTAATTTTAAATGAACCACTTGGATAATGCGATATTGCTAGTTGTACGTGAAGTATTTTAAATGAAAATCAATAGATTAAATAAATACATATTTTAAACTTAAGTTTAAATAATTAGGCTCTCTGACCCCTATAGCACTTTAGCTAGACAAAGTTGATATAGCTTATTTTAATTTTTATTATGTACATACATTTTTTAAATTTAATTTAAGTTATAAATAATATTATATAATTAAGTTATAGGGTCCTCTTGTAAGCCAAATATAGTGGGACGTGTAACTAATGACAATTTAAAGTGACTGTTTTAGTGATAAACGTAATAGTATCTTCCTATTAACCTACCAAACACTGTATGAGCAAAAACTACAGCCAATATGACTTACTATATACAGGGTGTCCCCGTGACCGTGGAGAACTTTCGAGGTGACGATAAAAGACACTTTTAAAATTTTTGTCCAAGTCTAAACCTTTGGGGGGTACCTCCATTTAAAGCAATTTTTTAAATTTCTGATTTCAAACGGCCATAGCACCGATATTATTGATTTTTTAGGCCTAATAGATTAAAACTTTTTTAAATATAATTCGCTTATATACAAATTAGGTTATTACCCCTTATCATCTAGAATCACCGGATTTCGAGTTATAAATTAAATTAAGTAAGAAAATGTTTCAAAAATTCAGGTTTTAATTTTTTTAATTTTCTTGCAAACGCCGTATCTCTTAAACGAAACATATTAAGAAAAACTAACGGCCTAAATCGGATAGGAAATTTAACGGGCTGCAACTTTGGTTAAATACATGTTTTTGGGAAACCAACTGTTTTTACAGAAATTCTGAAAATAATGAACAAGGTGTAGGTAAAAAAAAATAGATCTTCAAAATTTATTTTAATAAATTTTCAAAATGGCCTCCTATATAAATGATTATCATAAATTGATGTTGCTCAAACGTCAAACGTTACAATACTTTTCAACATTAAAACAAATGCTATACCTAAATCAAATTGAGATTTATGGCAATTTTGTAAATTTAGTTGTTTTTATCTACACCTTGTTTATTATTTCCAGAATTTCTGTAAAAACGGCTGGTTTTCCAAAAAAATGTATTTGATCAAAGTTGTAGCTCGTTAAATTCGCTATCCGGTGTGGGACATCAGTTTTTTCCTAAAAGGTTTCGTTTAAGAGATATGGGGTTGGCAAGAAAAGTAAAGAAACGAAAACCTGAATTTTGTTAACATTTCTTTCCTTAATTTGATTTATAACTCGAAATCCGTTGATTCTAGACAATAAGAGGTTAACAGCTAATTTGTAGATAAGCGAATGGTCTTTATAAAAGTTTTAATCTATTAAGCTCAAAAAATTGATATTATCGGAGCTATGGCCGTTTAAAATCAGAAAATTAAAAAATTGTTTTATAGGGCGGTACCCCCCAAGGGTTTGGACTTGGACAAAAATTTTATTTGAAATTTTGTCTTAGAAAAGTGTTCTTTATCACCACCTCAAAGGTTCTCCACAGTCACGGGGACACCCTGTATATAAAAAGAAATTCCAGAATTGTAATAAATTGAACTGTAGGCTTTAAATAAATTATGGCAGCATACGAATATCAGATGAGATACAAATAATAATAATAATCGCGATTTTCCATTTCTTAATCTCCTGGTGTAATATGCGGCTAGTGGGCTAGTGCCATAGTGCCTGGCACTGCAAGAATCCACTTGCAAGAATTTTTGAATTTAATTTTTATAAATAATTTTTTAAATATTTCTTTTACTTTAAGGCTTAACGAGCCGGTGTTATTTAAAATAAAATTTTCTTTTTCTACAATTTAGCTAAGCTGATTTAGGGAGCGTTCAGTTTGAGCTACAGTTTTGAAGGCATTTGATATTGAATTATTATTGAAAAGTAAACGACTGATGGTTTCAGAGTGTAAGACGTCGATATCCTTCAAGTAGTTAGATCGATAAAAATTCTAGCTTTGAAAATTAAAAACATCTTGAGCACAAAGTGTAATGCACCATTAAGCGAAAGGATACCAGATGCTTATATTTTTGTGTTTGTATTTATTATAATATGAAAGCCGAAAATTTATTCCACTAAATTAAAATTAGTTACTTTCATAATGCAAAACCAACGAGAAAAAACAAGTTTCAAAAATGTCTACAAAGGAAGTTCCCCAATTTGAACCCTGGAGGATTGGGTTATATGAAGTCTCGCGCGATACCGTCGATTCTGTACTGTAAACTTCATAGAAACCTTTAAAACTTAGGGGTACATTTTTGATATACTAATTTTTGAAGAAATGCTTGAAAGCTGGGGTAATCTGGTGTACAAGTGAAGAAAGATCTGAAGAAATTCAAATAAATCTAAATTTATTTTGAAAGGAAATGTTAAGGTAATCCAATTATACAATGAAGATGATTTTTATAGAATCCTTTTGAATATATTTTCTATTTATTGTTTTTTTACTTTTTATTTTTATTATTAAATTATTATTAGACCAACTCAAGTTCAAGTCCTACAACCCCTTAGATCTTAAAACCTCTTAAATCTTTCCGGTTGAGTAAGTTTCATAGGCGATTTCATAGTTTACAGACCAACTATAACAACTAACCACCACCTAGCTAATCTGGGCTAGCAACCAACTAGCAAAACATTTTCAAAACTACAGGGCTCAAGTCCTACAGCCCCTTGGATTGAACAACATTTTTACAAACTATTTTTTTTAATTTTGAGATTTACAGGTAACCAAAACCAAAAGCTTGATTATTTGTTTGGATATTACTCGCAAATATTAGTTTAGATCATAAATTAAATTAAATTAGTTTCACAAATGCCGATAAAAATATTCGCCATAATTAATGGACCACGTACGGGTCATGTCATGTCCTACACATAAATATTTTGCAAGTTGGATGCGTAAATATACAAATAGTGTATCGTGCAATCAAACTTAAATTTGTTGGGATCCAAAGTGAAGTTTGCTAATTAACAGCTGTTTCGAATGGCCCTGTTGTGTTAAAGTTTGACCACTGGCACTTACGTGTTGGGTGAAAGCTCATCGTAGATGTTCTTCGTTTAGTGGACTGTATTTTTTTGGAAGTTATGACAAAATGACAAGGAGGTCCTAGATTTTGCCTGTTGGCAGGATCCATTAAGTGGAATATCTGTTAGGAAATCGAAATAACAAACAAAGTAAAGTTATTCAAGAACATAAGAGCTTATAATAACGACAATCGATCCGTTACCGACTTGGAAAACTTTCGATTGGATAAAATGAACAGGAAACGGCATGAAGTATGTATTTAATGTAGCGGAAAATAATGACGAATCGACGCTGTCTGTTGCTTATAACAGCTAATATAGGAGTCGTTTATTAATTTGGAGAACTCGGAAGTTCCCGGCTTGGTTCATTAATAACAGCCTCACCTTCCTCTCGCATTTCAAAAACAGACTACCGTAAATAACTACTCGCATTGCTGCAAGGCAATGATGATGTGCCGCCTTTCTGTGTCTTTCATCTTTCTAAAGCATCAGGATTCGCGTGTAATTTAGCACTCCGGTATTTAGTTGTAAGTCATATATAAGTAAAGGTACCAACTTAAACTAAAACTTATTTTGCCTACAGTTAACATTGTAAATCCATGCTTCTGGTACCTAATTTCCTTAATAGAAAACTTGAACTTTACGTAATTATATGAGCGAAGAGGACGACGAATTTCGACAGAATAACTTTTATCCTCGACAAAAAGCATTAATTAATAAAAATAAATAAAATTAGAGTGTTCCAATGTGCCCCACTCGTGAAAGATAATTTTATTTTTTTGAAGAATAAGAAGTTAATTAAATATTTAATTTTTCCAAAACGAAAGTAGGTAGATGTATATTAAATACTTCGATGCTTTTGCTAATGTAATATAAAATGATAAGTTATGTACAAAAGTTTGACACATAGAAAAAGTAATCAAAAACTTTGGTTTTAGTAAAATATACACTCAGGTTGTCGTTACTCATTACTACACTTTTAGGATTTGTAAATAATGAAAGCAACATCAAACTAAATAAGTTAAATTAGAAAATAAATAGCGGGATTAACTCACTCTGTATAATTGCAATTCAATCGCTCATCAACCCTAAATTTATCATTTTAATATATTCAACACCTTAATGGTACAAATGTATCGAATATTGAACTCGACAAATTTGTAACTTATCCAAGGACACAAAACGCTTTCCGATCGATCAATATAAGAAAAAAGTTTGAAAACATTTCGTTTTTCATCTTCCTCGGAAAATAATATTTTTCCAACATAAAATCAAAGTCTAGAAACCTGTTCGTGTTAAATATTTTAAAAGCGTTAATACTAAAATTTCCTCAAGACACGTCTTAGTTGATTAAATTTGTATTGAAAATTATTTAGAAAACCAAAACCAAGTGAAAAGTACTTTCCAGTATTTATTTGAGCGTCGATGACTTATTCAGACTGCAAATAAGCTGCACTAAATGCTTTTCGGTCTAAAGAAGAACCGAGTGCACTAAATTAATCAAAATGTTAATAGTTGCACCAACTCGAACGAAATGGATATTCGTTAAATTTTAACAAGTCGTCGCGGTTAAGCAGCGGACTTGGCGATCAACCGATTCGGTAGGTATAAATTAAAAGTAATTTTTTTGGAAATTGTAAAAATTAAGAATGATTAATTAAGAATTAAGAAAGTAAAACTACACGATTTCATTAAATTCATCTTTAACAAGAGCATTTCAATTGTGTTCAGCACAAATTTTCATCGTAGCGTTTCATTTAAGTAACTTTCCTCACAAATTTCAATGTTGAAAAAGTTTGGCAAACTTTTCGAGGGGTCGATTAACTTGGAACAAACCCGAGAGAAACTGTACCAAACAGTTTTCAGCTTTAAAATTCGGACTTTTCGGGGTCAAAAATGAGCAAAATAAAGTGTAATATTTTTTGTGGAATATTTAAAAAATTATAATACTAGAAAAATTGTGTATGTAAGTAGTATGGGAGGCGGTATCCAGATGAAAATCACTCCCACGGTTATATACAGTTGTGTTTGCTGGTCCGATGTACCGGAGGCGGGCTGCGCGACGCCAATGGCGCTACCGACGTTTCGAGTCCGGGGCGTTTCACGTCGACGCACGTGACGTTCACTTAAAAAAAACTCGATGCTGACCTCGTTTCGATGGACAGGTGAGAGGTGTTTTCATAATAGCAGAATTTCAACTAATATGAAAACCACCGGGCCTAATGACGTAAGCTTACGTTCTATCCTACTAATTGCACTTTAATGTTTTCGTATTCTTTTTCAAAAATCGCCTCGGGAAAACCAAATCGACCAAAAATAATAATTAATTCTCGCCAACTTATTGTTACTTTCCAAAAATTAAATTATTTTCCCTTAGCCCGGATTAATCATTTCCACGAGGAAATTCCGAATTTCCAAGAAAAACCTATTTGGTTAACGCAAAATTCTTGTAATCGAGATGTCTCGACCAGATTAAGATAAAGATAATTTTTGTAATAATAGTATAATTCTCATTAATTTTGATCAGATTTTTATAAATAACTCCAAAACATATATTTACGACATCATAACTATTTTTATATAATAAAATAACTTTGTGGACATTTAATGACCACTTTATTGAATACCATTACCCAAGTTGTTAAATTGTATTGAATATTAAAAGTTTATAACGCCTTCCTGGAACTTGTTCAAACATTCCGTGCTTTCAACTATACATAATTTTTTATGGAAAACCATATAGAATACACTTTGGATTTTCCACTCTAAAGCAGTCGCAACGTCGTAACACTACTCAAGCTAGCAATTAAAAAATTAAAAAAAAAACTAATTTCGATTTTTTTTAGAAAATCTTAATCAGTAAAAAACGAAATCAAAACTTTAGAGTAGTTCTATTAGATAACGCCACTTATTAAAATATCTTTTCGATTTTCGGCCATTTACGAAAACATTCCCTTTACTTCTGTTAATTAAGCACTCTAAAATATTCCGTAGGGTGTTTTCGATATTTTACCACTTTACACTCATACATTTTTAATGCTTTTATTGAGGCTTCATATTACCGAATCTTAATTCGATATTTTTTTGGCTTGATTGGCATACGGTGGAAATCTGCATCCACGTATAGTTGCGTTTATCGCTGTAAGGGTTTAGTATCTGGTGCAGTAGGTCAACATTTTCACTTACAGAAAATAAAATACAGAAATTAAAAAAATAATTTTTATTTTCATCGGTGGTTCATCTGAGGTAATTTAATAAATTATATTAATTTTTTTAATATTACCCTCCCCTTAATGACGCGATAGTTCAATAATTAAAGTTCAAATCTTCATACCGCATAATTAAAAACTGCTAAACAAAATTTTAACTTCAAAAAATTAAAAAAAAAAAATCGGTGATAGCTATGAGATTCGAACTGATAACCATTAGATCTACAGTCCGACTTTCTCGTCACTACACCAACGTCTTTGTGTACTTAAATAACGTAAATTTCAATCAATTTAATTTCAAATATTGAAATGAAAGAAAAGAAGACAATTGGAAAGAAGAAAAGTGAAAACTTCTAGAATTGTAAAAAAAACTTCTAAAAACATCAAATTAATAATAATATCTCCAATTTTTGGATTTCTGCATATTTTAAGTTCAAATCTTTAGCGCAAAATGAATTTCAGTTCATACTGCCCCTTCTCTCCCCCTCAAGTAACTTACAGATTCCGGATGGTATTAATTTGTATTACAAAAATAATTAAAAACTTATAAACAAAATTTTAACTTCAAAAAATTAAAAAAAAAAGTCGGTGATAGCTAAGAGATTCGAACTGACAACCATTAGATCTACAGTCCGACTTGCTCGTTACTACACCAACGTCTTTGTGTAGTTAAATAACGTAAATTTCAATCAATTTAATTTCAAAATTTGAAATGAAAGAAAAGAAGTCAATTGGAAAGAAGAAAAGTGAAAACTTCCAGAATTGTAAAAAAAAACTTCTAAAAATATCAAATTAATAATAATATCTCCAATTTTTGGATTTCTGCATATTTTAAGTTCAAATCTTTAGCGCAAAATGAATTTCAGTCCATACTGCCCCTTCTCTCCCCCTCAAGTAACTTACAGATTCCGGATGGTATTAATTTGTATTACAAAAATAATTAAAAACTTATAAACAAAATTTTAACTTCAAAAAATTAAAAAAAAAGTCGATGATAGTTATGAGATTCGAACTGACAACCATTAGATCGACAGTCCGACTTACTCGTCACTACACCAACGTCTTTGTGTACTTAAATAACGTAAATTTCAATCAATTTAATTTCAAATATTGAAATGAAAGAAAAGAAGACAATTGGAAAGAAGAAAAGTGAAAACTTCTAGAATTGTAAAAAAAACTTCTAAAAACATCAAATTAATAATAATATCTCCAATTTTTGGATTTCTGCATATTTTAAGTTCAAATCTTTAGCGCAAAATGAATTTCAGTTCATACTGCCCCTTCTCTCCCCCTCAAGTAACTTACAGATTCCGGATGGTATTAATTTGTATTACAAAAATAATTAAAAACTTATAAACAAAATTTTAACTTCAAAAAATTAAAAAAAAAGTCGATGATAGTTATGAGATTCGAACTGACAACCATTAGATCGACAGTCCGACTTACTCGTCACTACACCAACGTCTTTGTGTACTTAAATAACGTAAATTTCAATCAATTTAATTTCAAATATTGAAATGAAAGAAAAGAAGACAATTGGAAAGAAGAAAAGTGAAAACTTCTAGAATTGTAAAAAAAACTTCTAAAAACATCAAATTAATAATAATATCTCCAATTTTTGGATTTCTGCATATTTTAAGTTCAAATCTTTAGCGCAAAATGAATTTCAGTTCATACTGCCCCTTCTCTCCCCCTCAAGTAACTTACAGATTCCGGATGGTATTAATTTGTATTACAAAAATAATTAAAAACTTATAAACAAAATTTTAACTTCAAAAAATTAAAAAAAAAAGTCGGTGATAGCTATGAGATTCGAACTGACAACCATTAGATCTACAGTCCGCGACTTGCTCGTCACTACACCAACGTCTTTGTGTACTTAAATAACATAAATTTCAATCAATTTAAATTCAACATTTAAAATTAAAGAAAAGAAGACAATTGGAAAGAAGAAAAGTGAAAACTTCCAGAATTGTAAAAACAGCTTCTAAAAACATCAAATTAATAATAATTTCTTTATAATAATATCTCCAATTTTTGGATTTCTGCATATTTTAAAGTATAAAAATCAGTGTCGGATTCAGTTTTTTTGGAATCTAAAACAGAAACCAAAATAACAACAGGTTATGGGCCTAGGTTAGCCATCATTAAAAACTGCGTTAAAATAGGAAATATGTTTATGTATAATATGTAAATTAACGTTGTACTATTGCAAACTGCTACTTATTGCATATTTAAGAAGATTTAACAGCTAACCATATAGGCTTACCAATGCTGTTATAAAACTGACTTGATCGATAAAAAACGTAAATCCGGAGGGATTTGGGGAGAGAAGTAAAATAGTATCCTCTGCACTGTTTACTTTTATTTCTTGATTGAAAGACGTGAGAACGTACAAATTATGTTAAAAATTGGGAACAAAAAGGCAAATTTGGAAATAAATTATCTGACTGTTGCTCAAGATCGGACAACCACTTCAATGGGATATTTATTTATTAATTATATTAATAATTTCAAAAAAGAAGTTTGAGTATTTTTTTATTTGGATATAAAATGAAGCTACCCCATAAGTTCATGGAAGCCCACTACATATTTATGATCCCGAACTTGGAAATTACAGGCAGCGGCGGATCGTCAGAGGATTGTGGACTATTAAACTATTAAAATTTTCAAAAAGTAAAAAATGGACTTTTGATCGTGAAATCGAATACACTTTACATAACAAAAATATTCAACATTTTTTTTTGAGAGTTAGACCACTTTAAAGCATTTTATTTTATTTTCCACATTCAAATGCCCATAGCCCCGAAAATATTGGTTTTTCAGTAAAAATGGTTTAGTTCTTATTTAAACAGTGTGAAATTATCTACAAACTAGATTTAAACCCTTTATTGTCTAAAATCAACGGTTTTCGAGTTATGAATTAAAGTAAGTAACAAAATGTTGAAAAATTCAAACTTTTTCTTTTTTTTCTTTTTTTAAAAATCCTGTATCTTTTAAACGAAATATTTTATAAAAAATATGACGCCTCATTCCGGGTAAGAAATTATGTAATAGTTTAACCCTCATTAATAAAATAATTTTTAAATAAAAATAAAAATTTTGGAAATTTAATCATTTTTTGTTTTGCAGCTGCCTTGTTTATTATTTTCTGTGAAATGGATTAGTTTTTCAAAAAATTTTACTAGACAAAAGTTGTAGTCCGTTAAATTTCCTATTCGAAATGGGGCATCAGATATTTTGTAAAATGCTTTTTTAATAGATACAGAGCTTTGAAAAAACCAAAATGAAAAAAAGCTCAGATTTTTGAACATTTTTGTATTTACTTTAATTCATAACTCGAAAGTCGTTGATTTTAGACAATGAAAGGTTTAAATCTAGTTTGTAGATTATTTCTCTCTCTTTAAAAAAACACTAAACCATATTAACTAAAAAATCAATATTTTCGGAGCTATGGCCATGTGAAGGTGGAAATTTGGAATCAGAGTTTTAACTTATATAGAAAACTACTTAAAGGAATAATTTTTTCCTTTTAACCAGCATTTTCATTGTTCAGGTTGGCGATTATTAAAAATTTTTAATTTTTTAAATTAAATCTGTATTATTTGTAAGAATTTTGGGTCGAAGGGTAACAACAAAAGAATTAATATTTATTAACTCTTATAGGTAGAATATATAATCTGCGACTTCGAATACCTCCTTCGTCGAAACTAATAAAAATAAATATATGCTGTCGCGGACCTTTTTTGTAGCCAAATTGTTTCCATGAATTTTATCGATTTTTTGAAGCTATAGAACCAACTCGATAAAAAGCTTATCTTTTAAAAAAACCATATCAAAATTCGATCTCTTGAAAAGTTACGAAGTTACAGACACATAAACAAACAGACAGACAGCCTCTTGTTTCAGGTCGAAGGTTAAAAATCCGAATTTAGCTTTAGGCAAGCTAGCTTATCGAATGGTTCATTGTAATTATAATTTTCTCCTGTCATACCTATTAGAGAGCTTTTCGGACATCCTTAAAAATCGTTGAGTTTCCAAATGATTTGAAAGAATCAGTCGATGCCCGAAAGCTGTTGTTGCTTCTATGAAGTATCGATGAGTCGGCGTAATAATTTTAAAATTTTGGTGATTTAGGATAATTTTGATATATTGCCAGCTTTCAAGGTAGACCATAATTAGGCAGAGCAGGTGTTGTGAAACAAACAGCAACAAGAAACAAAGTTTGTTTAAATGTATCGTTTAAAAGTTTAGCATGTTTAATTCATTGAGGAAAAACTTGGTTTTCTTCAAAGAAAAGATAAAATATTTTTCGTTTAAAATTTCGGTTCGATTTAAATGTGCTAAATGGCACCTCGAAAAAAATGTTTTCAACATTATACAAAGCAACATAGTTTTTGAACTCTTAGTCCTACTTGTTATACTTTCAGCAACAGTTTAAAACTTTTACAAATCGTAACTTCTGGACTTGGAATAATTTAGGTTTTTGATACTTTGAAGACTTACTTTGCTAACTATTCGTGTAACTTTGTTAGACTTTGAAAATAATTTTATTCTTGTTTTTTAGTTTTTATGTTTCTTAGTTGGTATTTGATTGTAATTTTACGTCGAACTTATTTAAAACGAGGCGAAATTATTTTTTGTGGTATTAAGAATAACAACTTAAACTTTTTTTTAAAGAAAAACTTTATTTTCCAAGATTCGAAAAACCTTTCGGTAATAAAAACAGAGCAATAACATTTATCGTTATCGGACGTTGGTCATTGGCAGATAACATTACAGCAGCTACAGACGCAGAATCGTATTTCTTATTGACCACTCGCTCTAACAAAGTTTACGTCATTATTTTTATCGATATTAGAATTATCTTTTCCTATAGTGTAAACATGGCCCAAAACATTACCCAACGTTTTCAAAATCCGAAAATAACATAAAATTTCATTACGTTTCATTCAGTTAATAAGCAGCTTTTTGTTTTATTAGATTTAGTTTCTGTAGTCAATTGGGATTTTGCTAATGAAAAAAAAGGAAATTGTCCAATCGTTGACAAATCGTCCGGAATCTGCACTTAATTTATTAAAATATTTACGAAAAAGCATTTTTAAAAATTAAAAATTTAAAATTATTTAAAAATAAGTAATTCTGAATAAAAGTCCAAAACAGAAAATGCAGAAATACTGTATAGCGAGGAGAGTAAATCTGGGGAATTTCGAAGAAACCATTTTCCACGATATTAAAAATTCGCAAACTCTGTATCATTCGAATTTTTTAAGTTGGATAAGAATTTTGATTTTAAATCTGTAATACATCGATTTAATTTAGATAGAACTGTAGGTTTTTGTTTGTGAGATAGATGGAATTAATACATCAATTAATAATAATTGGTTTAGAGGTAAAATTTATAAAGATAAGATTACGTGAAATGAGGTATCAAAGTTATTAAAATTTATTTAACATTGAATTATTAGAAAATTTTAACTGCGGCAGAATCCATAGCATTTATTTATGAAGCCCAACGTGGGGCAATGTTAAGAGAGATTTATGCTAGATGCTAAAATTCCTAGAGGGAACAAGAATGAAAGAAATTAATAACGGTATAAAGGAAGATGTATAAAGGAAAATTAGGAAAACAAAAATCAGAATTGGAAATAAAATGAAATGAAATATTATTTAATATATTATGAAACTTTGAAATTGGAAATATATTTAAAGAAACGGCTTGAAAGAAAAAGTTTGAAGTGAAACAATTTTCAGTTTGATAATAAAGATAGTTTGGATAAAAAGAAAATTGTGGAATAAAAAAAGGGCTGGAAATATAGTAAAAAAATTGAATTTACCAGCCTCTCATCTACTATTTAATCGATCATTGCGATTTTCAATCTTAAACCACAATTATGTATCATTCTTTTATTCGCCTGGTTTCCGGAAATTTTTCTTACGTTTTATTTATAAAAATCCTACAATTAATTCTCCAGTTTGTCACAATCAATAATTGCTAATGATATATAATTTATTTATTAAATAATCGCCAGTTGAGTTGCAGAGCTGAAACTGCTGGTTCAAATCGCGCACTCCACGACTGCTGCTAGTGGTTCATTTAAGTAAGCATTATTGTATAGTGGACTAATAGATGTTTTGATTTTAGCCAACTTTTTTTTGGCAACAGATATTTTCTTGTTCGACGTAGTTATCCCTCCAACTGTTTGATTAATTTTATTTTTAAATTGTAGAAAAAACATAAGGTGGGGGAATCCCAGAATAATTATATTTTCAATATAATGAAAAAACCTTTGGTATAGGTAATTAAATTTAAAAGTTGTGATATAAAGTTGAAGTAATTAATCGATTGGGTATTAAATGTGAGCAAACAGTAAGTAGGAAAATGATACCCCTGACAAGGGTATGGGTACCGTCGAGTTGTTCGCTGAGGGAAAGCTCTGCTAATGTCTCTGCACGACGAGATTAAAGACGCGTTATTTAGCCTTTAGCTTAGTGCTCGGCTGCGGATGGAATAATTAGATCAAGTAGAGTCGAGTCGGGTTAATTCACATACGGTGGACCGCCAGAAGAGCAAAGTTAAGAGATAATTATGTAAAAGAAAAGAACGATTTAATTTGCCGGCAGACGAGACGTACAAGGCCCGTCACTTTGCCCCAAATAATTTGATTAAGCTATTTAAACTGACTGGACTAGTGAAATCCAATCCCTTGCCGGACTTTAGACATTCCACGCTATGAAGAGGTCAAGCACTAAATTTATAGCATAAGTTTTGTATATTACGCTTGTTTATATTACCTTCGAGGATATGTAATAGCAAATTTCTTAATTAGACGATATTAGTCGGCAGTAACTACCGACCCGGCGCTCTATGTTTTTTTTTCAGTCTATGTACCTAATATTGACTCGAACAAAAAGTTTTATAAAAACAAACTCATTTTTTGAGCTGCTTCATAAAATCAAACAAGTGAAATTAATCCGGAAGTAATTAGAACACAACGAGCAATTCTAAGACGGTCAACAATGGGCGAGAAGTACTTAAGCGTTCGCTTATTGAAACAATGTTCCCATTAATCCTTCATATTGGCAGGTAATATCGTCCCGATTATTTTTATCGCATATCTTGCGCATATTAGGAATTGTTCTGGACTGTTATCTGACGATATTGCTTGGGTGATTAGGGAAGTGATTAGTGGACCTAAGCTTCGGACGCTGCTTACAGTCACGCTAACGGCAGGTTAGCATTCCGGTGGTAGACAAAATTTTACTCTCCTTCGGTTGTTTGTTGCTGTCCGAATTCGGTCATTGCCTGTGTTTATTTTCGGGCTGCTAATTATGGGGTCTTAAGAGCAAGGGTGCCCTTAATATGCAAGCGAAACGCATCATGCGGAAAGAACGGTTCGCTGATTTGTTGAAATTTGTAATGCGATATTAAACTCTGTTAAACACTCGAAAAAGTAATGTACTACCACTCCAACTTTCTTGTTTTATATTTAAGCTTCACTTAATTTAAAAAAGTTTTTTTTGTATGGGTGCAATTAAATGATTTTAATCTGCATGCATATTTCTACTCACGCCCGGAGGCTTCCGAAAGAAGTTAGGAGATAAAACTAGAGAAGGTCTCCCTTCTAGGTCACCAGGGAGATCCCACATATCTGCAAAGATAATATGTAAACCGAATTTCCGCCGGATATTTTATATTTTCTTGTCATTTTATTTGGCCTTTTATAGATATTGGCAACTTTGGATTGAATATAAAAAAACCAACAAAGTAGCTTTTTGATTTGTCTCGACGGAAATTCACTAAAATGAGCATTAGTATGTGACAATAGCGTCTAACCCTGACAAACGTGAACAACGTTCGTCAATCTGTTTGTTTCCGCATCAATAAGTACCATTTCGGTTACACTTAAAGACCCTTTCTAAGTTGAAATGTGTGTCTTAAAACTTGGCCACTAAAGGACAATTCTTGTCCGGCAATTGTTTGCCAAGTTTGTCTTTCGAAATTTTCTTCAAAACATAATTATTATTGGTTTTCTTTTCGGGGCAGAAATTTTCTAATTATTGTATTTCGGTTCGGCAGTGTGTATAAAGCGTGCGGTTTAAGCTAGAACTAAGGGGGATCAGACTTTGAAGAAACACCCTGCCAACTAAGGGAGTTTTCAAGTTTAATGAATGACCGCCGCACACAAGAAAGTTTAGAGCTGCTGATTTAGTAATTAGACGCGCAGGTAAGCAGCAGCTTTGGGCTTCTCTAAGATCACTAACTCAAAAATAAACTACACGTTCCTTATTTATAAGAAAACCTCTTCCTCCTTCACAACTTGCAATCTTTTGTAAAATTTCTAAAGTATGCAGCATTATTTAATAGCTTACTTGTAAAGCATTAATTTAAAACTCACTACTATATTATTCAACTCGTTTGCTTTAAACTTAATAAAATTATTTATAACCGACAAAAAACAAACTCGTTATGAAATTTCTTCATAAGGGGCAAGATTTTCCTCTTAATTTTTTAATTTGATTTTAATTAATAGCTCTTTGCTTCGGTAATTTATATGTGCAACTTTTCCTCATTGATATATCCGGTCCTTCTTTAGCTAGATGGCCACTGGAAATAATTTTGGTAATGCCAGGCCTTCCTGCTCTTGACAGCTTGAAAACAATGCCATTGTTAAAAAATTAATCAAAAATCTACTTGGAAACAGTCATGCAGAGTTCTCCAAGTGAAACTAAAACATTTCTAAATTAGAAAGTTTTAAGATTTACCGAACTTTGCCGTAACAGATAATTGAAATCCTTTCTAATCAAGTTTTTCAAAATCTACATGCATTCTCAAGACCCTGTCGGACGCCAGGGAACTGTAGGTTCCCTATACTTAATATTTCAACTATCGGTCTTCTCTTCCACCACTGGAGAACAATTGTTGTGAATTTCCTTAATCTAACAAACACCGACGTGTTAATGGGCTATTGACGTGAATCAATATGAATTTCAATTTGACTGACAATAATTGGTATAATTTTTGAAGATATTGATTTATTTTAGAAAATTAAATAGAAAGCAGCATTGCTTGAATGATTTGGAATAAAAAGTTAATGATATGTTTGAATAAAAATCAAGAATCGGAATTAAAAATAATTTAATTTTGTTGATTCGACTGCAGATGGGTTTTCATATCAGTCAATTTTAACATTTCCATTTTTGAAATATAATTTATTTATTAAAATTATTAATTTTATTAATTTTTCGAGATAGATGAAGTGTAAGTGATTTTTCTTTAAATTTGGCTTAGAAAATGTTCGGGATTTAACGAGGATTTAACCATTATTAAAGTAAAAATTTCAAAAAATATAAGCCGAGTAATTATATGGTCAAACTCTTGTGGTCTAATTTGAGTGAAAAATAATATTAAAATTTTTACACCCTCATACCAAGTTAATGCACGTGAGAGCATTGAGCATTAGACTTTCCTATATCTAATCAAAATTTTAATTACGAATCCAAATCCAAAATATTTCAAATAATCCAACTACAAATTCAATGTTACATTAATTTTTAAAATAAACTTTCCGCTATAAAAATTTAATGTTATGTTTTTATTTTATGTCAAGTTTGAAATTTTTCATTAAATCAATTATTAATTTCCAATCAAAATTTTAAGGTTTTCAATATTCTACTTTCCAAAAATTATCAATCATCCATATCTAAATAAGACCTTCCAAAATTATCCAACTTTTGTTTGAATTTCTGACAAATAAAATCCAAAATAAGTAAATCCAAATAAATAAATCCAAAATAATTTACTTAAATCAAAACGGTTGATTCCCATAACATGAAAATTTCAAACTAAGTCGTAAAATACTATAAGTAACTTAAATTTAAAATCAGAGATAAAATCGGTTTTAGACTGCTCTTGCGGCCATTTTGGCGGAAAATGACCTAGTTTTCCCACCTAGCTGATCCAAACTCAAGTAGTTGGAAGAAAACCAAAAAAAATTAAAATATTTACAAATTTAAAACAAAATAAAAAATTACAAAATTAAACATCAAAGTCGAATGGGATATTCTGAGAATTAATTGCTTTGCCTAGATTATTATTTTTATTTTCTTGTGAGGAATTAATTTTATCAAAGGCTAAAAGATGTTTAAAAATCTGAATTTTTCTGAATTTCTTAAGTTAATTTAAATATCTCGAAAATTTTGTGTACAATTATTTGGAATTCCCTTGGAAATCTCTGGAATTCCTTGGAAATCATAGAAATTTTTTATATTGAAATTAGTTTGTAAATCATGGGCGGAAATATATTTTTGAAATTTAAAAATAATTTACTAAATTTTGTTGATTTTTGTCATCCTCCCTCATTCCAGTCGTCCGTGCCAGGCAAACTTAGAAAATGGGAAATTCGAGTAAATTATTTAGAATATTCAGAATATTTTAGGAAAGTCAAGGATATCTCAGAAAATTAAAAAATTTAAAAAATAAAGCTTATCTGGAGTAGGCACCTATTCTTAACATTTTCCTTTACTTTTGTATATATCACAATTTCCCCTCGGTTTCCCAGAAATCGTTGGAAAACTTCGGTGTACTGCTAGTGAAGAGAAATCTGATTTCAAGAAAATCTTGAGGAAGAGGAAAATTTAAGGAAACTCAGAAAATTCTAGAATATCTTAAGAAATCCAGAAAAAAAAAATGAAATATCAAAAAATTCTAGAAAATCTTTAAAAATCCAAAGAAATTTTAGAAAATTTTTGAAAATTTCTGGATGTTAAGAAGTTTTAAAAAATGAAAAATTCGAAAAATGTAAAAAATTCTAAATTATCTTAAGAAATCTCGGAAAATCTTAATAAAGCCAAGAAAATCTCAAAAAATTAAAAAAAATATAAAAATGCCATCTGTAGTATTCTTAAGATTTCTTTGTATTTTCTATTTCTTAAGACTACCTGGGATTTATTCAAATTTTTCTTCACTTGGACACAAGAGCAGATTCAGAAAAAATTCATGGAGATAAGTGAGGCCGGCTAATTCTATTGGTTTTGATGGGTCATGAGGGAGGGTCTAGTTACTCCGTTACTTCTCAAAGTTGGAAATCATTGGAAATCTTTGAGAATTAATTGATTTGCCTAGATTATTATTTTTATTTTCTTGTGAGGAATTAATTTTATCAAAGGCTAAAAGATTTTTAAAAATCTGAAATTTTCTAAAACTTTTTAGTTAATTTAATCCATAACTCATCTAAAGCTTTGTTTTCGGACAATCCAAGGGGTAAATATCTCGAAAATTTTGTGTACAATTATTTGGAATTCCCTTGGAAATCTCTGGAATTCTTTGGAAATCATAGAAATTTATTAGAACGAAATTAGCTTGAAAATCTAGGGCGGAAATATATTTTTGAAATTTAAAAAAAATTTACTAAATTTTGTTGATTTTTGTCATCCTCCCTCATTCCAGTCGTCTTTGCCAGGGAAACTTAGAAAATGGGAAATTCGAGAAAATATAGAATATTCAGAATATTTTAGGAAAGTCAAGGATATCTCAAAAAATTAAAAAGTTTTAAAAATAAAGCTTGTCTGGAGTAGGCACCTATTTTTAAAATTTCTTAAGATTTTCCTTCACTTTTGTATATATATCACAATATCCCCTCGGTTTCCCAGAAATCGTTGGAAACTCCGGTGTACTGCTAGTGAAGAGAAATCTGAAGATATTCGGAGAAATTCAAGAAAATCTTATGAAAGGGAAAATTTAAGGTAACTCAAAAAAATCTAAGATATCTTAAGAAATCCAGAATATCAGAAAATTCTAGAAAATCTTTAAAAATCCAAAGAAATTTTAGAAAATTGTAGAAAATTTCGGGATATTAAGAAATTTTGAAGAAATGAAAAATTCGAAAAATGTAAAAAATTCTAAATTATCTTAGGAAATCTCGGAAAATCTTAATAAAGCCAGGAAAATCTCAAAAATATAAAAAAGATAAAAATGCCATCTGTAGTATTCTTAAGATTTCTTTGTATTTTCTATTTCTTAAGACATATAAATTAAAATTATCAAATTGAGCTACAGGACATAATAAAACACATATTTAAAACGAGCTTTCGGAAAATGACATTTCCTTTTTCAAGTTTAATATGAATTTATTAAGACTACCTGGGATTTATTCAAATTTTTATTCACTTGGACACTATTCCTCTAGTAGGAAATTATTGGAATTCTTTGAGAATCTCTAGAATTCCATGGAAATCATTGGAATTCTCAGTCCTGTGTACAAAATTATTTTGAGATATTTACCCCTTGAGACAATTAAATAGGAAATCTGAAGTAATAAATATAATTACTGGGATACTGTCCATAGATTTTGTGCAGATTTTTTTAAAAGGTGAAATCTTTCACTTTTTTAGAACAAACACTCCATATCTATATTTTTTGACATAGATATAGTCTGTATTTGTTCTGAGAGAGTGAAAAATTCCAATGTAATAAAATTTGAATATTTGAAACCGAGCACATGGGTGAAAGAAAATTCCTCCGGTGATAGATAATCGTCGACTTTACAAAAGAATGAACTGAAAAATTAAAATAGTAGTTTCCTATGTAATAATTTCTCTATTTTGGAAACTCTTTACCACTGAAGTTCATTTAAAAAGTAAAAACAAGAACAAAAAGTGTAAATTGAACTGGCTATATTGACCAGTTATAATAAAAAATTTAGGACTGTGTACATAATCAAGATTCGAATAATGATCCGAAACACGAATTAAAGAATTTGAATAATTAATATTGAATTGGTTGCAGATGAACCTAAATGCAGTACAAAGAACTTTTTCGACTTCACATACAAGGAAATACTGCAATCTTAATTATTTTCGATTAATAATTTAAAAAAATGAATTTTGTTTATCGGCTACAAAAATCGTACCTAATCGTAAAAACGTTCACCGGTTAAATAACTCAAGACGAAAACAACAGAATATTGAGTATATCTAAACATAAGAAGATTGAATACTCAAAATAGACTAGATAAACAGTTAAAAAATTCTCTTTACGATTGCCGCCGAATCAGATTTTTAGGTTTAGTGCTTTTCTCTCGTCGACGAATTTGGTCCTTGGAAGTCATGTTTTTCTTTTAAAGTTAACTTTATGGCTTTGCAATTAAAAACTTGTTGGCAAAACCTTCTCGTTTGCATTTTTATATCGATCCATATTAAGATTTTGATTGCTTTTCAACGACAGTAGTTGATTTTACGAGTTACAAATTGCCAGGCTACAAACGTATAGGAAATTTTCGAACCCCTACGTAATAAAACTTGCGTTTTAAGATATCTGCTCGGGATAGAATACATTGTAGCAAATTACAGATTAGATGATGACATTCATAGACTGAAGCAAAACAGATAGTGAGTTAACACGTCTCATCGCGTAATCTGCGGCGACAGCTTCGATCGTGACCAGAAAACATCATCGCAGTAAAATAATACGTGGCACACAAAACTCGAAACAAAGATGTTCCGAATTATTAAAATGTAATCGGCCACGTATCCAAATCTTTTGTTTTATTTAAAAATTTTTTATTTTTTTTTCTGTTAAGGTAGGATCCTCGTGAGTTATTGTTGTCACACTTCCATATTTTGACAAACTTGAAACTGTATGATAATAATACACAAACAGAAGTTGAGCAAACACGTGACTTGAGAGTATGAGACTCTTCAGTTTGAGAAGCGTCGTCTTGAAGATACAGGAACAACTAAAATTTCACACCACACACTTGGTAGTGTTGGTCTAACTTTGCAAGACCCCTAACTTAAGTTATTCACGGGTTAGTTAATTGTAACGGAAAGTTATGTATAAACGGTATTATGTTTCTGCAAATCCTTGGAAAATTAATTAGAATCAATACAAATATTATTGACAGCTTATGTTTTTGACATTCAGAAAGTTCCGTCTAACAAAATTTATTATATCAAATGTAAACCGCCATGAGAAGCCTTTATTAATTACGTTATTATATTTTATATAATTAATTATTATATTATACTGCCTAGGAGGAAGGTAGTTCGAAATTTGTTTTTATTAATTATTAGAGATTTCCAATCAGATTATAATAGTCAAACTATGGGTAATTAAAATTATGGAAAGTAATCATTGCCGGTTAAGTTATAGCAGACAATTTAATAATTTCCTCAAATAACAAGTACCTAATCAAACTTTTGAGGTAAAAATTAAAAAAAAATATCATCCTTTGGATGTTGGCCTTGCAGATATTTCTTGTAAAAATGTAAAAGAAAAAGTAAAAAAATAGACGCTATATATTCTAGATTACAAATCCGAAGTAGAATAAACTTCTTGAAAGGTAACAAAAGTCACATCGAATTCAATCATTCGTATTGAAAGAGAGCTTTTGTTTTGAACAGACGATTCGCTTCCGTAGAATCAATTATTTAACTTTGTGAGTGTTATTAAATGAGTTTGGATGATGCAAAGAAATCTGTTTCATGACTTTCATCTTAAATATTCTTTATTTCTATATAAATTTCTAAATTGGATTATAAAGGAGACATAATTATTATACATAGGAATCATTGTCCGCAGTTTTTCAAAGCTCTTCTTCAGATAAATTTAAATTTCTTTTGTGTGCGACGAAACAACTGTAATATTACAGTGTAAAAGTTTTGTTTCTGCAGCAGTTTAAATTGTTTTGAAACTGATAAAAATAAAGATCTAGTTTTACGTTGTTTTTAACTGTTCTGATAGTTTCAAAACGGTTTTGACTGCTGTAGAAACACAACCAATATTTTAACACTTTTGTTTTTAATAATTGTAATATTCTATGCCTGCTGGGGTTCAAGATAAATGCACTAGAAAGTAAAAAATAAGTTTTCAAAATAAGAACAAAGTATAAAAATTACAAATATATTTAATTTTAAGAATAAATATATTAATTACCTATATGTCGTGTTAGCCCACACCGGGGGGTTTGAAGGTATGGAACATCTCCCAGTACTCTAATAATTGTATGAAGTATTAAAATAGAAAACGTATTTCTAGTCATAGCTTCACTATTATAGCAAACTCCGGGCCACCGCTATTGTATATCATCTATAAATTTTATTAGCTTCCTAACCAGAACCTACAAAAAAAAAATAAATTCCTTTAAAACAGAAATCAATTAATATTTACTTCAAATCATCCTAAAATTACTTTCCCACTTATTACCCAACCATAACTTCGTTCATTTAAAAAAGCCACTTATTAAATTGCTGGAGAAATATTTTCACTGACTGGAAATTCGTTCGCCCAACGAAACTATTTCTGAAAGTAAAAAAAAATTGAACAATAAAATTTCAGTTTTCAGGAGTGGCCATTCTGAACTCCACAGTTTTGGATTCTTTCAGAGGCCGCTTTCCAAATTAATGTGAATCATACTTCACTATTCGCCTGCTTGGCGTTTGCAAGTTCGAATTTGCAAAATGTTTAGAAAATCTACGGAGAAAAAAATTAGTTATCTGTAATTTATTAGATACTTCAGTACTACGTAAAAAATTTTTTCTTACCAAACTGCAATTCTTGCATTTAATGAAAAATGCATTTTTACACAATTTTAAACAATTCACTGGCCACATCACTGGAAAAAAAAAGAGTTTACTAACCTGAAATGCTGCTAAACCCACGAAGTGGACCCTACCTGTAATAATAAAGAAAATTCTTTGTTAGTTATCATTTCAGATGAGAATGGTTTCTGGTAAATTACCTTTTACACTGAAGTCCTTTAGCCTTATTCCTCCTGACCATAACAGCATCTCCATCGTCCATAACTCACCAACACTTTTTTTTAACGATTTCGAATGAAAATTTTTATTAAAAACACATGAAAGTTCAAATTTTTCATTTAAATATTAAAAAAAATGATTCGCGATTATTAATTATAACCTTCCATCAAGCTTTTTCACAAAAATTCGTACTCGACACACATTACACTCCCGTTCGCGAAATACGTAGGTACAAATTTCGCGTTCACGCACGAATGTCGATTTTCGCTGAAAATGAAAAAAATTTGCTAATTCTTATTGTGATTGTACATTTTGTAATCGAGGTTAAAAATATGAAATAATATAATGGTTTATTTTTTATACAACAGAAACGCTGAAGGCAGGACTCTCAAGTCTATCTCCTTTATCGCTCAGACATCGCAGGCTTTATTAATGAATTTTTGCTCGATGTTTGTACCATTAAATTTTGTAATATTGGAGGATTTTGATTTTTGAATATGTAAATTGGTTTACCCACAAAATTAATGGCGCAGTCCTATGTTAGCAATGTATTTTGTAAAAATTCAAAATAGTAGGCTATAAAATAGTAGAATAGTAGTCGATCGGAAGGTTTTCAAAATAGGTCTCAGTTTTAGCTATGAGCTCTGCATTTGAGTAAAAACGCTTACCGGTGAGCCATCTTTTCAGGTTTGGAAACAAATAGAAGTTGCTGGGGACCAGAGGTCTGGCGAATACGGTGGTCGAGGAAAACCCAATTTCGTGTAATTTTGCTTGTGCAACTAACGATAAATGAGCAAGCGCATTTTCGTAAAATGATCAAGAATTTTCTTCTTCTTTAAATACACCCGTTTTTCGGAGAGTTTACTTTTGAAACGATCCAACAATGATCTCTCCATCTGCATCCCAAAATGGAGGGGCCATAACCTTTTCAGCCCATTGTTTGCATTGTTTCTAACATTTGGAGCAGTTTAACCCGGAGAAACCAATTTTTGGACTGTTGCATCGACTCTGGAGTATAGAAAAAGATCCTTGGTTATGAATCGGCGCTCAAAATTTTTCGGATTACGCGTAAACATGCTCAATTCTGCTGGGAAGTTGTAACACTTTGTTTTTGGTCGACAATGAGCAAACGCGGCACCCACAGCGCGCCGAGCTTCTTCAAGCCCAAAAGCGCATGTACGATATTCTAGTAAAAAGCAAAAATGCACTGGGGGTATTCTTGTGTCTGTTTTATAACAGCTAAAACTTCTAAATTTGGTTATCAAACTTCGTTGAGATTTAATTCAGTTGCTACCATAAAATTGTCTTGTGCCAAACCGGGGGGTCTGGGGGGTATGGAATACCGCCCAGTGCACTTTTGTTCTTTATTCGTACACCAAAACTGAAGAGTTTATTATTGCAAATGTTGGGACTCACAAACCCTTTGCTTGCGGGGATTTAGGAGCAAAATTAATTAATTTAATTGAAAAATTTGGAAATTTTGTCAATTTTCAATCACCAAACCTGGTCGGAAGCAGTCTAGCCCTTTAGAAATCATCATAAAGTTTCAAGTTTTTCTTTTCTTTTTAAATTTATTCTTCTTGGTACAGGTATTGTATTGTAAAAATACGCTTTCGCCATCTACAGGGTGGCGTGCACTTTTTGAAAGATTGCCACGGGAATTTCGGCGATTTGGACTCGAATGATGTGTTTCAGGACATCCAAACCAAGGATTTTAGGTATCCCCACAGGAAAAAAAAATGGGTAATCATAAATGGCTGTAATTTTGACATGTTCTGTATAATATGCAAAAACTATTGTCATCTGTATTTCAAAAACGGTGCAATAAAATAGAAAATGTACAGTGGCCTCAGGAATTATTCGTACATTCCTGTTAACAATGTAAATGGTACTTTTTGAAGCCTTTTTTTGACAGATAAAAATCGGTGTTACAAAAAAACTATTTAAAGATTTTTTGTTGAAAATTTCATTATCTTCATTTTAGTTTCTATACATTTTTCTATTTTGTCGCACCGTTTCTGAGTCATTTTTTGTCATATAAAACTCGATTTTATAGCAAAATGTTTCAGACACATTTTGTTACAAATTGTATTCCCTTTATTTTTGCTTCTATACAAATTTCAATTTTTTCGCACCGTTTCTGAGTAACAGCGACTTTAAAAACAATGAGAGTTTCATTAAATTTTTTATGGAGTATTTTTAAAGTTGCTGTTACTCAGAAACGGTGCGAAAACGAAGCAAAAATAAAGGGAATACAATTTGTAACAAAATGTGTCTGAAACATTTTGCTATAAAATCGAGTTTTATATGACAAAAAATGACTTCAAAATGAACTATTTACATTGCTAACAAAGGAGTGCACGAATAATTCCTGGAGCCACTGTATATAAACAAACTAGAAGACAATGAAATTTGCAACAAAAAATGTCTAAAAAGTTTTGCTATAAAATTGATTGCTGTGTCAAAAATAGTCTTGAAAGGGTACAAATTACATTGCTAACAGAGGACTGTACCATCAATTCTGTGAGCCGCTGTATATAATTGGTTGACATGAACTACTTTGTAAATGTCAATTGGGCTGTGTCGATATAGTCCAGTAACCACGTCGAAAAAAGGGGGTCTAGCTGACAAATTTCTGTGGCCAAGGATTGAAAACTGATTCCTTTGTAATTTTGGTTTGCGAAGAAAATTTCCTTGAGCCAAAGCGGCCATATTGAAAAAACGTTGCCAAATCACGTTTTTTTTGCAAAAAACTCAAAATTTTGGGCAAACTATTGATTTTTCGGAAAAATCAAAAGTATGATCAAAAAGAGTAGATAAAATTTCCTACAAAATGATTTTTTAGTTCATTTCCTAGGACGAAAATTAAAGGCGTAGGCGCCACTCGCGTTTCTACCGGCGTTTTTGCTGGTTTTTCGAAAAATTCAAATTTTATAATTTCTCGAGTGAAATAAAGCTTTCCATGCTGACGTAACGGGTAAAAATATAGCCTATGGTCAGCATGGAGTTTTTTAAAAACCGGCCAAAACACGAATGGCGCCTGCGGCGTTAATTTTCGTCCTAGGAAATGAACCAAAAAGTCATTTAGTAGAAAATTTTATCTACTTTTTTTGATGATACATTGCATCTTTTTCGAAAAATCAATAGGTTGCCTAAAATTTTGAGTTTTTTGCGAAACACGGGATTTGGCATCGTTTTTTCAATATGGCGGCTTTGGCACAAGGAAGTTTTGTTCGCAAACCTTAAATTCGGTTTCTACGACCAAAATTACATAGGAATCAGTTTTCAATCCTTTTCCACAGAAATTTGTCAGGTAAAACTACCTGGATACTGGATGAATATGAAAATTATTGTTGTAAAAATTTAAATCATAGCTTAAAAGGAAAAAAGGAAGAACTTGCAAATTTTTAAGTTTTATTTATTTAAGTGACACTAAGGCGTTATTATGGGGAGGGGTGATTGTAAAATATGGTGCAATATTTGTAAAATGAAAATCAACTTCATGAGTCATAATATTTTGAATTTTGGGACCCAATAAGCTCAATTTAATAAGATCTGATTTGTTTTACATTGAATTATTTATAAAATCATCTAGGATGCTATGTAATTTCTAAAAATTAACAGTTTCTTTTATTATTTGCACGTAAAAATATAAAATTAAACTATAACACAAAGCAAAACTCGGGAAAATGAATTTTGCTTTTTGGAAGCTGCATTTATATGAATTTTCCTTTGTGTGCAGGTAAAATTCAAAGACTTACGTTTCAATTGCTGAAAACTCTGGAATTTTCTTGATCAGCTTAGACAAATAATGTGGTCACACCAGCACTGCGTACTATTTCACAAAATCGTCCTGCCACGTCATCCGCCGCCAACTGTAAAACAAAAATTTAATTTTAAGGTTTTGCACTAACAAAAAACTAAAGAACTTACGTTTTTATTAAATATTCTAGAACTTGTGACGTGTAATAATTATTGTTATTCAATTGTTTTAAAACTGACACAAAATGTCTTCTATTACTTTCTGTAATTTACCATTAACACACAATAATTTCATTACTATTCTTCAAAGCAGCGACGCTGCTTCGACTCGTCGAAACTTGTCAGAAAACAAATGAGTAATATATTTCTGACGACAGAGGTGGAAAACGGCCTACTAACAAAAATTAAATGTTGAACAATAATGAACCCGATCGAGCACTGATCCGAAATTTACAAAAAATTGCGAAAATTTGCAAACAAAATTGAAAATATTCCCAGTTGAAAATCACAAATACTTACCAAACAGGATTGCACAGTGAATACTTTTCCAAATTTTCTTCATCGAGAGGCCCTACACAAACAAATGAGTCACTAAATGGTGGTTACGTAGATAAACTTTAATACTTATAAATTTATTTTAAAGCCAATCAAGTAGGTCATTCAATTTTCTAAATTTTGTTCTGTTGTCAGGCCCCACACATCGACGTTTTGCATTTTGTTTCGACTTGACAGACGCCAGTATTTTGTTTTTCGGCTTATTTTATTACCTTTTCAGCTGTTTTCATTGCTTTTGGTTTTATCTGCGCCACTTTTTGACTTTTCGTCACTGATTTCTGCAGATGGTTGATTTAGTGTACAGGGGATTGCAAATTTATTGTCTTACGCATTTTTTATTTATAGTAAATATTAATTACTGAATTCTGAATACTGAATACTGAAATAAGTAGTCTAAAATTTCATAATAAAATTCTAGAATGTTGAGATGTAGCATTGCGACCCACCCCTTATCAGGGCTGTCCAGATCCACGTCAGGCCTTGTGGCAAGACTTTTTCCTGGCTCTCTGCTCTTAAATTTCATAAAACCAAAGAAAAATATGATATTTCGTATTTTTATTAAGAAAAACTATTCACAAAACTTCTAAAATAGGTAAAATTAATTAAAAACGAAATTAATCAATTAATTTTCAGTAATGCCTACAATAGGGGTGGCCAACTTCATTATTTATACGATCAACCATATTTCTTAAAAATTTTCCAAATGTCTTACCAGACATTTCCTGGGATTTCCTTAGATTTCTTAAGATTTCCTTGAATTCCTAATATTTCCTAGTATTTCCTAGGTTTTCCTTGGATGACTTCAGATTTTCTAAGATCTCCTAGATTACAAATTGGTTTCATATTGCTGAAAAATTCATCATTTTTGCACCGATGGCGATGAAGAAAATTCAGTATATTGATGAAGAACACAATGAGTTTTTCATCAATACTATGACTTTTTCATCAATTTAATGAATTTTGTTCATTGGCGCAAAAATGATGCAATTCTTATGTACCAGTTTTATTCAGAGATTTCCATGGATTTCCTAAGATTTCCATAATTTTTTTCAGATTTCCCTTCACTTGTACATCAAATTTCCCCAGCGGTTTCCTCCTTGGTTTGTTATGAATCACGACTAGTGTGGGTGGCTATGATCGTCTAAAAATTGTTTCGTGATCGACCATTTGGCCACCCCTGCCTTATATGGACAAAATCAACTCACTGGCACTAGTTTAAAAACACAAACATAAACAGCTACTCGAGATTCACTATCTAATGTGAAAATATTTACATGACTAAGGGTTCCCCCCTTAAAGCAGCTTTTAAATTAAAAAAAATTTTGATACACACAGTAATCAACAAAAGCCGGAACAAACGTTCATTTTATGTCAATGACTTCTAAAAGTTCAAGAGACACTTTGTTTTTAAAGCAAAACATGGAGGGCGGCACTAAAGTAGAACTTCAGTCATCCAATACAAAATTGAGAAGTTCCGGATATTGCATAAAATGTTTCTTCTTCTTCTTCTTCTTCTTCCACTTTAGGCTAGGATAAATCCTGTTAGTTTTGACCTCGGGTTGTCTTCTATCGGGAACATCACTCCTGATAAGTCACTTGAATGCGCCCGAGTCTCGAGCCGGCAAACCGGGGGCGTCGTGATGTTCTTTGGCATTTTTCCCGAGTAATCGCAGGTATGTTTACACGAGAACATCACGACGCCCCCCGGTTTGCCGGCTCGAAACTCACGCGCATTCGAGTAACTTATCAGGAGCGATGTTCTCCGCTAAACACACCCGTCACCTGAGCGTCCGGCTCTTTGAGATCGGATCCTCGGCGCCGGTATTTTACCTACGAAGACAGAGCCGAAGTCACAAGTCTAGGAGCATATTAATTGCTTTACATCTGAGGAAGCTTGCTGGGCTCGTTTCAGATGTGCCTGTAACCCTGGATTTTTTGTTGATGAGGGCAAATCATCAATCCAGGCGGATTCTTTCCGAATTCGAACCGGGTACCTTATGCCCGTACTAATAGTCGCGGATCCATCCGAGATTCAAGATTAATTCTCGAAATAGTAGCTGTTGCTACGATACTATCTAAATTCCAGTAATCTCATTGGCAAATCCTAGGATTATCTTGAATCTGGGATTGATCCATGACTATTAGTACGGGCATAAGTGTCAGCAGTTATTCAGCTAACATACTAGGCTAATGACTGTTAATGACGGTCATAGAATGCATTCTTTAAAACCCGGCGTTACCTAGGTGGGGTCTGACAAACCCCAGCGTTTGGAAATTGATCTAAATATGTATCTAATGTGATCCCATTTGCATGTCCGACTCAGTAGCTTACCGTATATATTGGAACCGTTGAAATCAGCTGTTAGTGCATTATTGCGTAAACAGTCAGTCGAGCTATATGCATGTAAAGTGCTCTGGGGTATGTCAGACCCCACCTATGTAGTAATTTATCATTTTAAAGTTATGGTTATTTTGAAACTTTTGTTCAATAAACTTAATGTTCTTATTATTCGATGGATCAAAACCTCAGATAAACTCAAGGTTATTTACTCGCCTAGATAGTTAATAGCGCTTTATTATCACGATTAGGAATGGTAATCCGAGGGTATATAGGACAATTCGCCAAAGAATTGAAAGAACTAACCAAGATGATCCAGCATCATTTGTGAGTCTTTATTGTGGCTAGAGAATGCCCGTAATTTGTTATTATTAAAATTGCCTCAATTCAGACAGTGCATATATTTTTTCTGTTATGATTAGATGATCACAGATAGCATTGTTTAAAAAAATATTGAAAAAAAAAAAACAGAATACAAAAAAATTTGATTGCTTCAATGCTTGGGGTTTGTCACACCCCACCTATGTACTGCCGGGTTATCAAATATGGTAGAAGTTCATTTGTTTTGTGGTTGAAAGATCACCTATTCTAGGTAATTAAAGACAAAAGTTCTGCATCTGCAGGCAGGAGCGGATCCAACCAAAGTTCATAGGGTGGTTGATTTAACAATTTAATATCTGTAATAGCCCCACGCTTATATATTGATGTTTTCAAGAAGCTTTGTTTGTTCTTATTTTAAAAAATAATTTTTTACTTTTATTATCTCCAAATTTTGTTAATCCACTCGTGCGCGTCTGTGAGAATTACATTAGTTAAACTAATTTTTTTTAAAACGAAACTCATTTTTAAGTCGAAATGGGTGATCCAGAGCAAAATACAACTTGAAACAATTGTTGGAAATCATGCAGATGCATCATTAATTTTTTTTATTTAATCAAAAATTTTCCAATAACTTTAAAATATGTTTGAGTAAATAACGTAATGAAATTCTTATATAAACAGTTCTGAGACCATTTGAAAGCACTTCTACGTCTCTCATAATTTACTAGGTTATTCGAAAGGCTTTTGCATAGACTAGAGGGACCCGTGTCACTGGTTCTACCCTTAAAGCAATTAGGGCCGCTAATGTCTTGTCCGGCGCGTCCACACTTCTCTCTTACTTTTAGGCCTAAGCGACTAATGATGTTACGAATATCGAACGGAAACAAATTACAACTCTAATGTGTTCCCTCTGTAATTTTGCCTACAACAACTAAGTCGGGAGGCTGCCTCCTTGAAAATGCGAGCAAGTCAAAAAGTGTCTCGTTTATTTTTCATGCACTCGGTACTTTCAAATAGTTTGCGACATAGATAAAGTATCTCGTAAAATTTTCACGAGTGCCGGTATCATTAATTTTCGAGTGGGAAGCTTTCGGTGGTGTAATTAGTCATTTTGTGTTTGTCCACTCGTGCACAATACATCTTGTGGTACACTAAAACCAACACCAACTACAAACACCTTTGATTATTTTTACGAAAAAAAATGAACCCAATCGGGCACGAATTTCGATCCAAGTTTCCTTTTAATTGGGAAAAATTGTGTAACTTCGACGTCATTATTGTTAATTAAAAATAAAATAAAAATTTTGTTATTAAAACGAGTTGTGACACAATAACGTCTTGGAAAACTTTTAAAAAATAATTAGCTTCCTTTTTTGTGAAGTGAGTTGTATTTTAACCGCGTTAAGAGAATTGATACCGGCGCTAATTTTCATTAAATATTGTTTGCAAAAAAGTTGGGGAAATGAAAAATTATCGAGACAATGAGGAAGGAGTAAAACACGGTGTAGTGTACCTTCAATTAAGACATTGTACAATGAGAGAGAGTTATGAAATAAAAACTCTGGGAAAAGTTTGCGAAAAAGGAAGAATAATTACCGGCGTCAAGTGGGCCGTGAAAGAACAAATGAAAACATAAAACAAATGATGCCCGCGTCTTGTTGCGGTAGATTGATAATTTTATTACGGAAATTTTAAAATATTATTTTCTCAAGCAGCGGCGTGAAATTGTAATTGCCAATATTGGTAATTTATTCAATTTTATGTTTTTATTGGGGCGATCGTTTAACAGATGATTTATCCCATTGTTCGTCGGAAAATGAATTTTAAATAAAAGATATCCTTTCCAACTTTTTGTTTAATATTCACATCACGTCCAACTGATTGTGAAACTATAGAGGCGCACATTCTTGCGGACTTTTCCTAAAGTTGTGCGGTCGTGTTGAATGCAGATGTAAACATTTTCGAAACGCCAGGTCAAGAATTTTAACATCTTCCATGTCTCTCTTGTTCGCAATAAATTGAAAATTCAATTTTTCACTTACTAATTTCTTGCCGCCACTGTTTATTTCTTTATACTACAACTTTCCAGACCTATTCCGACTGCGCCATGCATATATATGCACAACATACAAACTACATTATTTAATGAGAAGCAACAGAGACTTAAGGAAAGTTCAAAAAGTGCTTCTAATTTGATGTGTTTGACCTAAGAAGTTGGGAAAACTTTGTGTGTGACCCTCTATTTAGTTATTTCAATAAAAGCACATTATATATAGATGACATTAACTATTTGTTGTTATAAACTTGGGCAGTTGGTCACTCGAAGAGCTGTTTGTGTCGACCCAACGCTAATGGTTCTACGGCGTCCACAAAGTGATCGCATGTGGGTTCATATTCGTGGTTATCATCCCTCACACAATTTCCTTCCGTCTTTTGCGTACAAATTTCGTCGTCACACACCAAAGGTAGATGGAAATACCTAACTGGATAAGTGGCGCTCTACGAGCCCAGCAGCATAGTTTCCACCTAGATTCTAAGTTGTGTAAACCTCTTAAGATAATGGCTGTATTATATCCTGCCCTATACCTTGTTGTGGCTACTTTCCGCACCTGTGTCATATCGGATTGCGATTATGATTAAACTGTTTACCATTAAATTACTTACAGATGCAGTTGTTAAGAATTTGTTTTCGAACTTTCCTAAAATTCTATTTATTTCCCTGAATAGAGATTTAATTATTTTCCGCTTCTGGTTTTGTGTCTATATAAACGTAGTATAGAATAAGTAAAATGCCTCGGCCTCGCGAGCCACAGTTTAACAGTTCCGCAAGTGTGGGAACAGCTGGAACGAACAGATTCATTTTGAATTGCGCCATTTCCATTCCTCGCTCCTTGCTTCTGACCACGAAACTTTCCAGGTAGTCTAGACTAATCACCAAAGCTGGCAAAGTACTTTAAACCACATGCATATATGTTTATACACCCATGGTATTCGCTATCAACTCGTCTCAGCACACGAACACAATTAAATTTTTTAGTTTTTCAAGCAATATAACTTCCAGTAAAGTAATAGTAGTTTCCCCTATTATTCTCTCCATCACTTTAAACTGCTTTATTTTTGGACGTCCGAAACATTTACATGGACGTCTCAATAAGAACAAGTTGAATTATTCAGAACTCATCTCAATTATCAAAAATATTCCAATTTAAATTTTTTTTAAATTTAAAAATCAGCGTTTGATAAATAAAAATACTTTCCAAAACTCAACTACACTCAGAAGTCATCCACTTCTTAATCAACAATTGATAAATCTGAATTACAGTTGACGATTTCTAAACCTTCTGCTTTCTGTATTTGTCAATTAAATCTAACAAAACTCGACACTTTCTGATGTGCATTTGACAATTTCTGAATATTAGTTGGCAAAGCTAACGTTTTCTGAATAGCTTGCCTACAGTTCCTACAGTTTGTGATTGAGGTGGTTGTTCGGTCGGTCCGGCTTTTAGCAATGCTTTACAAATTTTAATTTAATTCATTAATTTTTCACATATTTTACATTTGCTATTGCTTTTCTTGTTAGTTTTTTGGAACTGGAGGCCCTTAGAGGTCGATTATGACAGTAAATTATTAAAATCCCGCGCCCAAAGTAGTTTCCAATTTATTGCATTTAGTTCATACGTATCATGATGTTGAGATCGGGAGATTTAGAGAATTTTATTTCAACTTCAGTTGACAAAAACGACGTGAGACTGCTGATTCTAAGGTACCCGGTTCGAATCCGGGGAAAGTATAAAACTTTCTTATTTCTAAAGACGGCGGTGCTCCTGGATTATCGATTGCCACCATCAAGTATTGAAAGTTGTGTTAAAGCCATTTCCCAATCCAGTTTCGGTAGCTGTAATGGTTTAAATGCCGAAAGAAACAGAGGTTGATTCCAGAAGTGGACCGAAGGGTTGATAATGATGATGGTAAGCCAGGGTATAAAGTACAAAATATGTATGTATCCTGACCTGGGGTGGCTAATTAAATAATAATTTGAAATAAAATTTGATTCTGAGTTACTTTATGGTAACTCTGCGGTAAAATAGCAATTCACAAAATATGTAGAACTCCGAATAAATTCAACCGTTACTGTAGTTGATGTTGATGATCGGTGTAAAGAGAGAGAGAAAGAGATAATCTTATAACACTAGAGAACTCAGATTTTATGCTTTTGCTTGTTCTTTAATATTGATCTGCATGTTTTCAAAATTTAGCGCATATTTGAACAAATAATGCATATTTGGGCCACTTTTGGTGTTGTTTGAAGAATTTTAATACAGAAAATAAAAAATTATTATTAAATTTTTAAGAAATTTAATTTTTATATTTTTGTAAATAAATATAAATATAAATAATTTTTAAAATAAAAAATCGGATGTGACCATCACATAACTTTCCGAATATTAAAAATAACTCCCAATTTACCTCGGATAGAAAAAACTAAATTTCTAAATCTTATCAGAGCATCAGCAATAATCGTCAAAAACATTCAGGAAATCGAAATAATAAGCAAAAACCAAAATACAAATAAAAAAAAAATACTTATGACAAATAACTAAAATTTTATGTAAAAAATTTTGTTCTTATTTATAGGCAATTTAGAAATGTTATAAAAAAAATTTTTTTAATTTTTAATTTTTTAAATTTATAAAATTAAAAATTTTTTTTTTACTTTTGAAAAAATTTTATAGAACAAAAGTTGTAGGTAATTTTATACGGATAATTTTTGTCATAATAAACTTTTACCTATTTCATTGCGTTTCGGAGTTATGATGAATTATGTTTTATCGCTTCAAGTAAACCCCCCGTTTCCCCCTTTCGATTTCATCCATTTTCAATAGGCTTTGTGCCACAACAGATAAAAACATAAATTTAAAATTTGGAGTGATTTTGTTACTTCGTTTGGCTACTATCGTGTTCACAGATATACATACACACACACATACAGACATTTTTCAAAAATAACGGAAATGGTTTAAGGGAACCTCAAAACATAAAAATTTGATAAAAAAATGGGGAGTCAATTTTTTTTTTCAATTTCAGATTACAATACTTTCCTTACTAAGGAGTTCGGAAAGTAATAATTACTAAGGAGTTCGGAAAGTAAAAATTAAATTACATAAATTTAAATAAAACAATAATTGCTTAAATTGGGAAATTTAATAATAATTTTTTATTTTCTTTATTAAAATTCTTCAAAAACTCCCAAAAGTGGCCCAAACATGCATTATTTACTCAAATATGCACCGAAAGGTTGAAAATTTGCAAAATTTTGCAAATTTGACCGAATTCGTCCAGATTTATTGTTAAATTTGATATATCTAAGTATAAGTAGGTACATACTTCTTAAAAATTTGAAAAAAAATTTAAAAATTCGATGATCAGATAATTTTTAGTTTGCATATCAATGCATATTTTATCTATTTTTATCAATTTTAGTACATATTTTTGGAAATTCGGTGCATATTATACGCGTATATTTTTAAGTGTTTTGGTGCATATAAATCCGAGCTCTACTCATAACCATCCACCAACCAAAAAGTCAACTAATGAAGGAATAATGGAATAAGGAATAATAAATAAATAAAATTTTAATTTTGATTGTAAAACAAAGAGAAGACCAGATATATCCTACAGTGGCATATTTAGAATATTCTTGGGGGGGGGGGGGGGGGCAGAATCTCGTTAATCCATTCGTGCGCGTCAGTGGTAACCAAATCCTGGTATATAAAATCCCTGCTACAGCTTGTCATTTTTTGGTGAAAAAAGAACACTCTGATTTCTCTCACTTTTGCTTGAAAATTCAAATTTCCCGATTTTTCCTGGCGAAATTTCAAAAATTATAAATTCCTTATCTTCTCCAAGTATTTTAAAAAAGTGTAAATCCTGCAATATGTACTGGAGGGTGTTCCACACCCCCCAGACCCCCCGGTTTACAATTTTAACAACCGAAAAAATGATTAAACTAACTACGATTAGGACTAACCGGGAAATTTGAATTTTTAAGTAAAAATTTAATCTTCGAATAGAAAAAATTTAATCTTGAAATTGAAAAGCATATTTATTTAATTACCTTACTGCTCATGGAGTTTAGCAGCAACTTTCGGTGTTACTTGGAAAAGTTAATTATAAAAATATAAAGTCGAAATTGTAAACCGGGGGGTCTGGGGGGTGTGGAACACCCTCCAGTGCATATTGCAGGTTTTCCATTTTTTAAAGAATACTTGGAGAACATAGGGAATTTATAATTTTACAAACTTTGCCAGAAAAATACGAGAAATTAATAAAATAATTTAATTTAAATTAAATTTAAAGGTAAAGAAAATTGAAATTGGATTAGAATCTACTTTGTTTGTCTACTTTTGCTATATGAATCTTCTCAGAATTGGCAATAATTTCTACAAAAGTAAAAAAACTTTTATACTTATTGACTAGCGAGAAACAAAAGTTAAAAATTCCGATAAAAAATATTTATATTTTAATTTATTGTTAATTTAGTAGATAAACTAGAAAGGTTCGATCCCACTTTATTCTAAGTTTACTTCGAGGTTTTATCTAACCCAGTTTGTTTATCTGAAACAATATCCTGATATATAAAATCAAAGAACGCTGCTGCTGCTCCTGCCACAGCGCGTAATTTTTTGGTGAAAAAAAAAACACTCTGATTTCCCTCACCTTTGCTTAAAAATTCAAATTTCCCGATTTTTCCTGGCGAAATTTGTAGTGGGAAACGAAATTAACTGCTTAAATATTATATCGTTTAAAAGAGATCCACCGTCTAGCTGCCCGTCCATGGATACAATCCGAGTCATCCTTGGGCGGCGGCAATTGCCCCTTTGCCCCCCTCTAAATACGTCACTGATACCTTAAAAATTAATTTCAAGTAGTTAGAGCAGACTTCAGAAGAAGGGAAAAACTTGACCAATCGTGATTTCAACTATATAGGTACTTATTATACTTTATTACAAGCTAATCTTTGACTTTTGGTGACATGTTTGTAGGATTAAACGACAAATCACAAAAAGTACATTAGTTCCGAATAAAATATATTTCTTCTGAAAACTTAAAAAAATTAAATACATTTTATTATTTTCGTATCTCGGAGAGTTTAGAAGAGAAGATTTAAATTAAAAACCAACACTGATAATGATTCTGAGCATCTTGCGAACTAGATAACAAAATATCACTATTATAATTATTTTGAATAAATTTGTTGACACGGAAGTTATTTACAACTTAAAATATCTATAACTAACGTGTAAAACTGGTCGTAAAGTTGAAAATCGTCCTTTTAAGTACACAATAAATTTTATAGGCAAATATCGTCGAATTTATGCCGCCGTAATGTGTTCAACAAAGTATCCCCCGCATTGCGAATTTTGAAATGAATATACTTGAGATTTTTTCGCAGTTCTGAAGTTCATAACTTCATAAAGTATAAAATGCACGACTCGGTCTGGCGGTCCGAACACCTTATCACCTTCTAAAATATATGTAGATTCGGTTGAGGCGTCCCCTAGAATTGTGAATAAGTAAAATTCGATTTGAGTTCTTCATTCGCGGCCTTGTTATCCTTACAAAAGGACGACGGGATAGACTTGCTTAGCGTGCGTCACGTATTGGTCAAACTTTATTTGCGATTTTTTTTTATCTAAAGTAATTTTGTTTATTTTTTTTGCAGGTAAGCCGAACGCTATCGCCCGCTCCAAATTCGGGGTAAGTTTTTAATCTTAAACTGGGCGGTTTAATAATGTGAGCAATAGATAAACAATGGTTAAGCCAATTTCAAAGTCAAATCAAGCTACTAAAGAGGGCTAAATATTCTAGCCTATAGCTAAACTGTAGTAACAACAATAACCCGTGTGATAATTGCTTAGTACACAGGGGTGCTAGACTAAGACGGCTAGTAAGCCGCAAGTGGGTGGTTGAGGAGACTAAGTCCATCCCTAGTCATTAGGGTGCAAGACATTAACTCAAGGCGTGCGTAGGCCGGATCAAGTTGGACGCTGATCCTCTGACATACTCCATTACATACTAATGTTCAACGCAATTACATCATGGATCTATGAACTTCCACCTTCAAATATAAATAATCCAAAATGACGAGAAGAAAATTCTTGTACGTTTATGATAAATTTAGTTATTGTCAAAAGTTTTTAGAACTTTCTTTTATAATAATTTAAGGGCACCCATCCGTGTCGCTGTTAATTTCTTTACCGCTAGGCTACCCTAATTCTAACTCGAACGTCCTTAAGACAGTAAAACCAGCGCAGTAAAGCCTTTATCCTACACATTATCTACCCTTTAACGCACCGCCACAATGCAGCGGAAGCGCGAGGAGCTGCATTGTGTCCAATACGGTGTTCTTTGTTTCGGCCCATGAAGCGGCCAAGCGTGATTCTCTGTGACTGTGCAAGAAGCTGAGGAAATTGCCTCAAATGTAGCTGATACATAAAGGAACAATCTTAATTAAAATGAAAATCTACTCCCTCAAGGCATGCATGCTTTATTCACACTTTTCTTTACAAAATGAAAATTAATTGTGGAAAACACCAACAAATTTTCAGTTAAATTTCACACTTTTACTTAATTATCCTTTTACTTGAAAATTTTATTTCACTTTTTATTTGAGAATTCAGCCTAAAAATTACATTATTTTTACCCAACCATTAAGCAAATGCTTGAGTTTTTTTTCAGTTTTTTGAAATTTCAATTTTCCATTGTAAATATTGAGCACGAAGTTTTTGGATAAAAAAATAGCTCTTTATAAAATGTGGTTTTAAATCAGAGAGATTTTTCCTAACGAGGCGCCAAGTTCGTTCAATTCGTCAAGTTTCAATTCTAGTTTTGTTCAAGATTTTTTCTACAAAAAATTAATAGATTCCTAAGGTTGAGATAAAAGAAAAAATTACTTAAGAAGGTTGAATTAAAGAAAAAGCAAAGACTAGTTATGGGAAGTGATAGCTAACTTTGTCTATTTAATACACAGTGTCGAGAGCTATGTTTCAAAAAGTCGTAGTGGGTTTCAGTAAAAACAAGAAAAATCAATATTAAGGAAGGAATTTCTTTATTTTTTCAACAAAAATAAAAAAATATTGGGATCAGCAGTGTTTTTTTGAAATTACCAATCAAGAAACAAACAAAATTATTTTCAATTTTTGAATTCCTATGATACTGCACTGAAGCCAATTCATTCGTATAAAATTTAAATTTTTAACTTTGGAAATTTTGCATGATATTTGGAATTACTAAATTTTAAAATATAATTCCAAAAAATCCAAAATTTTATAAAGTAAATTTTAATTCAACTAAGTAAATTATAGTATTTATACAAAAAAAGTCACTTTTTAGTTTCAAAACTATATAAAATCAAATTAAAATTTTGTTCAACCACTTAGGCTGCCATCTCCGTGGCAAGAATCTTGGTTTCTACCACTAGTTGGCGCAAAGTCAACTAAACCAAAATCTCTTCAAGACTAGATTTTCTAAATGCTCTCGTAGGTTTTTAAGGCTTTAAGAATAGGAAGAATAGGATTATTGTGGTGTCATAAAGAAATAAACAGATGAGTCGACAATACATAATTTAATTCCTTAATCAGGACAAAATAAGCAATATAAATCTATAGTAGAAGATTTTATAGGATAAAACAATAATAATACAAATTTTTCCATAAGTAGTTACTTTATAAGTTAATTATGGTTGAGTTAGAGGTCAATAAGAGCAAAACACATAAGTTGTCCGACGTTTCGGGTTCTTTTATTGACTCATTTTCAAGGCTAAAAGGTATAAACCAAACATAAAATAACAAAAAATTACTTGAAAAAATATAACACAAATATCAGAAATCAAATTTGAGTTTAAGCAGAACGACACGTGGCTGGTTGAAACTTGGTCTAATACAGCCAAACGGAAAGATGTCACCTTTCACCTCGATTTTTTCTATATAGGTTAGTATTCCATCTAATAATTTTTAATTTTCATTAAAAAAAATTTTTTTTTTGAATTTCAATAAATTATTTTTTCTAATTTGCTAAAAATTTTTGGTTTTTGATATTTGCGTAAGTAATATTTCTTCAAGTAATTTTTTATTATTTTATATTTTTTAGCCTTGAAAATGGGCCAATAAAAAAACCCGAAACGTCGGAAAATTTATGTATTTGTTCTTATTGACCTCTAATGCCCGATTTCTTCACTTTGAGATGTCTATCGGATAAGTATACTTAACTTTATTAAGTTGTTTGATTGGTTATACTTATAAATTACAATTATACTTATTCGATAGATATCTCAAGGTGAAGAAATCGGGCATAACTCAACCATAATAACTTATATTATGAAAGGTCAACTATATTCTAACAATTGAGGGGCCTAGGAGTAAAAGGGTTCAAGTGCATTTTTAGTAGTTCCGAGATAAATTGCTTTAAAGTTAACTTAAAATTTAAAGTTTCAGGAATATGTTTAGAGAACTATGTTAATAACTTTGTTTTCTTTAAAGGCAAAAAAATATTACAAAGAAAAGAAGAAGAACACTGTTTAGGGATAATATTTTGTACTTAGATTTGCTAGTTTCAAAAAGTGCACTTGAACCCTTTTACTTCTAGGCCCCTCAATTGTAGTTACATACTTCAGTTTAAAAGTTCATTTTCAAAATAAATAAAATTTTAAAGGAGGGGGAAATCCCAAATCAAATTTTCTTTTATGAAGTTTCCTTGGATTTCTTTAGTTTGCATCGGACTTCCATAGATATCCTTGGATTTCCTTTCGAAAAAGCTAAAAAAACCTGAAATAATTCCTAAGATTTCCTAAAATTTCTTAAAATTTGCTAGATTTCTTTGGATTTCCTTAACATTTCTAAAAGTTTCTTAGGATTTCCTAGGATTCTCTAACTATCTCAAATTTCCTATTTCCTCTGATTTGCTAAGATTTCCTAAATTATCTAAGATTGGAAAAGGTTTCTTTGGATTTCCTCAGATTTTCTTTCACTTGAACACCAAATTTCACCAGGGGTTTCTTCCCTGATTTTACAGCTCCGAAAGGATTCAGAAAATAAAAAAAATACATTTGACAGTGAATATCGTTAAAACTCAGCATCATTGTATTAATTGTAAATTCAAATTAATTTACTCACAGTAACAGCAATCGTCATTTTAAATCGGCAAAATCACTGCTTCGCAGGTCTTTTCAAATACTTTAATTGCTTCCAAAAGAAAAACAAAGTAGGTTTTGAAGCAGAACTACGAAATTAATTATACTGCGATACTGTACTCAAGATATCAGGATTATTGAAGAAGGCAGATGAACTTTCAACAAATTATGGTAGACTCAAAAACGACGATTCAGGTCCTGTCCATTTATAACTATGTAGACTGAATTCTAGCACCTAAAACATTAAATTGAAGCAATTAGGCACTTTGGGAACATTTAAAGGATAAAAAGGATTTTTTTCGAAATAAACAGAAATTTCAAGTGCTCCTTGACCCACTTTGTCATGAGCAGCTACAGAATTACATTTCCAATCTGTATTCGATGTTTCAGTTCTGAAACTGAAAGATAAAATTAAATTTGAGATGCAGCTTCCTTGGGCAATGGACAGATATGAAAAAGAATAATTGCAAACCTATGGTAGTTATACCCCAAAAAGAACTGAAAAAATTTTGAATTTACAAATAATTCAAGCAAACATTGTGAATTTAATTAAAATTAAAAACTTTTACAATAAATAATTTAAAAAAATTTCAAAATAAAAGATTTTGGTTTACTATATTTCAAAAGGATTTTGAAATTTATCTAATGGATAAATTCTATCTTAGAGATATCTGATTTTTACTTAGTTTTTGAATTTGATATTTCGTTTAATGCGAATTTGAAATTTGATGCAAACAACTTTATTTGGTGTATATTTAGAATCTAAAATCAAAAAGTAAGCAACAAAGTGAACAAAACTAGTTTAGATATTTATTTTTGTTTATGAGAAAAGTTGGTCGAATCACTGAAAACAACGATAAGAGATGCAATTTCTTCCATATCATAAGTTTAAATTTGACAGGCGTCAATATCCGACTTAAAAATTTTGTAAAAATATATTGTGGATTTTTTTTAATATGTCGAATTGGTTTAGGAAAGTTTTAGGGTAGGTACATTATGGATGGGTGGATGATAATGCTGCGAGCATTAAGTCTATATAACTTGAATTGCGAATTTATTTCTAAGAGTTGGATGTTCGATGATGAGAACTGAAGTATTGCAAAGTTTGATAGCAAAGTTAGTGAAATCCGTGCGGGTAAACACCTTTGGTTCGTATCTTTCACGCAGCGTTTAGTGCAACCAAGGAATTAACCGAAGCAGACGTGGATGATTAGAAATCGTGTCTTTAATCACATTTCAAAATGGAAGGTAGTAAATGTTTGTCTTTGAGATTACAAGTAAAACCACCTACAACCACATGATTTTAATTCGACGTTGCGAAGACTGCAATCGGGTGCGGTTTTTGGAATTTTGAAAATAGAAAAAAAAATGGATTTGTTGATGCGATTTTGATTTGTTGTTGAAAGGAAAATAAATTATACAAAAGGTACCATTAATTGCGAACAGAATAATGGAGTAAGCTCTTAATGCTTAATACGTACGTAACTTAATGTGTTGCGAATGTATCGTGAAGTGAACTGCTGTTTTATTCGTCTCTTACTAATTTCGGCTTTGTTAATAGTTTGAGGATGAAGTTTATGCCTTAATTATTGTTGGGATTTATTAAATTGATCCTCATATAGCGCTCGGCTTGAAAAGAAGGCTTGCCGTCATCAATTATCGTTAGCCAGCAACGTGTTCTTGTCAAATTTTCATAATTAGGTTGCCGGCAATGTGAAGTGCCATTGTGGTAGCTTAACGAAGAGCTAGTTGTTAAAATATTTGCTTTCAATACGAGTCCTTATTACATGGATGATTGTGAATCGTTTTGGCGACGCTAATTATTTCGCACCTCGCTACCAACTAACAATGATAATCTCACAATAATCCATTGCAGTTACAATTTCTATTATTCTCGTACCCTCTCAATAGTTAAAACGTGCCCACGATATAGAATTACATTTTCTATAGATGCTTTTACCAAATTATAATTAGTATTATTTTATAATTAAAATCATAAAACGTTCAAAATTAATTTGATCTCATCGAGGTTTGTTCCAAAATTTACACCATTTTCTCAACCACTCGAACTGTTTCTCTATTTTATTATAAATTATTATGCCGGATTTATTTTTACATCGCACAGTTTTCGAGTTGCTTATCTGCCACTCAATAAGATTAAAAAGGAATAAAATGAAAAATCCAGACTTCATTTGGAGTCAATGTAAAGGATAAAACCGTTTGGAATGAAAAAGTGTTGCATTTACAAACATCAACTTACCAAAATTTAATTTTATATTATTTTTTTAAAGAAAATTTATAAATTGTTCAGCAAATGTTTTATTACAAAACTATTTTTCATTAAATGAATTATTTTATAAGTAAACAATAATGTTGTTATTAATTTTTCTAGAGGATTATTCATTTAAACAAACCGTTTAAGGGGTTGAGAGATTTTCACCCTCAGATTTTCAAAAAATCGAATTTTTTATTTTTGGCTGGATATATTCTTTACACTATTAACACCATTTCAAAATTCAAATTATTTCCACAATTTATAGCAATTAAATTAATATTTGGTTTTAAGAGGCAAACACAATTTGCGTTTTTCTCAAAACTACATTTTTCAAACTGGTGGACAAAATATCTCAGGATCTACTTAACCGATTTTGTTAAAATTTGAACCACATATTCTTTATAATATTATCTAAAGTGTAGCATAGGATTTTTTTAATTGAGTGCAGCATTCATCAGTTATAAATTTTTAAAATTAAAAAATTCGATAGAAATCGGAGTTTTTTTTCAAACAGCTGATATTTCTACAAAAATATTTAAAAAAAATTTTCCCTATGCTACATCTTAGGTATTACCTTTGTGTATAAGAAAAAAAGTCTTACTTGATATCTCATATCTCCATCACTTTTTAATATTTTTTATTCGTTTTTATGTCAAATTATTCATAAAACTACTAGATAAATTTGTAAAATAAAAATTAATTTATATACTTAATAGCTTCGTTAGAAAAAAAATTTACTTTTTATAATACCTATTTTTTCGACCGCCAAGGTGGTGAAACGGAGCCGGACATTTGAACGCTGCCGGTTGAACGCGGCCGTTTGAACGCAGAGCCGGTTGAACGCAGGGACGTTTGAACGCGAGGACGTTTGAACGCAGGGACATTTGAACGCAAGGACGTTTGAACGCAGGGAGATTTGAACGCGAGAAATTATATCCAATTGCACCTACCCCCCTTATTATATTTAAATATTATTATTTTCTCTCAGATTTCTTCGCTCTACGTAAGAGCATAGTGACCACTTATTTTTCTTTAGAAGGGTTCTCTAGGCAGATACCTAGGTGGTTTTCCATTCCTTGCCGAGGGAAGACGGTCAGAATAAAATTTTTACTCCGCGCGGGATCGAACCAGTGATTTCGGTTTAGCAATCGACGCATACAAGTGCCAGGCCGTGACAGTCTTCTTCTTATTATTATTTTAATATTATTATATTTTTATAATTAATTTTTATTTTATTTATTAAAATTATATTTAAATATACTCGTAATAAGGACATTTGAACATGATAAATTGCACCCTCCCCGACTTATGACCGATGCACTTTATTATGACCAAATTAGGGGCCGTCCATTAATTACACAAAAGTTTTGGGAAAGAAGGTCTATTAATTATTATTTAAAATAATAATATTTTTTAATAGTACTTATAGTTAATTACAAAGGCACACTAGCGTATCTAGGGGGGGGGGGGGTAGGAGCGGACCGCCCCGGGCGGCACATTTTTAGGGGCGGCATTTTGCTTCTTTTTGTACAAAAATATTTTTATAAAATTAAAAATTTTTTTTTAAATATTAAAAAAAAATTCTTTTTATAAACAAATATTTAAAATACATATTAAAGGGGGGGTTGGGGGGGGGGGGCAAATTTTAAGACCGCCCCGGGCGGCAAAAGCTCTAGGTACGCCATGGCAAAGGCGTAAGTATGCACATCGCGGGAGGTCACCCTCTTCCTAGTAGCACACTTTGCCGAAGAGGACCGGACTAGGGGGATATTTTTAGTGAGTACAGCGTTTGTCAAAACGGTCCAGAGCGTAGGGGATCCTAATCCTTTTTTTTATTATTTAAAATACTCAATTATAGATTTTTATATATTTCTGCACTTCTTGACGATTGAACTTACACTACGGTTTAGCAACCGACCACTATATCAGTGGTCAACAGTTTATTTCAAGACTAAAATGAAAAATCTGATTTTGAAATATCCAAGTACTTCGTAGGAATGCTTCTATCAAGAGCAAGAGCTCAAAATAAGTATTAGACTTAACTTTTATTTAAATAGTAACAGTTTAAAGCTGGCCACAGACCGGCGTACATGTGTGTCATACATGTACGTCGTACATGTATGACGGTGCGCTGTTGCCCCTAGACTATGATGCTTGGGTGTCAAACATGTAGTTTGATTGTGGACGATGAGAGATGAAAACGAGTAAAATTAAATAATTATAGCAGAAAAGAGCAAAATTTGTCGACAGACCGGCATACATGTATGAACGTTGATGTATGACATACATGAATTCAAGTAAAATAGAAAACTTGTGCGTCGCGCATGTATGTCTCTTTTTTGCCCACACACCGGCGAACATCAACGTTTAACCGGTGTGACGTACATGTATGACACACATGTACGCCGGTCTGTGGCCAGCTTAATTGGCAACATACAAACAGCGGCGGCTGGTCCGAGAAGGCAATAAGGAGGTATAGCCTCTTCTGAATTTATAGAGTAGGTACATATTACTAGGGATCGGATTTTTAGGCATTTGCATGTTTTTTGTTTTGCGTACAGGCACGTAAAATACTTTAAATGGAGAACCTGTTTTGCGCCTTACTGAGTAATCTTATGTAGTTTTTGTTTTGTGTTGCATATAAATGCGCATTTTGAGTTTAAGTGCATATTTTACGGTATATTGCTAGTATTGGTATATATTTTGCATATTGAACAAATTAAATAATACATTTTTGCTTTTGCAAGGATTTTAAACGATTTAAGTTCTTTTTTTTTCATTTTGAAATAATTGTTTTTTAAAATTTTTAAATTATGCAGGGACAACAGAGTTGATTAACATTTTCACCTTTACCGGTCAAAAATAATAGAAAATAAATAAATAAGATATTAAAAAACCGAAGTGAGCCTCATCCTCAAAAAGTTCCACTTCAAAAATATTCCTTGAGACGTCATATTTCTAAATATCTATTGAATTTTATTTTACACTTGTGTATTAAAAATGCCTAATGCAATTTTCAAAAATGAAAAGAATAGGTATTTTATTATTATTTTATTTCTAAGGATGTACGCTCGCTGTAACCACAATTCAACACCAATTAAATTTCTAACAAAAGTAGTTAATTAATTATTTGCACCAATCCAGCATTTTGAGGCATAAAAAAATGTATAGAGCATATTTAAGTGCTTATTTTGAAGCTATTAGAGCATATTTTTAAGTTTTCTATTGCCGATAAATCCGGACTCTACATACTACTATTAAATTTTTAAAGGAAAAAAAACCATAAAATAGATAGATACTCCTTTCACAATGTATATCCAAAAAATTACGCAAAGCAACCCTTAAAGCAATATTTCTAACCTACTTAGGTCCAGTATTTCAGTTGCTTGTGAAACTACGTTCAAGGATTAACTTACGTTTATGGCTACCTGATTGGTCAGATATCAATATAAACGGAGTTTAAACTCGGATCGTAGTTTAAACCACAACTGAAATACCGGCCCTTAGAACATAATATGCAGATGGTTTAACCATCACATAAACTGTAAAGTTTTAACTGATAGTTTTGAGATTACTCCAAAGAAACTTCGTATCAGACACAAAGTCTGTGCAGTATTATCGCAAAAGCCCATAAAGTCTGGGCTTCTCGGGCTTGGAAAATTTTTCTAACTTAAAGAAAAGGCAACTGGAAAACTGAGAGTAGGGGCGTAAAATATTAAAGGCTTGGGTGTCAAACTTGTGTCTCTGCACAGAGTAATCCCCAGTGACTATGCATCGACTAGAAACCAATTAAACAAAACATTTCAATGGATTGAGCGCATAAGAAGAACCCAGTTTTTTATTGTGGCTTTTGAGTGATGTAGTTGAACGTCAGCCTCCTTTGTAAATCCAAATTGCCAAATTATGCCAAAAAACGTTTGCATAGCATAAAGGTACACCATGGATGGAGCTAACGAGCTAACCTTATTGAAAGAGCCAATAGAAGAATTAAATTTTTTTACTTGTAGGTAATTTAATCTCTCAATTAATGTACTCGGGGGCGGTCTTATTTCTACATTCTGGGGAAGGAGGGTTCTCTATTTCTTAAAAATAACCACAATATTGAAAAATAGGTAGATATTTAATAAGGAAATTGTTTTAAAACACTAGAGTACATTGGTTTGGAAAGGGTAGTGGCCTCCAAAGCCTCCTTATGACTGTCCTTGAACGTACAGTCCCGATTTTCCTGACTCTTTCCTGCTTTATTCGTTTTATTTGTTGAATCTTTAATATAAGCTATGTATATTTGTATCCAACTCTCCTTTACCTTTTCCTTCGAGTTTCCAAATTCAAATTTTTTTTTGCATATTTTTCTGTTTACTTGATTTTTTTCTATTAATTAATAATCAATGGGTTTGCCAAGCTCAAATATCTCGAAAAATATTGGTTCACAAGACTTGGAATTCCAACGATTTCCCAGGAATTTCAGTGATTTCAAAGGAATCCAAAGATTTCCCAGTTACATTTCAAAGATTCACAAATAATTCCGAGAAATTCCAATCTAAAGAATTTCAATAATTTCCAAAGAATTCTAGGGTCCATAGTTTAACATACTAAATTTCTCTCAAAAATTATAAAATTAACAAAAATTGAAATATTAACAAGGTGGAACTCGGATGACCGCAGTTCGTAGGCTTCCATATAACTGTTATCTTTAATACAGATTAAAAAATAGATAAAATAAAAATATTATTCTCGTGGATTTTATTTATTAAGAAATATTAAATTAATTTTGTTTCAATACTTCGACGACAGAATAATTTTTTGAAACATCCATGATTTGTAAATAAGCGCTTAAATCCACCCCTGTTGAAATCTTAGCTGAATCCAAATTTCAAATTATAATTTAAGAGCTTTTGCATGGTAAATTCTTTGATGTAAGTAAGGAATGTTACTATCGTTACATTCATTTGTGGTTATTGGAATTTAGGGACGCTAATATAATAAAAATTAATAATAAGTAATTAAAAAGAAAGTAAAGAAAATACATAAAAATTAAGGTGAGCGAGGGTTATTAATTTATCATATCCGATAATAAAAGAATAAAACATCCTTCTTTCTGACAATTACAAGATAATAAACTTGTAAAAACTACTAGTCCCCAGATTTCCCGATATTATTTTCCCTTCTTTCATTGTCTATGCTGGTAATTAGTAAGTCACTGACGATTAACCACGACGGACTCATTCGTCTAACGCTATTATGATTATCCTTGACAGGTCGAAGGAACAAGATTAAGGGCGTTCTTATTAGTTCCATGGCTATCCCTGCTAAGAAAATACCTTTTCAGATGAAGATAAATGCGTGCCATTATTGTAAGGTGGCGTAAAGTAATGTAAATTTGATGATAATTACTTTAATTAGTTTTTGTGTTGTTTCCACTTTAGGATGCGTTTAACTTTTCCAAAAGAAATTCGGGGAACAAATTTTGCTGTTCGCCGTAGTTTTATGGGGTAACGTGAAACGATTGTGGAAGGCATCCTAGGTTTGTTTGAAGGGTTGGTTGCGGCGTTTCTGTTCCCTATATTGAATTTCCGTCGCGGTTAATGACTACTCGTCTGAAGTGGTTAACATATGATTCGAGTGCACACGATGATTACTACGGTTGCTTAAAACGATGAGATTTTTATGTTCTAATAACAAATTTCCGACTAAAAACCGATCGATTTTCATTTAGAACTGCTCCAACTTTTCTTCTTGATTTTTTCCCGCAATATTTATCAAAATATTTGCAATTAATCAGGCGAAGCGCACTCGGCCCGAATTAATACAGTTGTAAGAAAACAAACTCGAAAAACTCATATTTGTTGCGAGTAATTGAAATAATAATAATATCGTCGTCGTCACATGTTGGAAATAATTAATTTACGTTCGAAGAGGAGGACGAGGACGACGACGTCGTCGTCGTCGTGGAACGCGCGGAAAGGAAAGCTCGTGCAAATATTAAAATGTAAAGAAGATTTAAAATAAGCTCGTAGGAGATTTTCCCAATTAAGAAGTTTTCCAACAATTTTTTTCTTCTTGATGCATCAATGAATCCTTAATACGATTGTTGTTTGTTGCTTTGGAGGATTAGAAAAAATGGAAAAGCATTTTTAACTGGCTTAATTAAGTAGGTAAGTCTTAAAAGCGAATTTTATGTGGTGAATTTTTTATGTTATTGGAGTAACCTTAATGCGCAACGAACCAACCAAGAAATCTTTTTTATAATATAATTTAATAATTTCCCCTCGACTCCGCGAACGGCAGCAGTCTGAGATCTTCACCGGAGGGTTATACAAATTCCGTCTCACTTTTCCAAATCAAATGAAGTAGCAAAAAGAGAGACAGAACGGAAAGATTTATGCTAGCGAAGTACATTATCTTGTAGTCTCAGTCGGCTAATTACAGCCTATGATACCACATTAGCCCCCGGGGCGGCGCGGGATGATAACCGGTCCGGATTGGAGATGTATCGCCTCCAGCAAGGCTGAGTGGTTTGCATCCGATCTGAAGACGAAGAACCGCATTCATGCGGTACAACAACGCGTTTCTCGAGTTACTCTAAAGCAAAACCATTTCCATAAGTGAAGCCAAATATATATAGTAGTATAGAACAATTAACTTTCCATTTCAAAATTCCGAATCGATAAGAAAATTTCATCCATCTCGAGAGACTTAAATTCTAAGTACCTATTAGATGAGCAACTATGTCTTGGTTATTCCATTTGAATTTGTAGAGAAATCTCTTGAACGCATTTCTGGACATACATTCTAAATTTATGGTCATTCCCATCTATCCTGTAGACATGCCAGTGATGTAAGAGGAATGTCTTGTGTTATTTGCGGTCATCGAGCTGTTAAAATTCTTAGCTTGAATAGTTGTGTTGTTTATCAGATTACTGCGAGGTTATTTCCTGAAAATTAAACGAAAATCTGTTTGACCAGCGTCTGCGTCGTTTTCAAATTTTCAAACTTTATTAATTAAATGGTAACGTCGGTCGGTTTTTTTGGCGTCGGTCGACCGACGACGCGCAAGATGTCGCATTTTTGTCTCACTTTGTACCTGGCGGCTGCGAAAAGCCACTTTAAATGACAAACGCGAGTGGCTTTTTAAAATTCCTCCCCTTTGTATATACACACACATTTAGCGAGGAGGTTATTAGCGAAACGAAGATGAGAGAATAAAAAAAGAGCGGATTGGGGTGTAAAACAAAAGAGGAGATCAAGGCAAACGCCATCCGGTCGACGTTGATTGCTGCATTACGAGGACACGCAGGAAGGGGGCAATGAGTGCGCTTTAACACCTACTAAAAGAACCTGTTTAAAAATGACGGGGGGACGATTTTAAGAACAACTAAACTAAGAGGGCGCCGCTTGGCGTTAACGAGATTCCATCAATTTCCTTTTATAAACTCGAGCCAATTTTCGTTCGACAACAACAACAACTTATACTGATGATGTCCGTAATGACGACGTGTTTAATATGTTTTTCGAGGAGTAAGTTTACACTAAGTTTATGGGTGGATAATTAATGCGCAGTCGATTTTCCTTAATATACGGTTAGATCGGCAGTAAAGCGCTAGTGTCTGACCACTTCTTAGTTAATTGGAAGGGTTTTACTAGGTCTTCCGAGCTTTAACCGTGTCAGTTGAAACCAAACAGTCGGGTCTAGGTGTCGGCACTAGATCAAAAGCGCAATAAGGGCATTAAAGGGCGGACAGGGGTATCATTAGCTGCCCGCTGGTCGGCTCTAAACGCCGGCCGTTTATCACCGGCCACCTTGACTTGCAATTTGTCATCGCCTCGCTCTCTCTGCAAACACTATGTATATTGCACTGTTTACACGATACACTTTCCATATAAAATCTTGCGAGTTGGTGCCTTCTCGGTACGCAAGCAAGAGAAAGAGAAACAAAGCACGAGAGCACGTAGGGGACCTGCAATGTACATAAAAGTGATATTACATTACCCTACTCAAATGTGTATTAGATTTGGGGGCGCGTGCCAAAAAAACTCGATCTCGTTATGGATTTATAAGTTTAACTTTGTTCCATTTTCCTCCTCCGTCCGCCGAGATTATTTTATTTTCGCCGAAATAAATGTCTCGTACCTAAAATAAACGAGCTCTGGGTACGAAGCCGCAATTTTAGCCTGCTAAGATTACCAGGAGATGACCTAACACTGGCTATAATTTCATTAACCGCCAGATAAATGAGCGAGGCGTAAGTGCCGCAAGATGCTAAAGGCAACAGCCTGCAGACTTGACCAACAGCACTTTACACAATCACACGAATATAATAAGAGAAAACAAGAAATTGCTGCGCGTTTGCTCAAGATGAGTTTTCAAGAAAACTTTAGATGAGATCGCCCAACTCCTTTATTAAATACACAACACTCCGCGTGTTGATGTAGCTAACCTATTAATTGGCCCGATCGATAATCCGCATTTTTATATCCGGCCGAACGAAAAGTTGGAAAATATGAAAAATAAGATTTGAATTCACATAACTTCTAGTGTCACGAATGCAAGAATAAAAAAGTTTCTTCCATTCCCCCTAATATTTTCGATTCGTAAACTCTGACCACAAAACTTATCCACCGGGGCATTTCAATAAACCATTCGTCTACGTCTCCATTTATCATACAACCGAGAAAACGAACCAAAAATCAAAACAAATATGCAGACACTTTCTGCACCCTCGCTTTCCTATTATTGGATTGACGGAAGTCGAAGCGTTCTTTAATGCAGGAAGTGGCCGAACAAAAAAGGATGACCAATGATGTCGCCTTTTTTGCTGTCGTTAAATATCTAAATAAATATTTTTCAAATCGATTTGTTTGCCTTCTTGGGGGAGATGTCACTCCTGATACATTTATTTCTAAACGCTCCATGTTTTTGTGGTAAATCATGAGGCAAATTGAAAGATAATGCGACTCTCTCGCCGCTATTGTAAAAGAAAATTACGCTAAAATGAAAACTGTTCCTTTTTACTGCGCCTACATTCCAACATCAGAACCGGACTAGTTGTATAGAGCATCACGTTCGACTATGCTTCTAAAATTTTTTTCGCGATCTACCTATTAAAATCCTAACATAATAATATAATATTAATATAACAACTGCTGACTCTGAGGTAAGAGTCTAAAACTTTCACATGACCGTCTCCGTGCTTCGGAGGGCACGCAAAGCAGGCGGTCCCCCTGAGTTGATGATTGCAGCCATCAACTATTAAAAAAACAGGGTTACACAGGCATCCCCAATCCGGATTAAGCAACCGTGGGGTCTAAATGCTAAAACTTTCCTTATTTGGAAGAGGCCTACGTTCAGGAGTGGATAAATAACAGGCCGATGAAGATGAATATTTGGAAGAATATTCCAAATCAAATTCCCAGACTTCTCCAGGTTTTCCCTAACAAAGAGTTAAACATTTCCCTGACATTTCGATAAATCCGAAGATAAAAATATAAAAAAAATCTTTTTTAAATTTCAAAATTAAAAAAATTCTATTTTAAAATTAAAAAAAAATTTTAAATTAAATTGTTTTTCTTGACTGATTTTTTAATTTTACTGACTTGGCACTAAAAATAAGAAATTTCCTTGGCAAAATTAGAAAAATTTTAAATTCCTTTGCTTTTCCAGATTTCCTTTTATGACATTTTCTTGGATATTTGTAGATTTCTCCGGATTTCCTAAAATTTCTCCAGATTTTCTAATTTTTTCTTGGATTTTCTTTTGCATTGTTCCTCCTCGGTTTATATCGACCTGTTACCATCATACCATCATATCAAACTTCTATCAAATAAAATATTACAACGAAAACGTTCTTACTTGATTTTATTCTTTGTAAAGTATGAAAAGCGTTAATTGATCGCCGACGAGATACTTCTTGTAAGTGTTGGCCACATAATACATAAACAAAGCGACTCTCTTGACTTCACGCTTCGCCACTGGGTTAACAAATCTAAATAGTTGTAACTAAAGTAACAAGGCAAATTTTTGTACATTAGTTCACTGTCCATCAAGAATTTTGAAAGAGTTCTTGAAATTTCCTGGCGAATGCCTCAAGATTTTTTTTCAAAAAAGTTTTCCTTTACTTTCCTGGAATTTCCTCAAATTTCCCCGGATTTCTTCAGATTTCCCTTGGCTTGTACACCAGATTATCCCAGCGATTCCCCACTCAATTCAAGTGTAATAAATACAACAATACCATTTTTACAATATTCTATAGAAGCCCCACGTTGCATAGTCAATTGAAACACATTTTTCCTGTCCCAATAAATTTATAGAAAATTAAAAAAAATGATTTAGTTATTATGTTTAGCTTTTGCTCAGCTCAGTCGGTCAAGTAGAATACGCACGAGACTCCTTCTCAAATTATCATTAAAGATCAAATTTTGTGTTGACAAATAAAACTTTTATGAAACCAATTTTAATTTAAATTGAATAGAAAGTTAAATTATCATAAGCAAACACAGTTTCTTCAGATCCATTGGGCGAAACCGGGTATCCAACTAGTGTGATCATAAAATTAAAAAACAATGTATATTAAGAAATTAATAATTTATACGTCAGTTTACGAATTTTCTATTCTCAAATTAAAAAATGTTCATATTCACTGAATTTTTTCAGTTAATGTTATGTAAGAAGAATCAAAATGAAATTTAGTATTTTGGAGAAGTCATAATTGCAAGGTTGAACTTTTTGGTAGATTTTTGTGATTTAAAAACACCCTTAGAACTAATTTGATTCCAAATAAATAAAGATTTCACAAAATTTTACAAAAATAACAAATCTAAATAATTAAGTTATAGCCAAATTTCATCATAATCAAACTTCACGCTTCAGAGTAAATAGAACTATGTACTATGTATGTATGTACAATTACTATTGTACCTCTTCAATTTACAAAATGTAGGTGTCAATCCGGGGGGTCTGGGGGGCATGGAATGCCCTCCAGTGCATCCTAAGCCAAATACCTCATTGGTAAATATTTCTCTATTGAATCTACGTCAATTCGAGGTATTTGGTAAAGAATGCACTGGAGGGCATTCTATGCCCCCCAGATTGACACCTACATTTTGAATTTAAAGAACACTGGGGACATACAAAGGCTAACGAAAATATTCGAACCCTCCTATGTTAACAATGTAAATTGCACATTTTGAAACCTTTTTTGACATATAAAAATCGCTTTTACAGGAAATATTATTAAACCTTTTTTGTTAAACATTTCAGTGTCTTCAATTTTGTACCTATACATTTTAAAATTTTGTCGCCCCGTTTTTGACTGGCTCTACATCGTTTACTCAATTCAATTCTAATAAAATCAAAAGAAAATTAATACAAATTTAGGTATTCGTAGCAAAATATTGCTGAAATATCCGAGTATAAGCAATCGCGATGAATTTAAAGTAAATATAAAATAAAATTGATACGGCTACATATGGGCGATTTATCTTTTAAAGTTTATATATTTTTTATATTTAAAACAAAATTTTCTTTTGGATTTGAATTAACAGGAGAGATAAATAGCAATATAATCTTTTTAATCCATCAAACATTAATTGGAAGCTCGTTAATCTATTCACGACCGAACCAATAATGGCTCATTTGTCTTCCGTTATAGGGTATATTACAACAATATAGTATTGGTAAATGTGATTACATAACTTTAAGCTTATAATAAACGCAAAGAGATAACTTCAATGGTAGTTTGTGGTTTAAAACCACTTCACTACATCAGATGGTTTCATTATTTTAATGATATTGCTAAATTTAGTACTATGTCATAATATCTACCGGCGTGTAAAATTAATAGCAGGTAAAACTTAACATATTATAACATATAAAAGCGCCCACGTCGCGAAGACCGTTTTGAGTAGATGAAAAGTATTTAATTTGGATGATTATAGTTGGTCGAACATAGGAAAAAATTATTTTGGAATAATTGATAACTTACGGCTGCATGAAAATGTAATTTGTTAAAGAGCGGTCGTCGTCGGAAAAGTTTGGTGCCAGTCCATCCCTGTCCAACACTAAATCGTTCATAGGATTCTATCAATCGCGAATGATTCGTGTTCGATAAGAAAGAATTCAAGAGCGAGCCAGGAGAGAAATAAAGAAGAATTGGCGTCGTAAATCAGGGGACGCTACGCTTGTTTGTTGTTTGTGCGTGCTCCTTGTGACATCCTACGAGTTTTTCTAATCATGTACATTGCGTGTTATCAGCTTTCTCATAATGTTCTCGTGGAAGATAATCAAGAGGAGACAGTAACTCGTAACGATACGATCGATTACATTGTCCACACACACTCATTCCAATTTGTCAAATTAGAAACAAAGAAAGCATAATTCTGCTTCCAGAAGGTTTGGTATGCATGTTTCTTTATCAAAAGTATCGACACGACTTTTCCAGGAATATGTGGGGCAGTACACGTACGACTACACTCATTTTCCCTACGATAAGGAGCTTTATCGGCCTGTTATCACGGTCTGGGGTCACGTGTGTGTTAAGAGATTGCGGCCCCAGTGTCGTTATTTCATGCAAATCAGAATACAATTGGGTTCTCTGGTCAGCTGTATTGAGCACGGATGCTGATGCTGGGCTAATCAAACAGGACGGCGAAATTCGAAATCGATTTGTCAGTACCTACTAATTAAAAGATGTTAGTCAAAAGACATTCCACCTCATGGTGATCTTTGATCGTGTTAAAATTTTCTAAAAGAGCGATTTCAATTTTAATGTCAACTCCTTTTACATCAAACATGACAAACTTTCGGTACTTGCGAAGTTTATAAGTTGGGCATATAGAATTTCACAGAGAATTATTTCGAGGCACATGCAGACGTCTGAAGTAATAGATTAAGAAATAAGAACAGTCACGTAAAATGTTTGATGAGAATACTTTCGGGCGCTCCTGCGAGGGGATCGTAATTTTCTACATAAAATTATTTCGGCAAAGAATAGAAAATGTGTTGGTTGCAAAATTTATTATTAATATTAGAAAATTGCTTAGAGAATTCTAATCTCAATTTGAAATTTGTCTTGCGACAGTTTGCGTTGTCGTTAGTAAGTAACATTCAATTTTACCATTTTGCGTCCCTTCATTTTTGTGGGGGTGAGACGATCTGTCGCGTACTAACCTTACATTATTCATGAAAACTGTATAGCGTACTTCGCATTTATATCTCATAAGAACTCCTCTTTATGCAGTGGTAATACAGGAAGGATATCACTATCAATCATGTGTGAGAAGAGAGCTCCCCGATCATCCCCCTGCCCAGCTTCCATTCGGATTTCTCTTATTTTATTTCATTTTTTTTGGTTGGTATTATTTTAATTGCATTTGACCTGGTGTTTTTTGCAGTGTTTGTATTCAGGATTCTTTCAACATAAATCCTGGGGTAAGTGATCGGTTAGCACGAACCCCAGTTCAGGGATTTTTCTGCCCTGAACGCCGTGACGCCAATCTCTTTCTCAGATTTATGAATGTAATCGCTAGAGTAACAAGTAAGAATCCTGCAAATTCTGCACGACTACTTTAGGGACGCCAGTTTACTTTTCTAAACTTTTTCTGCAATCAAATTTTAATTTTAAAAGATTTTTTCATCAAATAACACCGCAAAATTTTAAGTATCCCACGCCAAATATTTATTTATACCAAATTCATTCCCAAGCGTAATTCCTGTTGTGCACCAGCTATACATATTTTGTTAGTTGGTATTTAATATTGCAAGTAGATACCTATAGCATGCAAGAAAGAATTTTACTAAAAACAGGTTGAAATGTAGATACGAGAGGAAAAAGTTTCTCGTTTAAAAGAAGAAAAAGTAAGTTAGTAAACCCAGTGGTCGGGGCGTGGAATACATGTAGAAAACTGGAAGGGTTGCAAGGCTTGCGCTTTCTACATTTTAACTTGAAAATTTACGAATCGGACTTTTCCAGAATCTAACAAATTGGCGCACGCTGATGTACATATTTTTTCAAAAATTTAAATTATTACAAGTTTTTCACGAAAATCTATAAAATTACTTGTGGAGTTTGGGGTGCATGAATTATCCATAATATCCCTAATATATTTTTACATATTTTTGTAATATTAAATTTGTTCATTTTTAGTTAAAATTTTGCTAATCAACGATTTTCGAAGATTTTTTGATTTTATTGTCAAGAAAGGGTAGGATTTTATGATAAAAATAATATTTAATAAAATTAGCTGTGTAAACTAAAGCATTTCATTACTGTGATTTAGTTGTAATTAACTGAGTTTCAGCAAAATTGCTCGAATTTAAATTTTTTTAGTTTTTATTATAAAATTTTTAATAATGAAAATTGTGAATTTTCTAGTTTTTCTCTTTTATATGTTAAGAGCAACTACATGGGAAAACCAGGACTTTTGTTTTGTTTCCTAATTTTGAATTTTGATACTTTTTGCGAATAAATTGTGTCATATTTAGGACAAAATTAGATTTTTTAGTAAGATTGAGTTTTGATTATCAATAATTGTAATTGGAGATTGCAAAACTAATTTTTCCATTAGATAATTGGAATGGTAATTATAATTCAGATGGTAGAAATTAGAAAGATTAAAATTAAAATCAAGGCAGCTTAAAGTTAAACTGAAGTTGATACCTGTGCATATGGATGCGCTTATCTTTTGAAGTTAACTTTCCAGTTAACAATAATAAACTTTATTTTAACATTAAATTGGATTTGAATTTTATGAAGAGAGAAAAATAAGTGGAAATTGAATTTTAAAAATTGTTTTTTTCAAAAATTCATTTATATTTTAGAGGCTTGTTAATTGGATTGGATTTTTAAAGTTAACCAAGCAAACATTTTGAAGATTTGTGTTTTCGGAGAAACAATTTTTGAAAATTTGGAGCCTGGAAAAATTCATTTCAATTTTGACAGATAGGCCACAATAAGCGCCGTTTCTCTATATAATTCATTGATATTAAATATTAAACGGAAAATCGGAGAAAAATTTAATTTTTTTTTAAATTCTGGAATAAATAAAAAATTATAAGAAGGTTCTCGCGGGCTAGGTTTGCAATAAAAGCTCAATTAAAAGCTTTAACAGCAAACTAGGTTTTTAAGGGGGTATTCTAGTCTAGAGGCATGCATTTTCGGGCGGTTTTTGAAGCTCTGTACAAACGAAACAAAATTTATTTTTACTAACCATTTTTTTATTATTTGTTTATTGATATTTTAACCTTTTACAAAAAAGGGCTGGGACAAAAATTGACTACTGATGTAGACGAAAAAAGACGACAAAAATAGTGCAACAATTTTTGGAAGCGCAGATGACCTTGAGAATTGCATTTGAAAGTCAAATTTATTGTTATTTATTTATTCATTATTTGTATATAATTTCAAAGCCCTTCTACTTCTTTTTGCTCTCACATTGGAATACCTTACTTTCTCGTGTGTGAAACTCTTCAAATTATGTACAAATAATAAATAAATAAACAAATAAATATAAATAAAAAAAATTTGACTTTCAAATGCAATTCTCAAGGTCACAAACACAAAAAAAATTTTTGTTTTATATTGAACTTTCCGTTCCGGACGGGCTGGGACATATATGTCCCAGCATGGAATGTTGCATAAGTTACATGAGAAACAAATTGATTCATGCACAAATTTTGTTCATAAAACATGGTCAATTTCACTGTAAATTACGCGTCCTTAAAAGGTTAAGATTACATAAAAAATTAACTGAAAATAAAAACTCAAAATTCACAAAGTTATGAGCTGGCAAAGTGGGAGGTCCAAAAAATACTGGTGTGCACGATATCTCAAGTTCCAATGTAGCGATTTATTTGAAATTTGGTGGGAACGTTCTTGATACATTCCTCTATCGCATGAACTACGCTCAAGCCAAAATTTTGAATTTTACTATTTTTAAAAAATTCGGATTTGTTAAAAAACATGCAACAAAATTTATTTTTCTTCAAACGGCCGCCATTTTGTGAAAAAATTTTTGTTTTACTTTTCCATAATTCATGCTATAGCGGCATCTATAAAAAACATTCACACCAAATTTCAAATAAATCGGTTCAATACAACTTGAAATATCGTGCACACCAGGATACCCTTTTTTTTGGACCTCCCACTGTGCCAGCTCATAACTTTGTAAATTTAGAGTTTTTTTCTTTGATTAATTTTTTATGTAATCTTAAAATATGAATAAACAAATGATAATAAAATGGATAGTAAAAATATGGTTTGTTTCATTTGTACAGAGCTTTAGACTAGAATACCCCCTTAAGACAAACATATCAAGTCTGCAATACTTAAAAACTGTCCGTATTTTTAACTGGGTAGAAGCAGACCCCCGGTTTTACCATCGTGATTGGTGTTAATTTTTTTGCCCTAAAAATTTTTTTGTGTGAAATTGAATAAATAATAATTTTAGCCGGCTAGTTTCGTACACTTGCTGTGGGCCTCTTCAGGGCCAGGTTACTGTCAAAAGTTAAACAATACATAGGTATAGACTCTGGTTGTTATCGAAATTTCAAATGTCCATCTCCTTTTTGATGTGATTATTTTTAGCAGTTGCTAAAGCGACTTTTTGGCTTTTGTGTTTTATCTCTGTCGGATCAAATAATAATAAGCCGTATATTTTTGAGCTAATTTTCTAGGAAAGATTTTTTTTTAATTATCTTAAATAAATTCTTTGCCTAAATATTCCTTCATTTTCTTAAGTTTCCCATTTCCTATTTCTGGGAAGATATACCATCGGCTGTTATTGAATTGCTTTCGAATTAACTAATAAAATTATTTCTAGAGATCTAAAATTTCGGGTAACAAACCCAAGTTTGCTTTCTGCAGGAAAATTTCTAGTTTCTGAAAATGGAAAATTCTAGGGTTTTTTAATTTTAAAATCTTATCCAACTTATGCAATAGGTAAGTACGGTTGTCCAAAACGCAAAATTAAGTTATACTTGTGTACGAAAATAAAAATTCGTCAGCTTATAGTCTGTAGAAGATATTTAAATTCTAGATTATTAAACTACACAAATAAAAAAAGAATATGTCCGGCAATAAATAATAATTCTTGAATTCTTCGTTATCTTTTATTGAAGAGGGTAAAGCAGCCTATTTGAAAAATTCAATGCCAGAATTCTTCGAAGGAAAAATTATGTAGGTACACTTGATATTGTTTTCAGTTTGATTCTGATTTATTTTACGGTAAAACAGCGGTGACATGACAAACTTTCTATACCAACCATATTATATACGTATTAGATTAACTTAATATTTTTCCGCGTGGTGGCGTTTGCTCAGTATAAATCGAAAATGGTACATTCATCAAGCATTAAATTATTAAAAAATCAGATTATCTTTAATCGCATTTTGATGTGTGATGATCCTGCTATCCACCCACAGGTCTCAAACAAGCAAGTTCAGTTCCCTGCAACCAATCTTTTCGAAAAGTCTATCTTTAATCTTTAAAAAAATGTTTGTTTGCTAAAAATTTTAAAGTTTAGGTCCCAATAAGGTTCAAATAAGAAGTAAATATGCTATTAAATTCCTGGTAGTGATTTAAGTCTTTTGAATAATTTTGCAAATTTTTGTTAAATCCGCAACAAATTTATGTTTAATTTGCACAATATTCAATTAACCATGAATATTATGAAGCAAATATTTTAGCTATATCTTTTATGTAGAAATTCTCCGCATATAGGATGAAAGTTTTCATAAGCTTCGTTTGGTTTGCATGATGGAATTTGACTTATTGGATCTTGTGTTAACAATGCTAAGCTGAAAGGGTTGGGCAGCGTCAGATGCGACTTGGACAGAATCTATTAAGAGGATTAAGGCTCCGATGAAGCCATCGTCCGCTTTGCTCTTTCTACATGTATGCCAAAGAGTCGAGGCTTCTTCATTATCTGCGGTTCTATAGTGTTTTTGGTTCTGTTTTAGCTTACCCTCTTATTGAGAACAAGAGAATCTCACAAAGATACAGCTGTAATAATAGCGCACTTAAACGTTTGCCTAATCAAGTATATGAAATGGAGAGATTCTCCTGCTGGATGGGACGGTCCGCCGAATTTCATTAAGATTTCCAATACATAAAGCTTTATCCTAATGAAAAAAATATTTCCATCACGTGTGTTTTCATGTGATAGTTCACGTTTGGCACGACAGTAACCCAGTTTTCGGATTGTTATAAATTTTTACAAGTGTTTACAGTTTTGAAAGTTAAAATCAAAGTTTTAGTTTTGTCGATAATAAAAAAAAGCTTGTCGGAAAGTTGCGAAACAAATTTTTTAACACCGGCGAACGTTGCCCTAATGTAAGAAGTAAGAGAATAATTTGGCGAGATTAATTTGAGATTTTCGAAATTAAGGAATAATTGCGTAAGGACATGGAAATTAAAAATAATATCGAATGTATAATATGATAGTGGTGTAGAAAATAATTTGTGTACTGCAAGTGCACTCTTTATCTCTCTCTGCGACCTTTTCGAATCAATAGCCTGCTTGGCCCGGTGGTCCTTGTTGCTTAGCGGGCGGGCCGCTCCTGCGTCCACCCCAAGATCTCTCCAGGAGCCGCAAAGCGTTTTCGACGCCGGCAGCGACTAGACGTGCCAGAACCACCCCTCAAGTTTACTCGGAAGCTTTCGGTGTCGTCCGTCGCGACGCGCTCCTTTTACAGCAAGACCACGACGTCGAAGTCCAAGTCCGGCGTCCAAAGGTCCACGTTAAAAGGCGCTGCTATTGAGACGATGTCCCATCTCTTCAGGTAGGACTATTGTTTGTCCCGTAACTTTGTTTCTAGTTGTTTGATAGTTGATAAAACTTTTGTAATAGTTTAAAGTTGGCCTTAAAAATTTGTTACCAAAACTTTTTCCTGTTGTTCGTTTTGGGTCAGTCAATATGGTTACCAACATAAAACTGGGCATTCCCAAGTTATGACAGTTTAAAAAGTCTTTTCTAAAGTTTAGCACCGCCTCACTTAAACTTATTCATGCTTCCTTCCCCTCTTTTGGTAATCTACTTCTGCGCACCCAATAATGCAGTGGACTCGTGGTACCATCACCATTAAATGTAATCAGTACCGGTTTTTCATTACTCTCAGAAAAATTATGCCGAGGCGTTTCTTATAATTCAAAAGCTCCGTCTTAAATAATTTTAAATTAACCGACGGAAGGGTTCGGTTGCAATTCGTGCTGCTAATTTTAATCTGTGACATCTGCAATCCCCCATCAAGAGTATGGTAATAGCGCTCTTTGTCGTATAATGAAGAAGGTGAAGCAAAACGGTTTTCGAATCCCGATTGACTTAGAGTAGTGCGACTCCATGCGATCCTCTTTGATGAATTTTATGCGTTTACGGTTGATCTTCGACATATTACATCCTAGTGCTTCGGATTTTAATGGCATCTGGGAAATTAAACGACATAAACATCATTGCATGTCGCGTGTAGTAAACACATGCCAATTTCCTTTGGATAGAGCAAATTTCGCTCTCCGCCATCGACATAAATACATTTTTGTCACATTCACTTGCTGATGATGCCGACTTTTTAAATTAAGTTAAAAGTGTTTTTATATAAAAGCCATTTGACGAAGTGCATTTAATTGTTCTCTAATTATCGAGTTAGCTAGGGTTTAAATCGCGTTTATATAAAATAGTGTTTCGGAGAGCGCGCGATCTCGTTAGTTGTATTATTTACCGGGTTACCGGGAGTTAATTTGTATCAATTATACGTCTCTCCAAGACGCCGCTACGTTTTTCTCAGGCGTCTCGGTGCGGTTTCGTCATTTTGCTAGCCGCGCTAATGTAATTGATTTACATCGCGAAAATAAATCGGTTCGTTTTGTTTTTATCCTCGTAAAGGTGAGAAGACACCCCAAGTAGTGTCCTGATGCGACTCCTGTGACTTTGTTTTCTTTGCTTGCCGTTTGAGAGTAGTAATTTCTTCGCAAATCTGGCACAAAACTAGAGTTATAACCTGGCATCGACATTTATTTTCTACGTTGGCTGATTTTCGTTTTCCAAGAGAACCGTCGGTTCTTCGAGTCGACGGCGTCAACAACGATATTTTATAAGCGCACTCGGCGCTCACTCAGAGGTAAATTTTTATAAATGTTGCACGCTTTTTGAATTATGAATTGTTTTCGTATTAATTTATGTTATCGAAAAACTACGTATATCTTACGTAGTCGGTGATGTGTCACGCTTGTTGATGCGTAAGTCGTAAGACATGTCAAAATAAAATAAATCGTGCGTTTTGTTTGAACCGCCGGCAGGAATTGTGCTCCTTCCTATATGGGCATTATTCGCAGGATGCACGCACCATATGTTTGATCAACTCGCTGCTACTAATATGACATGCGATGCTTTATCACTCCTTTCTTGATTACATTTTGTTGTTTTTCATCAGTGACAAAATTCGCTTCGTTGATTATAAATGTTTATAAATCCAATTAATAATTGGGCATTATTGTCTCTTCGCTTTTACCCAATTTTACCAAACGCCGCTCTTATTAGTAAAATTATTTTCCGCATAATTTAATCAAACTGAAAGTTTTTTCTATGAGCCATAATGTGTTTTCCTACAAACTTTTCTCCTCTTTTTTTTATTAAAAAAACAGTTTCCTCCTGTACCATAAAATTTTCTAAATTATCTACCACTGCTTTATTTCTCGTAACTTTATTTCAATAAAATAGATTTTCCTACCAAATTATACAATTTTATTTAAAGTTTCCTTAATAGATCGTGTAATCATAGGGGAACAAGCGATTAAAAAATAATTGTTGAATAGGAAGAAATAATGATGATTTGATGAAACCTTAAATAGAATTTTTACTCAGAATTTTATTTTCTTGACTTGACTTCTTACCAACTGACCAAAAATATTTTACCATAAAAAAAAACGACTCTCGTCCCATTTCGTGGCATCAAGTTATGAAATTCTCTTTGAGATTTGATTCCGGAATTTCACATTGTAACTCGCATTCACACCAAGCCACGGTTGTGAACATGAAATATATTAACTTTTATATTAGCTGAAGCCAATTTAACACAAAAAATTAATTTGCAATTTTTTTAGTTTTACTCCGCAATTAATAAACAAATTCAAATACATACATCCTTAGTAAGCGGTAGGGACCAATTGGAGAGCCAGCTTTTTGACTGTAAACTTTCTTTTTGTGTAAATTTTTTCCGAATTTTGACATTAAGAAAATTAATAGTGAAAGACTTCTCTGGCAGGCAAACCAATTACAAAGTATGTGCATAAACCTTTTTAGTTTGAGTTTAGTCTGTTCCTGTCCGTTTTTCATAGCCAAATTAAAAGATTGTAGAAAAAAATTAAGATTCTATTTTCTATAAGTTACAATACATTATAATTATATAAATGCTTCAAGTTCTTAATTGTGGAAATTGTGGAAATGTGGAGTATGGTAATGATAAACAGAAGTTAACATTAGTATGCAACCACTGGGGTTTTTAAAATTAAATTCCTAATTTTGGTTGGCTTCTTTTATCGTGTTTTTAACGTTATATGGTTGAAAGAACATGTAATATACAGGTATAGTACTTAGTTTTTTATGCAACGAATTAAACACGTATATTTTTGCCGTACATGTTTTATTAAGAGTAACACGTTAAAAACACGTTGAATTAACGTATATCTAAGTTTTAACTTAGAAATATTGTTTTACTTTGGCGGCTTCTCAGAATTTTTCCTTTTGCAAAAGTATGGTTTCTTGGGTAAAAAGGAGAAAACTACTTTAATTTGATGATATATTGGTTTCGGGCAACCCTAATTATTCGATGGGTTACTTGCTAACATTTGTTTCACTAAAATTCTTCTTAAACTAATAATAACTAATAATAAAATTAAAATAGAATTACAGAATTTTTATGAAATTTGCGAAAATCCCCCTCACCACCTATGTGGTGCAACGACCAGTGACTTTCTAAATTTTATTTCAGTTATATTAAATGAAAATGTAAAAATTACTATTTTAATTTCTGGTTACCCAACCAACAAGTTGCCCGATGCGCTGACTGAAAAGTTATTTCCCGTTTTGCTTTTAATTTGCAACCATAATATAATTTTATTTTCGGTTCTGTTTCTGATTTTACATTTAAACCAAATTTCATATTTTTAAAACCTCATCTGAGGATTATTTACATATTTATGGTCCTGTGCAAACAAAAGATGTAACGAAATTTCGTTAACAAAATAAAATATGACATGTAACGTGAACATTTTAAAAATATGTTAACGATTTAAAATAATGAAAATTCATCGTTCTTTCCTAGGGCAAGAAATCTTCTTGTACGTGTGAATAAATACGTTAATGTAGCTTATTTGAGTTGCAAATTTTCTGAATCTGTAAATTTATTTGCGGGCGTGAAGCCAAGATCATTTCCAACAGATTTCCGCCACGATAATGCGATGTTAAAATAAAATAATTTTGTAATAGCCCATTAACGATTTTGTTTAATTGTTTTTTTTGTCCAGTCCGTTCGCAACTAATTTTGTTATTTTACCATTTTTTTTCGCTACTCCTGCGCGATGTGTGTTATTTAAACACTTGAGGAAGGATTTTCGAGATTGTTATTGTAATGTGGGGAATAGAACCGAGTTGTTGTTTTAGATACATGTTGAGATATGTGCCCTGTGGGCAAAAGTCAGGCGTTTCGTATTGCACATTACCTTTATTTACTTGCAATTCAAATAAATTTGCATAATTATTCCAAATTTTATCTTGAAATACTCCACTTTTAGTTAAACAATAGAATACAACAAAAATAAGCCTCCAAGGACCTAATATATACGTGTACATATTATATCCTGGACGAATCAACATTAATCATCTAAAATAATATACAGAAGCTTATACGAAAAATGTTGTACGAAGAAAAATGTTGTACGAAGAAAAATGTTTACGAACCAAAATTACGATCGCAATTCTAAATAAATTTCTAATTATTTAACTAATTAATTATTTCAGGTTTCATTGTTACTTTGAAAGCCCAAAACGGCACTGATGTTTCTGCCACATAACTATTTTAATTAAAAGATTTTATTAGAACTAGCATTTAATGCCCCCCCTCTTTAATATTTTGAATCAAAATTATTAATAGCTCGTTTCCTTTTTTCGTTCTTGAGATATTCAGGAAAACATGAACAACAAGATTTTTTTAAATATTTTTTAGATGATTTCTTAGTAAGGAAATGTTACATTTCCAGTACCAGTACCTCGTTTGTAACTGGTTGTACCTCTTCATTTTCGTTAGCCTCCTAGTGTTTAAATGGTGTGGAACTCGATTACTCGAAATGCAGCCGAAAAGTGGCGTCGTATTGGCCGGTGACAAGACATTCCGGTCGAGAACAGGCTAATACATAACGTGTTTAAGGTTTGGTAGATATTCCGTCGGATATCCGGTTAAAAATTTACAAATTTAATAATTTACAACATTCAAACATAAAATTTGTGGGAAATTCACATTATCAAATCAATAATTTAAAAATAATATTAATCTTAATAAATTAAATAAATATAGTGTATAGTCAATTTATTTAACACATGCATCTGATGTAATCAGTGCTCAGTGCATGTTGTGCACGTGATTGCATTTTGTTGATTGCACCTTCAATCGTAATGTCAAGATAAAGCCTATTCTGTCCGTACTTACAGTTTTTCATTGAAAGTAGATGCATAATATAATTTTCATATTTCGTTTGAATTACCTGTCAAGCTCCTCCGCATAAATCACGTGCAAACTGCATGTGTTAAATGAATAGACTATAGAAACTACATAGAAGATTGTTTACAGCAATTCAGCATTTTGCAAATTTGAGTATCGTGACATTTTATCCAGATGATAATAGATAAAAGCATTTGTATTATTGCAAGGATATACTTGTTATTCACTGATTTAAGCTACTGAAAAATGGACCAATCAGAGATTTTGGATGTATATCTCTAAGAATTCTTTTATTAAAATGAAGAAAGAAATCTTACTAATAATTAATATATAGAAAAACAACATGTTTTCTGTTTGTCATTCTTTCCGTAACGCTTTTCCGATCGATTAATGTTAAGTTATTTGCATAAAAACTTTAAAAAGTTAAGATGACCAGTGCGGCCTTTAGGCCGCACAACTATGGCTATTCAGTTATGCATATTGTAATCGGGACAAAGAGGGGCCCCGGACCGGAGCATTTTAATATAACTTCTAATACAACTGGGAAAGCAAAACCATCTTGAGATGCCTTTAAATTTGAACTTACTCAAATAATTAATTAGAATTTTCCAATAATCCAAATATTAAATTTAATCTTTCCAATCTTCAAAATTTCAACAAATTACTTATCATCCGAATATTTAAAATCTTAAAATCTTAAAAAATTAATATCATAATAATTAAACTCACTTTATTTGCAAAATACAAAATCTTACACGAAATCGCAATATAAATCAAAAGTAAGGGGACAAAATTGGTTTCTAACGCCTCCCTGAGGCCATCTTGGCAGGAAAAGACAGCACTGATCAGCCTAGGATCCAATTTTTACAGAATATAAATCATATTTCAACCAATCGATTTTCAAACCAATCAAGGTGCACACAAATTAAGTTACGAGTCAATTTGTGAGTTGTATCTATGAAAGTTTCAGAAGTAAGTTAGAGAATTATTCAGTTGTTCAGTTGTTAAATAGTTTGTAGCTAGTAAGTATGAATTATATATTTGATACCCTAGCAAGGTTTAACTGAGTTAACAACCACATTTCTATAAAATTTTATAAATGCAAAAATCCACTAGTTTGCTCCGAAAGTAAGATAATCCAACCGCGCGCGTCAGTATATTTGCTCCGGAGTGGATAAACGGAATGGATACAAACGAAAATTAAAGAGGTTCAAATTGAATATGAATAATTGATGTTTACGATCAAGAATTTTGAGTTTCAGATAAAATTAAGTAGTACAGAAATATTTCAAAAGTCCACTTTTTGTTTTTTTTTTGGAAAATAATAATTAGCTACACTTGGAGTTGAATAAATTTGCAATAAGTATTTATTTCAAGGAAGGAAAGTCATATTTTCGGTCCACTCTTCCACTCGTGGAAGAAAAATAATGTTACGTGGTTCGGCTAAAGCAAATGCAAATTTAATTAAACGTGCTGGGTATTGATTCACTCCGTATACATTTGTTAGTATATCCAATAAGACTACACAAGGATATGCATTTTATTGGCCATCATCTGAAGCAGCAGATGTCAAGTTTATTATTTTACGAAAACGTCTGAATACTTGGAGCTATGAAAAAGATATAAAATTGTTATTAATATATTACGACAAAATCAAAATTTTGAGTTGCGAGGAGCGCAATTTTTTGCCGCTAATCCAAAATTAATCATTTTATTACGTTTGGTCGTTTCGTCCCTATTACCATCGATAAATAAGATAAGAGTGCTTAAGAAAGCAATAGGAAAAGCATTTATGAGAAATAAATTTTATTGGCCGTAGGAAAATGATTAAGTTATTTTTCGAGCGGCCGCAAATAAAAAAGCGCCGTGCTAATTTTGAAAATTGAATAAGAAGGGTGTAATTACGGAAAACCTTTATTAATTATGTGGCTAGACTAGAAAATAAGGGTAGAAAATTCATATTATAAAATTCAGTGTTAGTTTTTGAGACGCTTCAATTGTAAGACTAGAAACTTTGTAGACTGCACATTACGACAACTTCAACAAAAGTTTAAAATTAGTGAATAATGTAAAATTTAAAGTAGAAAAATTTTTTTTCTCAGGTTGATAAATTGAATTATAATTAAGGCGTGTAACTAGTGGGTATAACATATATATTGCATTCATTATATTGGAGATGTAACGAGAAGGAAAGAAGATTCTTGATTTTCGCTAATGAGTGTTTAATAATTGGGCTTGTGGGTACGAGAAGGTCCTAGGACGAGATATAAATAACGGGTAGGATAATAGCATTCATATTCCACCGATCTGATCCTAATGATCCGTGTTCAACATATTGTGTGAAAGGTATGTGGATGTTAGTTGAAGTTGTAAGGGATTACGTTTACCCTTAGGGTTGTACTGTGTTATAGAACTTTGCGAGCATTTTCCTTAATTTTGTCATTAATAAAAGAGAAATTTTATTATCTCTCGCATTTAAATTTGAAATGAACGAAACGATAGCATCTTTTTATTAATTTCGTTAAAGAAATGGCAATATCGTTTGTGTCGTCATTGTTGTGTGTTTAAATAGGAAGCACTTATATTAAGCGGGTCTAAGGTATTTAGCAATATTCAGTATCGCGACAGTAGCGTATAATGTGCAGTGTTTGCGGGTTAATTAGACATTTGGAGGGTACGAAAGGGGGGGGACCTGGTACTGGGTATCACCGATATTGGCGCTATGCAGCACGGTTTCATGTGCGTTATGTTTGCCAGCCGCGCATTAAGCCAAGCAGTGGTTTAAAATGAGGGTGGAAAAGATCAATTAACAACAACCCCATCGTCCCCGTCTTACAACCACGGAGACGGCATTAGGATTAAGAACTCACGAAATGAGAAATCCATATGTAGATTATGGAGTCTCAATTCCGCCAGCTAAATTTTATAATAATTAAGCTTCAAAAATTGAAACATTCGCAAAATTTAATTAACCCTCCTCGCGTCCGCCCAAAAAACTACCAACTGCAATTTAAACGATTACGTGTACGATTGCAAACATGCCCGAATTTTAAATTCAAACAAAATCATTTTATAATTTATTATTAACCGACCTTTTTTCGGCGTCGTTATTGCTAACATAAGCGTAATGAGGGAGCAATGAAAATTCGAACCATAAAGATGCGATATCTCAATGGCCTTATCTAATTTATTTTGGTGCAAAAGTTAATATAAATGTTTTAAGTTTTCCTGCGTGTTTTCTAGCAATTAAATAATTATTGAGTCACATAATTAATGTCATCAAATTATTGTCGTTCCGTCGGCAATAAATTAGTCCGATTTGCTTTGTGAGCCACAAAAATTTCGTGAAAGACCCCCGTATTGTTTCAAAGTACCCGAAACTTTATTAAACTATTAAAACTTTTTGTAATAACCGAGACATTTCAATTTGGTGAAATTTTAAAACTAAATTCACACTTAAAAACTATGGCATTTGCTGTTGGAAAACTTTGTTGTAATCAAACAGCAAATAAAACGATAAAATTAACATTTTCGTCCTTATTTTGAAAAAAGGACTGTCGTTGCGGTCGAGTACTGCAAATTTGATTTTATTGCATTTTTAACCCTTCATGCTCATATAAAAAAACTTTTATTTTGAATTTTTAAAATATTAACGAGCCAACTTTTCAAATTTAGCAATAATTTTATAAATTATGCTATAATTTAGTCATTATATCGATTTTAAAGTTATCAAGCTAACTAACGACAATGAAACGATCAAGATCATTACATATACAGCTACTTTAAATTAGAGTTATTTAGATAATTTTGTTATTAGAATAAGGGTTTGTAAAATTAGTCAATTTGGTCATATTTTATGATTATAAACTGTAGTTAAAGGAAGAGAAGGGCGTAAAGAGTTGCTTTAGGGCGCAGTGTGGCGCTGTATACTAGGTTGGCGGGTGACGGACAGGCTGAAGGACGGGTTATGAAGCCCACCACAAACCACATCAGAGCTCCTTCTGTTTGCTAGCATCGAGTGTGCTTCTGGGTGAAGCACACAAGGCGTACTTTAAGGGATGAATTCATGAAAATTAGACAATTTAAGTGAAAACTATGAAAACTTCAAACTATTTTAGCTGGAAATTAAATTTTTTCTTTTATACAAAATACACAGCTCGGCGTAAACGCTCGTCGGATTCTTAAATATTTTATTGTTCCCATCAATTTCTTATAAACGCAAACGATTAGATAAGAAAACTATCAAGGAAAATAATATCAAATTAAGTAAAAATATAAAAAGTTTCTCAACTTTCACATTTTATTATTATACTATAATCAACCACTTAAATTATGAATAATAGCAATTTAGAATTTCTTACAATAATCTTCATTACAAAACCAACTTGAAAATCTAAATCAGGAAAATGATTAATTAATTGATTTAATAACAACTTGACGAAAATCGGTAAATCCTTCTGCTTTGGTTGCTTTATTGTAATATATTCAGTACATATCTGTATTCCTGAAAGCTTCATTTGGTATCGACAAATCTGACAATTTATCATTAATCTATTCGTGCGCGTCATTCATCATCAAAAAGGTTTTCAAAATTAAAATTGAAATTTAGAGATAAATAAATTAGAAAAGTAAAAGTTGTCGTTGGTATGGTTGAATTTTCGGATGTATCCTTTGTAGACTGCATTTTAGTAAAGTCCAAGTTTTATTGTGACTACCAGTAGTATTAAATCATTAAAGCATATCCGATTTGGTTCATTGGTTAACTATTATTAGTAGCTTCTGATTCACGACATAATAGGGGAGCTTTTACATGTAAACACAGAATTGTTGGTATTGTCAGCACTTTCACAAGAAAAATTGGATTTTGTTTATATTTTTTATATTTATACATTAGATTCCATTATTTGGTTTTGGAAACTAGTTATCCGAATTAGGAAATTATCCTGTAAGGAAATCTCACTTTTGATTTGTTTATTCTGTGTAGGTATATTATAATATGTACTCAGCATTGAACGGTATTGACTATTAGAGCAAATATTTGAATTTGATAAAGCCAACCCCGGAGTGGGAAAACACCACCCAAGATTCGATCCCCGAATGGGCCCGTCCGTCGGTGCGGTGACGGGTCGTAAATTAGCTCCAAGGCTGCAATAAACATTCCTAGCATAAATTACCTGCATTTTCGGATTAATTACACACTTCACTAGCAACTCGTGTTCTTAAACTTGCTGTCGGTCGCAAAAGATGTTTCAAGAATCAGAAATTAAGCACGATTCGCTAACAAATCTCACCGAGGCACGAGAAAAAACTTAAAATTTTGCATCGAACCAACCTAATTTGACTATGAAAATGACAAAATAAAAATTTGTTGTTCAACTCTTGCAAGAAGTAATTGGGTCAAAGTTGAAAGAACTACACTTTAGAGAAGTTAACTTTTAAAAAGTCTGGTTTATACTTATATCTTTTAGTTAGGGTGTTTTTAAAACAAAGTAAACTTTCTAAAATTAACTCACTAACTTACAATTTATTTTTGCAACAATTTTATAAACATTTTTCCCAGACACATAAAAACTTTCCACTTGTTTATGTTTTAATTTCTTTATTTATAAAAGTTTTTAGTTCAAATTAGCACACCACCTCAATTGTGGCCGACGCAAAGTTTTTTTTCTTACGACTTTACAATGAAATTCATTGGTTTATATGCAATTAAATCAAATTCATTACCAGTAACTGTTCACTGAATCTATAACCTAGTAACCTAATAAAACAAACTAATTATTATTGGGTTTAACTTGCAATTGCAAGAAATTCAATTATCCTTGCAGTATTTCTATGTATTCTGTTTTCTATTGTATTTTAAAACGCGATTACATGTCAGACTTATAATTTATTAAGTTTTTTGTGAAAAATTGAGATGCAAATTGTTATGTAGTATAGCGAGGATGTGCGCATAAATAATAAATTTCGGAAGTTATAGAAATGTAACAAGTAACGTGGATATCAGTAAACGTATAATTTAGTTTAAATCAATCGCGTCATATATAATTTTATTTCAAGTTGTTAGTGTATTTTTGACTGGCTGAAATATTAAATTGTTATCGCGGTAGTATTAAATTTTAGTTGTGAAAGTTTTAGTTAACCAATCACATCGTCCTCACACATACGATAAATATCCTAGAATTATCGAAGAAAAGTAATACGAGAAAATCCTACAAAATTCATTTCAGCTGTTTGGTCGCACAGTGGGTGATGGTTAAGAAAGGTGAAACACAATCATTTATTTTGCCCGTGCGTGCATATTTTATGGGACATGCTAGAAAAACTTGTATTTTTATAATTTCAAAGGTAAAAATATATTGCATGGTGATATTAGGAGTGAGATTTTTATTATAGCACTTGTAAGTAGGTAAAACACCCGAAAAATACAGAAAGAAAAAATTATTAATCACTTAAGTCTATCACGACATAACATTACACCAAAAACCCTTATCAATCATATGGCATCGTTTTTGGATCGTTGGAACGATAAGGGAGATTTTTGTAAATTATAAGTAAATGTGACTGTAGTCGAAAATGAAATAAACAGATTAACTTATGCGTGCAAGTTTTGACCAGCACGCGTTCTTTCGCCAAATAATTATAAGTCACAATTCGCATTAATTACCTTGTACCTACGATTTTCTCGAACGAACGTTAATTATACGTCATGAAAACCTGGTTACCGTGTAATATAGGGAAAATGACGAAGATAGCTAATAAAATTGTAACCGATTTTCTTTCCGGTTTTGCTCTAAGAGATTTATGGTCTTGTAGAAAATGTGCAGCATTGCAGCGATTCGTTAATAATCTGCCCAGACGTTTATTGTTAAGAATTTATTAATTAAGATGTTAATTTTCCTTCTACATTATAGCATGCCACGAAAATTGTATTTATCCCTTAAATGAACTCACAATATAATAAAACGCTGATTTATCAAATATTAAATTCTAAATTTAATTTTGACTTGGGAAAAATTTGTCCAATTAAATCATTACTTCTCTCCATCCTTCACATTTTTCGAAAAATCACCAAAAACCATTACCATTCATCCAATTCATTTTTTTTTTCAAAAGTTTTTTCAATTTAGAAAAATTGAGATTTTCTAAAAGTTAAACTGATTTTAATAATTCTAAACTTGAAAAATATAATAAATTCCCTGAAAAATTGATTTTTATTAATGTTTAATTAACTTCTTATATTATTGAAGTTTTAATTTATTATAAAATTTAAATGTTGTAGATCCAAACATATTGGGTTTCACAAAGGTATTTAAAAATTTAAGCTAGGATTAAAATTAAAATCATTGTCACAATTTAAATGTATTATTGAAAAATAAGTTATTTTCCTGGATTGAATTTTAAATATCTTTTGTGAAACCCAACATTAACGTTTTTAATTAATTTTATTTTGTTTCATTATACCTATTATTTATTATAAAAAGTTTTTAATGACTTATTTATTATTAAATTATTCAACTATTTTGGCAAAAAGTCCAGATACTTCAAAGTTTTCAGCTTCAGTATTGAAAAACATTGTATGGACCTTCAAGTTTTTAATGTTGAAAGTTAAATTTCAAAACATAATCAAATTTTGTTAAAAGGTTTTTTCTCCAGTTTTTTACCTCCTTTAAGTGCAGTTTACGTTATGCGATTTTGCTTACGATTTTCCATACGATTTCTCTTGTATGACTGGTTTTGGTGGTTTTCTATTCACGATTTCGCTTGCGAGTTCATCTTCAGTTCGAACTGTATAACGTGAACTTCGAAAAATTTGCTTACGGCAACTTGAAAGCAAAATCGTAAACAAAATCGCATAAAGTGCAGTTTACGTTATGCGATATTGCTTACGATTTTCCATACGATTTCTCTTGTATGACTGGTTTTGGTGGTTTTCTATTCACGATTTCGCTTGCGAGTTCATCTTCAGTTCGAACTGTATAACGTGAACTTCGAAAAATTTGCTTACGGCAACTTGGAAGCAAAATCGTAAACAAAATCGTAAACAAAATCGTAAACAAAATCGCATAAAGTGCAGTTTACGTTATGCGATATTGCTTACGATTTTCCATACGATTTCTCTTGTATGACTGGTTTTGGTGGTTTTCTATTCACGATTTCGCTTGCGAGTTCATCTTCAGTTCGAACTGTATAACGTGAACTTCGAAAAATTTGCTTACGGCAACTTGGAAGCAAAATCGTAAACAAAATCGCATAAAGTGCAGTTTACGTTATGCGATATTGCTTACGATTTTCCATACGATTTCTCTTGTATGACTGGCTTTGGTGGTTTTCTATTCACGATTTCGTTTGCGAGTTCATCTTCAGGTCGAACTGTATAACGTGCTTCGAAAAATTTGCTTACGGCAAATTGGAAGCAAAATCGTAAACAAAATCGTAGGCAAAATCACATAACGTAAACTGCACTTTAGATCAGAACAATAGTTTATGAGGTTGTCGGAAAAAAGACGGATTCGAAGTTCTAAAATCCAGGATAATTTAACTTCAGCCATCATGGGCAAAATACCTTCAAGGCAAAAATTGTTTATATTAGTTGGTTTATCCAGAACGCCAACGTAAAGCAATGTCAACGATTTGCTGGACCAATCAGTACCGTGAATTATTGGCATTGCATAAACCAGCGTTTAAACTATTTATTATATTAACACATTCGGGATAAGCTTATGAATATTAGAATACAAAGACAGGGTGCATTGGAGCAGCTGTACTCAACGCCAAAATTCAGAGCAAAATTCGAAAGAGTTCTTGCATTATCTCCAAAAAAGTCTCTTTTGCTTATAAGCCCCTGGTAACTTAGTATCCTTGGTATTTAGAACTAAATAACAATTGCAGTAGTCATCATGATTCTCTTTTAGTGCTTGTGGCAGTTTGGATAACTGCATTATTAAGGATATGTTTGATAAAAATGGTTTGATAAAACTACCGAAGAGCAGGAAAAACAATTGCCCCCGGGTCCCCAAGGTTTAAGGGACTCCTACGGGTTCTAAAAGGAATATATGCGCGGGCCCCAAAAAGGTGCCAATTTAAGAAATTTTACGTCCAAAAAGATGAATTTTCATTTGAATTGATAGCATTTTCTAAAAATCATTTAAATCAATGAAATAATATGTTGTTAATTAATGATCCTAGTTATATAAGCTGTACATATACAACTGCATAAAGAAAAATGTTACGTACTACTTTAAGCTACCTACATTTTATTTACTGATCACAAAGAGCCTTGCCCTCTTCTTCTTATCTTCGGGCCCAATTTTTGAAGTTACGCCACTGTCCAACACTGTGCTGAATGAGTTAGCCGAACTTAAGAAATTAACATGTAAAAACTTATTTATGCAAATTTCTGCTACTTTAGAGAAAAAATGAAAAACCCAAAAATAATGCAGAAATATAAACTACGAATGATAAGAGCGTTAGAATTTATTTAGCTTTTACTTAAAAAGTCAAAAAATGCTTTTTAAATTGTTAAAATTTTTATATAGTATCGGACTGGCCATGTAATAATTCAATTTAATTTCTATTTTCCAAAATAATTACCTTGGAAACTTACATGGCCAGTCTAATAAATGAAACTTTTTAAAATTTTAAAAGCAATTTTTGACTTTTTGAAGTTAAATCCAGATGAAATCTAATGTAAAGAAAACTAAAATAATTGTTAATTTTCTGTGTTTAGCTAATTCATTCGGTATAAGAAGTTAGATTCTGGGTTCAAAGGTGATAAGTAGACTAGTGATAAGTTTAATTTTATAAATATAATTAGTATATTTCTAAGTATTTCTTGCGAAGGATTGCAACTCTAGGCGGGTAGGTATAGAATTCCCTCTAAGAAAAGGCAATTTAATGACTGTTTGGTTCTGGCGCATTAATAAGAAGAAATAGGTGTACTGGGGGGGGGGGGGGTATGGAATACCCCACAGATCTCCCGGATCTACATCTACACTTTGTGGTTTTGAAGCTAAAGATAAAGACTAGCTCTTACTGTTAAACAGTCGACTGGATACCGAGTAGTTACGAAAATGATCCCCTAAGAATCAATTACATTATAGTTGCGCTCGTCCAAGGGTTAAAAACACAAAACGTAGATGTAAATCCGGGGTCTAGGAGTTACACTAATAATGAATTTCTACATAAAATGATTTCGTATTGTATTCAGTGGCGTAACAAGCAGGTGAGGGACCCGTGTGCGAAATTGTTAACGGGGGCCCTGTTTTTATAAAAGACAAAACAAATTTGTATACAGGACTCTAAATTCCGACGATTTTCATGCTATTCCAGTGATTTCCAAAGAATTCCTTTCAAACAAGAGCGGATATAGAGACGAGTAACTACCCTATTATTTCACTACCCTATTTAATTTTATTAAATGTTTAAAATCTATATAGATGAGTTTTTTAATTTTCTGAAATTGTCTGAATTTCCTAAAATATCCTAGAATTTTCTATTTCCTCTAATTTTCTACATTTCCTGATTGTAAAATTTATGACATTTGTATGGATTTTCTAAAATTTTCTGGGATTTCTTAAAATTTCCCGTTCTTTGTTTACTTATAAGTGGAAAAATGATGGAGAAATTATCATATGGAAAATTAATGGGAAGTTTTCTGCATTTCTCACGATTTCCTATTTACCAAAATATTCTAGAGTTTCCCAAGATTTTCCTGAAATTTCTATGCATTTTTTGAGATTTTCTATATTTCTACAAATTTTCTAGGAATCTGTTTGTTGAAATAGAAATTCTTGGGATTTCCATTCCTAGTACACACAATTTTTCCCGCGATTAGTTTGTACTAACAGGAAAATCGAAGGGAAAATCGTGATATAGAAAAGTGCAAAATATAAAGTAAAATCAAAAATTTGATTTTCACAAAAAACATAAAAAACTGGGAGATTTTGACTTTAATTTGTATTTTCAACAAATATCATTGCTGGTGCACTGGAGGGTATTCCATACCCCCCAGACCCCCCGGTTTGAAAGCCCAAAAGTGTGTGTATACTTTTTGTGATTTATTTTTGTAATAACATTTTTTCACTCTGTCAGAACAAATACATTTATACGTCATTTTTATACAATTCATACCCCCAGTTTTATAAACAAGAAGTCTTAGTACATATTCATAGGTGGATTTAGGGGGGCGGGGGCACGTGCCCTTCCCAGACGCTTAAAAATAACAAAAAAACAAGGAGACAATCCCAAATCTGAGAACACTTTTTGACCGTCTCAACCAATGTGTCCCCTCAGAAAAAAATTCTGGATCCACGCCTGTGCATATTCACACATCATGTACCGTAAAAATTTGCGCCGGGGGGTCCCTCAGAACATAGTAATTGAAAGATCTTATAGAAAGTTAAATTCCTGCAACGGAAAATCCTTTAACTATAATTGCTAGTGCACTGGAGGGTATTCCATACCCCCAGACCCCCCGGTTTGAAAACCCAACGGTGTATGTGTGTGTGTGTGTGCGTTTTATAATTTACCTTCAAATGAATTGTATTATATTATTTTTTACTTCAATATGGTTTAGTTACAGGTTTTAAAAGGGCTGCATTCACCACTAGCCGAAAGAATGACAACCAAAAACGAATAATTAAACATTGAATTATTATAAACAATTTAAAATTGCGAATTTAAATAATAACCTATTTTTGGCTTTATTGAAAATGAAAACACAAATATCTATTATTGTTTTTTCTATTTTGAGTATCTAGTTTTTCAAAAAAGTCTAAAAAGAGTTTACCCGGACTTACATGTTTTTTGGTAAATTTATGTTAGTTGAGGGTAAACGTAAACCAATTTTTAAAAGCCTACCTAAAGTTGCCAGAACTCGAAAACTGCAGATCTAAAATCTGCCTTTAAATTAAATTTAGTTATAATTAACGTAATCCAATTTAAAATAAATTTATGACTTGAGGTTAACAGTTGCACAGCTAGAAGGCAACTGTGGCCTGCTCTGCCTCTGTCGATTTTTTGCGACATTTATGTCGACCATACATACTGTAAACAGAATAGGCAAAATCTGGAAAGATCATCATCATTATGCAGATGCATGCATTGGACTTTCTGGCCGTTACACCACACCTTTGCAAAATATTCTGTTTAAAAGATATGGGGTTTTTCCAAAAAAATTAATTTATTCCATAACTTGAAAGCTGTTGCTTTTGCACAAAAGAAGATTAGAATCTAGTTTTTAGATAATTTCACCCTCTTTAAAAACCCAAAAATCAATAATTTGGGTGGTACGGCTATTTGCAAATAGAAATTAAAAATAAATAGTTTCAAAAAGGACTTGGATAATTTTATTAGATCCAATGACGGTACATACATGAAGGGCAGGTAAGATGGCTTTCGTTTTTCGAGATGAAAATTTTAATCTAAAAATGTATTTGCAATTTGAATAATTCACGAGGCAATTTAAAAATTAACCATGTTTTAAAAAGACTTTAAAATGTGGTGGGTTTAAATTGGGTTACTGTAGTAAAGTTAGTACATCAGCACGAGTGTCTGCAGATGCATGATTTATGAGGTACTAAACGATGATTATGCCAAATTAGTGGGATCGTAATGGATGGCAATTTAGGCTGAGAATATCCAATAATACATACCTTGTATCTTAGCGAGAATGTGAACTATTATCTGTGATACGCCGCTATTATATTAAACGAGATCTGAAATTCTGCGATTAAAACGCTTCCGAAATGTCTTCTACATTTAGATTTAAGATTTCTCTTAAAATTTCAAGTTTATAACAGAACAAAATATTCACCCACATATTTTCTGCCGCCCCCGCGCCTACGACGAATCGAGATTTTCTTTCAAAAATTAAAAAAAAATAAAGCGAGTGTAATTTATTTTGAACATTAAGCTCGAAAAAGTCATGGAAATGGAAGCTTTTAATTAAATTCCAATTTTGTAAATAACGTAAGCCTTCTTATTTTATGTACCTACTTTACTGTAAGTCGCCGTTTAATGAATTATAAATCGGAAAGTGTATTTGATCAGCCGATTCTGATAACCGCTCATTAAAAGGCATAAAGACCGCACAGTCCTCTATCTTTGGTACACGCAAGCCAAAATTACCAGCACTTGAAAATTAATTTACAGAATATTAATAGAGGAAAATGACTGGTTTAGTCTTCGACGCACTTTGTAAGGAGGTAAGTAAGTAACCGCTGAAAGGTATCGATTTACAATTAGGCCTAAATATTGTCTTTTCCAACGAAATATTTATTACAATTCAGAAATATGAGATTTTCCTGTCGTATAGGAAAAATATTATTTTCTTCTGTTGTAACCAATCATGTATGACCGGAGAGAGCAAATAAAAACTTCTTAAGAAACACAATATGAAATATGCATTTTACGAACCAAATCACAAATTCCAAAACTTTCCCCAACTCCACCCACTTTAAAATAAGTCAAAGTTTGGAAAGTCCACCTCGAAGGCTACGTACCCCCAACCCAAAACCTCAATAAAATAACAGCATTTTTTCAAAATAGTAATAACCCAGTAATTTGTTCATACTCGTACCTACCTAATTATCCGATCAAAAATGCATGATCCTTGATGCAAACCCATAAATATCAAATGAAATGCTAGGACAAAAATGCTAATCGTTAATATTAATAGGAAACACGAAGTCGTCAGGTATCCATTATACAACGATATTAAATATGTCATTATCATGAATTTGTAAATACCTCGGTCGTCATCAAATAATTTGTCGATTTGCGTGAAAGCATTAAATCTTACGCTTCATAATTATCATAAATCATCAAGCTGGGTGCGATCGCTAGTTGAGCTATCGAGCCAATTGAATAAAAAAAAAATTTCATTATAAACTTAATATAACACTAATTTTTTATGTGAGTGCTCAAAGCTACGTATGCATGTAGGGTAGGATTCAATAAAATCAAGTTGGTATTGCTCTACCTTGATGTAACAATTCAATAAAGCCATTCCGTGATCTAAGTAAGCCCCGACCGTGTGTAATGGCTTAGTTTAACTGTTCATCGAAATCCACTGAAACTTAATGTGCCCGAAATCAATTTCACTAAAAATATTGTTATCTTTAACCCCATAAAACTATTTCACATCGCTGCAGTTGTCAATTGAAAAACTCATTATTTTCAATTTACTGCATTGCAGAAGTGCCCTACACAATTTTTGGTTTTTGATTTTGTTTATTCCATTTTTGTTGACTTCTATTTTGTAAAATGCCATTGCGGATGCTTCATACTTAGTCATATTGAAAAGTTATTCAAAATTAAAAATAAAACTAATGAAAATGTCGATATTTTAAAAATTTGAAGTCAACCTCAAATTCAGAGAGAAAAACATAGCAATATATTATATACTAGCTGGAATGCCCATCCGTGGACAGGCAGCTAGACGTTGGATCTCTCTTAAGCGGTATAATATTTAAACATTTAATTTCGTTTCCCGCTACTGGGGGATTCCCCGTTTTTCTATATTTAAAAGGCAATTAAAAATTTTTTCATAATAAATATAAAAGTAAATAAGTTTCTCAAATTCTAATTTTCTTTAGCCGACCCTTTAAATTTTCCTCAGTTTTGCTGAAAATCAAAAAATTTCCCAGCTTTTTATCATATGTACTGGAGGGTTTTCACCCCCAGATTTTTGACTGTAATTTTGACAGTTAAGTTTCAAAGCAACGCAAAAATTTCTGCACTTTTACTTAAAAATTCAAATTTCTCGGTTGCTCCGGGCAAAATTTGTAAAACTATAAATTCCCTATCTTCTCCAAGTATTCTAAAAGTGGAAATCCTGTGATATGTACTGGAGGGTGTTCCACACCCCCCAGACCCCCCGGTTTAAAATTTTGGCTTTATATTTTTATAATTACTTAACTTTCAAAGTAACACAGAAAGTTGCTGCTAAACACCACGAGATGCTTTCCAAATTTTAAGTTTTTCTAGCCGAAGGTTAAATTTCTCTCATTTTTTGCTTTAAAAATTCAAATTTTCCGATTAGTTCTAATTTTGGTTAGTTTAATAAATTTTTCGGTTGGTAAAATTGTAAACCGGGGGGTCTGGGGGGCGTGGAACACCCTCCAGTACATATCGCAGGATTTCCACTCTTCTAGAATACTTGGAGAAGATAGGGAATTTATAATTTTTCAAATTTTGCCAGGAAAAATCGAGAAATTTGAATTTTTAAGCATAAGTGAGAAAAATCAGAGTGTTTTTCCACCAAAAAATGACACACAGGAGCAGGAGCAGGAGCAGCGTGCTGGGATTTTATAGATTAGGATTTTTTGATATAAATCTATCTGGGGAAGTAATGCCTATCGACCCTGATTTTGTGAGATCTAGGGAAATTTATAATCTAAGTAAAAAATTATTTTTATTTGAATTAAAAATTAAATACTTGTAAGGTCGAAATTACTAGAAGATAAGGATGAAGTGATAGGTAGATATCACTTAACTTTAGGCAGACATTTTATTTTAAATGAATTAAATTATTGATTTGAATATTTTTAATAATATTCAGATGTACCAATACTAAAGATTGTCCAAATAATAACAGGTGGTTATGAGCCCAAGCACAGTAAACATTTAAAACTTGAAACAAATAGTTTGCGTTTCTTTTGAAGTTAACTTAACTCAATGTTAAGTTATTGAAAAATAACCACGTTTACCCGAGGAGTAGAAAAATCATCTATCTCATTGAAAAGTAATTAAGAGAAATAATTGTGACCGATATGTCTATGCAAGGGCTGATCAACAAAGAAATAATGATTAATTTAACAAGAAAGTTTAAAACCGGGGGTCTGGAGGGTATGGAATACCCCCCAGTGTACTTTCTAGTTTTATTTAACTAGCAAAAACAAAAAACCGTAAAAGTTGCGAGATTGTTTTATAATAATAAAAGCTTAAGCTACTTAAATTCAAAAAATTCTAAAATCTATTGAGTTGCTGTTCAGCAGATATTATTTATCTGAAGCTGCTATTAAAAAAGTAACTTTCAAAGACATGAAACGTGGGCCTGGAGGATATGGAATACTTTCCAGCTCAAACGTAATTGGAAATTACATCAGGGGCCTACAACATTTCATTAGTAAATCTTATAACTTCTGTATATTATAATTCTAAATTCTGGGATCTATTTTGCTCCTATCAACAAAATTCATTGAATTGATGAACATATTCATAAATCCAATGAATTTTAATATTATAATAATAAAATAACAATTTTTTCATAAGTAAATATAATAAATGTTTATTTCAGTTAAGACGTTATCGAAAGCATTTTGGAAGATGTTTTTTCGGGGATTTCCAAACCTCTGTAAGTTTTTTTTTACGATTGGATGAATTTTAAAATTTAAAGAATTTAGGAATTTAGTTTTATTCCAATTTATTACCTACTCCGTCAAGCAATCTCGACAAATACCCAATGTAATTTTTAATCTTTGTTGTACTGCTTCAATTTTGGCATTTAATTTAATTCGGCGTTGTTTTGCCTTATTGAATTAAAAAAAAAGAAGCAAATCATAGTTAAGATAATAAACCAACCAGTTAAATCACAGCCCTCTCAGCATGCAGTGACATAAAATTAACGACTGCAAAATAATTAATTTTTGTAGCTTTAAATTACCACAATCGTAAAATTTGTATTAAGTAATTGTTCAACTGTCTGTGTAGTCGGCGTAATCTCCGGTTTTATTTTTGTTAGTTTTTTAATTTCTTGATAAATAAACAGCAATTGAAGCTGCAAAACCATCTGGACGATTATGATTGTAACTATTGAACAAAAAATCGCAACTTAGATCTTTTGCGGTCAAAGTCGCGAAAATTATTTAATCGCACTAGGATGAAAAAGCGGCGCTTTACCACCGTCAATGCGGGTCGGAAAGTGACACTTTACTCTCGCGTGGACTAATAAATGCAACAAATCCGTTAAAATTTGATCGAAGTCTTGGGAAAATTTTTAAATTTTGATATTGAATTAAAGTATTTCAAGGTCATGAAGTTAAATGCAAAGTTATAGTTTTCAATTAGGAAGGTACCTGGTTTAAGGTTTTCATTAGGTATGCAGTTAAAATTTTCATAAAACAAACAGGATATTTTAATAACATGATTAAACATATTTATTTATATTAGGAAAATATTCACATCGTTCGTTAATACTAGTTTAGTGTAGTAACCTAAGTAAATAGAAAACGAAAATGACCCTTGCTCGTCGTATTAACTGCAGAGATTTAAATCAAGTCTCTAAGCAGCCTGCAAGTTGGAGTGTGTTCGTGTATGTCTGTAACCAAATACAACCTAGCAGAATCTCCGACCTGTGTTTTGGTTTTCGTCCAATTAAAGGCAAACACAAGACGAGTCTGCCTGAATTAACGGGAAACGTTACTAATTCTCTCTCAAATTATCATCATTCAAGGCGTACTTTATGTATTTCTTGCCAGCATAACTCCAAAGGCTTCTCTTACTTTTGAGCAAACACTTGTTCGCTCTTTTATGTACTCTTTAAATGCCGGATTGTTAATTATGTTTCTTGTGGTGATTTTTGTGTTTTACTTTTGGATTTTCAGCCACCCCAAATTTATTTTATTTAAACCTTCTCGCCGTGGCGTCGGGAGGCAAAAAGCTTCGGATGGATGGATGGTTTTAATATTTGAGACGACGACGAGACGTGAAAATTAGCTTGTTGATAGAACAACCGAAGATTGCGGCCTCATTACGCAAACCTCTACAATAATGTATTGCTATGGAGTTGATGAGTTTCTTACTACCCTCTTCTTATTAACGCGCTCTACTTTCGCAAAATTCATATTACTCGTCATTATCCACTTGAACAATTTACCTTGCCAACACACGTCGTCTTGCACTTAGGAAAGATTCAAAAACCCGCTTGGGCTCAAAATTATTAATGGAAGCGTGTTCTCATTGTTAAACTAACCGATCGAGATGCAGGTGAAGTTTAAGATGTCACGCGCGTTTAACAAACAAGTAAAGCTCTCTCATCTGTCGATTTCGCATCTTTATGTTTACACGAGCATTAGCCATGTAAAACGACGAATGACGGTTGCTGATTCCATGTCGCAAAATGTGTAGAAAGGCATGATATCGCTACGTATATCCGGCCGTTATTTAACGGGTGCTCAGTCACCTGGGACAAAATGAGTTAGTATAACGGTTTGAGCGCGAGCAAAAAGGAGGACAATCTTAATTAGGAGGTCCTTGTATGCGGGATGAAACAAGTAGCTGTAGGTTTGTTTTAATAAGTGCTGCGAGTGAAGAAGGAAATCGCTTCACACTCATCCGCTCCACGAGAGCACGGATTAACTCAATATTTACAAACGAAAATTGACAGAGTAGAAGTTTGCGAGACGTATTTTTCGGACAGATTAAAGAACGGGGTGGCAGATTTATATACTCCTTGGGCCAACCCTCGGATTCGATGCAGGTGTAAGTTATACGGCGTAAAATAAAACATGAAATATGCGGCGTCGGAGTATTTGATTTATTAACGGTGTTCGTTAAATACTGCGGCTTCTCTACCTCTAGTTACCTTGCCTCATATTACCTACGTTAGTAAAATATAACCAAAGTGAGCGCTACCCCTATATTATTATCTATTTTGCGTTTAAAAAAATTATATCTAATGAACGGAGGCATTTTCTCTTCATGAAACCTTCCGAAATTGCGTCTTTCTCGGTGTCGGTTTTAGCTCAATTGGTCCCTCGACTACAATAGGCTAATGCCACTGCCGATTTCATCTTAGGCTCTAGCTTATTTTACTGTGTCTAAGAACTTAATTAAAGTGCATGCGTGAGATGATGCTGGTGGTGTAGGAAATTTAATAACTCACTTTGCATATGCCTAATTATAATAATGATTGTTAATTGGCCCTTTGATTGTGACCGTGCGTGTGTTGTGCAATTTAGAGGGCCAGAGCCGGAGGAGATATGCAAACAATTCAATAGGGCTGAATCAAATCCATTTATTTCTGCGGCGTAAAACCAAAGCCCGAGCCACTTAAGACTTTCCTCTTCAATTCACCTCGGTGATCATCCACCTCGGCTTCTTCCAGAACTTCCATTTAGAATCGCGATTATTATTGATGTAGGCGACGACGATGGCAAGAACTTAGTACACAAATCACGCTCCCCTTTCGCGAGATTTGCAGTTCTCGGGTTATTTTATCGTAGCAGGTAGGTGTGTCCACACATTCAGAAATTCCGAACAGTGTGGACCTCATCGTGTCTTCTGCACAATGCGACAGCAATTACAGAACGCCATTAAGGGCGTTAAGCCGCAACTTTCTAAATCTTCATATTCCGGCACGTAGTCGGAACGGTTCTGAATTCAATTCATTAAGATCCAATACCTCCACTAGCAAATATTTAATAGAAAATAAAAAAACTTTTTCTCTTAAAATATAATACTTGTGCGACTTATTCATATCTCGAGAGCGGGACAGTGCGCCTCCAAGTTGGCGCTTTTTCTCCATTACGAGATGCAAATCAACCCCTAATTTTAATTTTACGTGTATTAAAATCTGGCGCAGCTGACGGTCTTGTATCCCGAGATTATGCCACAACAAAAGAAGCAAGTTAATCACACTATAATGCCATACATTTAAATCCCTAAATTATGGACATCTAAACCCAAGTCAATCTTGTTTTAAACACGCACACGTAAAATTGAAATTAATTTTAAATCACACATTTCTTCCGAACCTCTTTGCAAAATTAAGCCGGACTTATCAAAACTTCACTTTCGCCTATACACACACACACACACAGAACAGAATTAGACTAATCCATCTGCCGATGGTGATTAGGCTACATCTTCATCAAGAGTTTCCTACAAACCGCAAACATCTTTGGGTATTCATAATGTATTAAAGATACTGTATGCTGTATCAATCCATACGGACGAGCGGACACACATGAATTTCCCTTTCATGTTGATTCGCTAATGTGATGCCCCCGGCATTATAAATACACATAAATATCAAGTTTCGGCTTTTAGAAAACTTCCAGCGTTAAGATCTTCCAGGGTTTACTTTTTTTAATCTATTACGTTTCCTCTTTTATTAAAATTTATCAAACTTTCATTAGATAACCAAAATAGCTTTAATCTATTTAAAATATACTCCAGTTATTTAATTTTTTCACTTTTTGTTCAAATTTAGTTTTAGATTATGTGGAAATTTTAAATCAAGATGGAATTTCAAAAAACTTTAGTAATTAAAATAGCTATTTATCTAACCAGTTAATTCATTAAGTCATTTGTTCAACGCGTGCGAATTTAAAAAATCTAAGTTTGAACTATACGGGCTACGTCTAGCAAGGTTAGCACCGTACTAGAATTGATAATTCAAGTGTTTCTAGCGTCCCAAATACCAATTGTCAATAATTGGGTACAATAATGTTATTAACAGCATAAAATTTACTGTAGTTAGGAATTTTTGATAGGATTTATGAAAAACTTTGTTCTATATTATTTATGTACATTCCCTTGTTATGAAAATTTCATAAAAACATTTGGTTGAAATTTAAAATAATGGTAAATTAGATAATAATACGAAAACCCAGCGCTCTTTCTGGAGCGCCATTTTTCAATTTTCAATTTCAATACAATATTATGAATATTATATAAGACTAGCTGGAAAGCCCATCCGTGGACGGGCAGCTAGACGGTGGATCTATTTTAAGCGGTATAATATTTAAACATTTAATTTTGTTTCCCGCTACTGGAGGATTCCTCGTATTTCTATATTTTCAAAGTAACGCAAAAAGTTGCTACACTTTTGCTTAAAAATTCAAATTTTCCGGATTCTTCAAGTATTCTAAGAGAGGTAATCCTGAGATATGTACTGGAGGGTGTTCCACACCCCCCAGACCCCCCGGTTTCAAATTTTGGCTTTATATTTTTATGTTATTTTTATAATTAACTTTTAAAATAACACAGAACATTGCTGCTAAACTCCATGAGGATTAAGGTAATTAAATAAATATGCTTTTCAAGTTTTAATTTTTTGTAACCGAAGGTTAAATTTCTCCCATTTTTATTTAAAAATTCAAATTTCCCGGTTAGTCCTAATCTTAGTTAGTTTAATATATTTTTCGGTTGGTAAAATTGTAAACCGGGGGGTCTGGGGGGTGTGGAACACCCTCCAGTACATATCGTAGGATTTCCACTCTTTTAGAATACTTGGAGAAGATAGGCAATTTCTAATTTTTTAAATTTCGCCAGGAAAAATCGGAAAATTTGAATTTTTAAACAAAAGTGAGGGAAATCAGAGTTTTTTTTGCTACCAAAAATGACACGTTGTAGCAGGAGCAGCGTGCTGGGATTTTATATACAGGGTGTTGAATGGGGTAGCCGAAATTAACATGTGAAAACTTATTTAAGGAATTTTCTGCTTCCCTAATTATTTTAGAGAAAAAATGAAAGATACAAAAAAAATGCAGATATATATACTATGAACGATAAGAGCATTAGATTTCATCTAGCTTTTACTTAAAAAGTCAAAAAATGCTTTTAAAATGATTTAAAGTTTTATTTATCAGGCTGGCCATGAAAGTTTCCAAGGTAATTATCTTTGAAAATAGGAATTAAATTGAATTTATTCCATGGCCAGTCCGATAAATCAAAATTTTAACAATTTCAAAAGCATTTTTGGACTTTTTAGGTAAATGATAGATAAAATCTAATACTCTTATCATTCGTAGTTTACGTTTCTGCATGATTTTTGTGTTTTTCATTTTTTCTCTAAAATAATTAGGGAAGCAGGAATTTGCATAAGTAAGTTTTTACATGTTAATTTCCCATGTTCGGCTAACTCATTCAGAACCCGGTATAAGGATTGCAAAAAAAAGAATATTTTTATTAGCGTTCCACCACCTCTTTTTTTACAAAAAGAGCCCTGCGAAAACCTATTTTCAAAAAATTGTGTATTGCAAAATTGAGAGCTCTCCAGCCTGCTTTACAGTAAAAGCTGAGCTTAGTTGAACTTAGTTTCAGTTCTAATGTAGTAGATGTAATTCCATCGAGTCTGAGGCGATGCTATGGATTATTGTTCAGTAATCTACTGTTTATTCATGTACAAAAACTGAAAAATGATTCAGTTGATGTAGAAAATAATTATTTAGAAATCAATTGTCTAATAAGTGCACATTTATCATTTAAACAGTGGCGGCTGGCACGGGGAGGGTTGTGAGATGTCGCCCTTTCTCACTCTGCTTAGTTTTAATAAAAATTTACGTTTTCACCTCTGCATTAGAACCTTCATATTTACATTAGTTATAGTTCAAATGAAACATTTTGCCAGAATATGAAAAAATAAATGCGAAAGTTCTTAGTTCTAAGTTAGAATGAATATTTAAGAATGTATTGAGGAGTATTCTGTACTCCGTAGATCCTCGATTTCAAAAACCGAAGGCTGTTTTATGTTTGATCTTATAGAAAACACTGGGGGAGGGTGAGAAAGATCTGGGGAGTATGTGTTACTCTCCAGTATCAAACTAATGTTATCCAATACTCTTTAGAGTGTGTACGAAGAATGAGTTTCAAGGTAAACGATTTTTCCCCGGATATCCTCTAGGATTGCTTTGACATTTGCTTTCGAGAAAGTTGGAAAAATAAGGTTGTCTATAATGCATTCGAGAGATTTCCGAATTTCTTAAGATTTTCCAAGATTTCTTAAGATTATATTAAATTTTCTAAGATTTTCCTGCATTTTCTGAGATTTTCGCGGATATCCTATCTAAAAAGAAAAGAAATGCTTGATGAAAAAGTCATCATATTAATGAACAATTCGAAGTATTTGTGAGAAAATCGAATTATATGATGAATTTCATTCATCAGTGAAAAACTGATGATTTTTTTAAAATCAATATGACAAACCATTATTTTCAGTGTAAAATTTATATTTTACAAAATTATAAACTTAATACTATGAATAAAATTTCTATATTCTATACTGATTTCGCTATGTCAATATCACTCTTATATAATGTTACAAAATACGTGTTAAGTGTGCAAAAGACAAAATAAAAATATTTAAAAAAATAATAAATCAGGTAGCTACAGCTAAATTTTGAACCTCTGTGACTAAATGTTAATATAACGGTTTTTTGTCTAATATGCAAAGAAAACCTAAGGTCACGACTCTTTGACGACAAAACATTCGACTAAGAAAGAGTAGGAGCAGAAACATATTCAATTATTTATTTAAAAACAGATTTTCGCTGTACAAAACCTTTGAAAACTAGTGAGCTAGAGGTAAAGAGGGATGCGTTTTTTGCAGAAACTTACCATATCCATATACAATAAATTCAAAACTGGGGGTCTGTGAGGAGTGCGACCATACTTTCCAGTGTTTCAGTAATTGTGTTTATAGAAGATGCAATGAAAAGAAAATAACAGTCTACTTTAATCTATGAACTGAACGAGTAAATTAGGGGTAAAATAGCTTACCAATTGCGAGGCGAATTGTGTGTCACGAGGCGATTAGCCGAGTGACATATGTCTGCATGAAATAGAGTTTAAAAGAGTTTATTTTTCCAGAAAATGCAAAAAATATGGGTAATCCTCAGATTTCAGTGAATAACTTTCAAATAGCTTTTTTAAACCAAGTGCGGCATGTGTCGTGGTGCCAGTGTGCCTGGCACATTCGGTTCATCTTAGTTTTTCTTTTCGTTAACTGACTAGAGACTAGATTTATCAAATAGATACTACGTGTACTTTGAGAAAAATATAATATATAAAATATAATTTTTGAAGATTATGAAACCTGGTTCTTATTGGTTTTTTGCTATTGCGTATTCTAACAGTTTCCAATTTGACTATAATTTTGAAAATATTAAAAGACGAATAAAATTAATTAAAAAAGAAAATGATGCAATTGAGATCTGTTTCGAGGTTATTGTGAGTCGTCAATTGCACATAATGAGAGAAGCAAATAGGAAAGGAGAAAATTTAAGTTAAAATTCTTTTTAAGTAAATTTTCAATTGTTATGTGATTAATAATTTAATTTTACAATTACCCGAATGCAATACTGCTGTAAAACAATTAAATATTCCTGTTTGATTCGATTAGTTGATTGTATATATCAATACCGCAATTTGTTCTCGAATTATAATTATAAATCTGATTTGGTAGAACAAATTTGGTATTTGAATTACAAAACGCATATTTAAAGCTTCTGGTGTCTCTCTATTGAAATAAAATAACCCAGCCGTCTTGTAGAGTTCTTCATAAAACGAGAGCCGTTGAAATTAATTAATGATACTTTTAGGTCTTCAGCTGTCTACATTTTCAGACATCAGTGCACAGATCCCATTTCCTTGTAAATACTACGCTCATTGATTACAGATGAATTGTCTGCTGGGAAATGGAAATGATTTTATTTGAACTCCCACTAAGAATTTTAAAAATCTGTCTCCGATCTGCGAGGGTAAGTGAATCAGGCAGGGTCGATCGAGAGGCTGGTGTGGGTGAAGTAACAACAAGGGAAACTAAGAAAAGTGCTGAAAGACCGCTAACTCGTCATCAAATATTTAAAATCCCAGAGGAGAGTTCTTGAAATAGTTTTAGTGGTGGTCATCGCATCTCTTTGATTGTCTCTCTCCAATGCGATTTTTTTGTTGGCTCTAATTAGGTAGGAAAATGAGAGCAGTATACCTAGTGGTAATAACAATTTTCAGCAGTTTTAACAGGAAATTTGCTAAGAATAGCACAATTCCTTAAATTTTCATTATCTTGTCGATTACGCAATTATATCCAATTAAACAGGATAAAGTTTTGTAACTAAACAGAGTTTCTTCCTCGTATTTACTAATAATTTGCTCGGATGCAAACCAATAAGTCAGCGAGTGTATCTTAGAAATAGCTGAAGCCTTCTTATTAACGATCGGCAGTTCGAGTATTAGGTTTGACAGTGGCTGACTATTTCAGAGTAAATAAACCGAAAGCTAATTGGCGGCAGTGTTACGATGAGGCCATGAATTGGCTATTAGCACGGTCAAACAGGCGGTAGCTTCTGACCTCCAGCTTCGTTAGCACTCCACCTTTGCTTTATACTGCTTCCGTGGTTTTCCTTGCTTATACCTAATATACAACGTGGTTTATATGTTTCTTAGTCTTACTCCCTCGCGACCCTTTCTTCATGTTGAATAGACTTCATCAGATGCGATTATATTTCGGTCCTCCTCCGTCCGATTTATTTACTTTTCTACCGCTTATTTTGAATAATAGCATTTTAATTCCAATTTTTGTGTGTCGACATCTTTCCAATGCTCATTGGACCATATCCCCCGTCTATCACACATCCTGGCCCGCAGCATTGTTAATCCCATTAGTGGAGCTGAGCCAGCGACCTTTGTTCACATCCATTGTGGAATATTTCGCGGAAACAGCGACCGTCGCGAAGCCGTGACGTCACACTCCACTGAGTTCATCTTGTTACCCCTCGACGTCATTTCGTCACAATGTAGGATCTTATTGTAACGCATTAACCCTGCAGAGTAGAACGAAATCCTATTTATTGTTATTTGTTTCATTTTCCACAAGCCATCGCGCGGTTTGTACGAAACTCGATTAAGGCTAGAGTATTTTGCTTTTTTAATAAAAATTATTTTATATTTACATTTGTTTTTAATTTGCATATTTTATCCGAGTTGCATTTACTTTTCTCTTAACTCGAAACACAACAAGAATAATATTTTACAAGTAGATACAAATTGCTAACTTTCTCAAAGCGAGACGCAAAGTGGTTCAAAGGCGGTCGTTTAACAGGAGCTAGCGGTTTATTCTTCATATGCTTTTCCATGGCTGTGTTATTTTCATGAAAAGCGAGAACTTTGACGCTTTATTGCGGTCTTGTATTTTAATGTAGTGAGCGCATTTTACCCGACTACCAACACGGACACTTTGGCGGAGTGAAAAATTTTCGCGTCGGAAAATTTGTGGCTGGATTTTCAAACTTTTGTTTTTAATAATGAGAAATTATAATCCGTTAAAGGGAGCGAGTGTTAATCATTTGAATGTGTTTATGCCTTTGGTAGGTATAATAATATATGATGAACTGCAGAAAGCGGAACAAGTAGAAGTATCAGAACACAAATAACCGCAGGGATCTGTTGTTTCACTCAATAATACGTTATCGCGTTCATTGGACCTGAAGTAATGCAGTTGTAAGCATCTGTTGAGGTAGAGTAGCCGAGGGCTAGCTTTGAAAGCTCGACGGTAGTAAAAGTAGGCAAAGGAAGGCAATGCTATCAAACCCTTAGAAACTAAAACCTCTCTGTAATACTTTGATGTGTTTACCATATATAGGAGCTTTCAGCTTGATTGTTATTATAAAAAGTCGTATAAAAATACGAATATAACACTTCCACGTTTCCTTATAATGATGCTCCATGAAAAACTCAATCTTTATTACCCACACATTTTCTTATTAGCTTTTGTTTGTATTGGATTACGCTCAATTATGTTCTTAAATAAAGTGTAATATTTAATAAAAAAACAAATAAATTTTCTTCCCATGACAGATGCAATTTAGATATAGGAAAATTATTTATTTCCGATCGGAAAATCTTTTCCCTCCCTACTTTTTCTTCAATAAAATTTTTAGTACCACTGAAAATCAATTTAACTTGTTTCCACTTCAAAACTAGGGTCGATTCCAAAATGTTTGTTTGCTTTATCCACCAGCATGCACCCTCGTCTACCCCAATTTTCATGATTTTTCAATTTTTTTATCATTTGCATTTTTCTTGACCGCCTTTAATCCCTTATTGATATATAATAATTTTTGAGTTAGAGTAGTAGATCTATCTTTAAGCAGCGGGATAACTTAAATACCAACAGGTTATGGGCCCAAGTAAGGAATACGAAACAATTGAATAATGTATTCTACATAAACAGTTACAGCGAAGCATTCTAAAGCGCGAAGCAGGCCGCAGTTGACATATAGTCGTACTACTGCGCAGAATTTTTACATAAAAACTGAATTTAGAGACCCGTGATTCTCGATTTCAGGCGGTTTCAAGGATGTTTTCATGAAGTGCTTGGGTTGAAAGATTCCGTCTTTTTATTGGCTTCGTAATTTTTAAGTTTGACGGGCTTCAGGGCTGTGTTTGCCTAAGACTTAAAGAAAAATTTGCCTCAATTTTTGTTATTTCTTACCAGGGGTAGAGTTTTAGAGATTGGTTCTTTTTTACCCAAATTGAATGATGTATAAAATTATATTTGTGTATTTGCAATTATTCCTTCCATTACTATATTTTCAGTAGATATATTTTTTTAATTTGTTAGCCCGGTTATCATGCTATTCCTTATATAAAAACCTAAATAAAAAAAGCGAAGAAATTTTTCAAAACTTAAAGTCTGAACAGAATGTTAGTGTTTACAGCCAGCGCTGTAAAATTATTTCAATTTTTAATTTTGAATTAGACCTTTAGGAACAAATAAACATAATACTACATCTTAATCTTTAAAAAGTATTATTATTGTTAATTTGAAAACTCGCAAACCAGGTTTACAATAACAGTTCAAGCTGAGTACGGTTGAACTAAATTTTAATACAGTAAAAGCCCTCATATCCGAAGTGAACGGGACCCATTCTTGTTCGGATAGCGAATGTTTCGGATAAATGGTTGGTTGAAATATAAATACCACAACATGAAACGGAAGTCTGCCTACGCGTTGACCTCGCAAGCATCTTTAGGTTGACGCGATAAATTCTAAGAATTTTCGGATACGAGGGCTTTTACTGTAGTTTTAATAAGGACACATCCATTTATACTAAAACTCGAAGCCAAAAACTGAAAAAATTGGTCGAAAACTTGTTGAACTTTAGCTAAACTTAGCCTAAACTGGTATTATCAAGTCGGCCTTTAAAAATTTAAAATTCAGGTTTCAATCCGGGGTGGTCTGGGGGGTATGGAATACCCCCCAGTACACCTTTGCTCTTTATTCTATATTATAAAATACCTACCAGATCTTCCAATTTACAATAATATATAATAATCTTTGTCTTTAAATTTATTTATCTTCTAATAAGTTCACCTAGCTCCCTCGACTTGAACTAACAAGGAAAGAATCACCAATTTGAATAAACGTCGGATCGAAAAATAAAAGACTCCAAAAATAAGCTAAAAATTTTAAATTTTATATTAAAAGGAGCTGATATAAAATGCATGTTACGGTCAATGACGTCAACGCCCGTTAACGGTGGGCAATGATGTAAATATTTTCCTCTGATTGTAATATTTACGTCTTTGGCCGGTCAATGACGTTAATGGCCAAAATGGATTGGGCAATGATGATATTATGGAATAACTACTATAAAGAACAGCAAAATGGCGATTGAAATTTGACAGCCAACTGACAAGTGATATTTACGTAGCTACATATATGTTATATTCATTGTATAATCATTTATTAACAAAAATAATAAAAATTAAAAACAATTAAATAAAATTTTTTAGATTAATCATTTTTATTCTGGCACGGGAGTGACCCATGGCACTTAGAATTGAAAAAATTTGTTTGCTGGCGCGACACGCACATTTATTATTTTTACATCCACCCTTGCAATGACAACGCTTGTAACCTTGGACTCATAAAACACTGCTTTGAGCTGCTGCTTGTCTAAGAGAATGTCATTTTCTTTGGTCGTATTACTAATATTTTCTAACAAAATTAACTTTTCAGTATCCCTTAATAACTAGTATTAATTGCAAAGGCACATTTAATATATTGCTGTCAGATGGAATCCATAAAATAATAATTTCATCATTGTCCAGCATGTATTGGGCATTGACGTTATTGCCCGGACAATGATGCAAAAACCACACATAAAATTTTAAAGGTCAACATCGCCCAAAATGCCTGGTCATTGACGTCAATAGCCGGCTAATGACGTCAATGCACAGCTTAGCTCCGGCCATTAACGTTAATGTCCGAATTTTCATGATTGACCGTAACATATAGACTGCTTTGTAATTATGTTATACTTAAGTAATTTTGAATTTTGGTTAATTTTGACAATTTAATGTCCAAGTTTCAGGGGAATTTGATAAAAACTTCGAGCCGACGAAATTGAAATTAAAATGAAAATAAATTTGAAATTTAGTTTTATTAAACAATAAATAATTGCGAAGCAAATTTATGAAAAATTCAAAATTCATCTACCTGTTTTGGAAAATTTAATGTTTTAATTTTAAGAAAAAAGTTAAGAAAAATACATGGAAAAATCCAAAAAATCAAAAATAAATATTAACAGGTCAAGATTAAAAATGTTAAAAAAGTGTAGGTAATAAAAATAATATAGGTAAATAACAATAAATAAAATGTTTTTTAAATATTTTTAATCCTGACCTGTTAAGTACTATTTTAGGTTTTTTTGATTTTTTGAATAATTAGTTTTCTACGTATGTATTTTTCTTCGCTTTTCTCTTAAAATTAGTTAAAAATACGTAATACTACTTATTTATATCACAAATCTACTTAAAATTTTTATTTTCTTTCTTAATTAATTTAAATTAAAACTTTAATAATTGCAAAGTCAAAATTGTTGGTAAATAAGCACTGGGTGATAACTAAGGTATCAATAATTTATGTTTACGGGATTTGATGGGGAACTTAAATTTGAAAATATTTAAAATTTTAAGGTGGATATTTTTTTATTAAATAACTCAGCAATATATTATTATTAGTTATAAAACGAAGGGTTTTGGCGTTGGTTTCATTCAAATCAAAAAACACTTTTACATGAAAATTCAAAAATTCGATTTTTTACTCTAATTTTTTTAGGCCAATTACCCTTTTTGTAGTTTGTATCCAAATTTTGGACGGGCAGGGAGCTAGATCGCCAGAGCTTTTTGCTACATTGCTATAAAAGTTTAAGGATTAGTTTTTGAAAAGAAAATTTGTCGAAAAACAAAAAGTTTTTATTTTAATTTGCCTTCAATTGCAATAGAGGGCAATATCGAATATGTTGTTTTCAAGTTTTGAAAAGTTAAATATGTGAAGTCAATTTGGAAAAAAGTTTTGTGAATTTTCGGCAAAGTTGGCCGGTTATTTAGTTATTTTTTATTTTTGTGTTTTGAAATCTGCACCAAATGAGGTGAGCAAATTATTATTATTATTATGATGGTGCAACGTTTCGGTTATGGCATTAATAAAGTTTAAGTGAATTTAATCATAAAAATTAATGAGTCAAGAAGTCGAACTTTTATGATCAAAAATTATCTACCTAGTTGGATTTATATATTAACAGATTGGTTTTATCGTGGCCAAATCCAAAACTGTCTCGTAACTCGTGCAATATGTTAAATGGATGATTAAATTTTTCCAAAATGGGACGAATTATTCAAAACATTTCAACAAGTAAAAAATCAAATGGAAGCAAAAACTTTTAAATTAGAAATAATTTATCTGCAACATGTTTTTTGTTACACGAAACACTAATTTGTCTTGTTTTCGTGGTAATACATTGTTGAGGACGTGCTAGAAGCATTGTAACGCAATGGAGACATTCTCGCCTTGCGTTTGGGGTGCCTTCGTAGATTTATAGCATTGTAATGGGGCCAACTGCTTCACAAGTCGCCGGGCCATCACCATTTTGTCGCCTAAAACGGACTTCTTGTTGCCACATCAAATAAATTGGGTTTACCCTAAAATCCGGCACGTCTCCTCTTCTCCTGCTTTCTTTATTTTCAACTACACATAATAAAATAACTAAAATCCCTTCACTATTTTACCATCTCGTTACGCTTTTCGGGGAAAAGTTTTTCTTTTTCGGGGATGTACACTACATACACGGAACGTGCATTTCCAAACGTTTGGATAAATTTAAATAATCATGTTTTTATTAAGTGCAAATGGGCAAGTTTTGGAAAATCACACAAAGTTTGTAATAGAGTAGGTATCAGCTAATGGAATAATAAAGTAAAATGCAGGTTTAATAAATTTCGAGTATTCATGTGTGCGCTTTGTAAACAGATTCGTTATTATTCTCGATTTAAGTTAATTGATTAGACGTTTCGGCAAAACGTGACATATTTATGCATGCGGAGTGGAATGGAAAATTTTTCGTGACCATTAAAAAAGTTGTCGCGATTGCGGGACACACACATTTTAATCCGACGACGAACAAACAAGTTCCAAGTTAATTACGATAATTGAATGGGTCGATTGAAAAAGCGAGGAAAACTCGTTGCACTCTTTCAAATTTAAATGTGATTGCATACAAACTTCAGACTTAGAAAGTCGTAATAAGGATTTGCTCCGTTTTGAATAACACATAAAATTAAGTCCTGGAACGTAGACAAGCCTTTGTCTTCTGACAGGTACGTATCTATCAGAGTAAAAAAGAACAATAAAAATAAAGAATAAAAAAGCGGATCCAAGAATTTGTAAGCCAGAAATCCAATACGTGGATTTGTTGCCTATTACTAAAGAAATTTTACACCTATTTAACTTTAAACGGCGTTAAAGAAAGAAGTAAAATTGAATTGGAGTTGCGGACCAAACGGAAAAGACTTTACGACAATGCTGCATATAGCGTGTCTTAGTTGATCACATTGGCAAAATTACTTCGGATCCATTTAACATGGCGACGTTTAGAGTCACGAAAAAAAACTTTTACCAACTTTTTTCTATAATCGATTACCGAAGGTGTATTACGAACTGTGCGTCGTCGTCGTAGTCGGTGGCTGCCCTTTTTCTATTTATTAGTATAGTACAAACTTTTCCATCCATCCGTGTTTTTCCCAAAACTAACGCAATAAATTAATCGTCAAAGTTATTGCGAAAGGATGAATTTTATTTTTTATTTTTTTAGGTTGGCGATTGCGGGGCGCGCGCTTTTTAAATATTAATCGAGATAACCGAGCGTGACGTCCCCCTGTAGGACGATTTGTGCAAGTGAAATTTGGTTTTTGTTTTAACTTAATAAAAAGCCACATGTTGTGCTATAATATGTTAATAATTTATCTAAATGTTGCGGTTTTTGAGCGATACTAAATGAAGGTAAACGCGGTTATGTTAGGACATAGAGACTGCTTCTCTAATGTAGCACCACTCTAAACAACCAATAAAGCGGCTTGCTAAGCTTACGCAGTGTTAAAATGCAGTAAAAACCTGAGCCCCTGGCGTTTAGGCAGTTACTTTATGTATCGCACTCCTCATCGCGCTCTTTAACTTTAAATAGGAGAGCATTGGGTATCTTTATTATTTTACGATATTGGGAGCAGGTAAGTGGGCGGTTAAAATTTCCATAAAGTTTATTCTTTTTTTAAGTTTTCGGTTTATTCGCAATTTGACTCTCCACATTATTGTGCATGCATATATTAAGGTTGAGCAAAAGTGAAGTCGACATGATGAGAATGAAGGGTACCTGAGGCGTCCCAAGAGTGTCCGGCACGTCCGCTCATTGCACCATCTCTCGACGCTAACGAGCTGCCTTTGTACCGTCTAATGGCGATTTGAGAACCCTCTTGGTCTATGCTCTGCAAGAGCTTAGAAACACGGTTGATCTGCATACGTTTTACATACAGAATTTCATACCGAGCTTTATAACTAAGAAAAGTACGGGTAACTGCGCCCGATATGAGTATAGGAAGCCGAAATTTGCATACGAAACAACTGGCGTCAGATCGACCGACATAAAAAGAAGCGTCCTGTTTAAAAGAAGCCAGCGTCCGGCTTCGGTCACAACAACTGTCACCGCCTAAAGAAGAGACATACATATGCAAACACAATTCAACGTGCCGAGAGTCAAAAGCATCTAGCCGTCCTCCTTCGTCGCATTGTCCGCCATATCAACATTTTCCTCCCTTATGGAAATGTGACAGGAACGGTCAGATATCCTATAACTTATAAGTATTGGAAATGCGACATGGTTCTATTAGAGGGTCAGCCTGAATTATTTACAAGGCGCTTCCGTAGATATATCCATGTAAATGTGCACAAATAGGTGGCTGGGTCCTTTTTTATAGTCCGCATAATGTAAATTTCACGAATCCAACAACAAAAACATATAACCACCACCACCACCATCACCGTCAACCATCAGCTCGATTTGTCTTATTTCTGCGATTCTCAAATTCGGTCATAACTTTGATGAAGTAATCCTCAGCTACTTAAGCTAGCGAGATTAAAGGGCTTTTCGTAGAGTCAGACGTAAAATAATGTAGCTGGGCGCAAGAGATATCCCGATACTAACTCAAGTTGACATCCAAATTCGTATACATGTGTTTGCCGTCAGTGCAAAATCATAATGGTAGTTTGTAAGATACATAGCCGACCAAGAGACCTTTATACGATCATTATATAACAACTGCGCTGCCAGTTCTGTCCTCATTTAATCCATTAGCGTTATTAGTGGAACAGCGATGGAAACACTCGTAGGTGCTCGGATGATTAGTAGATTTTAAGGACAAAATCTACGATGATGGAATGGACGAGGTCATAACACGTTGTTCATCCTTGCTCAATTTCTCAACCCAACTAAATCACACTCCCCAGTTGCAAATTTATCTTGATGCTTCATACTCGTTATTGAAATGTACTAATAGATTTATGGATGTTAGAAATGTTGTATGATTTCCTTGTTCCAACTACGATTATCATAATTGATGTACCTACCTCTATCTTATATATCATTAATTAATTTAAAATCTAATGAAAGCGACTTTGTAAACAATTAAGTCGACATTTAAAGTTAAAAGGGTATTTTCCTTATATTTTTAATTGCGAGGGGTGTTAATGCGTACCCGACGACTAACTTTTATAAAAGTTCCCTCTTTGTCTTTGTATCCGATACCTACCTTCTTTTTTACCGACCGACCGGCGCTACCGGGTGCCGTTCGAAAGTATTAGGCAGCACCTCGTACATCCGAGTATAACATTTGGCGAGTTTAACAATTAATTAACGTCGGCGTCGTGGAGCTTGGAAAAGCTTAGTTGTGTGCTGTATCCGTTAACCATTAGTCAATAAGTTCGACAGGTAAATTAAGTTAAATTAATTTTTCGAGATGAACGCGTAAAAGGGGGCATATATTAATGAAGTAATTTAGTTATATGACAAGATAAATACAAGATCCGTGCGAGTTGATCCTGTTGTGCGATCGGAAAATCCCGCGAGACTGCATGCCCAAGAAGAGCCGAGTCATTTATCCCTGGATCGACCACGGTGTATAGTCGATACAGCATTGTATAAGAGCTCCATCAAAAACAAATTAATTACGTAACCGGTAAGACCTTGTCGAAACCGAACCGCCTTGTCGGACCCACCGGGGGAAGTATGATTTGTGTGCACTGTTATTGCAATGTTCAGCACATCGCGACGCCGAATGGCTCTCCAAAACAACATGGAAATAAATTTATGAAAGATTTTGAGTTTTATTCTCTCTCAAGTTGTTTCCAGCAAACAACGAAATTCGAAATTGATGAATTAGAAAGCGGTTCGCAAAATTTAGAATTTTTCACGAGGAAGCTGCATGTTCTGCGATTCTACATGTTTTATGTTGAATCTATAGCGTTAGCATTGTATTGCTCGAGCAAGGATATATGGCCTAGGGACAGTGGCCGTATTCTACGAATAAATCGTACAAATATCCCGGCTTTGTGCCCAATCGATACTTACAGTCACCAGGATCGACTATTATTAAAAATTGCGGGCATCCTCTGGACAATACGAGCTTTTTATTTATTTTTTCGCCAATCTCGCCACTGCGGTTTTATTGAAAACTGGCAACAATTCCACCGCGAGCTACGTACTGCTATATGCATACAACATATCGTGGTCGTTCGAAAGGGGTGGCTTAATGTGGAAGAATTAAAATTGGAAATAAACAATAATTTCGTCTTGGGGAGAGAGTGGCTTTTCGAGAAGCACTTTAATTTTTGATGAAGAACGTAACAGTTGGCGGAATTGGATATTTTGGAACAAGACGCCAAATTGTATCTTGAAGGGTCTTAGAGTGAAGTGGACAGGAGCGTGAAGGCGGTCAGCATAGGTCACCGGTTTGGCCCACGTCACCATAGCAGACAGATCATCTCGAGGGATTTCGGACACGACACCGGCCATCCCTTGGGTACGGAACCTCTCGACACTATGCCACAATAGGAGTAAATTTGTACTCAGAAGTAAATTATCTCATTTATTGATCATCACTCTACAAACCTAAATCGCAACGCTCTCCCATAATCAAATTCGTAATGAAGTGAATTTTGCAAAATACGTAAATCAAATTTTCAAATGAAAATTTTAAAAGGAGTTATTTTACAAAACGTCAGTTTAGACTAATTTTATTCAATTTAAGAGAATATTCCTTATAGTATTTGCACCCCACAGTTAAGGGAAATGGTATTTGTTGAAAAGGTTGGCTTTTATATATTCCAGTGAGCATTTTGTCTTAAAAATCACATTTCCTGTACTTTGACGGAATAAAGGATTGGGAAATTTCCCAAAAAATTACCCAATTATTTAAATATTCGATAATAAAGAAAATCGGAAAACTTGGAAGTTGCGACATTTTGTACGAATTTCTGTCAGTTGCTGGTTCCCAGCTGTCGTTTCTCCCCATCGCTGCCGGACTAGATATTTGATAATTGATATTTCGCTCGTTAATTCACAGCTGCGATGATGAGTTCACTTAAAACATGTCGTTGTATTATTAAAATCTTTTGATTGCGTACTGAAAAATTAAATTTCGAGATGACAGCTCAAACACGAAGCGTTCGCTTTTTGAATACTAAGTTGAATGGGAGTAATGTTGTAGGAACGAACGGAATGGACAATGGGCAAGCCTATCTTATTTGTCAGGAAACTTTTGGCAGTTTGACGCGGCATGTTTTGATGTTTGTTTGCCGTGTTTAGAACAAAACTAAAAATTGAAAAATGTATTTCGAAATAATGTTGTGGCTGTTGGAACTGTCAAAGAGGGAACAAATTTTTAAATTTAATCTAAGATTGGATTCGGAGCGAAGGCGATGTTGCCAACACCCAAAGGCTTGTACATGTTGGAAGAGAAAATTCTTGGATTGACGTTGGAAACTATGCGTTTCATTAATAATATCGACGGTCGCAGCTGCACCAATCTCCCCTAAATCCGGTGTCTATAAATTTCGATCCTAGCTTCTCTCTTTTAGACTTTGAATTGTAATTAACATTTGGTTCTCCCATTAGTGTAATTAAAGTGCCATTCCATAACCTAACGGTACCTTATCTTATCGTCTCTTCGGGCGAGTTGAGCGCTGCTGCTCGTCGCTACTGCCTTAGGCTGTCTTAACTTACATAGCCGTATTCTAATGCGAGAATACAATATTCGTTGCTTTTCCACTAAAACAACCCTAAATTAAATTGGTTATAATATTTTAGGGGGCCGATGCACTCTTTTTTTCTCTTATCATGAAATAACGAGAGACAAATTTTATTGATGATGCAATGCCCCACAAAATTGATGAGATTTTCGTGATGTATTTAGGGAATTGAAAGTAAGTGAAAAGTCAAAGGTAGCTCTTATTGTTCTTACTGACTCTCCACACGTGACTTGGGTGTATAACCGAGAGCCGTTTCTTTCGATTTCCACGCACGTGGCTTTAGATTCGGTTACCTGCATAAATAGAAGGGCGAAAAGTACATTTAGACCCTTTAATCTTGGATTTTGTCTTTTACTTTCTTGCTAACCGATACGTACTACATTATTTAGCAGTTCTTACCAATGTTTTTCTTTATTTCCAGAATTACTTCAGATCAAAAGCAAATATCGATGCTACCCCGTTAGAGGCACCTCCAGCCACGAGAATTGAAGGTAAGAGAAAATAACCACCACCAACTTTTTTCTTCCCGGGCGTTTTTCTCATTTTAATATTTAATAGCATTACATTTTTGATTTCATTCTTGCTGCTTTATTTTTGCTTTTCATAAGAAAAGAATTATTAAAGAATGTACCTTTGCTTTAAAATTTCATCTGCAAACTTTAAAAAGTTAAGAAAACAATCTTAATACTAAGAATGTTGGCTTGTTATTTAAAAGCTTGCCTGATGTACTTCGTTCATTGTTTTACACCGCCTCTGTACCTATTTGATGTTTCTTTATGAAAGGCTAACTTATATAAAAATTTTCTTTAATATCTTGCCAAAGTTTCCCAGCAACGCGTAGTTATATTTAAAATTTGTTTTGTTAGGGGTTTATTGAATTTTTTTCCCAAACGCTTCTTTACCTTGAATTGTTTACAAAAATTAAAAATATTTTGCAACTTTTACCGAAAAACATCTCTTTTGCGCAAAGACCAACCTGAAATATTATGTTATTAAGGAAACCAAGTCCAAAGGTTGCATAGATTAATAGCCAGTTTTACAAATTTTAATTGTTAAAGTGCAGAAGTTTTTCTCCAGGACCAAAGTGTCACTTTTTATTCAGCAACTCCAAAGAGAGAAGATTCAGAACATGTAATTTTTCCCATTTTCAAAATATTTTGACCAGGTAATTTTAAAATATTTCCATCAAATAAAATTTTCAAAGTTCAAACATTCATTTCCAGTTACTGTCCTCTTAATTATTCTCATTATAATTATAATAGTTTCCAAACATTTAATTTAAATATTCAATTTTGCCCGTTTTTCGACCGCTCATGCAATCATATTGGCCGCAAAAGACCTGGTTTTCCCACCTAGCTGTTTCAACGGCAACCATTCAGTGGGAAATTTAAATTGAATATTTTACAATAAAATTATAAATGTCAAAATCTTATGAAAGATTAGAGATCTTAAATTTTCAATTTAATAGAGAGTTATAGTTATCATATAAAGAAACTCTTCAGTATCACAGAAATCATCTGAAAACCAAAAACACATGTAACCTCTGCCAAACTCTAAGGCTGACTCATTTATCAAAACTTTTAACACTTGAAAGTGTTAACAATTAGGGAGTCCAGGGGAGGGATCTCACACTGTAACCGAATGTAAGCGGATTTTTAACTCTAGTATTAGACTCTTTCGACTCTCCATAATCAATTTTTTGCAACTAAGATTAACAATCTAGAGGTTTAAAAATTTAGGCTGGGCACAATTAAGGGGTATTCCATAATCCTTAGACCCCCCTATTTATTCGATAAAGCATGTTAGATGAAGAAAATACTGACAATGCGGCTTCGAAAGAAGGGAAAAACAAAAATTTAAGTTTTGAGTGCGCACTCAGTGCACACTAATTTTACATTTGATCAACTTACCAACTAGTTTTATAAAAAAAGTTTTTTAATTTAAAACAGAGAACTTCGGCCATAATGGGTTAAATGACAAAGTCAGTTGTTTTGGAGAAGAATGTATTTTTACATTTGCACTTAGCCTAGTATGTTAGCTGAATAACTGCTGACACTATTGTAGGTACTCGGTTTGAATCCGAAAAGAGTCTAAAATTTCTTGGGATTGTCTCCGTGCTTCGGAGGGTACGTAAAGCCGGTGGTCCGCCTGTGTTGATGATTTGCCTTCATCAACAAAAAAACCAAAGTTACACAGGAACATCTGAGACGAGCCCAACAAACTGCCTAGGATGTAAAGCAATTAATATCCTCACAGACTTGTGACTTCGGGTCTGTTTTGATAGAAGATAGCCCAGATCAAGACAAACAGGATTTATTATTTACTTAATTTTGTGTAAACAATTTCTTTAAGCCTTGGTTGCTCAGTAACTAAATTATTAGCATTCCGGGCCTGCAAGTAATTACCTAAATAAGTTAATTAAATTAAAAAAATGATTACGTAAGTACATCCGATGTACTTCTAGTCATAGCGTTTTTTAAGCAGAACTTTTTTAGTGAAAAACAGATTTTTTAAAAACCAGGGATCGGATTTTTAGGGATTTGCATGTTGCAACCTGAGTCTTTTCTGCCTTTCTGAGTCGATTTATGTATTTTTATTTTGCCTATAAATGCATATTTTCAATTTATGTGCATATTAAATAATTAAATAATAAAAAATTTTGTTTTTGCAAGAGTTTGAAACGATTTAAGTTTCTTTTATTTTGAAATAACTGTTTAAAAATTGCATCATTCAATTAACTTGCCCATACTTGTGACACCCGGCCGATCCACCAAAAGACCGCGGTCGTAGGCTGGCAGTTAGAATGCTAGATTGCTATGTCGGAGTAATGGGTTCGATCCCCACAACTGGCTAATCAACCATGTCTCTCTCACAAGATGTTGGCAACATCTTTGAGGTATTAAATGTCGAAATATTAAGCCATTTTGAACTTTACCGGTCAAGAATAATAAAAAATAAATAAATACGATAAAAAAACCGAAGTGAGCCTCATCCGCAAAAAAATATCCTTTGAGACGTCATATTTCTAAAGATCTATTGAATTTTATTTTACATTTGTGTATTAAAAATGCTCAAAGTTAAAGAAACTTTGGATGCAATTTTCAAAAATCAAAAGAATAAAAAATAAAAAAATATTTTATTATTATTTTATTTCTAAGGATGTAGTACTCTCTCTGGAACCAATTGCAATCCAGCATAAACATTTTTTAGATCATATTGAAGTGTTTGTTTTGATGTTTTTAGAGCATATTTGCCTTCATATTTTCAAGTTGTTTAGTGCCTCTAAATCCGGACCCTACTTATAATCTACGAGAAGATCTCATTTTTTAATAGCAAAATAGTTCCTAACTTAAAACATAACTACAAAAAAAGCTGTAGAGGAGGATAATTTAAACAAATAGATAACTGATGCTCAAACTAAGAAGGCTCCTGGATTAATGTGAAACAAGGATCATTAATCCAGTGTTACAGAGCATAATTACGATTTCTGCATCCAAAAAGCTTGTTTTCCCAGATTATGGCACTGGGAACATGAACTGCGTAAAAAACCATAAATCCATAGAGTCAGAATCTTAGAAAGTATGCTGTTGTCGACCAAATTCGGCCAATGACTGGATACCTCGTTTGCTACCTTTTCTGTGGCGGTTTCTGTTCGAATGCCAACGAACCATGGCACTACATTTTGTAAGAATCAGGCATCATTAATTCTTTTTTTAATTTTCAAAAAATATTTTATTCTCGAGGTTTGTAAATCTTCTAGCTACGCTGCTAGTAATTTATATAAATCATAAACAGAAGCTAAGCTTTTGAGCTAAAAACAAACAAAAGCTAAAAAACAGTAAACTGAGCTAAAGATCCTGAAAAATTAAATTGTAGCTAAAGGATATTAGCTTGATACAAAATTATTTAGCTTATTTCCTATAATACAACCAGTAGAAGTAGGGTTTTCCATAAAGACAACCGTTTTCTTTTTTCGGAAAATTGGAAGAATAATTTTTGCAACTTCAAAGCTGGCTCATCAGAGACAAGACTGTATCTTTCGAAATTACGCGGTTATTTTATTATTATTCGTGTTTGAGTGGTACGGTCGCGTATATTTGCAATAAAATTATATGAAGTAATTCTGGTTTAATTTATGAGTGGGTCGGAACTGCCACACATCGCAATATGCTGGCGTGATTTAGATAGAAAACGCGACTTTCGACGCTATTTATATCATCATCTGGCTTGTAGATATGAATAAATACATACAGAGTAGCTTCCACTGTGTGCACGCTTCGAGGGGTTTACAACGACTTCTTAGGAGCTATAAGATTCACATTTTTTATTTGTTAACCGCATTTACCACATTATTTATATTGGTTATGTAATTGAAAAATGGGAAAAAATTAGATGAATCCAGTTTGAAAAGTTTTTTTTGAAAAATTTATTAAGTTTTATTGAAACAATTCCCATATGTTCTGTTGGAACATGATCGCAGGATAGCGATGCAAATATTGTGGGTTCGATTCCCAACCACGCTCAGGGATTCCCATAATAAAATATTATACCTTGTCTAGGGATTTTCAAAATAAAGGAAATAATAATTAATTAATTTGTAAGTTTGGCTTAGATTCCCTTAATAGGAAATTTAATTTTTAAAAAATCGTAAAAGAGAAGAAGAGCTGAGGGGGGAGAGAGTATAAGGAGTAAAATAATAAGTATTATTTTTATTATTTTTCTGAAATTCATAGCAAGAAAAACTCAAACAATTTTCACATATATGTTTTATTTTCAATGAAAGCTAATGAAATTCTGGGACTAATTTTTCAAATTATGCATTTTCAAACTGAAGTTGAAAAGTCCGCATTAAAAATTAAAAAATATTTTGAAATATTAAGATAAGTTTGTGATTTAATAATGACGGCGTGATTCGGCGGAATTCCGAAATCTTAAAGTTTGTTAACTAGGGGGTCGGATGTTATCCTGGATGGGTGTACGTGTCGGACAATATTGTGCATTGTTTTATAAATAAGCATACGTGAAAAGCTAGGAGGAAAAGGGGTACAAGCATAAGCCAGTGTTCAATATAATAGCGGGATATTCCTCGGCGACCGCAGCCCGCGTGCGCTGCTCCTCTCCTAGGCTAGCGTCTCAAAACCGCACATTTCTACCCCCCTTCAACCCCATCCACCCTCGGTACACTCTTAACAGCAACGGGGGAGCGTTTTACTGTTTTATTGATTAATTGAGTTCAGCCGAATTTCTCTCGCTTTTGGATTTCGGTTTTATTACGTTTTATAGTTATCTTTATGGTGCGTTTTTTTGTGCTCGATGAACTTGATCGCTTTAATGTTTTATGGTCGTTATGGTTTCAGTATTGTTTGTAATATTCATGTTTGTAATGATTGCAATCTAATTCTCTCGTTTTGTGGGCATTAATTTTTATAGCAATTGAAAAGTTTCTGTCAACACTTTCTTCTTTATTATTCATGCCACTTCTATTCAAATCCTCTTTTTTTTCATTATTACAAAAATTAAAATTAATATTTTTGATAGGCATCGTTCAATTAACTATCACAATGCCGACGCATTGTGTGTTTAAATGTTTGTAATAATTTTGAAAAATTCTTGTGTTAAATATTTAAAATTGAAACCCGAAAATTGTTCAAGGAAATTTTTTGTTACAAAAATGATACGGCACAGATATTTGATATGTGGGTCTTTAATTTTAAGGATGCGAAGCATTTTATTAATTCCATACGTTCGTAAGGGGTTAAAAGCTTTATGTAATATAAAACTTCGTATTCGTGCTTTGATGAGAAATACCTGCGGTTACGATGTTAATGTTCAATAATTATTATTAAAGTGGAAATTATTTATTATTACTTTTTATTACGGTCGCACTCGCTCACTATATTAAGCACGCGAATACCACGTCGACTGACGAGCCGATGATTATTATAAAAACATAATCTGGATTTGTCATTATGTAATAAGGCTTTTGGGATTTTGGTGCTTAATTTTATACCGTCGTGGTGGTCGTTAAGCTAGCATGCGTAACAAGCTATAGTTTGTGTGTGTCCCTTTGGACGAAGGAAGCCGTTGGTCGCCAAAAGCATGAAATATCTCACGCATAAATTAGCCAAAGTTTCAACAAGAAATTACTAGAAGCTGAAGGCATTAATACAGTTATTACGGAGTAATGTTGGGGTCGTTACAGCGTCCCAATGCGACCTTCCTTATATCTGACTGACGGATGCTCGCACCTGATTACCTAACGCACATGATTGATTGTATATCGGAATTAGTTCAATTTGTGCGCTCCAAATTATTCCTTCCCGGCATTAATTATTCGGCCGAGAATTTTCTCCAAAAAAAAGACACCCGCAATTTTATTTGCGTACCCTTACTGAATTTGAAGTGACTAAGGGTGTCGTTGAAAGAAGCCACTGAAAAATGCTATCTATGTAAAGCCACCTGTAGCTTTCAGTGTGTTAAGAGGCGGTGCTATAGAAAATTCAATGTGTGTCGAGGGCGCGAGTGGAATCATTTGTAAAAATGCTTGTCAGCTCGTGGAAAAGCCACGATTTCAATAGACCGAAAAATATTTTCAAGTTTTCCTTCCAAGAACTTTTTCAGTTAAATTGCCACGATTATGGAACAATGGGCGTTTGACTCGGATTGATACGCTGAAAATATTTAAATTGAGTTTAATTTTAGTAAATTAAAAAACCTCAAGTCAAAACTTGGCTACCTTGAACTGTTCGATGTCAAATTAAGCTTTCGTGTTGCGGAAGTTTTCCAAAAATTAGATATTCCTCGTATATGTGATTATAATCATGACAGAAACAAGGGATGCGTTTTTTAAGTTATGTTCAACTTAAATTGAATTACAACACAATTTTGTTTTTTTACCTAATTTTCCAACTTCAAAAACTACACTCGAAATTTTTTACAAATCTCTACCGCATGCTGTTTTCTTCAAAATTATAAATTCGCCTAAAAAAATTAAAACACAAAAAAATTGTTTGGGATGCGTGCGGGAAAACTTTTATTATTAGAATTGCATGTGCAGGTAGATTTTGATGCTTTGCACCAATCGATACCATTGGTATTTATTTTTAAACTTTGTTTGTTCCTAAATTAAAATATAAATATTTTATTCCCAATTTAGCAGAAAAATCTTTTTTAAGTTTTAGAATTTTTTTATTTCCTACTTTTAGAGTTTTCATCACTTATTTAAGTAAAAAAAGATTCTACCGTGCATAGTGCACGAAAAGCTTCGACTATGCAGTACGCGAGATTGTTAACTTTCACGAGTGCACAGTACGAGTGGCACTTCCGAACGAAATAGTCATGAGTGGTTAAAATCTCCAAATATTATCTACATACACCGTTGGACTACGAGTGATATTTGAAAGACTATTCAATGAACCAAATGATTTTTTCTTTCTAAAACTTTCTTTACCCTTCTAAAACTTAAATTTAATTCATAAAATAATTTGCATTTGCAAGGCAATGCTAAACAAATTTTGAAACTTTAAGAATGTCCACTTATTTTTCAAATTTTTAAACTGCCACACCTACACATTCACACAAAATTTTCCGTTTAAGTATTCCAAAAATTTCCAAGTTCCAAATTATAAAATTGCCTTTAAAAAAACTGCAGACTTTTTTGAAATTCCTTATTTATAATTTAGTTTTTTGTTCTTTTTTTTCAGAAAAGTATGAATGTTACTTTTGACAAGGTTGTGCGGCCTAAAGGCCGCACTGACTTGTGGATTTTCCGCTATCTCCCATTGTTCAACAGTAGTAAATTAAAACCAACTAAAAATTCTTTGCAAAGTTTGTTGCCCGGATAATTTGAAAATTTCTTGATTCAATCAAACAAAATTTAAATTAATAATTAACATTGCAAAAATCCAATTTATATTTATATTTATTCTATAAATAATATCAAATCTAAATTCAAACTTAAATTATAATAAAATCACTTACATCAAATCAAAATTAATTTATTCTCAAATAACCTTGATTTCAAATACATTTAGAAAACAAAATTTTTCTTGCAGTTTCTTGCTGCCATTTTGGCAAAAACCTGGTTTTTTCATCCAGCTGTTGCTGCTACAACTAATTGGCGGAAATACTGGAAACATTTCAGGATTGAAATTTCGTCGCGAGCGTTTCTCCGCAGCCGGTTCGTCGAAAAGCGATGTAAATAGTTATTTTATGAAATATTGCGGGGCTACCCAGTCGAGGTGGGGCCTCCCAGTCGAAGTGGATTGACTTCAGGCATGTTTTTAGTGAGTTAAACGCCAGTCAAAACGGCCGGGAGCCCCCGGAGCGGAGCGCAGGGCAGCGTAGGGTTAGTTTTGGCTGGTGCAACAACCGCAAATGACAGATCCATCGTAAAATGAATGAATTATGTAAGTAAATTGTTAAATTATGCAAGTAATTATTAAATTGCGTTGAAAAGGATCGCGCCTAATAGGTCTAGCGCCTAATAATCCTTGCTTCGAAACGCTTGCTTCAAAATGGGTGCGCGCCGAAACGGCTGCGACGAAACGGCCGCGACGAAACGCTCGCGACAAACAGTCCTAGACTCAACAGGTTATGGGCCCAGGTTAGCCGTTGTTGAAAGTTTAAATAAATAATTGGCGCTGCGTTTGAGATTAACAAAGTCAGGAGTACAATTATTCTCAAGGAAGGAAAGAAGAAATTAATTTTAAATTAAATAATAATTAACAAATGAGTATACTGCGATCCTAAACTATAAAATCCCAGCACGCTGCTCCTGCTACAGCGTGTCATTTTTTGGCGAAAAAAAAACACTCTGGTTGGTTGATTTTTTTACCAACTGAAAAATATATTAAACTAAGATTAGGACAAAAATATTTGTCCAAACCGGGAAATTTGAATTTTTAAGCAAAAATAAGGGAAATTTAACCTTCGGTTAGAAAAACTTAAAACTTGGAATACATATTTATTTAATTACCTTGCTGCCCACGGAGTTTAGCAGCAACTTTCTGTGTTACTTTGAAAGTTAATTATAAAAATATAAAGTCAAAATTGTAAACCGGGGGGTCTGGGGGGTGTGGAACACCCTCCAGTACACATAATAAAATTTCCACTCTTATAGAATACCTACAGAAGACAGAATAATTATGTCAATTTCGTCAGAGAAAGCTGGAAAAATTTTTGAGTTTGAGCAAAACGTTCGGCTAAAGAAAATTAGAATTTGAGAAACTTGTTTAGTTTTATATTATTATAAATAAAAATTTAATTGCCCGTCGCGACGGCACATCAAGTTTAGCAGCAGCTTTTTGCGTTACTTTGAAAATATAGAAAAAGGAGGAATCACTCAGTAGCGGGAAACGAAATTAAACGTTCGATGGGTTAGGATTTCAATAGGCATACTTACATAAATCCTATTAAACGTCCTGATGTGGTATACCTATGTAATTCGCCGTTAAATTTCCAAAATTTACTGACAAAAGTCAGCTGAACGTAGCTTCAGCAGATAATCACATGGATTTGCAGTACGAATATCCCTCAGTTCATCATGAGCTATTTGGCTACTAATTCTGAGTGAAAATTTTAGAAATAAATTTTCCGAGTTTCATCGAAAATCGAACAACCACCTCAATCGCCAGGTGTAAAATCTGTGACTGATGGAAATTTAAAAATTATTGCACTTGAAATAATTAATTATAATTCCACTCCTTTGTAACATCGAAGGAGCTTAATCTTATATGAGTTAAGCACCATTATTATATCCTTCTCGCTTCTGCTTATATTCCTGTCTTGATCAGAAACATTAAAATTCAATAAGGACGAAAGTGATTTGGTCAAACATATTATGTAATTACAAATTTTGGAAAGAAGTAACATGTTACTTTTTTTTGCGACAGGTAAAAAGCGTAATCCTTTTCCGGTGTGCGATGAGAGGATAAATTAAAAATCAAGTGCGCGATAATATGAAGGTAATCTCGACGCCAATTGTTTAAACATGCAAATCGATATAATAAGGTGACAGCAAACAGGACAGGTAAACAGAAATGGGTTTGTGGTGCGGTAAACCTGCGAATATTCACTGATTGAGGTGCTTCGTTGAACGGGGAAGCCCGCAATGAGCGTCAAAGGAGCCGTTGAATACATCAAATTGTGCGGAAAATATCAGGTGCGAGCTTTCACGAGGCAAAATTTTTTTCGGCAACAAAACTAAGATTAATGAAAAAAGTTTTTCGTTCAATGAGTAATATAATTCGGATCAAATTGTGAGAAAAAGAAAGCGAGAGGAATTGGCTAAATCACGTATCGTTTCCGACAGGACCTCCGGAATTGACCCGTTGAGTTGGTTGTTACAAGGTTACGAGGCGATAAAAGACCCTCACATCGTGGGTAAAAAAGAACAGCTTTTACACACTTCCTTGTAGAGCCGGTGTGTCTTCTTTATCAGCTTTAATCTCCCTTAAAAAGAGCTTTATTTAACAAGACGTTATGTAGTAAGGTGATATATTTTCCGGGGTTCGCGCCAAAGAAAACAGTTGCTTTTTATTACTTCTAACGGTGAGATTTATAATTAAAAGAAACTTTTATTTTTTCGTGAAAAACGACACCAATAAAACAATTTTTTCGGCCAACTTTTGCATATAAAGGTGAAAATTTTGTTCCGGCGCGGCGCTGCACGGAGGTGGTCGTATATTTTATTTGGGGATTCAAGTAATATTTCTATAAATCTGACGTTTCGTGCTCACCTGTAACATAAATGCAAACTAAATTATCCTAACATAAATCCGTTTTTAAACAGCAACCACGTGGTACACGATAATTTGTGGCCTCAATATTTCAAAAAATTCATAGTAGCGTGAGTTATGTTGTAACTTTATATTTACGATATTAATTTCCTCGCGTTTCCTTCTGCATTAAAGTCAACGTTTAAGAGAATTTCAACCCCAAATCTGGTTATGTTTCGCATTTTCACGTTCTGCCATTGGAATACTTTCGTCGGCGGTCGGATAGTACGTGAAGGTTGTCACAAAAGGAACATAACGGTGGAGAAGTTGTAAAGATTCGTCTGGAATGATGAAGCGATAGGATTGTACCGGAGAAAACCGTACCTGGTTGCGGTTCCGGTCGCTCAGATATTTGCGTTATTATCTTTCCTCTCGCCACTTTACTCATCCGCGTCCGGAAGCATGAAAACGACGCAGTTATCGTACGGTCGGTCCTTCTCAGGCGAGAGCGTCGACTTCCCTTAGATCTCTAATTCTGATGTCTACGAACAATTCCCCACACAAACTACTTTTCCTTACTACCCTAATAATTACAAATATTTTATTACGGCGTTATTCTGAACTAATTTCGAGAAACTCAGATTTCTTGTGAAAGATCTTGAAACATCGTTTTCAGTAAGAGACTTGCAGATGAGTGCTCGGAGGCTAACAGAGATTATATGTGAATTATGGCACAAAGATATCTAATTGTAGCTTGGGGCGGCGCGGAGGCGACTTGACCCAAACTTACCCTGTCTTATATCGTCTTACCCCATACACAGGCCATTTACTGACTCACTACATTTACTAGCTTTAGCCCGGCTCATTATTAACGCTGCCGAAGCTAAGTCAACGTTTGCTGAGGTGCGCTCCTTACTAATTTCAATAGATTACCCGCGCACATTTAACCCGTTCGCCTAAATCGAGTTATTTGTAATTAACTGGGTACCTAACCAACATCGGAGATTAATGGCTATACAGTTCGATTATTTCGTCGGTAATTGCCACAACGCACTACACCATACTATTCAATTTTCTAAATTTGCACCTTCGCTCCTCTCATTAATTACACCCATCCGGACCAAAAATTTTACTACTTACTTACTTACTTACTCAAAAATATTTTAGTGCAACCCACTTGTTCCCTACACTTTATTAAGATACAACTCATTTTACTTTGCTTTGAGGCAAAGTCTGCTAATCTGCATACCAACCGAAGAAAGAACTTAAGATGCGCGGTTACTTTTAATTCCATTACACCCGCCGATGCTCTAGCTACCAACCCAACTTCAGACAACCAAACGCCTTGAGCTCAGCTATTTTTCTACACCCCTTTTTCTTATACATACTTGCTTTCCAAATGATATAAGAAATTTACAAAGTAAAACATTAACAACCAAGTTCCACATCCAGGATAAAAATTTAATAGCTTTCGAATTGACTCCTATTTATGATTTTTGAAAGCAAGATTTTTAAATTTAAATTAATTTTGATTTTCCGAAATTTAAAAAATGCGATTTCAATTTAGCTCAAACAGCTCAATTTAAGCTCAAATAGTGTTTACGTTTCGACAATAAAAACAAATATAACATAGAGGAAATTTGAATTTCGAAGTTGCAATAACTGCTATTAGCAATTTTTGAAAAAAAGACTAGCTGGAAAGCCCATACGAGGACGGGCAGCTAGACGGTGGATCTATTTTAAGCGGTATGATATTTAAACATTTAATTTCATTTCCCCCTACTGGGGGATTCCCCGTTTTTCTATATTTTCAAAGTAACGCAAAAAGTTTAAAAGGCAATTACAACTTTTTTCCTAATATAAAAATAAATAAGTTTTTCAAATTCTAATTTTCTTTAGCCGACCGTTTTAATTTCCCTCACTTTTGCTCAAAAACAAAAAATTTCCCAGCTCTTCCTGACGAAATTTGTATAATTCTTCTGTGTTCTGTAGGTATTCTAGAAAAGTGGGAATTTTATCATATGTACTGGAGAGTGTTCACCCCCCAGACCCCCCCGTAAGTAACGCAAGCAAAGTAACGAAAAAGTTGCTGCACTTTTACTTAAAAATTCAAATTTTCCGGTTTCTCCAAGTATTCTAAGAGTGGAAATCCTGTGATATGTACTGGAGGGTGTTCCACACCCCCAGACCCCCCGGTTTAAAATGTTGGCTTTATATTTTTATGTTATTTTTATAATTAACTTTCAAAGTTAAAATTTAAATTTCCCCCATTTATATTTAAAAATTCAAATTTCCCGGTTAGTCCTAATCTTAGTTAGATAAATACATTTTTAGGTTGGTAAAATTGTAAACCGGGGGGTCTGGGGAGTGTGGAACTCTAGTACATATCCCAGGATTTTCACTGCTTTATCAGAATACTTGGAGAAGATAGAGAATTTATAATTTTTAAAATTTCGCAAGGAAAAATCGGGAAATTTGAATTCTTAAACAAAAGTGAGGAAAATCAGAGGAGTATTTTTTACCAAAAAATGACACGCTATAGCAAGAGCAGCAGCAGCAGCGTTTTGGGATTTTATACATCAGGATGATACTAAAAGTTAGAAATTCATACTAATGCTCATACTTAGCTTTTGCTTAAAATTCAAATTTTCCGGTTTCTGGAAGTATTCTAAGAGAGGAAATTCTGTGATATGTACTGGAGGGTGTTCCACACCGCCCAGACCCTCCGGTTTAAAATTTTGGCAGTATATTTTTATGTTATTTTTACAATTAGCTTTCAAAGTTAAAATTTAAATTTCTCCCATTTATATTTAAAAATTCAAATTTCCCTGTTAGTCCTAATCTTAGTTAGTTTAATACATTTTTAGGTTGGTAAAATTGTAAACCGGGGGGTCTGGGGAGTGTGGAACTCTAGTACATATCCCAGGATTTTCACTGCTTTATCAGAATACTTGGAGAAGATAGAGAATTTATAATTTTTAAAATTTCGCAAGGAAAAATCGGGAAATTTGAATTCTTAAACAAAAGTGAGGAAAATCAGAGGAGTATTTTTTACCAAAAAATGACACGCTATAGCAAGAGCAGCAGCAGCAGCGTTTTGGGATTTTATACATCAGGATGATACTAAAAGTTAGAAATTCATACTAATGCTCATACTTAGCTTTTGCTTAAAATTCAAATTTTCCGGTTTCTGGAAGTATTCTAAGAGAGGAAATTCTGTGATATGTACTGGAGGGTGTTCCACACCGCCCAGACCCTCCGGTTTAAAATTTTGGCAGTATATTTTTATGTTATTTTTACAATTAGCTTTCAAAGTTAAAATTTAAATTTCTCCCATTTATATTTAAAAATTCAAATTTCCCTGTTAGTCCTAATCTTAGTTAGTTTAATACATTTTTAGGTTGGTAAAATTGTAAACCGGGGGGTCTGGGGGGTGTGGAACTCTAGTACATATCCCAGGATTTACACTGCTTTATCAGAATACTTGGAGAAGATAGAGAATTTATAATTTTTCAAATTTCGCCAGGAAAAATCGGGAAATTTGAATTTGTAAGCAAAAGTGAGGAAAATCAGAGTGTTATTTTTTCCCTAATAATTGCCACGCTGTAGCAGGAGCAGCAAGAGCGTGTTGGGATTTTATACATCAGGATGATACTAAAAGTTAGAATTTCATACTAATACTCATACTTCACTTTTGCTTAAAAGTTCAAATTTTCCGGTTTTTCCAAGTATTCTAAGAGAGGAAATCCTGTGATATGTACTGGAGGGTGTTCCACACCCCCCAGACCCACCGGTTTAAAATTTTGGCTGTATATTTTTATGTTAATTTTATAATTAACTTTCAAAGTTAAAATTTAAATTTCCCTCATTTTTATGTAAAAATTCAAATTTCCCGGTTAGTCCTAATCTTAGTTAGGTTAATATATATTTTTCGATTGGTAAAATTTTAAACCGGGGGGTCTGGGGGGTGTGGAACACCCTCCAGTACATATCGCAAGATTTACACTGCTTCAGAATACTTGGAGAAGATAGGGAATTTATAATTTTTCAAATTTTTAAGCAAAAGTGAAGGAAATCAGAGTTTTTTTTTTCTACCAAAAAATGACACGCTGTAGCAGGAGCAGGGTGCTGGGATTTCATATACCGGGTGCTGAATGAATTAGCCGAACAAATAGGAAATTAACATGTAAAAACTTATTTATGCAAATTCCTGCTTCCCTAATTATTTTAGAGAAAAAATGAAAGACACAAAAATAGTGCAGAAATATAAACTACGAATGATAACAGTATTAGATTTCATTTAACTTTTACTTAAAAAGTAAAAAAAATGCTTTTGAAATTGTTAAAAGTTTCATTTATTAGACTGGCCAAGCAAGTTTCCATGGTAATTATTTTTGAAAATAGAAATTAAATTGAATTTTCTTTAGCCAACCGTTTTTTGTTTAAAAACAAAAAATGTCCCAGCTCTTCCTGACGAAATTTGTATAATTCTTCTGTGTTCTGTAGGTATTCTAGAAAAGTGGGGAAGTGGGTGTTCACCCCCATACTCTCTCCGGATTACACTTTTGACTATAATTTCCTTTCCTAAGAAAGGAAATTTTTTGATATGTACTGGAGGGTGTTCCACACCCCCCAGACCCCTCGGTTTAAAATTTTGGCTTTATATTTTTATAAATAAATAAAAAGAACACTTTCCTCAAGCTTGTATTTATATCTTATGAACTAGTTTCGGCTTTTGCCTTCATCAGCATAATCGTCAAAAAACTGAGAGACGCAACAAAAAACAACATGCACAATCGTCATAAAATTTCATAAATGATGAAGGCAAAAGCCGAAACTAGTTCATAAGATATAAATACAAGCTTGAGGAAAGTGTTCTTTTTATTTATATATTCGCATCAAGGGGATTTTTAGCAATAATAGCAATAATTATATTTTTATGTTATTTTTATAATTAACTTTCAAAGTAACACAGAAAGTTGCTGCTAAACTCCATGAGTAGTAAGGTAATTATTTAAATAAATTCAAATTCCCGGTTAGGCCTAATCGTAGTTATTTTAATATTTTTTTCGGTTGGTAAAATTGTAAACCGGGGGTCTGGGGGGTGTGGAAAACCCTCCAGAACATATCGCAGGATTTCCACACTTTTAGAATACTTGGAGAAGGTAGGGAATTTCTAATTTTTAAAATTTTGCCTGGAAAAATCGAGAAATTTGAATTTTTAAGCAAAAGTGAAGGAAATCAGAGTTTTTTTTTTCTACCAAAAAATGACACGCCGTAGCAGGAGCAGGGTGCTAGGATTTTATATATATGGATTGTCAAAAAAGAATTTTTGTATTAGCGTTCCACCACCTCTTGTTTTGCAAACACGTAATTTGACATGGAGTTACCCTAAAGTAGAAAATTAATGAAATTATCGACCCTAAGAACTTCAATGGAAGTAAGGAAAACAAGTCAAACAATTACAGCGGTTGCACTTATTGCATCTTTGTCCTCTAACTTTATTTTTGAAACTTGAGATGTTTTATCAGGTCCGGCGTTATGAAACTTTCGTGGTTCCGATAAACTAGAAGTTATTACGATCAAAGCCGAAATTGATCAAAAAAATATTTTTTAATCACTGGTAATTTGGAACGAGCAGACACCATAGCCGATACAAATTCAAAAATACGACTATTACCTGGGCTCATAACCTGTTATTATTTGGCAAGTCTACAACTTTTGTTCAAATATTCAACCTTAAATGCTGAATCAGCTAATAAATCGAAAATTGCGATTTAAAAAATGTGCGTAATCCAACTGATTTGAATTACGGCAGCAATGTGTGGGTAAATTCCTGCGTAATTATAAAAAATATATTGTAATTTAAATATTTTTCATTCCTGAATGATGGCACGTTTTGGAAGTATAATATTATGCAAGATTAAATATTTTTGAGAGTTTATCCAAGGGTTAAAATGAAACATTTTTGTTAATAAAGGAAGCTAAAGAACATTGCCTCTAGTTAACCGTACAAGAAATTTAAGTGCGCTTTAAATCCCCCTGAAAGAAAGATTACATTAATGCATTCTATACGCGAATTATTACGCGGAGTATATAACGTTAAATCAGTAAAACGGGGTTGCCGGAAGAAAACCGGGGCCGGAACAGTTAGGGCAGAGTTTATAACGCAGTACGCGGCAATGCATGTCCTCAGCCGCGGCTTCGGAGCCATAATCATGTGTCTTGATTAGCGCCGTTTGTATATAAGAATCTCTCTTCGCATTATATTATTGCACACTCCCCATGGTAATGTTCAAGTCAACTGATTTTATTTTACAATTGCGGTTTCGGGGTTTTACGATACGAAATGTGCGGTTGCACTAAAACGCTTCCGCCACTTATTATTTGTATTATCTTTTGCAAGTTATGTAAAAAACTTTAATTTGCATTGGTGATGACGAAAGTTGCCGAAAATATCAAAGAGGGATGGGATGGAGGAGATATAGAAAAGTGCAAATCTCGATATACTCTTCCATTCAATTTGGTTCCATTTGCGCTGATATATTCATCCATACGAAATACAAGTGACACACACGGCGTGGAATATGTAAAAGGTGTTTGAAATGCATCACATTTGGCCCGATAGTTTGTCTCCGAGTACCTTTTTAGCTGAACTTTATTCGAGGAAAAGTTGAGGTGGCGCAGCTGACGAGTATGCAAATAGCAGAAGGTGCGCTCTCTTATAGAAAGTATACCCCCTCGACAAAATGGAAATACGATGAGCAGTAACGTTCTTGTCTCCCAGCCTGATGCGTGGAATTATGAAAACGACTTGCGAAATATGGAATAGATGCATAAATTGCCTGAAAACTTATGAGATACAAAACTCGTTCGTTTCGTCTTGGTTCGATCAGGTCGTTAAGATTTTCCTTTTTCCATATGTAAATATAAAACTCTCGCCGAGTCGTCTGTTGTGGTTTTCTAGTTTTGGTAATTTAGATTTCGAGTCATCATCATCAATGCGGTGTGTATTATTGAGAAGTTAAGCTCGCGCCTTGTTTAAATCCGCATCTCCGCAATCGCTGGAGGCTCCCACCGAGCAAGGTTTTGTTTTTCACCGTCGCCCTGAGATTTCCTTTATCTAGTGATTAAAACTTCATCCTGTCGCGGCTTGGTGGGCGCACACTTTTAATAAAGAAACGCATACGCGGTTACATTGTTCTCGCTATATTCAAGTTTAATTTTTAATGTAATTTACAAAATGGGCGTCTACGTTGGCCACAATAAATCTGTTTAAGTGACAACCATTTTCTAAGCGTTTTTACACTTTTGAACTAATTATTTTAATCGAATAACATGTTCGCCGCGGCAGGAGGACCCGCTTCCGGTGATTGATCGCCAAGATCGTCTCAACCCTTTCAGCCGATACCTACGGCAAAATTCAAACACAAATTATTCATTACATTGGAAAATTAACTTTTTTCGTCCGACCCAGTTGCTCCAGCTTAAATTAACGTATACTGTTCGTTTCCATGGTAATTCTAGAAGGGGCATTCCTATCGGAGCTCGGGCGGTTTTTGAGATGCTAAAAATTAAACTTCTGAAAAAGCCAAACTACGTTTGCGACAGAAGCTTAATTAGGAAACGTTTTCAGAATTGCTTTAAAGCACCCAGTTAAAGAATTAACAAACTGAATATATCAAAGCAACTACCATAACATCGATGCAATTTCAGTTAATGCATTCAGAGCCTTTTTCGATCACTTGAGCTTTAAATTAAATTCTACGTTCGGAAAATTTTAATTACCCATACATTTTTTTTCTTGTCTACATCTAAATAAATCTTCTATACTGCATTCGGGAAAATTTACCTTTGATATATAAAATAAGTAGTATAGTATCAAAATGTCCAGGTTGTGCGGCTTAAAGGCCGCACTGACCTGGGGCTGACCGATCACCTCGATCAAATTTTTCTTTAAGTAAAACAATTGGATGTGCGTCATGAAAAGAAGAATATATAGAAGGTGCTGATTGAGCATAGGAAATTAACATGTAAAAACTTATTTATGCAAATTCCTGCTTCCCTAATTATTTTAGAGTAAATATGAAAGACACAAAAATAATGCGGAAATATAAACTACGAATGATAACAGCATTAGATTCCATGTAACTTTTACTTAAAAAGTCCAAAAATGCTTTTGAAACTGTTAAAAGTTTCATTTATCAGACTGGCCATGCAAGTTTCCATTGTAATTATTTTTGAAAATAGAAATTAAATTGAATTTATTTCATGGCCAGTGTGAAAAATAAAAATTTTAACAATTTCGAAACCATTTTTTGACCTTTTAACTAAAAGCTAGATGAAATGTAATGGTGTTATCATTCGTAGTTTATATTTCTGCATTATTTTTGTGTCTTTCATTTTTTCTCTAAAATAATTAGGGAAGCAGGAATTTGCATAAATAAGTTTTTACATGTTAATTTCCTATGGTCGGCTAACTCATTCAGTACCCGGTATATGATTCTTGATTACCTTAAAATATCGAAGGAAATCATTGTTTGCAGTTAGACTGAAGTGTTAATCAATTCTGCATTATTTTGAGAATGTTTTTTAACAATTCGAGTCAAGAAACTTCTAGTCGCTATCTGACGGTTATCCTAGATGCCGAAAACAATTATGACGGTGAGCGAGAGTCGTGGGGTCACCCAAAAGTCAGTCGAACCAAGATAAAACATCAAAAGGTAGCTCCAAAATCAAACTCCAACGGTTAACAAATCATAATTACTTTAGCTGAAGATGAAAAAGCAATTCATTCAAAGAAAATTCCAGGATTCCATAAAAAGGAAATGTTAACTCTATCGCAAAAATTGCTTTTCTGGAAGTTAACTCAATCGGTTTTTCATCTAATTCAATCTGTATGATACGCCATTTCCATCCAAATATTATCTTCTTAATTAATATTGATAAACTGCCTTGATCGACTACTGCTGCTCAGAAGAAATTATGTTTTAAACTATGTTAATTAAGTTTATCCTTAATTAACGTAGCCACTGTGTAGAATTTTGGAAGTAAGAACTAAACCGAACAGGGATTTTCGGTTTAAATTTAAATAAGTGTGGAATTGCTGGGGAAATCTGATGTACAAGTGAAGGGAAATTTAGGAATTTTGAGAAAATTATAAGAAATTCGAAGACATGTATCATATTTCATAGGCGATCTTAAAAATTCAAAAAGAAATACAAGAAAGTCTAAGAAATATTTAGAAATTTCAAAAAATCTTTGGAAATCTAGACCTTTTGTTTTGCCATTTTAACAATTTTGAAAAAACATGTTAAGCTGGGGAAATCTGATGTAAAAGTGAAGGAAAATTTAGAAAAGATTAGAAAATTATAAGAATAATTCGAAGAAATGTATAAAATCTTAAAAGATCTAAGAAAATTTACAAGAAATTCTAGGAAATTTTCAAAAAACTTAAAAAACCTAGAAAATTCCAGGATATCTGCAAAATCCTAGAAATTTTAGTAAATTTAGTAAATTTTCGAAAAATAATGTTAAGCTGTTGAAATCTGATGTTCAAGTGAAGGGAAATATTAGAAAATTATAAAAGAATCGAATAAATGCATAAAATCAAAGGAAATCTTATAAATCTAAGAAATTCTAGGAAATTTTAAGAAATTTCGAAAAATCTTAAGAAATCTAGAAAATTCCAGGATATCTGGGAAATTCTAGAAATTTTGGTAAATCGTAAGAAATCTTAGGAATTGATGACATTGTGATTTTTCATTTCAACATTTTCGAAAAAAAAGTGAAGGGAAATTTAGGAAATTTTAGAAAATTATAAAAAAAATGAAGAAATGTATAAAATCATTGGAAATCTAGAAAATTCCAAGATATCTGTGAAATCCTAGAAATCTTAGGAATGTCGATCACGAAGCAATTTTTAGTCGATCATAGCTGCCGTCACCAGTCGTGATTCATAATGAGGAGAAAACCGCTGGCGAAATTTGTTGTACAAGTGAAGGAAAATGTGAGAAAATTTAAGGAAATCTTAGAAATTGCCGATAATTTTGATTGTTAACCTTTTTGGAAGGAAATCATGAAACAATGCAAAAGCAAATCCAAGAAAATTTTAGTAAATGCGGGAAAATCTACAGAAATCCAAGAAAATGTTATAAAAAGAAATCTGGTGTATTAGGTGTGTGCTTTCCTTCTCATAATAAGCTAAGAAAATATGTTTCTTTGTCGAATTTTACCTTAATAAATTCCATTTTATTCTTAGTGCCAAGTTAGGGAAATTAAATTATCAGTCAGGAAAAATAATTTAATTTAAAAATTAATTATTTTAACTAAAATTTAAAATTTTTATTTTAATCATTTTTATCTTTCGATTCATCGAAATGCTTTTAGAGAAATTTAGGAAATGTTAGAAAATTATAAGAAATTTGAAAAAATGTAGACAAAATCATAGGAAATCTTTAAAGATCCAGAAAATTCTAAGAATACTGTGAAATCCCAGAAAATTTTAGTAAATCGTTTGAAATACTATAGATGACCTATTATTTTGCCATTTGAACATTTTCAAAAAAAAATTAGGGGAAATCTTTGAGAACTTTCACAAAAGGAAATCCACTGCACAAAAATTTGCCTTGTAACTCCCCACTCCAATTTAAACGTTTAACTTAAATTAGGGAACTGAATATATTATAAAGGTAGGTTTTGCTAACTTATACTAACATTCTTGGCTTATGTGCGTTTCGATTGGAAAATTCGTTAGTTCCTGTAGAAGACAAAAATTTGAAATTATCTATTTGACGTCATTTTATTATATGATGAGCATCGGTTTGGCATTATGCTTAATTTTGAATCCTCATTATTATAAAAGGCCAATGTCTGTCTGTCCGCATCGCAATTGAATCTGATTGGTTTACTTTTATTGGTAACCTCAAAAAAGCTCTAATTGATCTACTTACTTTATCGACATAATCTGAACATCTATCCTGAAAGCGATGCTAATTCTAATATTAGCTTATCAGTAAGTATAAGGATTAGGTGATAAATCTTAAATTTGTAAATATTACTACAGCTGCATAATAGCATAATTGCGAAAAGTTAAAGTACATTGAAGCTTATGCATTGGTTCAGAAAGACAATTGTGAACTTAAAGCCTTATTTTCATCAAATTAACTTAAAGTAAATGAATTTTAAACAAACGGCGCAAATTAATAAAAATCAATGGCATTTCGGAACCCACACATACGTTTCATGGTATTTTAACTTTTTTATTTATGTTGCGCTAATTTAGGTAGCGTTAATTATATGAGAATGCCACTTAAGAATTCAGGTGATCAACGCTATTAAAATTAGCTCAATTAAGTTCTTAATTATCATTCTGAACCCACACATAAGTTTTAATGTACTTTAACTTTTTTATTTATGTTGTGCTAATTTACACAGCGATGTTAAAATGACAATGGGACTTTATGCACTATTGCGCTATTTTGCTAGCTGAAAGTTGTTTGAGTGCGCCTATCAAGTGATTGATAACTGTGCTGTTTTCAATCGAGTTAATTAAATATTTCTCCAAATAGAAAGTTATTTTATCTGAAGCCACTCTCTTGCTTCCGCAATATCGTCAGCTAGGTTCTACCGAGATAAAGAGCTGTACACAAATCGATAGGACAAATAAAAGGGGAGTTTTTATGAAAAACTAAAATAATTTTTGAAGTAAATTAGTAATAGGTGTAAAGATTAAGTGAAAAACAAGAAGAGGAGTAATTTTAATATTAGTATGCTATAAAGTAAGTGAAGGTGGTCGTCATAAAGTAAATTTGAAAAAATGAAGCATTGAAACACAGAAGTCGTATAATTATCATAATGGTGGTAATTAAAACACTGATAAGGGTATTTTAGGTGCAGAATCCGTCACTGGCAGGTGCCTCGTTGTTCTTCTTTAATGTAATTACTCTAAACAATCTCGCTCTCTACATTTACTTTTTACAGGCGGTCGTAATGCAACTCTTTATATTCACAGGGCTGCGAACAAGACGTTGGATTGTGAACTCACCCTTTAACGTACCACTTTTACTTGTTTCTAACGACTTTTATTTGGCGTCAACACAATGAGATAGAATAATTAACAGTGCATTCAAATCGGAACACGAATTCTCCAACTTCAATTACTCTTTAGATATTTTGATTTGAAATATTTAGTCGATATAAATTACTCTTTTGGTGTTTTCCAGTTAGGCAAGGAACTTTGCGATTATATCGCATCGTAATAAAGCCCCTTCCACTTTCCTCTCTTCCCATTCAATCATAAACCAACGGTATTTGTATTTGGAAAATAGGAAAAAGTATTCAAAGGATTGGCACTATGGCTTGACACTTAATTTCCTCTCTCTAAAATTCATCCAGAAATTTCCCAAACGAATCTCCTTGTATCGAGCAGACATTTTTTTCTGGCAAAAAAATAACTTTTAAAATTATTACTGTCGTTTTAATTTTGTTAATTACGGCAGGTGCGATCCCTTTTCGTAAAATAAAAGTTCGTAGGTAATATTGAAAGATTCGTTACACCCTCGTCCACATCTCAAATATTAATTAACATTATTAACACCGGCTTTGGTTCTTTCAGTAAAAAAAAGTCATTACAGTAAATCATCGCGTTCTAATAACGACGTTGTATGTAAAACGAGCGAAGTAAGAAGAAGAGTGAGAGGAAGTTTTGAATCAATATTTGATTGCGGGAATTAGCGCTTTATCGGGATTCAGCAGACCTCTCTGGCTTGATGAAGGTTCGTTGATTGTTTGACAGCGTCCATGTATACGCGTAAAGAATTAACGAAGCCCTTAGGTGGTCATTGTTAGACTGACCAAGATCCCCATTGTCTTTCGACAACCTGTGCGTCTCTCAATCTTGCATAAACTTCTACTTAATTATACATTTTCACATTCTAAACTTTATTCCTGGCATTGTGTCACAACTTTGCAAAATGACCTTCTCAATTCTTAATGGCTTCCGTTAAAGCCGAATTTTCGACTCTCACGAGGAAGCTCTTTTTTTAATTTCGAATGTTAATTATAAATCGAGTGAGTGTTTATTACTCATCGTACATCATCTCAATCCCGGATCAAGTGCGGAGTCGATTCCGTCCGGCTGATTCTTCCGGGAGAAGCACAGTGGAATGAAAAATTTAGATTGCATTAGAGGGAAGGAGACCCCTTGAGCCACTGCAAATCAACTAATTAGCCTGCCCGCCCCACTGGCTGGTTGCTTTTCCTCTCCTTCAGATATCCTACTTCCAAAACGTGATATGTCAACGATTTTCGTCAAACATATTTCTGGAGTAGTACTGCAAGAATACGTCACTTGGCGCACAATAAAAGTGGGTTAGTCGTGCGACCACATTACTTTATAACATGAAATTGTTAAAATATCCGAATGGGGATAATCTGGATTTCTCATTAAGTGCCCCCGTTTTATTTACAACCCAAATGACGCTCTCATAAACGAAAATGGAGTAGGCGTTGTAAAGAAAGACGTAATCGCGCATGAAGTGCACTAATAGACACATTTTTAATTAATGCCGTAATGATTATAAATTTGAAAGTTGCTTATCGATTAATAAGAAATTTTTTGTTAATTTGAAAACTTTTTCCTAATTATTACAAAATATTTTATAGATGATATTTTTAACTTTTAGCATAAGTTGGCTTTGTTCTTTTAGCGAATTCATTTAATTAAGAGAGCGGGTAATCCTTTCACATTAAGGCCGCTATTGTGTGCCGAATCCATATGAGCAAATTGGAATTGATAAAGGGGTTCTCATCGAAAAGCATATGTTTGGCGAATGTTGTGTTTTTCATTTTCATATAAAATTTTCCCCCTACCTTAAAATATTTTCTCTCCTGAATTCCTATGTTTTACCACATTCCCTTCTTTTTAGCGCGGTTTTTTATTTTAACCTACTCGCTTATTGGTTTTTACGATACAAGCTTAACGAAACGGGGTTGATTTTTATGAAGCCGTATAACATGTCCGGGTGTTTTGGATGTTTAACGTATCCCTGCTATTACAAACTGCTGTACTTTCATCATATTTATTTAAAGTGTGTTTGCATAAATCAAAAATCATTTGTTCCTTAATTTTGCGGCGCTTGTTCGCCCGCTCGTTCGGGGGGAGAGAACGTGGGGTTCGCGCTAAGAAACTCATATTGGCTACTTTGCGCTCCCCCGACACAGATTAAGTCTGCTTCTTCGTTAAATATTCATGCGCCAGAAAGGCAGATAAAAATAAAAACCTAACATCTTCTTCCCTACTTTCTGACTTAGCACGTAAACACTTGAGAATATGATATGAAGGTGACGAGCTTTGGGACCCAACCCAATGTGCTCTCTTAAGAACTGTCAAATATCTTATCAACATGTAGATGGTACACCACTTTAAAACAAATGATCGTGTTCTTGGGGAATTTTGAATATAAACTTATTTCTTGCCGAAACTTTAATTCAATATGTACTTCAACAAAAAAGCTCACTTCAAGTGGTTCAAAACGACTCAACGGCATACAATTATTTTAAAGAAAAAAAATTTAGTTTTTCCAGTTTTAAGAACACAAACGAATTCCATTTTATCTGATAGAATCGCTAGGCAATTCGACACAATAAATTGAAACAAAGTTGTAATAGCATCAGAGCTTTGAAGTTCTCAAATATTTTACAATTGTGCAGTACCGCAGCTGAGTTTTCTTGTTAAGCTTGCCCTAGCTATATACAAATGTTAAATTTTTAATTTTGAATAAATTTTTGCTAAATGTTAACAGTTGCACAACTAAACAACACTGCGGCCGACTCCGCCTTTCAGATTCTTTCAGTTTTTCAGTGCGACAATCTTTTATACATTTTTCCAAAATTTCCATAACCTGCTGTAATATGCAAGAGATTTGCCCACCCTATATGCCGAAAAACCGCCTTTAACAGATTTCTCTGCAGAAAAACTACAAAATAAATTGAGATTACACAAAAATAAGGTTTTTTTCTTGTTTAGAAGGATAATAGTTATCTTGTAACGTAGGGAATTTTTTTTTGTAGAAATGACAGCTGTTTGAAAAAATTAACTTAAATTTTTCTTGAAATTTTAAGTTTAAAAAATTAAAAAATTTATAACTTTCGAACATGACACCAATCAAAAAAATCCTACGTCACAAGTTAGATAATTTTATGAAAAATAACTGTTGTAATTTCAACCAAAGCGGGAGATATCGTGTACACCGATTAGAAAAAGCAGTTTCGAGAAAATCGCGAAAAAGTATAAACGATTCAATTTGTCAAAAAAGAGAGAATCAATGTTTTCAAAATATCAAGGTGGTGTAACCCCTTAATAAGGATTGAAAAATTTTATTATTATTTAATGTAATTTAATTATTCTAATTGAAATCCAAAGCTATCTGGTTATCATTCCGTCCTTATCTACGTTTAATTTCGACCTTGCAATTATTAAAATTTTAATTTAAATAATTAATTTACTTTACCAAAATACTGAATTACACTAGAATTCTTCTTATACACAAATCGCAATTATTTATTGATATAATAAAACTAATTCTCAAAATAATAAAAATATCAAAATAATTTTCCAATTTATTTTTAATGAAGTTTAGAAAATCACTGTTGATCAGCATTATTTCCCCAAACCGACCTCTTTATCACAGATTTTCTTCAGAAACTTCAAAATGTTCAAAATGCAACAAAAAACAAAATTAAAGCCTGCTCTACACTAAAATACAAATTATTATAATATAATATAATCAAATGTTATACAGAAAATTTTCAAATACCTTTAACAACAAGAATCACATTTCATGTTACTCGTCAACAATAGTAACACAATTAAAATATTTTTTTTTAATGAAAATATTAATAAAAATATTGACCGTGTGAACAGACCATAATATACTATATTAACCAGTAGCGGATGGTATAGAGAGTGCGATGGGTGCCGGATCAAATCTATACCGACAGGGTTCCCACTCGTCTGGAAAACCTGGAAAATCTGAAAATGTCCGGAAATTTAAGATTTCCTTAATATTGACAGCGAAAGGTCAGGGAATTTCTCATTTTTAGTGTCATCAGAGTTAAAATTAAGTTAAATTTACAGTTTTGTTTGCATTAAACAATTTAATTCAAAAAAAAATTTTAATTTTGAAATAAATTTATTTGAAAATTTTAAAATTAAATTTTTTTAATTATTAAAATTTAAAAAAATTACTGATTTTAATTTATTCACCTTCTTATCGTTGGATTTATGGAAATTTCGGAGAAAATTTATATTCTTTGTCAGGGAAAACCTAGAAAAGTCAGGAAATTTGATTTGAAAATTTTAGTGGGAACTCTGCGAGAGCTATAGTATGTGACAGCCAATATTTTAATATATTGGAACTGAGATTCGGTTATATGTATAAAGCTCTGGTCAAAGTTAACCTAGGATTAACTCAATTTTGAGTCGGAGTAACTTTGACTTGAGTTCTATACCAGAGGTGCCCAACTTCATTATATACACGATCGACTATGTTTCTTAAAAATTTTTCGCGGTAAAAGTAGACAAAAAGAAAAAACATATTTTCTTAGCTTATTACGAAAAACGAGAAGGAAACCACAGATCCAATTTTTGTACACCATCAGATTTCCTTCAGGACATTTTTTTGGAATTCTCTAGATTTTCCCAGATTTCCTAAAATTTCCATGGGTTTTCTTTTGGATTGTCTCATGATTTCCTTCCGAAACAGTTGAAAATGCAAGATTATCTGTAATTTCTAAGATATCCTTTGATTTCCTTAGATTTCCTAGATTGCCTAAGATTTCCTTAGATTTTCTCAAATTTCCCTTCACTTGTGCATCAAATTTTCTTAGAGTTTCCTTCGAATTGTCTCATGATTTCCTTTCGAAAAATTTTAAAATGCTAGATTATCTGTAATTTCTAAGATTTCCTTAGATTTCCTAGATTGCTTAAGATTTTTGTAGATTTTTCCCTTCAAATTTCAAATTTCCCTTCACGTGTACATCAAATTTCCTAAAATTTCTTGGGGTTTCCTTGGGATTGTCTCATGATTACCTTTTGAAAAAATTGAAGAAACAAGATTATCTGCAATTTATAAGATATCTTTGGATTTCCTCAGATTTCCTAGATTACCTAAGATTTCCTTAAATTTTCTCAATTTTCCTTTTACTTGTACATCAAATTTCCTTAAATTTTCTTGGGTTTTCTTATGGATTGTCTCATGATTTTATTTGGTAATAGTTGAAAAAGCAAGATACTCTGTAATTTCTAAGATATCCTTGGATTTCCTTAGATTTTGTTTAATTTCCTTTCACTTGTACATCAAATATCACCAGCGGTTGCCTCCTTGGTTTTTTATGAATCCCAACTAGTAGCGGCGGCTATAATCAACTAAAAAAACCTGTTGGCTACCCCTGTTCTATACAACCGGTTTCCCATATTGTTAAGTATTCTGATTGGTTTCATAGAATAAGAGCTTATCGTATTTGTGGGTTGCGGTAGTACACACCGGGGGGTCTGGGGGGTATGGAATACCCCCCAGGACTTTAGTAAAAAATGTATAGAAGCTCTGTTCGTAAAGAAATTCAGAATTTCGATGATTATGTATTAAAATTGCGACACATAATTACACACTCAATAATATCATAACGTTAACGTTAATTTAACGTGAAAATGCTGAAATAGTATTTTACACCACGAGTAGACCGAGTTTTAAACACGAGCTTAAAGAACTACTCATATACCTAGTTTTTAATAAATTGTGAAGTTTCTAAATTATTTATTAAAAGAATATTTTGAGTAGAACTAAAAAATTCAGAAGTAAATTAAAAAAAGGAGAAGAGACGGGAGATTGACGCAAGGAATATTAGCAAATTTGGTAGCAAATAGGGAAGATAAACAATAAATAAGTGTTAACGGCAGTAAAGTAAGCGTTGTACCGGAACATCTTATTTGCAGGTCGAACGGGTTCGATGTTGCTTCCGGTCACTTTATTCGGTCTTTGTGCCGACCCTCTTAATGTCAATATATCACGAGTAGATAGCTCCATTTGCCATGTATGGCGCGCGAGGGAGCTTTTCATACTATGAATAACACATGGATCGTCGGAAAAGACGTCGCTTAAAAGTTATCCAAGTATTTTTAAATTAATAAGAAAAATGTTATGCTTCCAATCAGCAAGTGGAGCGTGTGCACCTGAGGTAAAAGGAGCGACTCGTCTTAATACAAAGGAAATCAGCTGGGCCGTGTGAGATGCACAATATTTCCCTCAAAGAACGCAATAAAAGTACAATGAACAGGAGGCGGATTTTGCGGATCAGATTCTTTCGGCTTCTTTGCTTACATCAACACAAAGAAACGTTTAAAAAGGGATCGCTTAATTAAATTATCAGTGCTGATATTTTAAACAGATCTGGTTTTTATGTAAACACGACTTTACTTATCGAACTTAACGAGTTTATTTCGTTAAAATTTAAAAAAGGGGCTGTAATTAAAAATTTTAATTACGAAGATGTAGGTTGCGATTTCTCTGATTAGGGTTCTTGTTTTTTTCTTCGCGATTTTTATAATCTACAGTGTGTTTAATTTGGTAAACACAGCGCCAAGTGTTTGTCGAAAGACGGCAAGGGGTTCGAGATGCGCGTATCACAGATGGAAATTCCCTATTTAAATGCAAATTCTATATTTGTCACCTCAAGAAGAAAAAAAGTTCGATCTTTCCCTCAAGTTTGCATATTTCCCAACAGACGGTGCGTGTTAGGTGCCGATGTATTCAAGATATGATGACGTCAGTTTGCGAAATTGTATTTCTTGATGGGCTACGGGAGAGACTAATTATATGGCATTTTTCAAGCAGACATATTGCAGTATAAGGACAACTTTTCTCCAATTCGCATTTTCTCTTTTGGCTGACAAATTTATAACTTTGTTCTTGCTATCATTTATTTCATCAACATCAAAAAATGTCTCATTATTTATTACAACTTTTGGATTTACATGTTAAAAAAATTAACACGGGTAATTTATTTGGGACTTTTGAAAAATTACTACAAATTATTTTTAAAAAAGTCCTTCTCGAATTTTTTATTGAAAAAAGTTCTATTAAACATATCAGTCATCTAAAACTTTGCCAATCAGATAGCAAAAGCAGAAGCTGGAAAGTAGAAGAAGCAACAACACTGCGGCGGCGGCACACCACCACCATCAGATAGATTGCGTGTGGCACTTGTGTTATTTCTACCTATTCCTCAAATCTTGACATATGATGGATGAATGGTTATTGAAGTCGAATATTTCACCGTTTTATCTCCGCCCGGGAGCGGATAATTTCAAGTTTGTAAAGTTTACACATGTCAAGTGGTGTCGATACGCTGCTGATGGCGTCAATACGCGCTTTGATGACAAAGGCGGATCTTAATATCCGCGTACAAGAGTCGTTACGGCAAGGGTGTCGACTTCACAAGGGATCGGCTTTCTTGAAGAGTATAATGGGATCACGTTTATCCCCCTTAAACGGGATCAAGACTTCTTAACGCACAAGAGTTTTCATTTTTCTAATTCCACCTACTTTCTTAATCAAAATAAAATAATTACAAACCTTATTTTTCATCATAAAACACAAAATCACTCGTGCCTAACCCATTTTCATCATCAAAAAGCAAAAAATTTTATTTTTCTCGGGGTTGGGGGATCTTGCAAGTCAGTCAAAACATCATTAATAAAAATATTCATCCAACCAAATGCCAATAAAAAACCTGCGAAAAACAACCGCCATAATTAATCTTGGATGAAGCACCAATGTGAAGAAATTTTTCGAGCAATAAGTTACTAAAGGGAGGCAATGATGCTTGGCCGGATAGCACCTGACTTGCAGCGAAGTAACAATAAAAATTTTTTTGAAAATTTACAGTTTTATGACTTTTTTGTTATTTATCACGTTAGAATAACGTTGTTATAACGTCTTTAATTTGATATTATTTATTTTAGATAAAATATTAATAATATATAGTTTAATGATATTACTGTTCGTTGGAATTGACCATTTAAATATACCTACTTATTTGTTAATCTTTGGAAAATTAAAAATTATTAATTTTTTTCTGTTCATTGTCTACCTGTCCGAATGTACCTTTTTAAAATGTGGTTTTCTCGATAGGTCTAAATCCACATTGTCTTAAATCAAAAACCATCCGTGGCGTCTATATATTATCAACAACATATTGAGCTGCAACCCTTCTTGAGATATTTTCTAGATTTTAAGCAATCCGAATGATACAGATTGATAGAATAATAATAATTTGCGGTATTGCAATTGCAATTTCATCTGAAGAATTTTCTACTGCTTTTTGAAGACATTTTATGACGATCATTTACTTGCTTTTTCATTTAAAAAAAAGCGCTGTGTACTCAACCTCGAAGGTGGTGACGACAGGAGCATACATTTTTCCAAGAGAAAGTTTTTGAGAAATTCTGACTATAAATTGAATTATTGCCGAAACAGTTAATTGCACAGAAAAATCATATAAATAATTTTTGTAGCCAATTTTTGGAGCTACAAATTTGATCTTTTGTACTTTTTCCATAAAAGTAACGGCTAGAAAGATATTCGCAGAAAACCGACTTTTACAACCTTTGACCCCACGTAGAATTGTTAGCGGCACTCGGATTGATGGGGAACTATCAGTTCTTATTTGGAACCACAAGAACAAAGTTTTTGCAAAAATTCAGCTTTCCCCACTTATTTCCTAGAAACGCATTTCTTTGATTTAATTTCCCTGGACTAGTTTTAAATAATGCATTTCTGATTTCTATCTTTAGATGATGCTGATTTCCAACTTTTTTTTGCACAATTTTAAATTAAAATCGAAAATTTATAATTTATTTAATAATATTTTGAATTGATTTCTTTATTTTATAGTTCTATTTTACTTTTTTCCTAACTATTTACGGTTTTCAAGCGAAATGCGTTGGTTTCTCAAAATTTTTTCTGAGACTGAAGTTGTAAATAGTAAAATTTTCTTGTTTTTAAAGGTACTACAGAGTTTTCAGAAAAAACAAAACATAAAATTTAGAATTTTTCAATACTTTTTAACTTAATTACTCAAAAACTGTTGATTTTAGGCAATAAAGTAGTAGAATCTAGTCTGTTGATAATTTAAAATTCTTTAAAAGAGCCTACATGTTTTTTTATTCTTTTTATTTTTTAAAGTTCGTTTTTTTTACTTTGATGTCTATATCTTTTTATGCATAAACTTTCTTCCTTTCTGGAGTTTTTCATGTATCGTGAAAATTCCTTACCTCTAATAATTAATTGCTTTTTGTTGACTTTGTTTCCTAAACAATAATACTTTCTATCAAATAATATAAATATTAGGTTAGTCGAAGCATACGTGCGACAGCTAATATGGGGAGAACGATGAGATGTCTCCTTCCTAATAAAACAGAATATTACATCAATATGTAATTTTAAATATAATAATTTTGTTTGTTGCCAGTTTTAGATATCTTTAACGACATAAGTTGATACTTATTTTTTAAACAGGATTTCTTAGGTACTGGAGGGTATTCCATACCCCCCAGACCCCCCGGTTTGAAAAGTACTAGTTTTACGTATGTGTTTTGGTACCTACAGGAATTGGAAGACTTCCTGTACCCAACTAATAATATTGTATGAAATATAATATTGTAATCGATAATCTGTACCTTCACCAGTGGCGTATTTAGAAAATGCTTTGGGGGAGGGGCAGATCAGTTGTAACTAATCCTAATACATAAAATTCCAGCACGCTTCTGCTGTTCCTGCTACCACTTGTCATTTTTTTTTTATTAATATTAGGACTAAAAATATTTGTCCAATATTAATCCAAACCGGGAAGTTGAGTTTTTAAGCAAAAATGAGAAACATTTAACCTTCGGCTAGAAAACATTAAAACTTGGAAAGCATATATTTCTTTAATTACTATGCTGTTCACAGTATTTAGCAGCAACTTCCTGTGTCACTTTGAAAGTTAATTACAAAAATAATATAAAAATATAAAGTCAAAATTGTAAACCGGGGGGTCTGGGGGGTGTGGAACACCCTCCAGTACATATCGCAGCATTTATTTTTTTATTTTTATATTATAAAAAAAATTTTTAATTGCCCCACGGCATATCAAGTTTAGCAGCAACTTTTTGCGTTACTTTGAAAATATAGAAAAACGGGAATCACCCAGTATAGCGGGAAAAGAAATTAAATATTATACCGCTAAAAGACAGATCCACCGTCTAGCTACCCGTCCGCGGACGGACTTTCCAGCTAGTAAATAAATAAACAATAAAACTTTAAATAACAAGTTAAATTCAATAATATAATCAAATTATATTTTTAAGCTTTCGACGACTTTTATCGTCTTCTTCAGAAATTTATTTAATATAATTTGATTATATTATTGAATTTAACTTGTTATTTAAAGTTTTATTGTTTAATTTCTCACAAGTTAAGATTTATATATTTAAATATATAAACAAATACATAAAAATAATTTAAAGATATTTAAATTTTAAAACTTCGTGGTAAACATTAATTTTATCGGGGGGGGGGTTAGGAGTACACTCCGAGTCATCCTTGGGGATGACTTTGAGATCAACACGGCTGATATAGTAAATAAATATTTAAATTACATTAGGTAGACACACAACTCTGTCTGTCTATCTTTCTATAACTACAGCAACTGCTCTCTGATTGCTCAATTTATTTTTTATCAGCTTAATAAAATGTTGTACTTCATCGAGTTCTTCACCATTCGTGGAGCACATCACTCGAATTCCACACCAATCGAGTTACACACCAATCCAATTGCACATCGTTTGAGTTATACTACTTTTATTAATTAAGAGATTTTTGATAATAAAAAAAATTACACTTTGACGTTATATTTCTAGTCGTCATCCTCATTCATTAAAGGACGATATCGAATTTTATAAATTTAAAAAAATTTTTTATGAAATAAAATAAAATCCTTAATCATTAAATTTTAAACAAGAAATTTTTATCTACCAAATTGAATATAGATATTAACTTACGAGAGTTATTTATGTATGTATATAATTTCTGAAATATATTAGGAAGGGGACCCATATCAATACATATTGGGTAATACTCGACCCCCTCGACCCCCTATTATTTCAGATCTTCGAGTTTTGTGTGCGTTCTCTGTGATAAATTCTATTAAATAAAATCATTTAATATTTTAAAATAAATAAATTTCTTTGTCGCGACAGTGCACACGGGGGTGGGGCTTCCGGGTTTTAAACCAAGAGGGGGGGGGGAGCACCAGTAATTTATTTTAAAGGAAAAGCTTATAAGTTCGAAAAAACTTCTCCAATATTATTTTCTTATGTTTTTGTATTTGAATTTCGACTACTAGATTAAAACCATTTTTCTGTATGAAATTCAAAAATTAATTTTAGGCTTACAACTTTTTGACTAAAACTTTTTAACATTTTTAACATCGAATTGACTTTATATTTTAATTAATTAGCAAATTTATACAATTTTGAAATACTAAACTAATATTTAAACTATTTGAATTGCCAGTCCGTCCCTGTAATGATGTGAAAACTTTGGAGAAGTCATACTAATTGAAGTTTAAATAAATAAAATTGTTTATCGAAATGCATTTGTATAATCAGGATCCGATGTCGTTTGATAAGAAAATTCCAATAGAAATTGTAAGTTTAAAGTTATTCATGGCCTAGGATTGACACAAATGGATTTGTCTGGATCCAAAATGCAGTTCCTTGCAAGTTTTATTGAATTTATGTGAGGGTTTCATATTGAAAAGAATTTTATGATATAATTTAAGAAAAAGGAAGAAAAAAAAAACGTTTGTGTGGTACTGGCAATATTTTTAATCAATAGCGTAATAGCTTTGGCGCTTTCATAATAAATTTTGACCTAAAAAAGGAAACTTAAAAAGTCTGCTGCGCACACAAAATGTAATCTGTGAAAACGAAGGTTTTATAAAAGCGGCATCTTAATAAGGATAAAAATTACTCCGCAAGACATGCTGATTAAACAGCAATCAGCCAACCAAACACTTGCTGCTCACTTGAGATCACTCACCCTTATCCACACCAATGGATAGCTCATATCTCGAGGGCTCGCTTTAAAAATCGCGAAAGAAAACAGCACGATCCTTTTAAAAAGTATACCCGTAATACGTATAGCCTGCTTAAGAGGATCGCCGGTTGTCTAGATTCCCTCTTAAAAAAGGGGAGATTGTTATCACGTCTTCTAATTTACTTATTCTCTTCTTAAGATCTATTTACAACAATGAAAGTGTCTGCAATAAAAAGAAAGGAAAAACAGAAAATTATGCTTCCTCCTCTCGTAAAGATCAACATTCGCGATACATGACATTAAAATGAATTTTCGTCGAGGTGAGAAGATGCTTAATGTGATTTGGTCAAAAAAGCTTTTTAAGTGGAACTTAAGATTAAATTGAAAATTTGTACAAAAACACCATAATAGCGTCTGACAAAAACAGAAGCAACTCGTTTACCCGTTAAACCAAACATCATTCTCCACTTACATGCAGAACACATCCGTATGCGCTAATCTGACTCCATTAAGAGTACACAGTGGTACTCTCTATCCAAGTTAATCCTCGTGCCGAATTGACCTATATAGCCGTCCTTATTTCTATTATCTAACGAGAAAAGAACAAAACGATATGACAAAATAAAGTATACCACGTTTATTTGACCGATATCATTGTGAATTGTCATCTTGTCTCTAGAGTGCAAGACCGTGCTAACTGGCTCGGGGCCTCCCTTAGCTATAACCTAGACTCGGAAACCAATAAGAGGAAATATCGACGGAAATCGGAGAATGCGCTTCCTAGATAGATATAAATGGATATTTTGCCAAAATTAATTACCTTGCCGCTATTTACACCTAGCCCAAGAAGAAGAAGAAGAAGATTCTGGAGATTTAAGTTTTATTGCGGAAAAAACAAGAACTTATAGTTAGGGTCGCAAAGCAATAAAAATATTCACAAGGTGACGACTCCCACTTTAGTCACACACTGAATAAAACCATAACATTTGCAAGTTAAATGCTATAAAAGCCGGGAAAAATAAATTCTTTGTTTCATTTTTGCAATTTCGCATACAGTCCCACAGGATCTAACAGTTCTTATCGTGGCTTCCCTTTTAACCTTTCATAAGCCCTCTCCGATTCCACACATCAACATCACATTACGTTAACTCTTATTCCTTCTCGGATCGAGATTGACATCGGAAATAGATGGCATTCTTTGACGGTTAATTTTTGTTTGGAGAGAAATGATGTGTGTCGGCCTAATTTTGAAGTGCAATGTGCGTAGGGTGGTCGTGAGGGTTTACACGAGACTCGAGGCGCGGTGCTTGATGAACTAAAACCCATCGATCATCCAATTAGCTCACCGATCAATCATCCGCTGCCATTTACCGCTTACTTCCCCCGACTCTCTTAGTTTCATCTGTTCATCTGCATACCGCACTACAACATCCTTGAATATTCACAAAATGTCATTCCTTAACTTTTTGCTTTTCACTTTCGACGAAAAAACAAATCCCCAAATTATTTCCTCGCTTTTTCGCCAAAAACATCAACAGGATCCTCCCTCAAGTACTACATAATCTGACCGCTTAATATTAAATAAACCTCGTGGTCGTTTTTTAAATAAACACGTCACTTAATTATGTAAATCCACTTTTAAATATGATTTTATCATACGCTCGGTTTTCACCCCTTTTTAAAAAATCCTCGACGTTTTCTATACTTCGTGCATTGTTAAATTACTATAAATTATGAATTGCTTGCTCGCTCGCTCTGAGCTGTGCTTTTAAAAGCTGAGTAACATTGGAAAAGGAAAACGGAGAAGCGTCTTTTTAATGCTCTTACGACTTTCGGTAGTGAGTTGACGCCGAAACTTCCAAACGATCTACCAGCTGCGGGTACCATTTTAACCATTCATTCAAGTTCTAATGAAATATCAATATGCAAACAGTTATAACTTGCTGTGCCAATAATATAGTGCAACTCTAAATAATAAGTCTGCGAGAGAGCTAACTTTCGTTCTTTCTTTCTTTTTTTCTTTCTTCCAAAAAACTTATTTATTTACTGCTCGCGAAATTATCTGCAATTTTTAATTACCCTTTTTTGGAAAATATTATCTTTAAAGCAAGTTTTGTTACAAACAGTCTACTATAAGGGTTGTGTTGGATAACGGTAACGACCTAGGGGAGTTCAAAATAGAACGAGATCGCAAGACTTGAAATTTAAATAGCAAAAAGAGAACGAAACTTGCCAGTAGCGAACTAGAATGATAGAAGATTAGAAATTCATTTGAATATTTCCGGTAAGACTTGCGTGCTGGTTTTGTTTGTGTAGCACAAAACTCGACACTCCGCTCTCTAACATCAAAACCTTGTGCATTAATACGTTCGACAAAAATAATTATCAAACCTATTGCCAAATTTGCTCCTGCAACGAAATAAGTAGTAATGGAAAGCAAATGGGAAATGTAAATATTAAAGATAACGGTGAAGGTGATACGTGGCCAGGAAATTGAAGGAAATGTAGATTCGGATAAATGCTGGTAAATTGATTACCGAAATTCCACACTATTTACAGATATATATTCAATTTCGCCAAACGAATCATTTAATTATTAAAATTTTTTTAACAATCGCTTTTCCGTTTACAGTTTTTCCAAAAAACCATGCAGGGCATTTGATAATTTGGATAAAAATTGTAAGTTCGTTTATAATAAATTATATACCTAATATATTGCTATGATCTGCTCTACATTTTTCATTGTTCGGCAAAATTTATAGAAAATTTAAATCTGGAGAAATGGAAACTTTTTGTAAATATACATAATTCAGGTATTTAATTTGTCTTCAACTCGTAGTTACAATGTAATTTTTAATTTTGAATTACATATTTACTTTTTGTTCTTCTTCTTCCCATAATTATTCTTTACTTCTTCTCAGTTTTAGTTTGTTTTGATTGCATTTGTTTTCAAATTTATGAGCTTCCAATATTCTTTCAAAATAAGAAAAATTTGCAAATAAAATCACCTGGTATTTACGATCTCTCTTAACTCTTATCCTTAAAAGGCTTAACACCTTTAATTTTATTTTGGATAACCGAAAATAATTTAGTTGGGCGTTTTGGTACTTAAATCGGGGGGCGACAATCTAATTTAATCAAATAACTACATAGGTAAGAAAAATTGTATAAGGATCTGCTTATTTCAAATTTTCTTTTTTTGAAAATTCAATTATATATATTTTTTTCAACTTAAATATTATTTAATAATTGGAAGTTAAACTAGAACTTAGACTAGTTGTTCAAAAAACTATCAAAATACCCAAATAATTTTTCTAAAACAAAAATCAAATATGAAATTCTTCTAATTTCATTTAAAATTTTTCAATTTTTCATTAATTTTAATTATCTGATAACATTTTTCCATTTCATATTTATTTTCTCTTTTAATCTGTTTGTATAATTTTTTTTATTGATTCTATTACTTCTTCTTTATGTAAAGTTTGTCTTAATTTAATCTAATATTGGAAATTTAACTATATCTTTTGTGAATTTTTCCTGTTTTTGTTTATGAGACTACCATTTTCTTCTTCTTTTATCTCATCATCATTTATTTTTATTTTTTTCTAAAAACAATTTTCTGTTTAAGTTTGTATTAATTTTTTCGTAATTTATTTAAGGTAAATATTCTAGAAATACTGCCCCACGTTGGGCGCCATAGACTAATTCTTAATCATTTGACGAAATTATTACAGAATCAACAATTAAATAAAACCAATCTTCATAATATTTATAATTTTTTTTTATTAAAATCAAAATTCAAATCCAAAATTTCAGTATTATTCCAAAACTTCAATACTCCACAGTTTTAAACAGTATTAATTAAATCTGTAATTTTGTATACATATTTATACACATGAACGGTCCATAGTAGTTATAAAGAGCTATAAGTCTCTTTGGTCTCCAACTGATTTATTTTAAGTAACCAATCCGAGAAGCAAGTCACAAGGCAAATTTCTGTACACTAGATTTCCATTTACGAGATTTCATCTGATTTCTTGCTTTAAGATTTTCTTTCCAAAATTCCAAAAAATTCAGAAAAAAAAAGATCTTTTATGGTATTTCTTTTCATCTATATACTTCTTTTCTTCAGAAATTTTCTTCTCAAACCAATCTAACATTAAAATGGAAGCGTACTAGAGAGCTACATTTCGTCAGATTTTCTATTTTCTATAATATTTCTTCGGATTTTCTAAGATTTCTTTCGATTTCTTCAGATTGCTCTTCATTTTGCACCGAATTTCCCCAGTGATTCTTCCTCAAACCAATCTAACAAAAATGGGAAGTTACGGAAAGGTAGCAGATTAGTGCGGCTTTTAGGCCGCACAACCTGAACCCTCTGGTGCAGGGATGGCCAACTGGTCGATCGTGAAGCAATTTTTAGTCGATCATAGCTGCCGACACTAGTCGTGATTCATAATAAACCGAGGAGGAAACCGCTGGTGAAATTGATTCGTAATTGAAGGGAAATCTAAGAAAATCTAAGGAAATTTAAGGAAATCTTAGAAATTACAGATAATTTTGCTTCTTAACTTTTTTGAAAAAAAATCATGAAGCAATACGAAAGAAAATCCAAGAAAAGTTTTGGAAATCTGGAGAAATTTTAGGAAATCCGGGGAAATCTACAGAAATCCTAGAAAATGTCATAAAAGGAAATCTGGTGTATTGGGTTTGTGAAGAAAATAAGTTTCTTTGTTTACTTTTAAATTAATAAACAGCATTCGAGTATTATTTATATGCAGGAAATTAAATTATTAGTCAGGAAAATAGCAAATTACTTACGAGGAGTAATGTTGTAATACGAGGCACTTTGTGCCGAGTACTTTAGAGCTCCTGACATGTTTTATATTAAATTAACTAAAATTTAAATTTTTACTTTTAAATACATTTGTTTTTAAATTCTAAAATTGAATTTTTTTATTTAAAAATTGATTTTGTAACTAAAAATTAAATTTTTTTAATTTTGAAATTTAAAATTGAATTTTATCAAAATTAAAATTTATTTTACATTTTATCTTTCGATTTATCGAAATGTTTTATTCTTTGTTAGGGAAAACCTGGAAAAGCCAGGGAATTTGATTTGGAAAATTTAGTGGGAACCCTGATAATGTCAATATACTAATATTAATATTATATTATTATGTTAAGATTTTAATTAAAAAACATAGTCATACAGAAATCCTAAGGAAATTTAAGGAAATCTTAGAAATTACATATATTCTTGCTTTTTAACTTATCTGAAAGAAAATCATGAAACAATGCAAAAGAAAATCCAAGAAAATTTAGGTAATCCGGAGAAATCTACAGAAATCCAAAAAAATGTCATATAAAGAAATCTGGTGTTTCAGGTCTGTGCTTTCCTCCTCGTCATAAGCTAAGAAAATATGTTTCTTTGTCTACTTTTACCATTCGAGTATTATTTATACGCGGGGTTTCCACTCGTCTGGAAAACCTGGAAAATATGAAAAACTAAGGGAATTTAAGATTTTCCTAATTTTATCAGGGAAAAGTCAGAGAATTTCTCGTTTTTGGTTCCAAGTTAGGAAAATTAAATTATCAATCAGGAAAACCAATGTAATTAAACATTTTTTTTTAATTTTAAATACATTTGTTTTTAAGTTTTAAAATTGAATTTTTGAAATTTAAAAAAATTATTACTTAATTATAATTTAATTTTATTAAAATTAAAATGTTTTTTACATTTTTATTTTCCGATTTATCGAAATGTCAGGGAAATGTTTTATTATTTGTTAGGGGAAAACCTAGAAAAGCCAGAGAATTTGATTTGGAAAATTTAGTGGAAACCCTGTATATATTAATATTATATTATTATGTTAAAACTTCAATAGGTAGATGGCGAAAAAATTCTAAAAAGCATAATCGATCGTATAATATACAATGAAGTTGGCCACCCTTGCCTAGTGCATACATATTAAATTCTGTTTTAGCTGATTCGGCTTAGCAGAGATGCAGTATTATTTGGTTTTGATTATTAATGATTTTATCCCATTTGTCTCAATAGTTTTGGAACCGCGGTTCAATGCTTGTTCGCCCCGACTGCACTGTTTGATTTAAAGCCTGCGTTTCACCTATGGGCTATGCATCTAGCAAGGTTAGCACCCTACTAGAATATATGCAAGTGCTCAAACGACCATGAATGCCAAGTGTAAATTTGGTACATCCCATGGCAGGACTTAGTCCTAAAATGAAGAGGACGAAGAAGAAGATATTATTTGTACTTTTGAACTTGACTATTGCTGACTATTGAACTTTAAATGGATTATCATTACTATTACTACTGATTGGTTAAATAACAACAAACGTAGATTTTTATATTTATTCGTAATTTCATTATTGGATTTACTGGTCAGTAAATTACTTTCAATGCCAGTATATCGCTTTCAAAATCAGTTCATTCACTTTCAATGAATGCTGATGAAGTGCATATTTCGAAACGGTAACAGATAATAATTATTGTTTTGTTAGGATTGAAAATTGAACTTTTCTTGACAAGCACACGAAAGCAATGCCAAACCTAACGATTTTTCACCAAACAACCGCAAATCTAAATAATAATTTTTAAATTTTAATTTGATTTAGAGAATCTGGAATCTGGTATCTCGAGACACACAAAGGACGAGGTTTTTATGCCAAGTGTGAAAGTGTAATTTTATTTTTTCCGCTACTGAAACTGAGTGATACAAAATTAAAACATCAAACAAATTTTCGCGTTAATTTAAAGCGCAAAAGATGCTGCGTTATTATTAGATTTTTTGCTACTTTATTATATAAATTGCACCTGTTGATGAATACTCAAGCACAAAAAATGCAATAAAAAGAAAATCTTTTAAAACACATTGAGGAACAAAGAGAGTCGTCTGCTTGCTTTCTGTCAGAAAATCCTAATACCCTCGCGGCTTGAAGCAAGCTTCTTATAAAAAGAAGCCGGAAAATCTGATTGCAAAGGGTGTCAACTACACAAACACTTGATTCGCTCTAATATTTCCGTCATTTTATTTTTAATCGCATTGAAAGTAAAAATACCATTTTTTATTTAAATTAAACAATAATCGAATCGATCAAAATTTAAAATTACAAGAGGAAATCTGTGTCGGTTTATGGGGATGGGATAATAAAAAAAAAACCTGACGTCATTTGGCAATATTAATTTTTAGTGTAGATTTGTAGAGTAAAATACTGTAAGGACCTTAATATGTGGTTTGATGTGATCCATAGAAGTTATAGCGAGGGCAAATCCCAAGATGGAATGGGATAAACCGATATTCATTAACGGGTTGAAGCGGAACGAAGTGGAATAGACAGAATCACCGGAAACCTAAAACACGTACGTGCTGGGGGCGGTCGTGTCTCCAGCCTACATGCCATATACTCAGAAACAGACCGTGTATGACATGATTTGAGTGCTTTACAAGTGTGTTATTTCTGCTACGATGAATGAAGAACCCGTGGAATTTAAATTACCATCAGGAGATAATCAAAATACCATTAAACAATTGCTTCGTTACCGCTAGCTCCTCACTAAGTGCCTCCTTTTTTTGCTTTTCTTTGTTTTTCAGATTTTCTTATATTTGAGAGTTTGTAAATGTTTATACTTACTACGTACGTAGGATGCAGTCAATCCGATATAGAGCAAGGATAATGGAACCCCAATGCGAATCAATTCAAGACTGATTGTTTCCAGCCAGAACTGTTTAATAGGATAGCGAAATTCGCGGCTGCATCAGACACAACGCGAATTGCAAACGATTTCATAATTGAGAATTTCATAAACGTGCTTATTCAACGATGGAGAAATCTCATATAATAATTAGACAGTATTTGATTTCAATTTATTTTTTGTCTAAATTTCTTTCGCAAATTACATGCAATCAAAGCGAGAACGCAACAAAGCATCCAGAATTATGTTTATATTTAATTTGAAATATTCGGGGTGTCAGCGAAGCCGCGATATTTATTTAGTGGCCATGTTATTAACGAAGCTGTCCTGCTTTGTTTCAAAATTGTTTGTAATTTACTGGATGTTTATTACAGCCGACTATTGTTGCGAGTCAATTTAACAAAATGACTTTTCTTATAATAAATGCTGGCTTTCATCCAGACTTGTCAATTTTATTTTGTTATTAAGACTATGAGGGTTCGGTTATTGTGATTAGTTGTTAGGGATTTTTCGCTAATCAAATCAAGAAGTTTTTAAATAATTTTTTCATCAACGCTATTGTCCCATTTTTTGGCAACTTTTCTGTTGGCTCATAATTAAATATTCTAAAGAATATCTCACTAATCGAGAAAGAACGGCGAGAGTCAAGTTTGAGAACTTCTGGAATTTTATATCAAACTCATTACTCATTGCAACCTATAAAGTAAGTTTACCTCGAGCAAATTAAGCAAGTACAAATTGATACTTGTCGAACGAATAAAATTGCTGAAACTGTGATCGCCTTTTTTCATTCTGCTGCTTTTTTCCGGATATCTAATCCTGCAGTGATAATCCTGATATACGGTTATGAATTAACATCATAAAAGTTTCTCTAAGTTGCATTTTATAATTAACTTAATTAATTTTTTTAAGATTTTAATGTAATATATTCAAATAATTTGTTTTCTACTATAAAATGAAAAAAATTTTTGATGATCATATTTATGTAGCGGCCTGAACGATGTTTAAGTTTCAAACATCCTATAGAACAGTCAATCGCGAAGCAATTTTTAGTCGATCATTGCTGCCGACACTAGTCGTGATTCATAATAAACCGAGGAGGAAACCGCTGGGGAAATTTGTTGTACAAGTGAAGGGAAATCTGAGAAAATCTAAGAACATTTAAGGAAATCTTAGAAATTACAGATAATCTTGGTTTTTAACTTTTTTGAAAGGAAATCATGAAACAATACAAAAGAAAATCCAAGAAAATGTCATAAAAAGAAATCTGGGTACTTTTACCTTAATAAATACCATTCGAGTATGATTATTGATATGCAGGGTTCCCACTCGTCTGGAAAATCTAGAAAAGTAAGGGAAAAGCGATTTTCCGAATTTTTTCAGGGAAAAGTCAGGGAAATTAAATTATCAGTCAGGAAAAACAATTTAATTAAACATTTTTTAAAATTTTAAATACTACATTGGTTTTTAAATTTTAAAATTGAATTTTTTTAATTAAAAATAAATTTTTTTAATTTTGAAATTAAACAAAAAATTATTAATTTTAATTTTTTACATTTTTATCTTCCGATTTATCGAAATGTCAGGGAAATGTTTTATTGTTTTCTAGGGAAAACCTGGAAAAGCCAGGGAATTTGATTTGAAAAATTTAGTGGGGACCCTGATATGTCAATATAATATTAATATTATAAGATTTTCTTAAGATTTTAATAGGTAGTAGATCGCGAAAACATTTTAAGAAATATAGTCGATCGTATAATACAATGAAGTTGGCCCCCCTGCTATAGATCATATATATATATATATATACAATATGAAGCTTTCACTCTTTCAGCATAATACATCTAATATATGATACGGAAGTACGTGGAAATCTGGTGTACAAGTGAAGGGAAATCTGAGGATATCCTTGAAAATTTGAGAAAATCTCAGGAAGTTTTAGTAAATTCTAAGACTTCTTACACTCTGAAAAAAGATTTGTCGTCGCAACAAAATCTTAGTAACTATAGCCTCAACAGAGTTTTTTTCTGCTACAACAAATTTTATGCTGCCACAACAAAGTTTTTTGTGTTCAGAACAAACTTTTTATTCCAAACAACATAAAATTTGTTGTAGCAGCAAAAAAGCTCTGTTGAGGCTATAGTTACTAAGATTTTGTTGCGACGACAAATCTTTTTTCAGAGTGTAGGAAATCCATGGAAAGCTAGAAATCCGGTGAAATTTTTTGATAATTTCGTAGATGGAAATCTATTTAGTATAAAAAAATTGGTATCGTGAATCGTCAGAATAATATATTGTAATATTTACAAGTGGAATTCGAGCTTTAATCCCATATTTCTAGTCGTCACCTTCATATAATAGCAATTAAGAGCAGCAGCTACATACTAACGACCATTTTACTTATAATTTTCACAAAATTAATAAATATACCTTCACCTTTATTACTAATTAATTATTTAAAATCAAAGTATGTAAGTGGAACCAAAATAGAAAATATGCTAAGGAGGAACCAAGAACTTCTCACATAATACATAATATTTCCAAATACCGCACCATTGAACGTTTTACACTCCAAAATCCAAAATTTTAATAAATTCAATTTTAAAACAAACTTTCCAGTACAAAAATAAGAACTTGACCAAACGTGAACAATATCAAATTCCAATTACAATGTTTAATTATCCGAAACTATCGAAAGTTGTCCAAAATTTGGAAAAATTCCAAATCAATGTAATCAAAAATCATTTTTTTACTTAAATCAAAAATTTAGTTATTCTCAAAATTCAAAAATCAAAAATCTCAGGAGGCAATTTTCTCCTCAACCGCTTCTGGCAGTAAATACAAAATATTTACAATTTCAAAAATAAATAAAATATTTATAAAAAAATATAAAGTTTGCAAACCAAATATCAAAAATTCCAAAGGAGGATTTTGGGACTAAGAATGAATAAAAAATAAGTGCAATTTGTACAATGGGTGGAAATCCTACACCGAATCCTAATGATGATGATAAACCGAAACCGGTCGACACAAAATTTTGTTGCAACTTTCCTCAATATATAATTATTGATGTTACATTGGGAGTAATTTACATTATATAACTTACTCCCTGTTGTTTCTTTAAAAGCCACCCTAAACTCCTCCTTAACATATTTTCTATTTTTTTTTGATTTTTTAAAAGTAGTAAATTTTCAAATTGTAATTACTCTTTAAAATTAAAGTGACTGTGGTCGGTGAGGTGAAAATTAAAATCTGGTTAAGCAAATTGTCTTTCTCTCCCTAAATCGGTGGTGATCTTTCTGATATTTAATATCCTTTGTGGTTCAACATATAATTAGGGTGGATCAGGTTTAAACGAGTATACAATGAAAACGAAACTGTTTGCTTTTAATTTTCAATTTCAAAAATCATAATATTGAATTATTTAAGAATAAAATAAAGGTTTAACAATTGTATATTGAATTTGTATCAAAACTTGAAATCGGTTGCCTTTAGACAAATAATGATGAGAATCTATTTTGTAGATAATTTCACGATCTCCAAAAAAGCACTGAACTGTTTATACTAAAAAATCAGTAGTAGCGGTGCTACGGGCATTTTAAGATGGACATTTAAAAAATTACCTGAAAAAGCTGTGTGAAGTTTAGATGAAAAATACAAAAGGAAAATTGGCATTTGGGGAATATTTATTCAAAAATAATTTGGTATGGTTGAAATTTTAATATCTAACAAATTAGGCAGTAAATCATGTATTTATGCCACAGTTCTTCGTATAAGGAATTCAATATTAGTAAAGTCACGCTGTAAGTCATTTTCACCACCCACCCACCTGACAACAGCTTCCAGACTGTAGCTTTTTACAGCACCTTAATTAAATCCCTTTCTGACATCCACCGCGCTGTTGTCACCGCGCCAAACGGAGAGATTTCTACGTGATGCGGTTTCGAAAGTGCAAATTGCCCCCTAGAAATCTTGCCTCATTCGTGATTATTTATTTCATTTTAAGCTACTTGTCGGTTACTTCAAGAGTGTAGCGAAATTCAATTCCGCGGAATTCTAATGATGCATAAGATAAATTATTTATTCAAAATTAAGCGTGCGATACCAGACTTATTTAATAAATTTACCGAAACGCTCACAATTTTCATTCACCCACCTACTCCACCGACAAATACCAATCGAAATCCATTCTTTTGTTCATGGGAATTTTGAGCTAAATTCCAAATCGCACTCGCAGATTAAAAAGAAGTCCCGGCAAAATTTATTTTGAAAGTTGACGTAGTAGCAACTCGGCTGCTGATTAAAAGCCAAGTGTTCCAGTAATAATAATAATAATAATAATAATAATAAGTAACAGCGTCTAGAAAGTTTGTATATTCAGAATGGGAAACATGGAATTCAATGCTGACAATATCTTTGTGAGAACGACATATTGAAACGATGTAGTTATTGATGAAGTCCAGTTAACGTGTATGTTGTTGCTGTTGTTATGTTGAAAATTGCATTTAGCGCGGTCAAAGTTTGCAGGTGTTACTCAATGCATATTGAAAACCGACGTCTGCTGGCGTCATTTCCCTCAAAGCAGCAATCACTTGTAGCTAGCAGCCTTGCAAGTGTTGGCCGCTTCAATGTAAGCTAATTTCTTGCCTCTATGAATTTCTAGATGTATTAAATTGTTAGTTGTAGCAAACCAGCTGCGTTATTCTGACAAGTTCTTTGTTATAAATAGTTAATAGTTTGTTGACAAGATTTGAGACCATTAAGTCGATTTCAAACTTCATTACTTTAATTCCAATAGCATCGTTTATGATTTTAATACAGCGTTCGATACTTGGGAGACGCTAAACTTATCGAACAAATTTCCTACTATCGGAAAACTTTAAAGCCGTAAAAAATTTATATTTCTTTTTGTTGTTAACTATTTTAAAAGAGATCACGAGCCTTACAAAATTACTTGTCAAGGGCACTTAAACGCACTTTTATTGGTCTCTGATAGGCTATAAAAGGGTTACGAGTTACATTTCAAGATACTCTCTGCTGCACTCGACGACGCTGATACCGCAGCATTTTTATTTTGATTGCATTTTAATATCAGATCCGGCCTTGTTTACATTACTTTTATTGCAATATTTTGCCTAAATCAATAATTTGCAAAATCAACAACATTATTACGTTTTAGTGTCCATAAAACAACTCATCAATTTTATTACTATTATTCATTAAGGAACTCCAGAATAGAAATTTTGATTTTCTTCTAATTTCTGATTTTCACCAAAAGCTTTTTAGAATAATTACAAAAACACATTTATTTTAATTTTAAAGGGGGGAATGGCAAATAATCGATTACTCAAATACTATACGACCGATTTAGCATCACTAATGTTTTTAATGATATTTGTTAGTCTTTGATTTGTTTATTTTTCGATATATCTAGAAAGTATAAAGTAAAACTAGAATGTTTCTGAAGATTTTTTTAAATTATATTTCTCAAAGCTAAAATTACTATGAAGATCGTTGTTTTCGCCGAAAGAGGTAAAAACGTAGCTTTTAATGTGGATCATTTTCCCAAATTCTAGCCGTCAATTTATGGTGAAGATTTAAACTTGATGAATCAATGGTAGCAGTTTGACACAGAATCTAACTCTGATTTTAGTACTAATTTCAATTAAACTGATTAATGCCCGTTTTGATTTGTCAAACAGATTTGTATCCGATAGATATCTTAAGGTGAAGAAAATGGAAATTAATCTTACTATTCCTACTCCTTTTCTGTTATTTGTCCATTAATTATTCAGTATGAATTTCTAACTTTTAGCATCATCCTGATATATAGAAAAAAACACTCTGATTTTCCTCACTTTTGCTTAAAAATTCCATTTTCCCGATTCATCCTGGCGAAATTTTAAAAATTATGAATTCCCTATCTTCTCCATGTATTCTAAAGCAATGGAAATCCTGTGAAATGTACTGGAGGGTGTTCCACACCCCCCAGACCCCCCGGTTTACCAACTTTACCAACCGAAAAATATATTTAACTAACTAAGATTAGGACTAACCGGGAAATTTAACCTTTCTTCGGCTAGGAAAAATTTAAACTTGAACAGTATACTTATTTAATTACCTCACTATTCATGGAGTTTGGCAGCAACTTTCTGTTACTTTGAAAGTTAATTATAAAAATAATACAAAAATATAAAACCATAATTTTAAACCGGGGGGTCTGGGGGGTGTGGAACACCCTCCAGTACATAGTCCAGGACTTCCATTCTTTTAGAATACTTGGAGAAGATATAGAATTAAAATTTTTCAAATCTCGCCAGAAAAATCGGGAAAATCGGGACTTTCTAACTTTTAGTATCATCCTGATATATAAAATCCCCGCACGCTGCTGCTGCTCCTGCTGCAGCGTGTTAATTTTTGGTGAAAAAAACACTCTGATTTTCCTCACTTTTGCTTAAAAATTCCATTTTCCCGATTCTTCCTGGCGAAATTTGAAAAATTATGAATTCCCTATCTTCTCCATGTATTCTAAAGTAGTGGAAATCCTGCGAAATGTACTGGAGAGTGTTCCTCACCCCCCAGACCCTCCGGTTTACAACATTACCAACCGAAAAATATATTGAACTAACTAAGAGAAGGACTAACCGGGAAATTTTACCTTCCTTCGGCTAGAAAAAATTAAAACTTGAACAGCATATTTATTTAATTACCTTACTATTCATGGAGTTTGGCAGCAACTTTCTGTTATTTTGAAAGGTAATTATAAAAATATAAAGCCATAATTTCAAACCGGGGGGTCTGGGGGGTGTGGAACACCCTCCAGTACATAGTCCAGGACTTCCGTTCTTTTAGAATACTTGGAGAAGATATAGAATTTAGAATTTTTCAAATTTAGCCAGAAAAATCGGGGAAAACGAAGAAACCCCAGTAGCGGGAAACGAAATTAAATGTTTAAAATATAAAAATCTCTCCCTAAAGTATAAAAAATATTTATGCATTTTAAATAAATTTTGTAAATTGTATTTTAAATGCAAATTATTTACAAATTTTTAAGAGTAAATTTTAAAGAAAATTTAAGAGAAAATTGATTTTTTTACTTTTTACGAAAATTTATACTTTTTGCTTTGATAAACAAAATTCATAGCATTTATGACAATAAATCATTAATTTAATGAATGTTTTCATCAATATGAAGAATTTTGTTCATTGGCGCAAAAATGGAGAATGTTTCATCAATATAATAAAAAATTAGATTTTTTTAAATTTCTCGAATTAAATACTGGCCTTAAGGGATTTCTTTAGTGTGACCAATCTGGAATTAATATGAACTTTAAGAATTATTTTCGGAAAACCTATTCGAATATGCAATTTTATTTATTTTCGGTATTTGGGTAGAAAATTAAATTCTGTAGGTATACGAAATTGAAATAACGAACTTCAGGGTTTGTTAGTAAACAAAGCTGATACTCTTATGCCCGATTTCTTCACTTAGAGATTTCTATCGGATAAGTATCCGTATAACCAATCAAATTAATCAAGTTATGCTTATAGTTAAACTTATCCCATAGATATCTCGAACTCGGTACAGAAAATTTTGAAAATACAATCTCGTTTACACGTATTAAAAATTTAGTTGATTCAGGTCAAGTGGTAAGTGGTCGATACATTCAATTTGTCTTCGGAACGGTGCGATTTTTCACTCTAGAGTTTTAACTCTATTCTCTAAGATAACTCTATTCCTAAGATTTTACGTAATTCTGAAATGATCAGGAGTCGCCGAAAAAATCTTCGAGGAAATTCTAAAAATTCTTACGAAATGTTAGGAAATCTGAAGAAATCCAAATGTTTCATTTCAATTCAAGGAAATCTAGGAAATTATAATCCTTGAACGCTCAAAGCTATTTTCTACCAATCCATTTTTCATCCAGTATAGTAAAGCCTTGGGACTCGTCCTTCGGTTGAGTGCAAGAAGAAACCAATATTTTAATAGTTCCTGTATATAAAATTTACACAGCGGAAATTAAATTAAAACAAAAATTTAAAAAAAGTAAAAAAAGAAAGTAAAAGGTAAACATATAAAAGCGGAAACTGAGGACAAATTGGTGATTTTAATTTACGAGTAATTAAAAATTAAAAGCCATACTCACAATTTTCAAATTTTAAACCGGCCAAGCGCAATGAAATGGTAAAAAAAAATTTGGGCAATTTTTTTGACTCTGAAATCGTGGTTCTGGTTATCGCCATGCCAAAACTAATCAATTGGGGCAAACTGGAAAGTTTTTCGAACTCTCTCATAATCCATAATTTATTTTAATAATTAAATGGAATTCTAAATTCATTTAAATGAAACTAAAGATTATTTGTGATTAAGAAAACGGAATTATTTTATAATCTCTCTCAAAATAGAAGCTCGAGAGCTTTGGGAAGCAGCAAAAAATTATCTTTATGAAACAATTTGTAAATGCGATATGGAAGATGTATCGATTGGATTTTGTGAATTTTGGTTTTTTTTTATTGAAGATGTCCACATGAGGGTATTTACATAGAACGTGAGGAGAAAAATGAAAAAGTATGAACTGAAAGCTTCTCGAGAGAGTATATTGCCTTAAAAGTTTATTAGTCTTTCCGAACAACTGACAGTCCCTTATTGAAAAATCTTGAAGCATTTGGGGCGATCGAAGGTAATTAATTATTTTTGGCATTATCGAACGCGGCCGTCTGGTTTCTTTCGTTAATTCATGAGCCGCGAACGAGCAATAAAACACTGTGCGCCTCAGATTGCACCGTCCCGTGATTACATTCACTCGTGCATGCATAACGACCCCCCTGAATATGCGGGTTTCTGAATACTATACCAAGTCTTAACGCTTCTCCTTCATTTTACTAATAATAGTTTCCACTAAAAGCCTTTCCTACTGACATCGCACAAATCTCGCATCTTCCAACTCTTTACAAGACGTCGTCGTCGGAATATTAACCAGTCCGGTCCAAAAAGGCGACTTATAAATTTTGGGTTCCACGAAGGGTTAATAATGCGCAATCGATAAATAGGGTAATTAATATAGTCGAGTAGTATACAATTAATCGATGTAAAATTAACTAGCAAGTATATGAAAGAATACATTAAATTTTCAATACTCTGTAGGATACTTGGGTCAGCAAACAAATAAAATAGCAAGTAATTAACGTTTTCAGTTTTATTAAAACTTTTTCTGTTTGCATTGAAATAACAAGCACTAGGAAATAATATTAATTTTTAATAACCCACTTGTGTACCCACCACAACGTCAAGGTTTTCCACTTAATGCGATTGTTTTAAGTCACCTGGAGTTTTTTGGCCAAAGGATAAAATGCGGAATCCGAATGAATCGGTTATAAATGAGCAAGTATAACGAAGGAGGAAAACGGGCAAGTTGGGGCGCATATTGGTCTAGCGTCCCCTTATGTGTGTCCGCCACAGATTCCGACTCCTAATTAAGACTGGGGGGAGGGGACCCAAGGAAGTATATTGATCAAGTCGGGGGCGAGAGTGCGAGGGAGAGGTTCCTCGACGACAAGGAACGTTCAGTTATTATTTGGACAACCGCTCTCTCCATATTTGCATGCGCACAATTTTCCAAAGCGAAAATTAGCATTGCTCTGTTTATAAAATGATATTTTTGGCAGGTTGCAATTTTTGCCCGAATCGGGTTCAGATAACACGGCTGGACTCGACCATTCATTAAAAATTAAGATACGCCCATAATGAGAGATTTGATTAAAAACACATTAGGGGTTGTGTACAATTTATAATTTATTAACGCAAAATGATATACAGACCATGTGGTCGGGTTAATCCCTATTTCGCAGTAGCTTATGACATTTGTTTAAATTTTCCTGAATAAAACAGTAGCCAACTGGGATTTCAACTGAAAGAACTTTATGTAACTGCCAGAGGTTTTTCACCTTTCTGGAAGCTGTTTTAACGCAAATTTATTTTATTCGTTTTGGAAATTACAGTTTTTTAATTAAATTAAATTTTGTTTCAGATTTGACCGCCATTGGGAGACCCACTAGGGTAATGAGCAAGGTTAGTAGGCTTGGCTGCAATTTTTATTTCGAGCGCTGTTAAAAAAGGACTAAATGTTTGACGGCGTCATTACGCCCGACACCTGTAGCACGCGACTTCCTCATTATTCCTGAAAGCAGATAGCTATTGACTGTCAGAATTAATAGCTTTCGATTATTTTCAAAGTCAACACGTATACCTACATTTACCGAATTTTCAATACCTAATACATTACTGTAATTTTATTTAATAATGAAAATTATTAAACCTTTATCGTCCAACTCAAACACAAATTATGTTTGCCTCTCTTCATCCTTATTCCTCACAAATAATAATAAAACTGTCGTGTAATTATTTATGTACTACGAACTTTTCGAGACTTACAAAAAGTGTGTACCTGTGTCGAGATCATTATTTTTAATCGCTAATATTCGAAAGCCCATTAAAAGTTTCCATGTTTTGCATCAAATGCAGTATTAAATAAAAATATAATATTTAACAAGCAAATTTCCAATAAGTGAGCATTCATTCCGTCATTTGACGACAATCTTGAAAAAAATATCGAAAATTTCTTCAAAAATGTCGCCCGCTTCGGTGTGTCGGGAGATGCGTTAACGTAACCCGGTGATGGGGATGAATGTCGATGGCTGTAACTACACATTTGCGTGTCCGTATCCTATCATTCTCGTAATGTTCGATTTGTCCCTTTGCGCGAGTGTCTCTCTAAATGGAGATAGAATGGCATGGGAAAAGAGGGATGTTGTACGCGAGGCACAGGACTGTGATATCCTCGAAACCGCTAATGCAGCAGACAAGCTGATGAAGACAACTCACTCGCTTGGGACCGAAAGCTCTGGGAGTCTGGTCTGACCTCGTAACGCTACACCGACTCTCCGCTCTAACAACAACGTAAACTTTCATATGTAATACTTAGTTTTCCAAAAGAGACCCTTAATTGGAAACTTTATCCTTCTCTTATCTTTCCATTTTAGAACCAAATTGGTTCAGGTGCTATTTGCCTACTAAATCCCGCGTAGTTAAAGTACTCTCGTATGTATACGATTGTGATCGATGCAAAAATCCAAACGGTAATGTGATATGTGCTAAGACTGATGAGAGAAGGATGTCACAGTCGGATTAGGGGCTTAGTACCAGATGACGATTCCTCAGATAAAGTTGAGGATACAGACGACTTTGAAAAACGCGTCGCGACGCTTACTTTCCTCGCAAAGTAAATCCTCTAATTTTTTAAAACCGAACTTTTCGTGTTGTGATTTTGTAATAATATCGAAATAAGAACTCTCCTGTTTGCACGTCACACATTTTCGAAAGAAAATGGAAAAGACTCTGGGGTGTACTTGGTCACTCAGATTCTAATATTTCCATCCAATAAAATCCCAGATGCGCATCTATTACTATTTTTATGGGTTAGCGATCAACTCGCCAGGGAACGAATTGCAAATCTACGAAATTTTTCAAATTTCAAGTTTTCCGATCCGCCATAAACATCCTGATTGATAATCAATGTAAACGATACATTAGTACGTGCATTTTACCCGCACTTCACCTCAAATGTATAGTAAATTACACGATCCAGCTCGAAGCAAAGCTTTCTAAATAAATCCTTTTTGATTGAACCGTGTGACGCATTAAGAAAATGGCTTTCTCACAATGGATTCTTTTTATAAACTAAAACTAAATTTTCTATTAGGAAAACGGTAATTTGCGTGAGAAAAAAGTTTCACATTAAAAAATAACAAATTCGGAAGGAGGTAACCGTTAAATACTGAATAAATTAGTGGTAAAATGAAGTATAAATTTTTGAATATGAATGAAAAATTTTGCATCTGTAATGAATTCCTTATAAAAATACGCGGAGTCGATGAAAATTCTAGTAAAATTAGGCACTTCTTCGTTTCGTATAAAACATTTTCAAAATTCAATCATTTTAATTTTTGCACTATTCGCATATGCAGATTTTATTCATGAGCTCTCAGAAATAAAGAAATTCAAAATATTTAAATTGGTCGAAAATATAAGATTTCCATAATACTGAATGAGGACTAACTGAAAGCTACAACACAACACGTATTTAATTATTGATTACTAACTTTAATAATAAATTACAAATTTCTGCATGAATTTGTTGCAGATAGAACTACAAATAATAACAGGTTACGGGCCCAAGCAAGCTAGTTATATTGTTAAACATTGAATACAAAAGCCTGCATATTTTCTTTAGTTTTTAAGTTTTAAATTTTAATAATAAATAAAACTGAATAGAAAAAACTAAATAATAATATCTATAATTTGGTATATAATAATAATAATAATAATTATATTTAACATTTAAAAAAAATTAAAATAAAACAATATCAAGTCAATTTCACTAAAAACTGTTAATTGCCAATTTGGAACTCCTGATTTTGCAATGAAAAAATTGAGCTTATTAATTGAACTTAGTTCAACAAATTTTAAAGTTTTGACAGCAAAAAATTTGATGAGCTGAACTGAGCTTAAATTGCTATTGTACACTGAAAAAATTAATTAAAAAAAATTCATCTAATTAGTGAAAAACTCAACCAAGGAACCAAGGAAAGGAAAAACCAAGGAATTTGGAAGATAAATCATAATCTCCAGCATTTATAACTGACTGACACTTTAGGTTGACTCGTGAATAAAAAGAAAAAAGCGCACCGGGGGTTATTCCATACCCCCACACCTCCCGGTCGTTAAAACTAAAAAAAGTTACAAACATTTTTGCAAAGCGGGTTAGTGCTTCGGGCACTATTAAATTCTTGGAATTTAATTCCGCCATTCACACTGTCATAAATGCGTTGCTGTGCAACAATCAGGATGGTCTCCACTTTTTAAAGAATGGAGCTAAATTTAGCTTTTGTTCTAATCTGGTAACTTCTTGCAAAAAATTTGTCGTAATTTTCTGTATCTGGAAGATATTCCACCTGCCTGGAGATTTAACAGACAAAACTTCCTGGGACAGTTTTTCAGGATTCTTGCATACTAGCCAATTTTTTGCCTTCTTATTATCCGCTTAGTCCTGCGAAGATCTACCAATAGAAGTCCTTCCTGTCACTCTCATCACTGCCAAAAGACTTTAATATGGAACTGAAGAAGGCAGCTTGATTTGTTATTTCTTTGGTTTTTGATTTTTTTCAAAATTTGTTATCAGATATTTGTCGTCAGAGATCAATCTAAATGGGATTCCTGTTAAAGCAAATATCCAGTATACTCTCTGCGTCCTTTCCTAAAGTTTTTTAGAAAGATAAGGCCTGACTTCTGCAAAACAAATTACTTGGTTGTGTGTGGTGAAATTATACTCAAATTGGTTGATCGATAAAACCATGTCGTTTAAAAACTAAAAGCTAAGAATTAATCAGCAAACTAAGTTTGCCACTAAAAAACTAAGTTGGCTGAATAATTACCCAGAATAATTAAAAAAATTTGCAAACTAAAATTTATTCGACATTTTCTTTAGTTAGAAAAAGTGAACGAACTACAATTTAACTTTATTCACGATCAGTTAGTAATCGGAAAGTTATTTTGTTCTACTTTCCGATCTAGCGGTCGGGAAGTGATCACTTTCCACCTTAGCGGTTAAAATAAATAATAGATAATAATAAATATGAGACATCTAAGAGATTATTACTTTAATTTAAAATTAACTATTTATGTTCGGTCCTCTTAATCAAGATTTTGCACAAAGTCCAGCTACAACAGCCCATTGACTTCTTTACAAAATTTATGTTTATCTAAACCAAATAGAAAATGACATATTGTGAGTACAACGTGACAAAATAAACAAGAAACAAAATACCTCAATGACAACCCCAAATTTGTGTCAGCAAAGTTGTGCGTGTGCATCATATTAATGTGTCATCCAACAGGTGGTCATCATGAACTGCGGTTCACGTAATATATCATCCATCACTGGTCGGAATGGGTTAGCAATTCGTTACACTGTCAATATTTTAGCAGAGCACTTAGGTGTTTTATGGCCAAAAAAGAAAAAATTAATTTTCTGGGTAAACCACACATTGCGGAAAATTATTTCGTTATGATGAAATATTGCTTCATTGCTCACCACCTTTTGTTAACCTTTCATCGCTTCTAATATATTCAACTTTGTGCGATACAAAGGAGGGCATCGATTATTGAACCAGAGCAGCCACATCAGTGCAAAATATTATTAATTGCAAAATTAATTCAGTCTCCACTTGTTTGAATCAAAACGGGACATTTTGTGCAAAATTTACATCTTCATTACTCGAATCAATGGCCTAATAATCAGATTGTTTAACGTCTTAAGATGTAAGAGCAAGGTAATTATTTTTTCATTTCGCCAAGGAAAATTGCTAATCAAAATTTTTTAATAAAGCATTACAAAAGATATCTCGACTAACGGTGCTCGTAACATTTTTAATATCGAAATTAGTCTTTCAAACATGTCAATCAAAATAATAAACAAGGGGTGCATATTTCAATATTTGCGTAGGCCACGTACAAATCAATCTAGCCGCAAATGAAACCCGATTTTAAATGCAGAACGAAAAAGAATGGGCAGAATCTAGATCCCCTCTGATTTTATAACCTATTTAAATGCACCCAACGAGCACGTCTGTCATTTCAGAGATCAGAAATCTTAGAAAGAAAAATTATTGTTTTAACTCGGAAAAGCTGTTGCTCTCCAGATTTTCAAATCGATTTTTCAACGTGGAAATTATTTTATTTAAGTATAATAAACAGTAACACATACTATGTAGTACACTAAAAAAAAAAAAAGTAATGCAAAATATGTTTTGCATTGGGAGGTTGGGAAAATACCTCGAGTAGTTTTAATTGAAATTTAATTACTTTAAACAGACATTTTACCAAAATTTTACCAAAAAGATCCCATCTTAGATGGCAATTTAAACTTTAATCCTAACTAAAATTGCGTTTCATCTCTTACTTCTGATACTGGTATCAATGAAGTTTACCTTCTTACATTAATCTAGATTGGATTTTCTCTGTAAACACTAATATTTCAACTTTGTTTGGCGTGAAAATCGCCAAATTTTTAATTATGTAATCTGGTTTCTGGGGTCAGTATTGGGCATGGAAAATTAAGTTTGTCGGAGAGATTGAATTTTGAGTTTGAAGATGATCAAAACTGTCTTTTTAAAGAATTTAAAAGTTCATGGCGTTTGCAAACCTCAGCTTAGTGTAGAATGCTAATCACCCGCGGCGGCCCAGCTCTTCGGAATAATTAATTAGCATTCTTTCCTATATTTTACGTGCTCCTTTTTCAGACGCCCTTCTCTTGTATCCGCATCCGCTCATTACATTAAAATTAGATTTAAAAATGTGGAAATTGTATCGTTGATTGCAATTCTGTAGCAGCGCATAACTTTAAAGTGGATTTTCAATTAACCATGGAATATAATGTATTTAAAGCAGCGAGCTATAGCTATTTGTGGAGCTTAAAAAGTTGTCGGCTCTTGTTGTTTTTCAAACACTAAGGGAATCGGTGAACTGAATACTATCTTGTCCGGCATTGTATCGTCTGAATCAACAAAGAGGATTACCAGTGTTGTTTTAAACTCGAGCATTGTAGTCACTCTTTTCACACCACGATACTTTTATGTTTTTACACCGCAGACGCTTTTCCACGTTTTTTTCACAAACGCACAGGTGCGCTTTCCTACAATACCCCTTAACCATATTGTTTTCACACCAATCAATCGAGCGAAAATTTCCTCTCCACGATCGGTCCTCTCTCGTTCATCTTTAGCCACAAGGCGTGATTGATGTTTGTTAAATTGCATTAAAGGCTTGTAAAATTACGCACTTGTCTTGTCTCACTTGATTTATCTCTTTTATATTCCACATTTTTAAAGCGTAACGTCCTTCATAAACCGACGATACTTAATCTTATCTTCCTTTAACTGATACAATAAATTACCATTGACTTTTTGTCACAGAGCAAAAAATCAAATTAAAATTAATTTTTGGCAGATTTATAAAAATATTTCAAAAAATAGAAATTTTACAGCTAACTGAAAAGGAAGAAAAATTGAATATATTAATAAGAATAATAGTAAAAATAATATGAAAATCCGAAATATTTAAGAAGAAATTATAGAATTATAAATAAATAAATTAAATAAATTATTATATTTTGTTCAAATGAACCCCACAAATAATTGCTGTATACACTCTCAAGGAACTGCGATGATTTGAGTTTCATCTTGCGAAAAATCGTGGAAACTCCCTTGTAAAATATAAATTTTTTTCTATAATCAAGTAAAACTATTGTATATTGCAATGTTTTTTTCTTTAAATTCGAGGTTGATTAATTTTTTGAAAAAACATTTAATGTCGATTTAATTTAATTTAACCAAAAAACCACGGTTGCAATCAATATTAAGACAATTTTGTTTACTTAGAAACTTAGATTAGTCTGTTTCTACTTATATTATTTTATTTGTGAATTTTAAATTTATGCTTTTTTTTAAGTTTATACCTACTATGATAACAGTTTGTTGTAGTAGAATAATAATAATTCCCAAAATATACTCCAAAAGCAGCAGTGTGGCGTAAAGCACACAGGTGCAGACTAGGGAGCGTAAAACCGTGGTTCTAGCCCTGGTAGCGCCGAATACACTGCTGTGATCTAGTTGCAATTTACTATTTCTAGAGTTTATAGGATATATCCTCAACTCTCTTAATAATAATAACAATTCCTTTCATGAAATGAAATTTATTTCTTAAAATTTCCCTGCTTTTAGACCTCTGTATATTTTTTGATTGATTTTACCCCCTCATAATTAATTTTTTTTAATTAAACTAATTAATTTTAGTAAACAGAGAGTGGTATGGTGGTTTTTACTAAGGCTGGGAATCATTGTCTTTATTGTATTCGAATATTCGTTGATAAAATTATTCGCATATTCAAATAATTCGGATATTCGAATAATTCGAATATTTAAATAATTCGATTAAATAAATAAATTTCAAATAAATTCGAATATTCGAATAATTCGAATTTTTAAATTTTTTTAGATATTCCGTGTGGTGCTCACATAATCTTAAATATTATAACATCATATAGCTTTGCTAAATCTATTTTGAATATTATTAGATTATTACTAAGTATCAATTTATTATTTTTGGAATTAACCCATTAAGTACCAGCGTCCTCATTTGAGGACAGTAACTTATCGTAGGCCTTAACAAAATATATAAGATTTACAGCCGTATTCATAAAAATATCTTAAAATACTCTTTAAACCTATTTTAGTTAAAACGTGTTTTAAGGCTTACAGAGCTGTTTAACTTTCGTTCATTCATAAACGGCCCGTAAACCTCCGTTAACTAAAATTTATGTCTACTTTTGTAAAATATGCTTGGTACTTAATGGGTTAAGATTATTTACCGTGTGTGTCGGCAAATTAGAAATACAATTTTTGTAAATTCGTAGTGTGGTGCTCGAACACTCAAGCAACTCAACTGTTGCCGGCTCTGTTCAAATATTTAAATCTGTTAAATAATCGAATAATTTAAAATTCAAATAATATGTCATTATTCGAATAAGCTGAATATTCGAATAATCTGAATATTCAAATATTTTGAATGATTGATGCCCAATTGCACCACCTGTCCTTAAAACTTAAGTTTTACTTAAATCTTTTTTACTTAAATCTTTTTTACTTAAATCTTAAGTTTTACTTAAATCTTACGTTTTACTTAAATCTTATTCTGACCAATAGGCAATCAGTGTGTAATGAAATGGGGTGGGGCTTAGCGATTTCGAATATTCAAATTATTCGAATTTTCAAATTATTCGAATATTCAAATTATTCGAATATTCAAACTATTCGAATATTCAAATTATTCAAATATTCAAAATATTCAAATATTCAAATATTCGAATAATTATTCGTATTCCAATATTCAAATATTGAAATATTTAAATTATTTGAATTTGATTCCCAGCCTTAGTTTTTACATAAATGTTACTTCAAAGCCAAAATTTGGCCCTAATTAAGGGCTTTATGAACCCTACGGTATAGGGGGAGACTGAAAGCTTTTTCTTAGTCAAGAATTTAAATATTAAATACTACATACTCTTTTTTAACAAAATTAAATTTTGACTTTATACCACTTATGCTCGGTTTCACAAAGGCTGGTTAAAATTTAATCTATGATTAAGGATTTTCAACAATGTCGCAACAATGAATTTTTATTGTTGAAAACCCTTAATCATAGATTAAAATTTAACTAACCTTTGTGAAACCCAGCATTAGTTGTCATCTCCCCCCCCCCCCACAATTAGAGTAAAGCACTATCTGCTGATATAAAGAATATTATTTTACTTTAAATTTTTTATCAGATAAGTAATACAAAATTTAAAAAATGAAGGAAATGCTGCTCCAGGCGAGTAAACAAAATTTTAGTTAGGACATTTTTTTAACACTTAAGGGGGTATTCCAGTCAAGATGCATGATTATCGGGTGGTTTTTGAAGCTCTGTACAAACGAAACTAACCATATTTTTACTATCCATTTTTTTATCATTTGTTTATTCATATTTTAAGATTACATAAAGTTTAACCAAAGAAAAAAAACTTTAAATTTACAAAGTTATGAGCTGGCAAAGTGGGAGGTCCAAAAAAAAGGGTGTCCTGGTGTGCACGATATCTGAAGTTCCAATGAACCGATTTATTTGAAATTTGGTGTGAATGTTTTTTATAGATGCCGCTATAGAATTAACTATGGAAAAATCAAACAAAATTATTTTCACAAAATGGCGGCCGTTTAAAAACAAATTTATTTTGCACGTCTTTTTAACAAATCCGAATTTTTTAAAAATAGTAAAATTCAAAATTTTGACTTGGGTGTAGTTCACGCGATAGAGAAATGTATCAAGAACGTTCACACCAAATTTCAAATAAATCGCTTCATTGGAACTTGAGATATCGTGCACACCAGTATTTTTTGGACCCCCCACTTTGCCAGCTCATAACTTTGTAAATTTTGAGGTTTTTGTTTCAGTTAATTTTTTACGTAATCTTAAAATATCAATAAACAAATGATAAAAAAATGGATAGCAAAAATATCTTATGTTTCGTTTGTACAGAGCTTCAACAACCGCAAAAATTCATGCCTCTAGACTAGAATACCCCCTTAACGCATCAAACAATAATTAAAAATCTGAATATCACTCTCAAAATGAAACATACTTATTTTTAGGGATTTACACAGCCCAAAGCTGGCTTAAAAAATTAAACATTTTAATAATAAGTACTATTAGTAATAGTATATAATGAAATTATTTATAAAATCAGGAAAATCAGCAAAACAGTTCTGTGTATTTGTGAATTTTTTCATTGCATTTATAAATTAGGTATTCGATTGGGAAATTGTGTGCGGTCACTTACAGCGTTGGTCCTTAATTTTCCGCTTCTTTCAAACTGTCATTTGCTGTATTTCTTGATTTTATGGTTAATTATTTGCAAACTTATTAATGTTGTTCTTCTACTGTCCTGTTTCAGGATTTTTGATTTGACCATTTGATTGTCTGGCAAGTTATGTTCATTCACAATGGACATAAGCATAAGAAATACGTAAAACATAAGATATATAGATGCAGATAATTGCTTCTTCTCCATAATCTAAAGCTACATAATATGGAATAGTTTTCTGTGGATATTGAAATTACTTCAGCATTATTCGATACTGAATTAATTAAATTATTTGCATTTATATTCTTATGCTTATGTTCATTGTGAATCCAAACTTAAAAAATTAGATATAAAAATTAAAAACTTATCAGTTTTTCAAAGGAATAACCAGGCTTTATTATTAATTGTTCACTGGACTTCGTGAAAAATTTTAGTTTTTTGAAAAAATTATATTGTTTTTGATGTGTACTTTAAAGCAGCGATAAGTTTATTAATTATTCGTCATTATTGCTTTAAAAAAAATGTGATAAAAAGTTGTGAAGGAACAAAGTACGGGCTTCGTTATCCTTGGTCTTTCGCAAGTGCGTATCAAGAACCACCCCGTTGAAAAAATTCTTTTGGAATAATTTGTAATAAAAAGTGACATTTTGTAATTTATATTCCGTTTGTTCTCTTTCAAGTAAACGTTCAATAATGAAGTCACCTTTCGCGAATGTTGCAGAGCCATCTCAAATATTGCGTTAATTCGAATAAGTCATTGCGTTAAGTCAGACTGTTGTACGTGTGCCACATTCACGATTAAGTTCTGAAATCTCGGGCCGTCGACTTGGGATAAAAGAAATCTTAATTAACGAGTCCATTGTTCTGACGGAAGCCCGCTTCTTTGGCGGGTTAGCGTGATCTCCCGCGTCACTGACAGCCTTTATGAAATTTAAAGCATTGTACTGCTTCAGCTTCAACTCAAATCTCCAGTCAAAATGCCTTCATAATTGTAATAATTCGACACGTTAAATTATTGTACGCCAATTTTATCCATCGATTAGGTTTAAGAAAATTTTAAATTTCGCCGACCGATCACACACACATCCTCTCTTGGTTCCATTCCAAATTCTCGAAAGAACACTCGATTTACCTACACGTACCATTAAGCAACTGATCGATGGTCACTATTCCTCACTACATTTATCATCGATGCTTGTAATCCCATTCAATATGTTCATTTTCTCACTTGCATCAGGACAATTTTTTATTGCCGTATCGAAAAATATTTGGAACCACCCCAAACTGGCAGTTACACTTTCCATCTCGTTTATTTGGTGGGTATTCAAATTTTTGCATTATTTGTTATTTTTTCGTAGCTTTTTATTCGAGTTTTATTCGCAACCTGTCTGTTGTTATAAACTCGGATTTTGTCCCAAAAGGCAAGAATAAAACTCGTTTTACAAAGCCATTATTGTAACCTTACACGATCATATAAATTTTATTACCATTTCATAAATTCGTTGCTCCTCCAGACATTTGTGTGATTTTCTTCAATAAAACAAATCTGATGAAATATTAATGCTACTTGGAGTAACTGCACCGAACACTTAAATGGATTTATTAAGTGCTTTGTTTTATTTTCAACTTTCTTGTGCTTTTTTTTAAGCCGATGTCATCTTAGCGTGATAGTGCAACTCATTTGTTATTAAATATTTTATGAGCCAAAGTTTTAGTTAAATTGTGGTCATATTTCACTATGCCCGCAGTTACAGTAATTATAAAATGTAGAGTATTTAAATCATTCGACCCTTGATGTGGTCTCTTTGATTGCAGGTGGACGAACGTAGACCAGGGATCAGAAGAGCTAATGCTGAACAAAAGTGAGTACACAATGCCTTTTATTGAAATTTCACATTTGCATGATATTTAATTTTTGACGAACTTGTTTTTCCTTTATTTTACAAATATGAAAAGCGTTTTTACTTGCTTCAATTTATACAATCGTTTTTAAAAATTGTATTATATTCTCTTGTAAACAACAAACCTTACTTGTTCCCACATTCATTTTTATTTTCAGAACATAAAATTATTAATTAGTCCAAAATGCGTGTAAAGCTTTGATTGATTTTCAAACATGCAGAATACCTAAAATAAAGCATTGTATCCAAAAACATACTATTAAAAAAGGGGGTTTAGCTCCCCCACTCATTAATACACTACCTCATATTTTATTTTTAGATTTTAAATAAACTAAGTGAGGATTAACTTCGAATATTCCCATAAGATATATTATGTAGATGTTCCATTCTGTTGACGGTATGTGTACCCGATATATACATAGCATAGCATAGCATAGCTATGTTTATAAGGGGTGGGCGAAGCCGATCGTAGCTGTCGTCTAGCGGAATAGATGTCAAAATCCCTCATAAAATTAAAATTTTTGTAATAAAATTATAGTAGTTTATGACGTAAATTACAAATATAAATATTCGAAAGTTTGGATAAAAAACCAAAAACCTAGTGCGATTATTCGATTGGTGGTTTCCATTAAGGTTAACCCATAATTTGGGCATAATTTGCACGCAAACAGGGCAAATTTATCCACCACTCCACTTATTAATAACTAACTAAACTTTAAAATTAATTATTTCTCTAATTAATTCATATTTAAAGTTCGCACATAGTTTATTATTCGCTTCATTTTAGAGTTAACTATCAAAATGTCTGTGCCATTCCGAGAGGGGAAATCTGGAAAAACCAGTCAGCTTAAGAAATTAGAAATCTGAGAAAGTATAATAAATTCTAAGAAATTTTTATAAATCTAATGAAATCTTAGGAAATCTTAAAAATTTATAAGAAATCTAAGGAAATCATGGAAAATGATCCAACATTTTCCAGTTCGGGCGATTTTCGAGATGATTTTAGAAATAGTCAGGATGTTTTTCCGGCTTCAGTTTTGTTATTTTCTTAAATTTGTCGATTACAGCGAATGCTTTTAGTTTGCAGCCGTAACAGCTTCGGTGAAAATGTGAAATTGCCAAATTATTTGTCAAATTTTATACCAAGAAACACCCATAAACCATAAAAACACTTCATCGTCTTTATGGAAACAGCTAATGGAATAATCTCACGAGGTTTTTTTGCCAGAATTTTTGGATTATCAACAAATTTTAATGTTTATGTTCGTAATTTACGCCCTAAACTACCATAATTGCTTTGGAATTGCCATTTTTTCAAAATTTTGAAATTTATTTTAGATAGGTAGCTAAAATTTAGCAAACGAAAATGAAATTTGGATAGTCGAGCTTAACAGCTTTGCTTTGCTTTGTTTCAGGAAAGCCTGAAGCTTTTTCACGTTTTTGAGTATTTGTGAGTAATTCACAATTAATTATGTGCAGAATTAATTCGCAAAAACAGACATTAATAATTACTGGATAAGTTAGAACAAAAATATTTGAAAAACAACATAATTGCAAAATTCAAATTGAAAACTGAAAAATTATTGAAAATTTAATATTTTTCAATCCTTTTTGGTTCTTAGAAATTCTAAAATCAAAAGTCGAAGGCCGACTCAATTGATAGAAAGCGTAATTTTGATTTTCCAAGTTGAAATTTAATTCATTAATCTTCAATTTCAATATGATCATTAATTATCTATAAAATCAATTCAATTGCATCCATTTTTACGGCAAAAGGCTTGGTTTCCCCACCCAGTTGTTGCAATCTCAGCCAGTCAGCGGGAAAACCAGAAAACAATAAAATCAAATTTTTAAAAATATTACAAAATTTACAGGATTTATATCAGAATTTCAATGGAAGCTTGGATCACGACAATAGTTATGAACTTTTAAATCACAAAAGGGGGGAAGAGGGGTATTTCATAAAATAGCCGTGTGTGCTCAAAGAATCGCCCGTTAAGCAATTAAAGACGCTCGGTTTAACAAAACCAGAAATTATTTTGTAAAAAAAACTGGGTATCCGTGGTTACCGGAGTTTTCTGTGCCATGCGCCAGATTTAATTGATAGTTAAATCGTGACCTCTTAAATCCTTCAAAATAAACTTTTAGTTGTTACAGAAAGTTACAAGACCTGATTCTCATTGTAAAAATTCGTCATCATTTAGTTTAAAATTCGTTGGAATTCTTTCAGGTTCATTATCTTGTCGCAATTAGTCGGTCAGTGGTCTTAGAATCCGTAGGATGATTTTGATAAACTCGGGGGTTTTTGAAAACCCAGTAGTGGTTCGACTTTGACCCAATTTCAAAATTCAATTAGTCACGATTTTGCTGTTTCCACTAAAATTACAGTCCCGGCTTTTGAAAAATAAAAAAGCACAAAGGTTTGCGGTGGGGTGATTGACTGAGAGAAGTTTTCTTTTTGAAAAATTTCATTATGTTCTTTGAATTTCCGCATTTCAAAGTGGAAAATCCTTTCTAATCAATAATTTAAGTTGCAAATGTAGAATAATCAGGAAGACCACTTAAAGAGTAATTTTGGCTTTATAAGAAAACGTCAGGTGAGCATCCCACCGCAGGTCGTAAATCAGCACAACATGGCGACTTGAACACAGTGTGCACATGGCACTGTTCCGCATACTTCTTATCGCCCCCCAATGAGACTTTCGACAAATTAGTCATCAGTTTTGCCGGTTTCCTTTCCTTCGTCTTTCTTTAGCGCTTTATAGGCAAATGCGACTCAGTATTTATGCATTTGCTTGTAATGATACCTCGTTTTTATTGTACGTTGGCAATATGTCACGTAGCGCAGTCACAAGATAGCGAATAAGCATTAATACCAACCATACCTGACTGCTAAAAGCAAAACAAAATTGCGGTTTTCATAATTTTGCTTTAGACCATTTCCCATGTTCCATAGTTTTGTTCAAATCCATTCTTCAAAAAAAAAATCTTGCCCGCCGGACTTGCAAGTTTCCGATGGAATAATTATTATCATGGGGAAAAAAATTGCCGAGACAGATACCGTATGTTTAGGGAAATTGCACTTTTTAATTAAAATACCTACGAGGAAAAGTTTGTACAACTCGAGTCGGCTTTAAAAAATGCTTATACCTTATAAAAGCTCAGAATAAGCTTTTCGGCAAATACACAAATCACAATTCGATTTTTGAATGACATTTGTATAATTAGAAAACTTTGAAGAGTCAATCGGATTTCGCATATCGCGTAGGTATAACATGGCATAAATCTGGATATATTTACGACCGGGTTCATAGATCGACCTAAGATATCGAATATATGTTGGATTTCCTAGTACTGTTGGGGTTCATATATCACACGGTATATCACGTCGGTCCGATAAATCAGAGCCGCATGGACGGTATGCGAATAAGTCGCAGAAAATGTCGACGTCTGGAAAGAAAATGCTTCGAAGGGAGTTTTTTCTCAATCCGTTCTGTCCAAGCGTTGACGTCTCCTTTATCTTGCAAGTCCGGAAGACCACCAATTAATTAGCACACACTAATCCGCATTTTTTGGTCAGGCCGAGAATGGAAGCGAGATTTCTATTCATCACTTGAAAAAATTCGCCCACGAGCGTTCGCATTTTCCGCGATATAAAAATTTATTTTTGTTTTTGTTTTTAATAATATGATGGAATGAGTTGCCTTGTCACAGTGTTCTCCCTTGCGATGGTCATTCCATTATAACATATCCCCTTTCCTTGCCCGATGTCGAGTTTAAAATTCAAACCGAGTCCAGACAGGCTGCTGTTATGCTCACATGCACCCTTAAGCAACCCTTGTCGGAGGAAATGAAAACTGAACACTTTTACACACATTTCATGCACTGACAGCTTGGAATTCTGATTAAATTTTCATTAAAAATATAGACGGCGTTAAAATGTCAGCACGCTAATAAGAAGATTAATTAAATAGTTATGGGCAATTGAAGAAAAAAGTCGGAATTTTTACAATAAATTGAGCCAACTTCGCATGGGGTGGAAACAAGATAATCGAGCTGTTATTTAATTTTCTAAATTGGACGATAAAAACGTAAATTTTTATTGGCTTTTTTTAACGTTTTAACCTATCAGTTGTGCTGTTGTTTGAAACTAAATGAAAAAACAATTTTGAAAATAACGAGGTACAACAATACAAGACAAGGGTATTTAATTTAGGTTAAAAAGTTGAAAAAATTAAATACAATTAAACCGAAAAAGGGCAAACAGAAAAATGACGTTTTAAATGGTTCTTAATTAGCAAACTAAACCCTGGCCTCTTTAAAAAAGATTAAACCGTGTGTTTGTGAAGCGCCGTAATGCCAAGTGACTGACGTGAGCTGCTCGCTGCCGGTTTCACCCCTAAAAACAAGGAAAAATCCGAAAAGTGGGTCTACTAAATTTAACTCGAATGAATTTTTATATTTTAAGTCCGTTCATTTTACGTGATAATTTTATAGTTCTCACGAGTGTCATATACGCAGGTTGTTGTTAGTGGGGCACAGTGAAAATGTAAACAATATCGATTTTACAAAATTCATGCCAGACCATAAAAAGTTTAACTTTAATTTCAAACTGGTGCTAACTTGGACCAAAACTTTGTCGACACAAATTACACTTACGTTCTTTGTACTTTCTCTTTCTAACTTGTGCGAACTAGTTAAATAAACTTTTGTGAGGTAGGTCGTCGACCAGACTATGTACTTTTAAATTAGCAAAAGTTTTTTTATGTTTTGTTTTTTAAAAACTAAATTTACGATCATTTTAATCGATTTTCTATCGTAACGGGGTCGAATTAATACGAAACAACCCTTCACGACGAGAGATCGTTTCTATAATATACCGGAAGTAGTGGTGGGTCTTTGTGGAACAAGTTAAAATATTTAAAACGAGGATAAATCTCTCCCAACGCAACACATACCCCCCCGGTGAAATTAAATTTTTTTTAATATTTTATAGCTCCTACCTTAGTTTTAATGCCGGTTTTAATTCATTTTATGCTTTAATATTGAACTAAATCTACGGTAGCAGAAGGAAAGAACATAAAGCACAAGCAACCCTTGTCTCAGCTACCCCTAATACAAGGGGTGCGTCCACCACACTACCAAAGTTGCATTCTTCTAGTGTGCGCGCGCGCGTGCATTAGCTTTTAGTCCTTTTCCTATATAGTAATCCTGCTGCTATTCCTGATATTTCTCCTGCTGCAGTTGCAGCGCTGTGCGTGTTCCTTACGCACGATAGTTCTCTGTTCGAACTCGCGTGTGTGCGTGAGCTTTCCTTACTGTTAAAGGGAGCTTTCGACACATGAAATGCTAATCCGACGTTTTCTCACAAAATTAATGTGGTTGTGAACTCTAAAATGCTGTGTTCTTTATAGTGCAATAAACGTGTCTTTTTATCATTTAATTGTTATTGTTGCTGTTTTATTGTTATTTTCAAAATTTATTTCTACTAGTGTTGAAATACTTCGTTAAAAACTGTTTCTCTTTCCATGGTTTGACTTTTTACTAAGATATGCTTCAAGCTGTAAGGTAATTTTTTAAATAATTTCTTTTTCGACATTTTTTTCTATTTTGATTTTTTCAAAAAAGTTTTAACCAAACTTTAGAGGCTTAAATTTCTCCCTTTAAACATTTATTTTTCCAATTCTTAATTGATTTTCGTTACTAGAAAGCTTTTTTGCGGTGCGGGTCACCCAAGCAAAGTGTTTTTTATTGTGAATTTTCCGAATTCACATTAGTGATTGGTCTGTAGTGGCGCTGAAAATTAATAAAAAACTTAATCATAAAGAAAACGGAATAAAATAAGTATTACAACAAATTTATTGCTTTAGAAGCTGAATTTTGAAATTTTTTACCGAAAATTTCTTCTAAAAATCCAATATTTCAAGATTTTATTTTGATTTTAGTGAAATTCACTAAAACACAAAATTTATTTTTTTAAATCAAGTTAGATGATTCTTTTTGAAAATATCAACAAGAATATTACAAATGAATGCAAGAGTCCGTAACACATCCATGTTCTAAACAATAAAAAAAAAGGGATTTTTTATTAATTTTAATTTTTAGTTATAGTTTAAGAAAATTTCAAATTATCCATCAGCTAGAACAGTTTTTTTTAGAAAATCGCTTTTCTGATTTTGAGAGTTCTAGAACTAACAAGAAAATTGAATCTTTTCAAATAAACTTTTTATTTTTGGTTTGTATACCTAAGTAAATTTGGCAAAAATTTGGTTTTAAGTGAAAGTAAATTTTTGAAACTGGGAAAATTTGACGGTAACACCATCTGCAGAGAGTAAAGAAGAACGAAGGGTGCAAACAAAAAACTCCCCCAGTTAAATGATTTAATTCAAACGGATTTGGAAGTCGACCTTTTGATTCGAAATCTCTTTTAAAAGAAAAGTGATGTTCTAAACTTGTGCTGCTTAGAGTAAGATTGGGATTAAGTGGTTTATCGTGCAAGTATATCCTGATGCCGGATAGTCCTTACTTTAGCTATCTGTATCTTGCAGAAGCGGGTGGATTTCGACCGAAGCTGCCAAGAGTGATGGTAATAGTGTAAGCCACCTCGATAGTTTGCGGTCAACATTATAATCACTAATTTAGGCTTCACTTACTTAACATCTAATGCCGTGAGTTTATCGTTTATTTCGATACTCCGGGCCAAGTGGAGTAATTTTCCACATTAGTATCCAAATTTTTGGATTGTACTTTGGGTTCAATTATAGCTCAATTTATTAGATGCGTAAACTTAAATAAAAAGAAAATTATCCTGCTTTAATGCGTGCTTTAGCTAATGCCCTTGATTGTGATCATTAGTGTGACTTATAGTGCATTCGTTTGTAATATGCTTCATCATTTATCCATTTGTAACGATCCACTGTCGATTAGATAAAATCAAACAGTTAAAATGCAAACACAGTAATTTTCTTACAATTTGTTTTTCTTTTCAGATCAAATCGCACAGTCGGATTTCCGCAATTAAAAAAACGAAGTTTAGAAGGACAATTACAGATTTCTAGTTCAAGTATGACTAGTGTCGCTAAAAGTACAAAAGCAAGTGATATATGTGATTTGAAAGACGATAAACGTAGAAAAAAGTCGTTCGACGATTTGAAACGCGAATCCGATTCTCCGAAACAAGTGATTTTGCCGCAAAAAAAGCGAGTGCTTCCCACTTCCGCCACAAACAGCCCGGTCAAAAAGAATTTAAAAACAGGTCAATCAGTTCCTTCGCAGGACGAAAACGTCGCTAGCGAAACGTTAATACGAGAAACCGAAGCTGCCCTTAAAAATTTATCCGGTAGTTGGCCCGGTCCCAGGGGGTCCAACTACAACAAACAAGACGAGTCGCCCGCCTTCGAGAACTTGTTTGAAGAAAAAAAAGGCAACCTTAAATTATCACCCTCTTCCTCGTCGAACTGTAGTAGTAGCGATAACGCGTGTTCCGTCAAAGACATCATAACTCTGCGCGATCCACACGAAGAAGTGGACAAATCGTCGAAAACCAAAAAAATTTCCAAAATAAAAGAATACGAATTAGATAATTTAATTAAGCTCGAAAGCGAATGCGTCTCGATACAAGCCCAAACCAAAACGAAAAGTAAACAAAATAAAGGAAACGAACCGACGTCTCATTATGAGCCACCCGATTTTAACGAATTGGTGGACGATTCCTCAAACGAATTAGAAATTGATATGTCCGAAGCAGCTGCCGACAAGGACGATGTTAATGATGATAAATTAGACTCAAAAAATAAGAAAAAGGAGATAGAAGACGCGAAGCGTTCCAAATACTCTTCAGACGACCCCGGCGCTACTCAAACACAGTCTCTCTATCATTCATTTCCTCGCCCTGTCACATCTTCCGTATCGCCTTTCTCGGCGACTTCTGCATTTAGGCCGCCACAGACCGATTCGAATAAAACGACGACGCAAAAATTGGGTCTGACGCCTCTGGGGCCGTATCCGGAAGAGGCGACTTTCGTCGGCTATTCGGCTTTGGGAACCCCCAACACTTCGACTCCACATGAAGAGAAGCTAAAATCGACCGTCAATATTGCTCAATTAAAATCGGAAAGCAGTTCTCAAGTGGTGGACTCGACGACGGTTTGCGCCGACATAAAGTCGTCGGTGGCCTCTCCGGATGCCATGAACAAACAGTATACGATTTTGCAGCCGGTCAGTGCCGGATCGAGAGCCGCCAGCGCGTTACAAGAAGCCGCACGAGAAGGAGTTCCGAGTGTTTCGGCCGTCAGTAGCAGCAGCACCTGTTCTTCTTCCAGCGAATCGTCTACAAAAATGTCTAATCCTGGATACGATCGAATAACCGGTGCCCTATCGCCCACCAGTATTGGAAGAGGTAATTATTGCGCATCAGAAAACTTTTTTGATGTTTCGTATTATAATAATCTTTCTGAAATATTGGTAAGCTAAAATGTTACTTATAAGTCGCCAAAAGTTCTAATTGAGGACAGAAATCTCGTAGCACGTAGCTGTCACCTGCCTCTTCGGTGCCATCCAACGACACGAGCAGTATTATGGGTTTACTTGATACAAGTTATAAGCCAGCATGTCAGCGACAACGACGTGACTTGCTTCAAAACGGTCTTCTTACCTCATCCCTTAATAAGAAAAGCGTCTTCTTAGCAATCCTTTCGAAACGTTTTCTTTATAATACGATCGTGAGTGCGAATGCTACATAGAATATAATAAATAAACTATACCCGTTTAAAACTTTATCTCAAATATCTAAAACGTAATTGGGAGCTGAAAAATATCAAACGACGGGTGGGTGGAATGTGTTTTGCAAACGACGCTAGTCCGCAGGTGCCGTGACCGTAGCCGCGCACCCGCACCCGCTCTCCATTCACAGCTGCGGTTTCTTTTTTCAAAAAAAGATTTTTCTCCCGAGTCTCCACCCGTATTCCTGGATAGGCTAATCGACTCACTAGGCGGAGTTTTCTTTTTTCGTTTTTCATAAAGTTTATACATTACGCGCGACGTCGACGTCCTACATCCTTCATCGTGTGCCTTAATGTGATACGAAACCGACATATACCACATATAAATCAGTCTCTTCTCTAGGAAAAAAAAATCCTTAAATGATTAAGAACGACGTTTTGATCTTGCAGAAACATCCAACTAAATTCACATTAACAGTAGAATATAAATTCCTTATTGAATATGCAACAGAGATGTTGTCCGGCGTCGCGGCACATCGTCTGTGACGTCTCTTGATACCGTCATTCTCGTAAACGTCATTAAAGAGAGAACTAAAGATGCTAATTAACGCTTCGTCTCCCTACATTCATAACTAAACCGAATTGGTTTCCATATTTCTAAATGAAATTACTCGAATCTAACCCGTCTTATTTCGTTTGCAGGTAACAAATTACCAACCGAACTTTTCCAACTTCAATATCTTCAATTTACTATGCTACTTTTTATCAAATTAAAAAAAAATTTTCCACATTTTTCCTTTCGACTCCGCGCGGTGTCGCGCGGTGTCGCGCGGTCAACTGTTAATTTCTTTTTACGACAACACCGATTTATCAATTTTCACTTCGATCTCCTATTTTTATTGATTTGGTTTCATCGTCCTTTTATTTTACTTCTAGAAGGAAGCAAGTGTCCCACGCCCGGCTGTAACGGACAGGGCCACATCACAGGACTATATTCTCACCATAGAAGGTAAAGGTTTTTACTTATTTCTCTAGTTTGTTTTAACATCGATCTAACATTTGTTTCTGTAGTCTATCTGGATGTCCGCGTAAAGATAAAGTAACTCCAGAAAGTAAGTTGTATGTTATTTGTAAACTCATTTTAAAATTTTTTGTTGATACTGTCTATATAATTGATTGATTGCTTCAATCAATCAAGAGCTTTGCATTGCATTTTGTTATAATATAATTTTGCGGATTATCCATGTTGCTTATTTTGCGGGGTAGAGAGCATCTTATTTTTATTTTATTGTTGCGTAGTTTATAGCTTACCAATGCAATCTCCCCCAAGACCTCATTCCTGCATCAGAATCAGGTCACATATTGAGTATAATAACATTTAAAAGCATTGTGTGTGATATTTTACTAATTAAGGCTTCTATTGAAAATTACAAAATACACAACACCCCCTTACATGTTTTAATCGAATTTTATTATTTTCTCTCTACCCGCTCGTTTCGTTTATTTTATTAATCGTGTCACATCGACACACACACAACACTTTAATAACACAATTATTATACTCAATGTTACTGACTGGATTCTGTTGACGTGGTATAGTCCTGGCGATGCATGAGACTATCCTGAAATGCCCGACCCCCGGATGTAACGGACGAGGACACGTTAGCTCCAATCGAAATACGCACAGAAGCCTTTCCGGTTGTCCCGTCGCAGCCGCTAATAAACAAGCCGCTAGAGAACAGAAGTACCAAACTAGCCTCCAGCATCGAATAAAATCTCCCAACACAGTCTTCGGTAAGTTCATTTTTCGCATGCCGCCATCCTCTCTTTCTTTCTTTCCCACACTTCACCACCCCCCTTCGAACCACTGCTCAAAAACTAATTTATTCCTTTTACTAGTGAGCTCTTGCCAAGGCGAATTCACTTCAAATTTTGAAAACAAATCCACTCCCATGACCTCCTCCGTCGACATCAAACCGAGTTACCTCGTTTCGTACGGCTCCGCATCGAACAATCAAGAAACCGAACCGAAAGGAAACTACAACGCTTACTATTCGAAATTTCAAGAAATGAAGTCCGACATGAAGGTTCCCAAAACGGAAGTCACCACCTCCAGTAGTTGCTGCAACGTGGTCGGAAGAAACGATTTACTTGTGCCAAAAACAGAATCACAGACGTCCTGTCGATCGCCAACAAACATGCGACCCGTCTACGATCCCTACATGAGTCAAGATTCCAATTCCTCTTCCATGTCCAGCATGGAAGCGATGAGTTCGCGCGGACCTCATCATCAGTTACAACCAATCTCCCAGCACCCTAGTATACCACAATACAATTTAGAAGACACTCGTCAACATCAAATGCCACACAGATCGCCCTACCACCAATCGCCCATGTCGTCCGACGAAATGTACAGAACCGACCATCAGATGAGATCCTACGGCGACATTAACGATTCCATGAGCGGTGGTATCGCAAGACCCACCGTCACGTATCCTAGCGAAATGGGACCCCGACCATATGACACTTCCCTAACGAGACCCTACGATCCCGGAACTACGACAGCGTTCGAACGGTACGACGCCACGAACCAATGCAGTAATTTACCCCAATCGGTCATGCCACAGAGGCCTCCTCAAAGTATTTACGGTTATTTAGAAGAGCAACAAGAGCAGAGGTACCAACAGGAAGCGGCAGTCGCCGCGGCACAACATCAGATGGCTGTCGCAAACGCAGCAGCAGCGGGCATGATGAAACAGGAACCGGATCAACAATCGGCAGGCCCTTTATATCCTCGGTAAGTTAAGAAACAAAATTTGTTGTAACAACAAAGATTGATTTTAAACTTTTTAGGCCGATGTACCAGTACGACGCCGCAGCAGGACCTCTTCCGATGGGGTTTTCCGCAATTAACTTATCCGTTAAATGTATAGCCACAACGCAAGCTCAAATCAAAGGTCCACATACATCACCTGGTGGCACAGTAATCGACCTTTCTACGTCGAGTGTAACAACCACGAGTCCACAGGTTAGTACTAATAAATTCCCCAAACATATAAAAAAGTAACTAAGTCAAAACCAGCACGTTCACCGCACCTCGTGAATAATTAACTCGCGTAACAAACTGCATATGGTTATTTAATTTTAGGTGGCGTACGGTTCTCCTCATTACGGGGGTCAAAGGGTGGGCGCAAGTCCGCAAGCTGCCGCCAGTCCGCATCTCTCGGCCAGTCCCCAAGTCCCCAGCCCACAAGGTCAAACCTTGGACCTCAGTGTTAGTCGCTTATCCCACAGGTTGGTTTTGCTTGTTTAATATTTATGACTTTTCGGGTTGTCTTGTAACATTTTTTATTACGAACTTGTTTTAGGAAAATGTTCATTATACAAGAAATACCAATTGTTTTGGAAAATGGAGATCGTTATCGGAATGGTCAACTCCAATTAGTATGTCGAGAAGCCAAAACAATTGCGTTTTCTGATTTTTAATTTTGCTTTTTCAAAATTTTTTCTGCTCTTTGAAACATCAATGTTATACCGTTTAACTTGTTAGACCGAAACTAAACAATTTAACGTTTTCATTGTATAATGAGCAAAAATGAAAACAAAACTTCTAATTCATTATTTAAAACAAAGCTATCAAAATGTTTATCTTTCTATATTGTTGTATTTATTACACCCCGAAATGTTCCACTCTTAAGCGATATTTTATATTTTTCAATTTTTGTGTACACAAAAGTTTCATAATTTGTATGTTGATATATGTTAAACATTTTCCTATAAACTTTTAACATTTAAATATATTATTTCGGAACTTTAACAACATTAGATCATGGTTCGAACAATTTTCAACAATAGAAATAATTATTTTAAACTTTTTTTGAAAACTGAATGTTGGGAACATAGGAAAATCAATGGGGGGATCGAAGGGAAATTTTTATACACCAGCTCTTTTTTTACATGATTTTCCCGGATTTTCTGTTGGATTACTATAAAATTTTCTTTAGAAAAAGTTGAAAACGTAAAAAAAAAGTTGTTTTTCCTAGGATTTCCTCAGATTTTCCTGCACTGTACCCCAAATTTTCTTAGTGGCTTCCCTCTGGGAAGGGGGGACTAGACTGTTTACGTTGCAAATTCTGGGAAGATCAGTGTTTTACGCCCCTGCAATCGGATTTTTTATTGATTGCTTTATTTATAGTTAACCTGTTAGAAGTGGCAGGACAGTGGCAGACCGGTATTAATTTAGTAATTCATGAATTATTTCTTTATTAGTGATTATGGCACCAGGAAATACAAAAATATATTTTACAATAATTAATATTAATAAATTCACTTTATTTGATTCAATAACAAATTTAACATTGGAGTCAATTTACATTTAAAAAATAGTAATTATTTATTAGAAATCCGGAAACCTTTTCCAAATTCATCAATACTTATTATATTTTGTATGATTTCCGTAAAAAATAAAATCACGTTATATGTTAATGCATTGGATCCTGAAAAACAGAACTATTAACATTGGTATATTTTTCCTTTTTTCTCTGCTTACCATTGTCAGTGGAATTTGATTCCACCATACCACTTATTTCTTCTAACATTGTTAAATGTTCGTCTTCAAGTTTATCGAAAGAAGCTAACATATTGTTGATGGGATTTTCGGCATTGAGTGCTTTGGATATAATGCTTATGTAAGATTTTGTGTAATTGGCAATGATAGACTGTAGTTCTTGAATTTCCTTGGAAGAACTTTCCTTTACCTAAATTTTTAAAACATTAGCATATTTGTTGGATTCCAAAATGTGATGAAGGGTTAAATTATGGCAGTAATAACTACGGAAAATTTGAGAAACCATCAGATGAAACAATGCCTGATATAAAGTGGAGAAGAAGGAGGAATGGTGCAGGAATCCAGATGGAAGGAATATGCACTTGGAACGGCAAAATACTCACCATAAATGGCACCACGCGGACCAAATATTTATACAAAAATTGAAGTGACCGTTTGGTGTAGTAGATAAACTCAACGACTAGGATTTCATCCTTAAACTCAAAAATGGTTTTCTTTAATTGGGAAAGCACTTTTCCACTCAGTTCTTTGTATCTAATAAACGAATCTTCAACATGCAAATGAGTTACAGTAAATATCATAAATTTTTGGAAAGTATATCCTGTTTCGTTAACAATATCCAAAAATTTGCTGTCAATATCTATCGAGAAAATTTGTGAAATCCTGAGAAACTTCGTATTTAAGTTAATAATTGCTTACCAACAGATTCTATGGGAACGGAAGAAATTTTTTCAAGAAGAACGATGATGGATTGTGACATCACGTACTCAGCTGTACCTACGTTGTCAATCATATTTTTAACATCCAGTCGAGCAGATTCACCAAGCAAAAATGACATTTTACATAAATCGTTTAGATAATTTCCTAATATTATCGTCTCTTCTTCATCACATCGAATGCTCCAATTCTAAGAAAAAATTAGTTCCAACCCCAAAACAAAATCACAACCTTACCATTCTTTTTTTTATGCTCCGTCTTACATCCATTAAATCCCAACTTAAATAATTAACTGTGGACCTAACAGAATTAGTTTTTAACCGCTTTTTCAAGCATTTGTTGTCACTAAAACTTCGAAAAACTTCCAGTTGGTGCTGATAAATTGCAACAATGCATCCGGATACAGCTTTGTATCTTTCTAGAACACTACTTGGTACTTTCGTTTGCGCCATGGTCGGTTAATTGTTAAAAACTTATTTTAAAATCCAACTTTTCAAAATCACACTTTTGCCTAAACAGTTTTATCATTGTAGATAAATTTGTAAAATAGGTTCAGCTAACCTTGAAGGTTAACACGTAGCGATAATTATGCGCATTTCGAATTTGCAATTTCGAAAAACTGTTACTGGGCGGGAGTGAAAACGTATTTTGTGCAGTCTTTCCAATTCCCCAAAAACTTTCCCAATCGGAATTTTATAAAACTTAACAACAGGAATGTTTTTTTAATTTTTATTTGCCAAAGAACTACTACAAATATTGGATTTTAGATTTTGGATGTTCCAAAACTCTAGAACAATAAATTAAACTGTAAGAGCAGCATCATAAACGCAAAGATCTAAAAGCTTCATGTTGTTCGTGGTAGCAACAAACAAAAAAATAAGAAGATCCTTCACTTGGTCAATTTCTGAAAAAAATCCAATTATTTTGGAAAATTTAAATTATTTATCACAGGTACCGTGTTGGTCACTTTTGGCATTGCAAACAGTTTCGTGCAGTTGATACATCTGCTGGGCTGCCATTTGATACATATTTTGACAACCTTCCAGCACGGCTATAAAATCATCAAGGGGTTTTTCAGTTTCAACAGCTGCCGAAATAGAGTGCAAATAATTTATGGAATAACTATCAACGATCTGAAGGGCGCTTTTCAATTCTGGCGAAAACTTTTCGTTATTTTTCTGTTGGTCAAAAATTTTTAGTGGGCTAAATTATACAGCATTGGTGGTGTTTTCTTATTACCACTTTGTGCATAAAATCTTTGTAGTTTTGCAAATGCTGCAAACTGTGCTGAACGCAGTGGACAAATTGCTTCGCCGAAAGGTTCTTGGCCGATCGAATTTGTTCCAGAGTAGATTTTAATTTTTTCACTGCGTTTATCCACATTTGCTCGACTTCGCTTAACTTTGCATGGCGACATTCGTTGAACATTTGCAACATTCCAATTGCGATGAGCAAATCATGCTGAATGTCCAAAAGTCGCTGTTGATGTCCTGTAAAGATATCGGGAATGCAAAAACAAATGAAGTATTTTCCTTACTTTTTAGTTCTCCTTCCTTTATGACCTTCATCAACTTTTCGGCATTGCTTTCGACGTTTAAAATAATTTTTTTTATTTTGGAAATAATCTCGGTAGGTTTGCAATGGAAACATTTTTGAACCAAGTGCGCTTCATTATTCAATCCATCGACAACGTTTATCAAGGAAGCACCTGTTGGAGTCATTTTACCTATTTTAATCTAAAACAAAAAAAGTTTTTACGGAGAAACTATAATTTAATTCAACTTACGGTAATGTTTTGCAAATCGAAAATCGAATTGCTTAAATCGCGATAAAAATGATTGATTGCGTTGCATAGGTAAATTATATCGTCGTCATTCTCTATTTTGAATTTATCGAACGAACTCGACACTTTCTGCACTGTTCTTGACACATTTTGGTGAACTTTATGGGAAAGTAATTTGTGCGGATTTTCATTATTCTGGGATTCCAAAAAAAAAACATAATCGTGAATTCGAAGCTAACTTGTTTGATTGGTATTAAACGGTTATTAAATGGCAATGTTATCGATATTTAATACTTCCTTTCCTCAATGCAAACAAATAACTTTTTATCAAAATAAATATTAAAATATGCTTACTTTGAAATTATTCATATCTGCTGTGGCTTAAGTATGATTGTGGATAGCTCAGTCTTTCAGGGTGAACATCGACACTGTGTGTGAATTTAATATTTAATTCGAGCCAATTGAGAATCCGTCAAGGTCAAAAAGAGGAAATGCAAGCGGTAAATTTATTCACTAATAGTTTTTGTCTTCAATCTTTACCCAGAATAGTTAATAATAAATTCGACAGAGCAGTGTTTTTGTAAACTAAAAAGTAAACACTGCTGACCACAGAACTTGGGTATTACGTCATTGTTTGATATAGTTTGCGACACCTGATATCATGTGTTTCGAATTTTTGATCCTCATCAGGCAAACCTGGCTAATATTATGTAAAAATTTAAACTTTTAGAAATATATGTTAATGAAAATAAACTATAAAATAACTACAGATGATTACAATACAAATACGTAATGATGACGTAACATCCAAGTTCTGTAGTAATAACTCTACTTAAACATATTATTTGAATTTTAGAAATAGAAAGAATAATAAAAAGATTTGCATTTTAGTAGCAGGTATTTACTTATTATATAACAAACATGTTTTTGTAATCTGCATAATTAAATTAATTTTATGTTTAGTTTTATGTGTTTATTACTTAATCGAAAACAAACATTTATGTTTAAAATCCTGCATTTTAATATTTTTCTAAAAATTATCTAGAAATTTAAGAATAATACATTTTTAAAATGGGGGGGGGAGGAGAGAAGTACGCTTATAGGGAAATGCCTTATAATCAATTAGTGGCAATAGGAAAATAACCTTTGAATTATTACAATAAAAGAATTTTCGCATTCTCATCAGTATTTTCTTAACATTTGTTAGATGATTAGCAAATTAATCATAGTTGTCTCTTTATATGGAAATAAATATTATACTAATTTAAATATTATTGCGTTTACTGCCGAGTATCGAGCGACACCAGAGAGGTCCTTTTGTGCCGTTCGTCGCCGGCAGAAAGTAAAAAAATTGCTTTGTTTTGTTCGGAAAAACAAAATTTTATTCTATTTCAAAACAAAAGAAAGTAAATAAGGTGTTTCGAGTTGTAGCTAACATGGAAGGCTTCGGTATCCTTCACCGATTTAGGTAAATTTTAAATATGCTAATGCTGAGAATTTTAATTATTTTTATATTCGGATTCAACAAATTATTGGAATGTTTAAAATAATGTATTTTTAATTTTTTGATTATTCGAATATTCAAAATATTCCATTATTCATATTATTTGAATATTATTATTATTGGAATTAAAAAATTCAAATATTCCAATAGTTAAAATGGCCATTACTAATTAATAATATAGAATTAATATCGGGAACTTTTGGACATATTTGATTAAAAAGTAATGCTTCGTTTCGACGTTTCGAACTGTATTTTGTTCATTTTCAGAACTAAAAAATACAAATCAGTCACCGGTAAAATACAAAAATTGATCTTATTATCTTATGACTAAGCTTGAGGTATAAGATCAACTATTGAATTTTACAGGTGACTGATTTGTGTTTGTTAGTCGTGAAGATGAACAAAATATAGTTCGAAACGTCGACGAAGAGCATTAGTTTTTAATCAGACCTGTCAAAAATTCCCGATATTAATTCTATATTATTTATGAAAGGAATTTTCCCAATTATGTTAATTTTATCAAATGAAAATCGTCTACTCTTTCATTCTTTCGACTTTATATATTCTTTAGACTTTTAGAGTACCAGGATTAAAATTTCAATTTTTAATGTTACCCTTGATAAGACCTCGCAGATCCTAGAGTGGGCGGTTGAAATCTAAGAGTATACAGAAATCGACGTGTAATAGAAAACAATTGCGCATGATTTTCTATTACACAACGATTTTAACTGCTTAGGTTAAGAAACCCATTAAAGAACGAACATTTTCATCGGATGTGGAAGGAATCCAAAGAATTCGAGCCCCGTGTGCAAGTTACATTTTTTTTCAAAGTTTATTAAAGCATTACATTTACAAAAAACATTATTTTTCCTATAACCCAAAATAATTCAAAATCCAAACCAAAATTTAGTTCTTTATTCCGACATCTTTAATGGTGTCGTTTAAAGAACGTATGCCACTCAATGCATGAACATAAAGGTAATAAATAAGTTCCTTTGTGTCAAAATTTTGTTGCTCAATTTCATCAAGTCCTTTTTGGAGTTCAGATGTTCCAATTGTTACTAATTGATGACAATTTTCGAAATAAACTGTAAGTTTTTGAATTGGATTGTCATATTCAACTGAATTTATGATACCATCTATATAATCTGTTCCTATTTTTTCAAGCTGTTTAAAAATCGCTTTTAGGTTTCCTTTAAAATATCCAGAATTCCCCTAAAAGAAAACCGATTTAGTAAATTTGTTAAAAAAAAGAAAAAATACCAAACCAATTGATACAAGTAATTGACATTGTAATGCACGTGCAGCATATTTATACGGACATAATGCGAAAAATCTTCTTCCATATCTTCATATCCAGTTTTTATTTGGTTGCAGGTGCTTATTACATCATCGTGCATCTCGTGGGCATACTTCGCTATTTCTGCAAAGCTTAAATTACGAAACTCCTTGGCCATTTTTAATTTTTCCGTAGAAATAACATAATTGAGTTGGCAATCCAACATTCTTTGTTTGTATTCTGGAAATTGATCAAATTATTGAGCAACTTTAGCAGTTGAATCTTACCATGTGAATTATCCAGGGCAATAATTTTCATCAATATTTCAAACTGGAAACTCACTTTATCGACAATTTCTTTCAATTTAATTTTTAACTTTTCGGGTTCCAGTTGGAGAGACTCTTGAATGGAAGACGTGATTATATTTAATTCGCTCAGTATTTTTTTCAGAGTATTAGCACTTGGGCTACTTGGGTTGCGACAATCAATCTGAAAATTGGTTTCCCAAAATCTATCTAAAAAGTTTCCTAAAATCTATGCTTACCAGTATTTGCTGTAAATTGAAGATAATTTTCATTATTTCCCAGTAATAATGGTTTATCTGGTTGAATAGAAATGTTTCGTCATGATCATCTTTGATCTCAAATTTATCATAGCATTCCGATACGTCCTTGATTGCCTGAAGCGCTCGTTTCTGAAATTTTTCAGAAAATCTCTTTTGATTATTGAACGCCATTGCAGCCGATAGTTTGGTTTGATTTTTCTAAGGGAAAAATGTTTTTCGTGGATAAGCTTAGACCAAAATTAAATTTACTTACTTGAGCCATCGCTAAATACGCAGATATACCACAAGATTTGGAAATAATTTAAAGTTTAAGGTCAAATGTCTAATCTTTTATATTATTATATTCAGCTTTTTATAAATTTAATGCAGTGTTGTTGTTTTTCAATACCCGAAAGATATTATTCCACTTTATAAATTACGAATTTATATTTAAATTAATTATAAAAACCAAGAAATACCTGTCTGATTTAAAATTTAGCAAAGTACAAAATGCAGCTGAAAACTGGACTTGATTCATTTTCAATATTAGGGGCAGAATCTGAATATTTCAGAAATTCTGTTATTTCAAAATTATGCAGTGTTTTTAGGTAAAATTTGACAAAAATACTTATTCGGTATTAATCTAATGGATATCCGGACAATTGTTCGCCGGATAATGATTCCCGTTTATTTTTCGTTAATACATAATTTTCCTTTGGAAATCATAGAAAATCCAAGGAAACCTTAGGAAGCAATCCTGTATGAAGTCTGTGAATCCACTCAAAAAGTGAAGTCAAACACTTGACGGAAAGGGCCAAGCAAAACAGAATAATTTCATAATTTATAATTTATAATCTGTGCGTCAAGTTACATTAAATTTAAAAAAATGGGTAATTACAGTAACTATATCTTGAAACAATTGATAATTTCGTATGTTACTGACATATTTTGTAACACTTCCGCAAATGCCAAAGCAGCTTGATGCTGGAGTTCTTCTAAAAGAGTGAAATCAAAATTTTGATATATTTTGTAGTTTTTTAAATTAGGTACAACATGCCAGTGCCCCCCCCCCCCAGTTACGAATTTTTGGATAAATTTGGTGTCAAGCGTTAATGGTTGGAGCTTCAATGAGCTTCCATTACTTTCGTTTGAGCGTCAAAGGTCGCGCAAAAAACTACTGGGGGGACTGTAGACAAGTTTTGCAATTTTCCTTCTCATTTTGAATTTACGTGTGCAAATGATGTCAATCGATAGAGCTTTGTTTGAGCCCGAATGAACTCAGTGAGCGGGATTTTAAGTTAAACTAGGGGGACCATCATGTCTCCAGCCCCCCCCCCCCCCCAGTAGTTTCTTGTGAATAACTTCGCAACCTTTCAGGCTCAAACGAAATAATGGAAGCTTATTGAGGCTCAAACGTTGCTCTAACGCTTGACACCAAATTTATCCAAAAATTCAAAACTGGGGGGAGGGGGGCACTGACATGTACCTTTTTAAATTCTACCTACCAGTCTCAGTTTTCGTCGATTTCAATGTTAACCTGAAATTTATCCAATGGAGTGTGGCAAAATATCTGTCTTGCAATGCATCCATCATATTAAACATATAGTCAACTGGATTGTCAGAATCGATTGCATCTGTTAAAGTGGATATTTGGAACATTATGTACTCGGAAACAGTATCCAATAAACATTTAACTTTCACCAAAGTATTTGGGTTTTGCTGCAGAATATTCAAAACATTAGTTTTAATCTGATTTCAATTGCCCCAATCCATCCAACAGATGTAAATTGGACCCACAGATCTGGAAGGACGAATCTGCTTGGAGAGCAATTTATACCTGTATTATGGTTAAATTTGGAAGGCAATTTTCAAAACCCCAATGTATGGTATGGAACTGGGAAAATTTTCAACTTACAGCGGTTTTCTTAATATACTCGAGATAATTATTTAAAAATTTAAGGGAATATTTGATCCACCGAATAAACTCAAATTTCTTTATGCCATAGTTTTTCAACAGTATTTGTTTCATTGACGAAAATATTATTTCACTTGTAGATTTGTAACTGGCAATCAGATATTCGTATTCCAAACGTCCTGTAGTAAATATCATCAATTTAATGTATGCGGACCCAATTTCGAAAACGATCTCCGAAAGTTGATATTCAAACTCTGTTGAAGATTTGAAAAAACTCTGACTTGCTCCATCTATTGCTTAACAGTACTTACCAGAAAATTCATATACATTTAAATCAAATTTGTTAAAAAGTTCGTAAACTTTGGCTGAAGTATGTGTCACAGTAGTTATTACATTACCAATCAATTCTCCAATATCGCCTTCGACAGGTGAACGAAGCAAAATCGTTAAGTAATGTATCTCACTTATAAAATCTTCTAGGCTGAAGCTCTCGTTATCTGGAGTGCTTGTCTAAGAAAAATTTAGAACCGAGAAAGACAAACAAATAACTTACCAAAATATATTCTAAGCTAAGTACCAGTTGGGTCAAATTGCGACATAGATATGCTATGCAGGAATGAATACACTTCTTTCTTTGCTCACATTCCCCCCATTCAATTGTACTATATTTGTTCATAAGCGCAGTCATGGAAGATTCATAATAATTTATAATATAAGGTAGAATTTTAAGTTTCGCGTTGGTTTCTTCCATTGGAATTATTGAATATAATTTATAGTAATTAAATCCAACCCTTCACAAACCACTGCTCTAGAGAGATTTAATGGCACCAGTATATTTTAAAAATTATTCTGTCAACCTTATGGTTGCACAACGATAAGAATTTGCACGTTTACCAACATACTTATAATATTAAAAATTAAAAGTTTTCTATACTTTTGTTTGGAATTCCCTAGGAAAAAATTGGAAGTTTTCGGAAATAACTGGAATTTCTAGAATACCACTTTCTTAGAAATCTTGGGAATTCATTGGAAATTTTATAAATCTTTGGAAACCTCAGAAATATCTAAAATTACTGAAATTTTTTTGTATTCTTAGAAAATCTATGAATTTCGTAGAAATCTATAGAAATTCCAGAAATTCTATGAAAATCGTTGGAATTCGATCGGCGTGTGCAAGTTTGTTCGAGATATTTATAAGAATATTATCAATTCAAGTTTTAAAAGTTTATTACTTTTACAAAAAACATTAGTTTTTCCTATAACCCAAATAACTCAAAATCCAAACCAAAATTTAATTTTTCATTGCGGCATCTTTAATGGTTTCGTTTAAAGAACGTAAACCATTCAAACCATGAACGTAAATGTAAAAAATGAGTTCCTGTACGTCAAAATTTTGTTGCCCAATTTCAGCAAATCCTTTTTCAATCTCAGATGTTCCCATTGTTACTAGATCATGACAATTTTCGAAGTAAACTATAAGTTTTTGAATTGGGTTGTCGGATTCAACTGAATTAGTGATACCATCTATATACTCCGTTACTATCTTTTCAACCTGTTTAAAAATCGAATTTAGGTTTCCTTTAAAATATCCAGAATTTCTCTGAAAGGAAACCATTTTAGTAAATTTGTTAAAAAAAAGAAAAAATACCAAACCAATTGATACAAGAAATTTATAACGTAATGCGCATGTAGCATATTTATGCGGACATAATGGGAAAAATCTTCTTCCATACCTACATATCCAGTTTTCATTTGATTGCAGGTGCTTTTTACATCATCGTTCAGATCGTGAGCATACTTCACTACTTCTGCGAAGCTTAAACTACGAAACTCCTTTGCCATTTTTAATTTTTCTGTAGAAATCACAAAATCGAGTTGGCAATCCAACATTCTTTGCTTGTATTCTGAAAATTGATAACATTATTGGGCAACTTTCGCCGCTGAATTTTACCATGCGAATTATCCAGGGCAATAATTTTCATCAATTTTTCAAACTGGAAACTCACTTTATCGGCAATTTCTTTCAATTTCATTTTTAGCTTTTCGGGTTCCACTTGGAGAGACTCTTGAATAGAAGACGTGGTTGAATTTAATTCGAACAATATTTTTTTCATATTAGTAGCATTGGGATTGCTTGGTTTGCCACTATCGATCTGAAAAGTGGTTTTCCAAAATCTATCAAAAAAGTTCCCTAAAATCTATGCTTACCAGTATTTGTTGTAAATTGAAGATAATTTGCGTTAGTTCCAAATAATAATGGTTTAACTGGTTAAATAAAAATGTTTCGTCATGATCATCTTTGATTTCAAATTTTGCATAGCATTCCGATACGTCCTTGATTGCCTGAAGCGCTCTTTTGTGTAATTTTTCAGAAAAACTCTTTTGGTTATTGAACACCGTTGCAGCCGATAATTTGGTTTGTTTTATCTGATCGAAAAGGTTTTTTCGTGGATAAGCTTAGGCCAAAATTAAATAAACTTACATGAGCCATCGCTAAAAACGATGATGACCACAAAATTTGGAAATTCTTTAAAGTTTAAGGTCAAATGATGCATCTTTTATATTATTATGTTCGGCTTTTTTTTTAATTTAATGTAGTGTTTGTTGTTGATTTTTAATATCTAATAGGTATTATTCAGCATTATATAGTTAGAAATTTAGAAAAACAGAAATTCATATGGAAACTGAATTTGAAGATTAATTTTCGGGATCCGGGGCATGATCTGAATATTTCAGAAATTCTGTTAGAAAACGGAGGAATGTATTGAGGAATTATATTTCCAAAATATGCTGTGTTTTAAGTTGAAATTTGAAAAATACTTATTCGGTATTATTATAATCATTAATACAATAATTAATGTAAATTAAATATATAATATAATCATTGAAAATAATTATTATTAATTTAAATTTTTGTTTATATTTATATACAGGGTGTCCCCGTTTACACTTTACATAACTTAGATGGTAATAGGGGACAATTTTCTAAGAAATACATTTAAAAAAATTTTTTTTTTAAATTCAAACCTTTGAGAGCTAGGAATTTTTTTAAATTTGCATCTTCACATGGCCACGGTTCCGAAAATATTGATTTTTCAGTTGAAATGGTTTATTACTTTTTTAAACAGCGTGAAATAATCTACAAACTAGGTTAACACCTTTAGTTGTCTAAAATCAACGGCTTTCGAGTTGTGAATTAAAGTAAATACAAAAATGGTAAAAAATTAAAGCTATTGTTTATTTGGTATTTTTTAAAAACCTGTATCTTTTAAACGAAATATTTAAAAAAATTTTGACGCTCCGTTCCCGATAGGAAATTTAACAATAGACAAATTTTGTCTAATAAAATTTTTTGGAAAATCAATCCATTTCATAGAAATTCTGAAAATGATAAACAATGCAGGTACATAACAAAAAATTAAATTCACAAAATTTTTATTTTTATTGAAAAATTCATTCAAATTCAGAAAGTCATCAAAAAAGGCATTTTGAACATTTACTTAAATAATGTAAATAGTTTAATCATAATTAATAATTTTTCAATAAAAATAAAAATTGTGGGGATTTAATTTCTTGTTTCGTAGCTGCCTTATACATTATATCTAATATTCTGTGAAACAGATTAGTTTTTCAAAAATTTTTACTAAACAAAAGTTTTAGTCCGTTAAATTTCCTATCCCAAATTAGGCGTCAAATGTTTTGTAAAATGTTTCGTTTAAAAGATACAGGGTTTTTAAAAAATGCAAATGAGGAAAGTTTGAATTTTTTAACATATTTTTACTTACTTTAATTCATAACTCGATAGCCGTTGATTTTAGACAATAAAAGGGTTAAACTTAGTTTGTAGATTATTCACGCTCTTTAAATAAGCACTAAACGAGTTTTACTGAAACTACAATAGTTTGGGAGCTATGGCATGCGAAGATGGAAATTTAAAAATATGCTTTAAAGTGGCCTAACTCTTAAGCGTCGTTTTCAGCCAATTAACGTGACACAACAAAGCATAGCATAACTTAACACAACAGCTAAAATACATTGAAACATATGTGTGTATTCAAAATGAAATTTGTCATTTATCATTTTTGATTTTGAACACACACATATGTTTCAATGTATTTTAACTGTTAAGTTAAGTTATGCTATGCTATGCTATGTTATGTTGTGATTAATTGGCCGAGAACGACGCTCAAGGTTTTAAATTTAAAGAGAAAAATGTATAAATATTTTTCTTTGGAAAGTGTCCTCTATCACCCCATCTAAGTTATGTAAAGTGTATCCGGGGACACCCTGTATATTAATGCTGACATAATATAATTTTAAAAATTTAACCAAAATAAACAAGTAGACTTAAATATAAATGAAAAAAAAAAAAGAAACTGAAAAGATTGCAATGAATTATCAAACATAAACTATTTTCAACAACAAAATTTATAATATTTAAATTTAGTTAATCTTTTTCTTGCCTGGTTATACCAGTTCCTGTCGTAGTTCTTGTAGTATTTTTTGCTGCACAGCTTTGTGACGTTATGGAATTTTTTGAAAATAATCAATACCAAGGGGTGAATATTCCCTTGAATATTATTGGAATTTTATTTTCAATAACTAGAATTTCTAGGAAACCACTAGATTTCGTTGGAGATTATTAAAATTCTTTAAATTGGAACTTGTTTGGAGATCTTTGGAATTTCTTGGAAGTCTTGGGAAATTTTTGGAATTTTTAGAAAATTCTTTGAATTTTTGAAATTTGAAAGTTGAAATTCCGAGCCCCGAGTACAAATTCAAAACATTTTTAAAAAATTTATTTAAGTATTACTTTTACAAAAAACATTATTTTTCCGAAAACCTAAATAACTCAAAATCCAGACCAAACTTTAATTCTTCATTACGGCATCTTTAATGGTTTCGTTTAAAGAACGTAAACTATTGAATCCATTAACATAAAGATAAAAAATAAGTTCCTTTACGTCAAAATGTTGTTGCCCAATTTCATTCAATCCTTTATCAAGCTCCAATGATCCCTTTGTTAACAGATCATGACAATTTTTGAAGAAATCTGAAAGTTTCTGAATTGGGTTGTCATATTCAACTGAATTGTTGATACCATCTATATACTCCTTTCCTATCTTGTCAAGCTGTTTAAAAATCTCATTTAAGTTTCCTTTAAAATATCCTGAATTCCTCTAAAAAGGAAACTGTTTTAATAAACTGGCTGAAAAATGAAAAATCACCAAACCAATTGATACAAGTAATAGATATTGTAATGAACGTGTAGCATATTTATACGGACATAATGAGAAAAATCTTCTTCCATTTCTTCATATCCAGTTTTTATTAGGTTGCATGTGCTTTTTAGATCATCGTGCAGATCGTGGGCATACTTTACTATTTCTGCAAAGCTTAAATTACGAAACTCCTTGGCCATTTTTAATTTTTCCGTAGAAATTACAAAATTGAGTTGACAATCCAACATTCTTTGTTTGTATTCTGGAAATTAATAACATTATTGGGCAACTTTAGCAGTTGAATCCTACCATGTGAATTATCTAGGGCAATAATTTTCATCAATATTGCAAACTGGAAACTCACTTGATCGACAATTTCTTTCAATTTAAGTTTTAGCTTTTGGGGTTCCAGTTGGAGAGACTCTTGAATCGAAGATGTGATTATATTTAATTCGCACAATAATTTTTTCAGATTATTAGCACTTGGGCTGCTAGGGTTGCGACTATCAATCTGAAAATTGGTTTCCCAAAATCTATCTAAAAAGTTTCCTAAAATCCAAGTTTACCAGTATTTGTTGTAAATTGAAGATAATTTTTGTTAGTTCCCAATAATAATGGTTGAACAGGTTGAATAAAAATGTTTTGTCTTGATCATCTCTGATTTCAAATTTATCATAGCATTCCGATACGTCTTTGATGGCCTGAAGCGCTCGTTTGTATAATTTTTCTTAAAATTTCTTTTGGTTATTGAACACCGTTGCAGCTGATAATTTGGTTGGTTTTATCTAATTGAAAAGGTTTTTTCGTGAATAAGCTTTAGTCAAAATTTCGTTTACTTACATGAGCCATCGCTAAATATACAGATACTACAATGTTTGGAAATTCATTAAAGGTGAAGGTCAAATGTTGCACCTTTTATATTATTATATTCAACTTTTTTTAAATTTTTTGTAATATTTGTTGTTTTTTAATATCCAAAACATATTATTCCACATTATATAATTAGGAATTTATTTTATGAAGTTCAAAAATGCAATATATTTCTGGATGTAAAGCAAGAAGTAACTGTCTGCTTTATAAATTTAGCAAAGCACAAAATTCAACTGGAAACTGAATTTGAAGATTCGTTTTCAGGATCAGGGGCAGGATTCTAATATTTCAGAAATTCTGTTAGAAAACGGAGGAATGTATTGAAGAATTGCATTTCCAAAATATGCACTGTTTCAAGTTGAAATTTGAAAATTATTTATTCGGTATTATTGTAATACAAAAATTAATGTAAAATAAATAATATGTAAACATCGAAAATTATTAATATAAATGTAAATTTTTGTTTATGTTCATATACGGGATGTTCCGTATATCACCACTAAAGTGGTGAATTTTCAAAGAAAAGTATTTAACAAAATATTTTTTCTAAATTCAAACTTTTGATAGTTTGACCACTTTAAAGCATTTTTGTGAATTTCGATCTTCACATGGTCATTGCTCCGAAAATATGGATTTTTCAGTTAAACTGGTTTAGTACTTTTTAAACGGCTTGAAGTAATCTACAAACTAGGTGCAAACCTTTCGTTGTCTAAAAAAATAAGGCTTTCGAGTTTATGAATGAAGTAAATACAAAAATGTTGAAAAATTTGAAAAAATTTTTTACTTTGATGATTTTCAAAACCCTGTATCTTTTTAACGAAACATTTCACAAAAATCTTACGCCTCACTCAGGATAGGAAATTTCACGGACTACAACTTTTGTCTATCAAAATTTTTGGAAAAGTCAATACATTTCGTAGAAAAGCAGAAAATACTAAACAAGGCAGCGACAAAAACAAAAAAATAAATTAACAAAATTTTTATTTTTCTTGAAAAATTCATTCAAATTCAAAAATATTTAAATTCACAAAAAGAGTCATTTTAAACATTTACTTAAATAATAAAATAATTTAATCTGAATTAACAACATAATTTTTCAAACAAAAAACAAAAAAACATTTTTTTTTTCTATATCTCAAGTAAGTAACTCAAAATCTAAAACAAAATTTAGTTCTTCATTACGACATCTTTAGTGGTTTCGTTTAAAGAACGCAAACCATTCAATCCATTAACATAAAGATAAAAAATAAGTTCCTTTACGTCAAAATGTTGTTCCCCAATTTCATTCAATCCTTTATCAAGCTCAGATGTTCCCATTGTTAACAGATCATGACTATTTTTTAAGAAATCTGAAAGTTTCTGAATTGGGTTGTCATATTCAACTGAATTGCTGATACCATCTATATACTCTATTGCTATCTTTTCAACTTGTTTAAAAATCGAATTTAGGTTTCCTTTAAAATAACCAGAATTTCTCTAAAAAAAACCGTTTAGTAAATTTGTTAAAAAAAGAACAAATACCAAACCAATTGATACAAGTAATACACATTGTGTTGCACGTGCAGCATATTTATACGGACATAATGCGTAAAATCTTCTTCCATATCTTCGTATCCAGTTTTTATTAGGTTGCAAGTGCTTTCTATATTATCAATTAGATCGTGGACATACTTTACAATTTCCGCAAAGCTTAAACTGCGAAACTCCTTTGCCATTTTTAATTTTACTGTAGCAATAACAAAATCGAGTTGGCAATCCAACATTCTTTGTTTGTATTCTGGAAATTGATAACATTATTGGGCAACTTTAGCAGTTGAATCCTACCATGTGAATTATCTAGGGCAATAATTTTCATCAATATTGCAAACTGGAAACTCACTTGATCGACAATTTCTTTCAATTTAAGTTTTAGCTTTTGGGGTTCCAGTTGGAGAGACTCTTGAATCGAAGATGTGATTATATTTAATTCGCACAATAGTTTTTTCAAATTATTAGCACTTGGGCTGCTTGGGTTGCGACTATCAATCTGAAAATTGGTTTCCCAAAATCTATCTAAAAAGTTTCCTAAAATCCAAGTTTACCAGTATTTGTTGTAAATTGAAGATAATTTGTGTTAGTTCCCAATAATAATGGTTGAACAGGTTGAATAAAAATGTTTTGTCTTGATCATCTCTGATTTCAAATTTATCATAGCATTCCGATACGTCTTTGATGGCCTGAAGCGCTCGTTTGTGTAATTTTTCAGAAAATTTCTTTTGGTTATTGAACACCATTGCAGCCGATAGTTTGGTTTGTTTTATCTAATCGAAAAGTGTTTTTATTGGATAAGCTTGGGATAAAATTAAATTTACTTACATGAGCCATCGCTAAGTACGCAGATACCACAAAGTTTGGAAATTCTTTAAAGTTGAAGGTCAAATGTTGCACCTTTTATATTATTATATTCAACTTTTTTTATTTTTTTTTTAGTATTTCTGGTTTTTGTAATATCAAAAATTATTCTACATTATATGAATAATTAGGAATTTATATTTATGAAATTCAAAAAATCGATAGTGAACTTTATCAAACTTTTAAATAACAAAAATATAAATAAATTGGATATTTACACGATTATTGATTAATACTTTTTTTATTATTATCATGGAGCAGAATATAATAAAAAAATAAAATTTAAAATATAAAAAAATTTTTTTTTCTTAATTTGAGAACAGAATATTTTTAAAAATAGTATATTTGCACGATTATTGATTTTTTTAAATATTATTATCAAGAAGAATTTAATAAAAAAATAAATTTTGAAAAAACGGAAAAAAATTATTTTTTTAATTTACAAAATATTATTTTTTTTGCGTTTCCGTGTACCGATTTTAATCAAAATCTAATTTGTTTTAAGTTTCAATATACCGAGTGCTTAATGAGTTAGCCGAACATAGTAAATTAACATGTAAGAACTTATTTATGCAAATTCCTGCTTCGCTAATTATTTTAGAGAAAAAATGAAAGATACAAAAATAAGGCAGAAATATAAACTACGAATGACAACACCATTAGATTTCATCTAGTTTTTACTTATAAGGTCAAAAAATATTTTGAAAATTGTTAAAATTTTCATTTATCGCACTGGCCATGTAATAAATTCAGTTTAATTTCTATTTTCAAAAATAATTACCATGGAAACTTGCATGGCCAGTCTGATAAATAAAACTTTTAACAATTTCAGAAGCATTTTTTAACTTTTTAAGTAAAAGTTAAATGAAATCTCATGCTGTTATCATTCGTAGTTTATATTTCTGCATTATTTTTGCGTGTTTCATTTTTTCTCTAAAATAATTAGGGAAGCAGGAATTCTATAAATAAGTTTTTACATGTTAATTTCCTATATTCGGCTAACTCGGTCAGCACCCGGTATATGTTACAAAATACTAAATTTATTTGTTAAAAAATTCTTATTACTCTTTGAGGTAGAGCGAACACAGAATTAGACCACATACACATAAATTCCTGTATCTTTTAAACAAAACATTTGAAAAAATCTGACGCCAATTTAACTACAATTTTTGTCCAGTAAAATTTTTTGAAGAGTTATTCCATTTCTTGAAAAATCAGAAAATGATAAACAAGGCAGCTACAAAACAAAAAATTAAATTCGCCAAATTTTAATTTTTATTGAAAAATTCATTCAAATGCAATAAATTCAAAAATTCCTCATAAAAAGTCATTTTGAACATTTAATTAAATAATCAAATAGTTTAGTCTTAATTAATAACAACTTTTCAAACAAAAAACAAAAAAACACATTATTTTTCCTGTAACCCAAGTAAGTAACACAAAATCCAAAACAAAATTTAGTTCTTCATTACGGCATCTTTAATGGTTTCGTTTAAAGAACGTAAACCATTCAATCCATGCACATAAAGATAAAATATAAGTTCCTTTACATCAAAATTTTGTTTCCCAATTTCATCAAATCCTTTTTCAAGCTCAGATGTTCCCCTTGTTACTAGATCTTGACAATTTTCGAAGTAAACTGAAAGTTTTTGAATTGGATTGTCATATTCAACTGAATTACTGATACCAGCTATATACTCTACTATTATCTTTTCTACCTGCTTAAAAATTTCATTTAGGTTTCCTTTGAAATATCCAGAATTTCTCTAAAAGGAAACCGTTTTAGTAAATTTGTTAAAAAAAAGAAAAACTACCAAACCAATTGATACAGGTAATTCATATCGTAATTCACGTGTAGCATATTTATGCGAACATAGTGCGAAAAATCTTCTTCCATATCTTCATATCCAGTTATTAATTGGTTGCATGTGCTTTTTAGATCATCGTGCAGATCGAGGGCATACTTTACTACTTCTGCAAAGCTTAAATTACGAAACTCCTTAGCCATTTTTAATTTTTCCGTAGAAATAACAAAATCGAGTTGGCAATCCAGAATTCTTTGTTTGTATTCTGGCAAGTGAATCTTACCATGAGAATTATCTAGGGCAATCATTTTCATCAACATTACAAACTGGAAACTCACTTTATCGTCAATTTCTTTCAATTTAAGTTTTAGCTTTTTGGGTTCCAGTTGGAGAGACTCTTGAATGGAAGATGTGATTATATTTAATTCGCACAATATTTTTTTCAGATTATTAGCACTTGAACTACTTGAGTTGCGACTATCAATCTGCAAATTGATTTTCCAAAAAATTAAAAAATTTCCTATAATCTATGCTTACCAGTATTTGTTGTAAATTGAAAATAATTTGAGTTAGTTCCTGATAGTAATGGTTTAACTGGTCGAATAAAAATGTTTCGTCATGAACATCTTTGATTTCAAATTTATCATAGCATTCCGATACGTCCTTGATTGCCTGAAGCGCTCGTTTGTGTAATTTTTCAGAAAATCTCCTTTGGTTATTGAAAACCATTGCATCCGATAATTTTATTTGTTTTGTCTAATCGAAAAGTTATTTTCATGAATAAGCTTAAGCCAAAATTAAATTTACTTACATGAGCCATCGCCAAATATGTAGATACTACCAAATTTGGAAACTCTTTAAATTTTAAGGTCAAATGCTGCACATTTTATATTATTATGTTCAACTTTTTTTAAATTTTATGTAGTATTTGTGTTGTTTTTAATATCCAAAAGATATTATTCCACATTAATTAGGAATTTATATTTAAATTTAAAAAAAAATTAATTTGAAATTTTTGGATGTAAACCTAGAAGTACCTACAGAAGTACTAGAACAGGGGCGGAATTATATTAATTACCAAAATATGCAGTGTTTTAAGTTAGAATTTGACAAATACTTATTCTGTATTATTATAATTCAAGAATTAAGGTAAAATAAATATGTAAACATCGAAAATAATTAATATTAATTTAATTGTTTGTTTATGTTTAGGTATATACGAGTACAATACTTTAATAATATAAATTATATAATATACTTTCCATTACGTATTCCTAATTTAAATTAAATTTTTAAATTTCTTGCAATATTACACGTGCCAAGTTATTAATTACACGACAAAAACAAGAAATATGTAAATAATTTAATACAAAATATATATACTTTAGTACTTAGTACTTTAGAAGTAGAAAATTTAAAATTGATGTTAAACTAAATTTTTTTTTTATTTTTCCCAAATTTTCCCAAAAAATTCCGTTTTTTTTCCATTGGAAAAGCAAAAAGCGCAGGCTAAAGGAAATAAAACATTAAATCGAACGAAAGAGAATATAATTTTTTATTTTTCCCATATTCAACAGATCAGAAGTTAAAAATATCAATTTTACTCGAACCCAAAAATTCCACCAACATACACTTGATTCCAAACCAAGGTTTAATTTTGAATGAGGACATCTTCCATAGTTCTATTTAAAGAATGGATGGTATTCAATCCACCAATGAATAAATAAAGAATAAGTTCTTGTATGACGTTCCGAACTAGAAAACAAAATATTCAATGGGTAAACCATCACGTAATTTACACCTAAATCCTTTGTCGTCAACATTTTTTTGAATATCATCACTAAGTCCTTTTTGAAGTTCATCCGTAACTTTTTTTATTAGATCATAACATTTTTCCATACAAATAATGAATTTCTGAATCGGATCGTCAGATTCCAGTGCATTTAACACATCATCTATGAACAGCTCCATCATCTTCTCTGAATTTTTGAAGATCTCGTTTAGGTTTTTTGTAAAACGTCCTGAATTCCTCTACAAAGACAAAAGTACTCAGTCTAAGTTCGTAGTTACAAAAAAATGTCGTACCAATTGCAACATGTAATCAACAACGTATCGAATGTGCTGAAAATTTTTACAAGCATAATGCGAAAAATCCTCCTCCATCACTCGATGGCTACTTTTTAATTGGATTAGGGTACTTATCAAAGTGGTATTAAATTCAAGCGCACCCTTTACTATCTCTACTAAACCTACATTACAAGACTGCATCCCAATTTTCAATTTTTCTGTATAAATAACCAAGTCGAGTTGGCAATCCAAAATTCTTTGTTTATATTCTGGAAATTTCAAAAATATTGAATTTGCTACAAACCACGACAATTATACCATGCGAATCGTTCAACTCAATAATTTTCAGCAGTCTTTCAACTTGAAAACCCACAGTAATGACATTGGTTTTCAATTTAACTGCCAGTTTTTTGGATTCCAATTTAAAAGACTCTTGAATGGAAGATGAAAGCGTATTTAATTCATCCAAAACGTTTTGCAGGCTATCAGCAGTTGGAACATTTTTACCTAGATCAATCTACAAATTCGATTACTCACCGAAAGTTTTGTCAAAAATGTACTTGTATTACTTACCAGAATTTGTTGTAAATAGAAAGTAACGCTAGTTAGATCCAAATAAAAATGGTTTGTTTGGTTAAGCAAAAAATTTTCGTTTTGCTTATCTTTGGTTTCAAATCTATCGCAGTACTCCAAAATTTCTTTGATTGCTTTAAGCGCTCTTTTATGTGATTTTTCGGAAAAATTTTTTTGATTTTGAAAAACCATGTTTGGGTTCGGATTTGCTCGCTTTACCTGTTAAAATTGTTAATGTTTCCAAAGTACAGTAATTTAGTTAACTTACTTGTTCCACCGGGAGTTTGTTTCAAATATTATGTAAGTGTGTATCTATCGCCAGGTTTGAAAATTTTCTGCTATTGAAGGTTGATTGAATTCAGCTTTTATTGTGTTTTGAATTTGTAATTTTTGTGGTTGGCTAACTTTTATTTACAAAATTTCCTTAAAATTATAGTAAAAAGTTGATAAAACGTATATGGCGAGACGGCTGCGATGTCACTTCCGCTGGACAACCACAGCTTAGGGTAATCGAAGCCGACCACTTGAAATAATTTTACTAGATTTTTCCAGCAGTTATCCATAAAAAAACCAAAAATTATTTAAAATAATTCAAATATTATACTTAGGATTAATTAAAAATCTTTAAATTACCTAATTAGAAACAGCGAAAATAATATCATATCGACAGCAGTTGCAAAACGGCGATTTTTAACTTATAATTTTTTAGGGAGCTATTGCACCAGTCATTTAAAAAAATGTAATTAATTAATTAAGTTGCAATTATAAAATTTCAAAAACTTAAACAGCTATGGATTTTGTATAAGAAGATATCATTAAATCCTTAATGAACTTTGACGCAATCGGTCCTAGACAAAATTAAGTGCTCTCGGAAATTAATTTAATTCCTACCTGGTGAAAATCGCTTTTATCTTATTTGTCAATTTTAATCTTAAGTACAGTAAATTTTGTAGTATTTCGATATTAAACGGTTAAGATACGTCACAATAACCTGTTGCAAAGGCAGATTATAGTCGTTTAGCTTTATTAGGCAGGTAGATTTTCATCTTCCAACAGCTTTAATTAATAATTTATTAAACGAATCGGCGACAATCTTAATAAATAAATCCTTGTAAATAAATTCTGAAAGTAATTTATATTAAGATCCGGTTATTATCTATTTAAATTCAATAAATAAATAAAAAAGCAATAATAAGAATTTAACCGAACCTAACCTTATGAATATAATACCAAAACATAGAAAATATATTTTTGTTTCATATAATAGCAAAATACAATTGCTATCTATCTGGGAAGCAAAGTGTTTCATGAATTTCAAAAAAATGGAAAGGCAACAGAATTCTATCGAAGGCCAATTTTTAAATATTTAAAATATTTTGGAATAAAATGTATTTATTTATATTATTTATTTTTGCGATAGCAATAAACTATAAATTACGATAAAAATATTGATCAAGTATTTGTACAAAATATTTGACAATTTATTTATATACTTTTCTAAAACAAAATTAGAGATAGCAGTTGAGTATTATTTACTTTTTCATTCCAAATAAGCATTTTGATAAAAGTTTGACTTGCATTTTTTAAATGTTGGTGAGTATAAAACATAAAAACATCATTTAGTGAATAATTAGAAAATTATCGTTTCGTCGTGGTTTGTACATTTAACTTTTTGATAAGGTAGCGGAAACGTTCATGGTTTGAGGTTTACAAATTTTAATTTGAAAATTTATTGCAGTAGTGGTGCCAGCCCACAATATCAAAACGGTCACTCGGATGCAGTTCCCGTACCTCCTGGCTTTATTGGACCTCGTGATGAACAGACGGAACCCGTAGATTTTTCGACTGCTAACGAACCTGTTAATTTTAGCGGAGTTCGGCCTGTGGCAACGTTTGCTGGTCCCGTCCTCGCTACCGGATCGGGATACAGTAGGGAATCAACTCCTGACAGTGGGGGGTCCCATTATATGGAAGCTTATCGTGATGTATCAGGTAGGTTTTGGAAACCTGAATTGGATTCGAGTTGAATAAATCTTTTTCCCGAAAGGATATGGACCCGTTAGTCCACATCCAGGATATGGAATGACCCCAGTTGGGCCAGCCGATTATCCTGCCAATCCTTACTCTTATTCCGGTAGCGGTTACTCGTGCGCCGGGGGATACCCCGGTCCACCGACAACTGGATACCCTGCACCTCCGGGTGGTTATTCTCCAGGTCCTTGCTATTCCATGCCACCACCTCAACACACCATGTCTCAGCTGGATAAAGGATCCAATAAAGATAATGGGTAAGTGCGTCATTAAAATGTCATTTTGAATAATTAAAATAATTATTGGACATAATATAACAATGCAAGTATACGTTACGTAGGTAAAATAAATTACTCATGATAAGAACTATCCGATCTGTTTATAAATGCATTGTTATCAGCTTTTAGTTAACAACGCCCTTGACTAAGTAATAGTAAAGCAACTAGTAGTTGCCTACAGGTATAAATGTATAATAAATTCAGTTCACTTTGGATGAACATGTGCGCTAGTGTTTCCCATACTAAAAAAATTTATTTTGAAAAATTTACTTACGGTACCTGTGCCACGTAACCTTCACACGGTTAACGAGTTTCTTTTGTTAGTAAACATGAAATAAAAATGAAAAGAAAATTATTGTCAAGGTAAGTCAGTCCAAGTGCAAACGTTTATTGGCGTGATTAATTTATGCAGACATATTTATTTGTAAAAAGTATTAATTTTATTCAGTTTTCTCTAAATTGGAACAACAGCATGTTAGTAATGCTTGTAAGAATGCGGTTAATTAAATTATTATTGCTCATCAATTACAGGACCGGACTTTTTTCATCAAGTTAGCAATTTTGAATTAGGTGCATTATTTTAAAATTTAATTTGTTACGTGGTTTCGAGTTGTAGGTACATATTTATTTACGTTTGACTGATAAATCGTTTATCTATTCATGTTAAATTCGATAAAATTATTAAATGAAACGCACATATGGATAGGGATAGGGAGCTAACCGAGCTAACCAAGCAGCGAAAAGCGCTCACCTCGGAGGTTAGTCCATCTTGACCATCTCGAAAGAATTGCTATTCCCCAAAAATCTTTAATTTGCTTCTCTGCTCAAATTATATTTTTTCTCTCAAACCTTCAGTTAATTTAGCAATCCCAAAGGACTTTAACTATTTGCTAAGTTTAATTTAGCGGATTTTTGCGTGAAATCTTGCCAAGACGTTTTTAATTAATTTTTTGACTTCCTTCAAACTTCAAGCAGTGCTAATCACATAACTTGGCAATTTAAAATTTTGAAGTTTGTATTTACCTTTCATAAAATGTTTTAACACTTTCAGCAATATAGTCTTGTTTGTTTAGTGGCTTTGAAACTTTAAATCCCAATTTATTTACAACTTTTAAAATTCAAAAATTATTGAAAAATATTTGCCCGTACAATCACAGTTAATTGTTTTCATTAAACATTATTGTCGGATTTTGGTCATATCTAAATAAGCAACTCGATTGCCAAGATTGTGCGGCCTGAAGGCCGCACTGCCCCTAATTCCCCCTAATATCAATTAATGCTGTTGCGCCATTTTGCGTTTTTCCTTACTGCAATTTCAGTTTATATTGAAATTAATCGAAAGAAGTAAAAGCGATAGAATGATTAGCTAAGACTAGATTCAGACGAAGATTTTTTAGGTTGGTAGAAAAAGTAGAAAAAGTGCCTTTTGTACATATTACAGTTTTACGACTTTCATTAATAAAATGAACAGCTAACAAACGATTTTATTGTTAACAACAGCACTGAGAGCTCGGTATTCTGCCTTCTTTTATTTTATTTTAGTTTTATACTTTTTTTTAACATTTCCTACTTTATTTTTGTTATTTATCTTTCTTTTTTATTTAATAAATATACAAATGATTTTATTTTTTACAGGCAGAGGAAGTTACAAAATTCAGATTAATTTTTGTAAATTTAGCTTGTTTAATAATATCAAGTAATAGCTCTTTGAATATTGATTTTAAAAAATATTATCAAACTGACGTAAGGGGCTTTGTTTATAATAAAACAAAATCCGGCTCCCTCGAGTACTCGATTGCCCAAGTTGTGCGGCCAAAGGCCGCACTGTAGCCTCTCAATTTTGTTAGTTAGACAATTAAATTTGACCAATCGGAGGAGCGTTGCAGAATGAAAGACAGACAGACATGGCTTTCTGTATGCATATTGTATTGTATGCTTTCTAGCAAAGTTTCATTTCGATTTGGCTTCAGGCACTACCCAAGTATTGTTATGTTTCTATAATTAGGGCTATATAATTACTAAACTCACATAAACTAAAGTTGAACTAAACTTGGCTCAAACTCTTACTTTTTAAAGCCGATCCTTAATTTTGTAACCTGCTCAACTTCCCTATATTTTGTTGTTTTGTGGTGGTCGCATTTTAAAGCTGAGCTATAAAACATAATTGGTTGCATAAATGCTTAGAATAGTCATTAAAAATAAAACCTAAATCAAAATATTGTTGGATAAAAATGACAATGAAAGATGATGCTTTTCAATAAACCAAAAAAAAAAACAAAACAAAAAGACAACTTTACATACAGGGTGCTGAATGAGTTAGCCGAACATAGGAAATTAACATGTAAAAACTGATTTATGAAATTTCCTGCTTCCCTTATTATTTTAGAGCAAAAATGAAAGATACAAAAATAATGCAGAAATATAAACTACGAATGATAAAGGCATTAGATTTCATCTAGCTTTTACTTAAAAAGTCAAGAAATGCTTTCAAAATTGTTATAAGTTTCATATATCAGACTGGCCATGAAAGTTTCCCAGGTAATTATTTTTGAAAATAGAACTTAAATTGAATTTATGGGGACGTTTCGCCGTCGCCCATTTCGCCGTCGTTAATTAAAAAATATAAATCAAAAGTTACAATTAAATACAAAAATTAATAAGGATATAAATTAAATCAAAAAAAATATAAAAAATATAACCTTAAAAAAGAAATACTTATTGCCCCACTTGGTAATTGTGAGCAAGGTATTCCGCTAAGTCATCGTATTCGTCAAAACGGTTAACTATAGGGGAATGTCGTCAGGGTTGGCCACCTTTTTCACTTTTACTCATAACTTCCGTTTAAGAATAATAATTATATTATATATACTTATTATATATCATATTTTTATATATAAAAATTATTAATTATAAATACTAATTTTTGCAGTCAAAATGTTTTAGTTTTTCTTATAACTTTTGAGTTATAGATTATTTTACTGTAATCTTTTTACTTAAATGTCTATACGTCGACGGCGAAATAAGCGACGGTGAAACGGCGACGGCGAAATGTCCTAGACCGCAGTGCGATAATTCAATATTTTAAACGCATTTTTAGACTTTTTAAGTAAAAGTTAGATGAAATCTAATGCTCTTATCATTCGTAGTTTATGTTTCTGCATGATTTTTGTATCTTTCATTTTTTCTCTAAAATTATTAGGAAAGCAGGAATTTGCATAAATAAGTTTTTACATGCTAATTTCTTATGTTAGGCTAACTCATTCAGCACCCGGTATAAAGAAATTTAGACATTGAAAAAATTAAATTAGATTTGTTTCTGCAGCACTTCAAACCGTATAGTTTGCGAATTATGATCTGCGCTTGCGCCTGACAGTTTCAAAACGGTTTGAAACCGTAAATATTGTAAATATCTGATTATATTAGTTATTAATTTTTAAATATTTTGATACAAACTTCAAAATTGCTCACGATAGCAGTGTGTTAATAAAAATATCGTATGGTTAAAACTGAGTCAGGTCCTTTCGGTCAGAAAGAAACTCCCTTTGTTTTGCTTGCATTTCAACACTGACAGTTAAATTCTTTTGTAGCTTATCGGGTTGTTCTCGTGCCGATCGTTCTCAAATACAAGCGCATTCTCAAGAATTGAAATGTCCAACTCCGGGTTGTGACGGTTCCGGTCACGTCACCGGTAATTACTCTTCGCACCGAAGTCTCTCTGGATGTCCAAGAGCGAACAAACCGAAAAGCAAACCACGCGATGGTCAAGACTCGGAACCCCTAAGGTAACGTATAATTGAATTGTTTAAAAACAGTTTACGCTTTTAATTTAATTGGTGAAAAACTAACTAAAAAATGTGTGCTTTTCACGCTCTCAGATGCCCCATTCCTGGTTGTGATGGGTCGGGACATGCGACAGGAAAATTCTTGTCGCACAGAAGGTAATTTTTGTGAAAAGCATAGGTGTCACTAAAATAGTACATACATTTTACCTGCATGTTGTGGTTTTGTTCAATTTTTTCACTTTCTAAAAATTAAATTTTTGGATTAGGATTCATTTGTAAAGCCATATTCATGCATGGAATTGCGGTGGAATTGCATCGATGATAACCTTCCCCAATATAAGATTACATGATTTTCTTTTAGCAAACTTCCAATCGATGCAATAACATAATTTGTTTATCATTGACCTGTAGATTTGTGCACGTTTCGCATGAAATGTGGAAATCGAAATCCACAGTCGTGGTGTATTGCCAAATAGCTGGAGATATTAATTTCGTAAATTTGAAATGGTTTATTATTATAGTGCATCCGGTTGTCCAATTGCAAATCGCAACAAAATGCGTGGTGTGATAGATAATGGAAGTAGCGTTGACCAACACAAAGTTGCGGTAGCAGCTGCCACTGCCATGAAATTTGAAGGCGTAAATTGCCCAACTCCTGGTTGTGATGGTACAGGACACGTAAATGGTTCGTTTTTGACACATCGTTCATTAAGTGGGTGTCCTGTTGCAGGGCAAACGGCTAAAAAGCACAAATACGAAGAGATGCCTTCCTTCTACTCGAAAGGATATGGCACAGGTAAATAAATAAAATAAAATAAAATAAAATAAAAATAAAACAAAAACAAAACAAATATCCGAAATTTTATTTAAGAAAAAGCAAAGTGTTACAGAAAAGTTTATTTTACTTTTTCTAAGATACCTTTTCATGGCTTGATTGCAAAATTATCAAATAAAAAAAGAGAAACAAACAAAAAAATTTGAATTTTTGCAGGTATGGATACCTCTGTCGGAAACGGTGAAGATCTCATGACGTTAGAAGCTGAAATTTCTGAACTTCAGCGAGAAAATGCTCGTGTAGAATCTCAAATGCTCAGGTTAAAAAATGATATTACTGCCATGGAAAGCCATCTTAGTCATGGAGAAAAGGTAAAAATCACACACTTTGCTAGAGTGGAACTTTTAAAAATCCCCCTCATAAGTTAGGAACGGTTGCGTTCAAGCAGAAAAATCAATACTCGTTTAACGTGTTCTGATTGGTTCGGCTTATAGCCTCATTAAACAAACCAAATTTAATATTTTCGACCTTTCGAACTTGGTTCCATAAATATCAAAGTCAAAAATTGCATTTCGTGTGAAATTTATACGATCCGCGTAAGAAAAAATAATTTTTAAAGTTTTCTGTAATAAAATTAAGCTGATGTTGGTTTTCGCTGATAGATGTCGCTTTGCGTAAAATTTAATATTTTTTTCTTTTCAGGAAACTCAAGTCCTGAATACCCGGAACAACAACCTCAACGAATATTACGAGAGCTTACGCAACAACGTCATCACATTGTTAGAGCATGTTCGCCTCCCAGGTGGTGGCTCGACTCCCGATAAAATTGGACAGGAAAATTTCGATTCCTACTTGACAAAGTTACAGACACTATGTACCCCCGATGGATATTGTAGTGAAGAAAATAGACCCCTATACGAAACTGTTAAATGTGCTCTGCAAGATTTTACTGTTCTGCCCACACCGATTTAATATTTTTAATTATTTTTAAGTAATTTTCAAATGTGATCGTATGTACATAAATCTAAATCCCAAAAATTAATTTAGGAGGGTGTAAGACATACAATTTTTTGTAGATATTTCTCATTATTAGGAAAACACGGTAAATATTTAAGTGTACATAAAACAATTTAAAAAAATTGTAGTTATATAAAAAAATTCTGTTTTTTCTGCTTTCATTGATAAGTAGATATTTTGAATATTGGTACTTAAAAGACGATGGTAAATGTAGCCCTATGACAACTTAGGTTTCTATATTGTTTTTACGTAATAGTGTACCTAATGTACAAATACATAAAATACTATCCTCATAGAGGACTGTAATATATTTTAATAACTTGCTTGACGTTACCACGTAATTTTGTTCTTAATCTGTGATTACGCCTATATTTATAATAATAATAATAATAATGTCTAATACCTAATGTTAACTGTACATTATGCATAAATTATGTGCAATTACTATGTGTTACGCAATATTGAAAATTATTTATATTGTTAAAGTATTATTTTGCAATATTTTCTGTTTACGTCCTTTTTTTTCGTTAGGTTTATTGATGTTTTTTCTTTATAAAGACGGAAAGCTGTTTACCAAAGTTAATGTGTAATGTAATGTGTATATAATGCGAATTAGTAGGTATACAATTCGGATTCTCAAACATGAAATATTATTTGTTCACACGGTATATCTATGTTAATATACATGTGTTGTTAAATAAACTGGATCGAAAATCGTCTCTATGTTCTCATTTATTCATATGCATATGCATACGAATCCTTCCATTTATCGCTGCGAAAACTTCGTTTCTCAGATTTTCCTGAAGTTTTACAAAGACGAAGAAAGGTAGAACGCAGCGCCGTATTTAAGCGTAGGCTACCTAGGCTACAGCCTAGGGGCCCGCGCCGCAAAGGGGCGCCCGCACCACAAATAAGTTTAAAAATTTCAATCTTGAATAAACTAAATTAAAAAAAGTCACAACCATGAACTAGATCAAGTAAATAAGTTAATTTTAGTATTGGTGGTTGATGCTAAAAGATGAATTCAATATCGGAAATTAGTCCAGTCAATCGGTGTTTAAAATTGCCGTTTTCGTAACAAAATTGCGGAAGTTTTTTTCTCAGCGGTTCTATATGTTTTTTGGGTTGCTGAATCCAAATTTCAAGTTTGCTGCCTTGTAGGAGGTCGGCTTCACAACGAAAAACACTAAAAACCTTAAAATGTTTGCACCTTTTTCAGTTTTTTGCTTATATCTCGAAAAATATGAGTTTTTCAAAGAAAATCAATCTATATAAGATTAAAGTAGATAAAATTTCCTACAAAAGATGTTAGTCAACTTTGTGTAATGTATGGAAGCCGTACCTGTACAACAGGTACTTACTATTCAAATATTAGTACTTAGGTTGGCCAGCTACCAACCTAATAGTTTAGAAAAGGATTGATATATCAAGGACCCGGGCTGCAGGAGAGCCAGAAGGGAGGATGCCAGTGACGGTTGTTTGTAATATATAATTGTAATTATAAATAAAGTAAGTTCTCAGTGTGCATTGTTGAATACTTAATATTGGCGACGGGAAACGGAGTAAACCCAGTGGAAAAATTTAGAAAAGCCAACGTAAATAATATAGAAAGCGAAGTCGTTAGCGAAGGTCTTACAGAAAATACCGAACAATCAAAGATAACAAAAATCATAATCGGGTTAAAATGGCAAAAATTGAACAGTTTGATGAAGAATTTGAAGATTTCGAATCGTGGGAAGAAAGATTAAGGTATTATTTTATAGCAAATGGGGTTAAACCAGAAGTACAAGCGGCGTACCTGTTGGCATGCATGGGCGCAAAAAGTTACAAAATAGTGAAGAACGCACTATACCCTGAAAGTACGGAAGGGAAGTCATACGAAACATTGGTAAAGGTATTGAAACTTAAATACAGGTCAGTAACCAGCATATTTGTAAAACGATTCAATTTTTATAATCGGAAGCAAAAGGTAAACGAAATGATAGAGTCCTTCATTTCGGCATTAAAGGATTTAGCTCGTGACTGTCAGTTTGGAGAATTTTTAGACCAAGCACTGCGGGACCGATTGGTGTGTGGGCTGTTCAACGCGGATACGCAGAAGAAGTTATTCGGAGAAACTGAAAAATTAACGTTTAAAAAAGCAAGCGAAATCGCAATTAACGATGAAGCGGCAGAAAACCAAAGACGAATCATTCACGTCGATGCGCAAATTAACCAGTTACAAAAGAAGAAAATTCAAATACGTGGTCAAGGTCAGGGACGGCCGCAAGTGTCTCGGACAAGTACAGATTGTTTTCGCTGCGGGAGGAAACATAATCCAGCGATTTGTCCAGCGATCAACTGGGAATGTTTTTTGTGTAAAAGAAAAGGTCATACCAAATACGTGTGCAGAAGCGCAAAAAAAGTGGCTAAGATGGAAGTAGAGGAAGAAGATGAAGAAGAAGGTTACCTGTGGTACTTAAAGCACCTAGGTAAAGTAAATGGCGTGGGCCCGGTGATGGTCAAAGCGATAGTAGAAAATTTTGAGTTTGAATTCGAAATTGACACAGGGGCATGCAGATCAGTGATACACATGCAAGATTTTAACCGTCTACGAGATTTATGTGACATTAATCCGGTACAGTTTAAACTAAGAGTTGTTACAGGCGAGGCGGTCAGGATCGTAGGGGAAGCCCAAGTAAACGTTTGCATAAACGAGAAATGGTACGAAGATCTGCCATTAGTAATAATCAAGAGCGAGAACAAATTCGCACCCTTATTGGTTATCTGGTTATCGGTAATTAGACCAGGCTGGCAGAAAGCACTATGCCAGCAAGTGATAGAAGCAGAGGGGGAAATTAACCAGATACCTCAAGAAGAGAAGGTTCTCAAGATTGACGGTGAACAGTTAAGCAAAAGTTTGGCAGATACGTTTAAGGAGTTATTCGACGAAGATATGTCACGACCAATCAAAGGTTTCACAGCGAGCATTCATTTAAAAGAAAATGCGAAACCAGTATTTCATAGAGCATACGAAATGCCCTACGCACAAAAGGCAAAAGTAGAAGAAGAATTAAATAAGTTGATCAAATCGAATGTCTTGATAAAGGTAGATCACAGTGAATGGGCAAGTCCCATCGTGGTAATACCAAAAAAAGATAAAGAAGTAAGGTTGTGCGTGGATTTCAAGCGAACGTTAAATCCAAATCTGGAAACCGGCAGTTGTTCGTTGCCGACACCTTCGGACATTTTCGCCACGTTGAAGGGAAGTGAATACTTCACCGTGTTGGATTTGAAAGGGGCGTATCAGCAGTTAGAGGTAGATGAGGCGTCAAGGGAACTACTAACCATAAATACACATTTAGGTTTGTTTCGATTTTTAAGGTTAACATATGGAGTCAGTTCGGGTCCTGGTATTTTCCAATCGTGTATGGATTCGGTGCTTGCGGGTTTAAACAGAACCAGATGTTATTTAGATGACGTGGTAATTTCGGGAAGATCGCTACAGGAATGTTACCATTAAGGTCAATGGGAAGAAGTGTGAGTTTTTTAAGTCAAAGATTAAATTTCTCGGACATATAGTGAGTGAAGATGGTATAAGTCCATGTGAAGACAAGTTGGAAGCCATTAGAAGTACACCAAACCCAAGAAATGTTTCGCAAGTAAAATCATATCTGGGCTTACTTAATTATTATGGTCAATTTATCCCTATGCTGTCATCCAAGTTAAAACCACTGTACGACTTGTGCAAAAAGGATGTGCCATTCGTATGGTCGACGGAATGCGAACGATGTTTCACCGAAAGTAAAGAGCTGCTGATTACGGATATAATATTAGCACACTACGACCCCGAAGCGCCCCTATTCGTAACGTGTGACGCTAGCTCGTATGGAGTAGGAGCAGTTTTAAGCCACCGATTGAAAGGACAAGATCGACCGATAATGTTTGCGTCTTCGACTCTATCAGACGCAGAAAAAGGATATTCGCAAATCGAACGAGAAGCGCTAGCGATAATGTTCGCTGTAAAAAAATTTCACAAGTATGTGTTTGGTCGAAAATTCACATTGATCACCGATCATCAACCGCTACAATACATATTTGGCAGTAATTCAAGAATCCCCATAACATCGGCAAATCGACTCCTGAGATGGGCAATCATCCTATCGGGTTATAGATATACTATTGAATATAGAAAAGGAAAGAACATCGGTAATGCGGATGCGCTGTCAAGGTTACCGTTAAAAGAAACTACGAAGATTTCAGAAGCCTTGTACTCGTTCAACTCAGTAGAATGCGCGCCTCTCAGTCATATAGACGTAGCAGCGGCATCCAAAACAGATGAGGTAATATCAAAAGTATTAGAACTTACCTGGAAGGGGTGGCCTAATGCGGTCAACGATGAAAGATTTAGGCCATATTTCGCTAAGCGTCAAGAGTTATCGGTGGAATCCAATTGTTTAATGTGGAGCAATAAAGTGGTAATTCCGGAAGCGATACGTGGGTCGGTGCTGGAACTTTTCCACGACCAACACATTGTTGTGGTAAGATCCAAAATGTTAATGCGTTCATACTGTTGGTGGCCAGGGATGAATGAGGACATTGAAAAGTTTATTTCATTATGTGGCCGATGTCAAGAAGTACAGAATTTCAGAGCAGATGCACCACTGCAGCCATGGCCAAGAGCAAACAACAATTTTCAAAGGGTACACATCGATCTATTTCACAAATTCGGTTACAATTTTTTGATTTGGGTCGATAGCAAGTCAAAGTGGATATAAGTTAAATTTATGAACAAGGGAACATCAGCAAAGGAGGTAATAGTAGCATTAAAAGAAATCATTTCAGTAGTAGGGTTACCAGTGGAATTAGTATCAGACAATGGCCCCCCCTTCAGTGCGCAAGAATTCGTAAAATTTTGCCAATCAAATGGCATAAGACCAGTAAAGTCACCACCATATCACCCTCAGTCGAACGGACTAGCGGAAAGAGGAGTACAGACGGTTAAAAGAGCGCTAGAGAAAACAATTCCAAGGTCAGTACATCGTCTGACCGAAAGCGAAATAAGAGAACGTTTAGCACATTTATTGTTTTCTTATCGGAACACGCCAAACACAGTAACGGATATGTGCCCATCGGAATGTGTACTAAGAATGAAACCAAGAGTCAAGTTTGATCTTATCAAACCGGAAGGAAGTATTAAGGGAGACCAACAGAAAAAGGTGGTACAACCGGTACGACAGTCGAAACTATATAGTAGCGAAGAGATGGTATTTGTGAAAAACAATAATGAACGTTCCGGTATAAAATGGTTGAAAGGAAAAATTGTTCGAGTTATCAGTTTCAACACTTACTTGGTATCGGTTAATGGATCCATAAAGCATGTCCACAAGGACATGCTAAGAAGTGCACCGGCGGGGAATTTGAAAAGCTCGGATCATCAGGTACAACAACCAATAGAAAACAACGTTAGTTTGCCAGAGGAAAGAGAAGATAGCGTTACTAGACAACCGAACGGAGAGGTAGTACAGGAAGAAGTTCGTACGAAGGAAACAGGACAAGTTGATTACGGACCAAAGTTAGGAAATGATAGAATAGAAAGAAAGGAGGAGATAAGGTCAGAAATCTTATCACCACAACGGCAGCGTATGTGGATCCAGCCAAGTCAAGAAGCACCCGCAGAAGTCCAGGTTAGAAGATCTAGCCGAATAACGCGACCTCCTGAACGACTCAACATTTAAAGGGGGAGTAAATGTAATGTATGGAAGCCGTACCTGTACAAAAGGTACTTACTATACAAATATTAGTACTTAGGTTGGCCAGCTACCAACCTAATAGTTTAGAAAAGGATTGATATATCAAGGACCCGGGCTGCAGGAGAGCCAGAAGGGAGGATGCCAGTGACGGTTGTTTGTAATATATAATTGTAATTATAAATAAAGTAAGTTCTCAGTGTGCATTGTTAAATACTTAATACTTTGATTTTGTAGCAATTGGTTTTAGCGCTGGAGCGCGTTGAAAAACAGCGATTTTTTGGTCCATCTGCGAAAACATCAAAATTGCCCACTATTATTCTCCACAACTCGAAAAATATACATGTTATCAACAAAAACCCCTATACTACATTAAAGTAGGTACATTCAATTCGCTCTTCTAAAACACGACAGTGCATTATTTTCTTATGTCTGAATATCCGTAAGCCGAGTCGAAATGAATTTGCCTGTATCTTTCTATTCAGCGCTACGGGTAGTAAATAAAAAGAAAAAGTCCCTTGGTAATAATGACAAAAGTTAATATTCTTCTTCTTCTTCTTCGCTTCATGGATTAGGCTATGTTGCCTGTTCCGGCACCCATCTCCTTTCAGTTGGTTTATATCTTTGGGCTTCTAATGGCAGCCTTTCTTCTGTCATTCTTTCTATATCGTCGTTCCATCTTTTGTAGCTGCTCCTAATTTGATCTTGTATTTTGTTAGCATTTAATTCTTCTCGAATATCGTCGTTTCTGTGTCTGTCCTCTCTTGTACATCCCTTGGTTGCTCTTAAAAATTTCATTTCGGTGGTTTGTATTTTACTTACATCTTTAGATGAAGGTGCCCAGATTTCACTTCCATTATGTTAGCGTCGAGACGCTAAAAAAGTTAAAATTTTCAATCGAAATAAAGTTCAAGTCGGCTGCATTTCATTTCTATTATTCAATTTATTTGTGAAGAAAATTTTTGTGAATCACCTATCTGGTGTTTTGCAGTTTATCTACTGTTATCTTGTGGTGGATTAGTCTAATGTTTATATTATACAACATTAATTTAATATTATTATTGTACAATATTTCTTGGTTATTAGTGCCGTTTAAAGTTTTTATTGTTAAGTGTGTGCATAATGTCTCGTCCAGAATATTATGTAATTTGTGACCAAGTGTGAACAAATCTGCACCCTCAGACAGTACACTGTTGGACAGCAGTACAGTATATGTGATTGATGGGGGCTTTTTGTTGTACAGAGTCGTATGGTCAAGTGGGCACACCTTCAATCAAATTTGCGACTCGTAGATCCATTCTGTACGAAGTAAGTACAATCAATGTGAAACAATTGTGTTCGATGGGTACTCAGACGGGCAGAAGAGTACTAAGTCTATGTCGACCAAAACGCAGTCCGTGGAAATACAATTTAACAGCACCATGACAGCAACAGTTTCACAAGTAAGTTTTCTATCCAATGCGAAAAACAAGGACAAGAACAAGGACGGTAGGATCCCTGGCTTCGGTTCACAAGAGTGTCACAATTGTGGGAGAAGACATTGACCTTCTGATCATAATGATGAGTCTCCAAACTCCCGCCAATAAGCTGGGGAGAGGTCAAGTCCCTCAATTCCTCTACCATCCAAGAAGTGCAGTTGAGAAGAATTTTCCCAACCACATACTATTCGTCCGCGCAATCAGTGATTGTGGCTTTTCATCCGCGTTCTTTAACCAAGGAAAGATTGAATTTCTCAAGACCTTCTACAAAAATCCGGATCTCGAATCATACTTTCTCAAATTCACTGATCCAGGGTCCATCCAAAGTAAATAACAGTTGCCGGTGAGAAATATCTGATTGCACGTTATGGTGGTGGCCATCAAACCACAACACTTAACAAGCTGAGGTATAAGCAATACGTGATATCAGCATATAAGACATCAGCAAATACAGCTACCATACCTCCCACTGAAGCTGCAGCTCAACAACATGCCTTCAGAGTTTTCCATCAGATCCAACAGTGGATCGGAAATTACTTGGATCCACAACCTCTGACCCTTTGCCTGGACCTTCTAGTGCCCAAAAAGCATTGCTGGGCCATCGACTGCCAAATGGAGACGACTGAAATAACTTGGCAAATGACATCAGGTATTTCTTCAAACATCGATACTTAACGATTCAGCTTTTCTGTCATTTGTACCCATATTCTAATACTAAATGCCTTCTTATTTTCCAGATAAGAGAGCCTACTTGTACTGATGATCCAATCCTGGACTCAATTTACTCTCATTTGATGACACATGTATTTCTTCAATTTTTATATTCTTTGTATTCAATGTGATATATACTACCTACCTAATATGTTGTAAATAAAATTTGTTAATATTTTCATCAAACATGCTTAGCCATCAATTCATTCAAAACAACCTTTTTTATGCGTAATATGTACATCAAAAATATGGATCTGATGAGAGATAGACGGGCCGTTTCGGCTGTAGAGCGCAGAAGGTATTTTTCTTAATTTTCTTTTTGTTCCCTTTTCCCTTATGAGAATATTAAATATTAGAGACGTCTCTTATAGAAAATTTAAGGTACTGTCACGTGATATAAGGTTTTTTTCTGATAACATGTTAATTTTTCGATTTGTAGGGAGTGGGAGTGGGCGATTTTGACTTTTCCACAGTAAGGCCAAAAAATCGTTGTTTTTCAGCGCGCTCTAGCGCCAAAACCGCTGGTCAAACAATTAAAGCCGACTAGCACCTTTTGTAGGAAATTTTATCTACCTTAATTTTATATAGATTGATTATCTTCGAAAAACGCATAGTTTTCGAGATATAGGCAAAAACCTGAAAAAGGTGCCAAAATTTTGAGGTTTTCTGCGTTTTTCTTTATGAAGCTGACCTCCTACAAGGCAGTAAACTTGAAATTTGGATTCAGCAACCCAAAAAACATATAGAACCGCTGAGAAAAAAACTTTTGCAATTATGTTACGGAAACACTACCATTTGACTGGACGAGCTTGCAATAGAAAAAGAAAAGAAACGTAATTTCAGAAGATTCCTGAAAATCACGTGTTACTACTCCAAGTTTGCATTTAGTGCAGTAACCACGTCGAAAAAAGGGGGTCCAGCTGACAAATTTCTGTGGCAAAGGATTGGAAACTGATTCCTATGTAATTTTGGTCTTAGAATCCGAATAGAATCCTCCATGCTGACCAGATGCTATATTTTTACCCATTACCGTCGGCATGGAAACCTTTATTTTGCTCGAGAAATCATAAAATTTGAATTTTTCGAAAAACCAGAAAAAACGCGAATGGCGCCTGCGGCTTTAATTTTTGTCCTAGGAAATCAACCAAAAAGTTATTTTGTAGGAAATTTTATCTACTTTTTTTGATGATACATTTCATTTTTTCTGCCACTGATTTAACCTTAAAAATTGTAAAAATTACAACAAATGTCGTTTGACATTTCCGAATGACGCCATATTGGGGCCCTAATTAACGTTCTCTCTCTAACTCATTGGCCTATAGGTTTGCGGTACTGTATCTATCTAGTGACTGTAAATTAAACGTGAATACAGCTCCCTCTGTACTGAAATCGCTAAAAAGTTTCATCAGAACAAACCGGGATAGGTTTGAAGAATATGAGGTGAAAGCTGCTGAGTTAGCTGATTGTACTGAGTTGTACGAGATAAACGCAGCGCAAAATAAACGTGCGTTTGGCACCTCTTGACTGTGTCCAAACACCAGAAGTGTTGAGCTAACTCCGTCAGAAAAATCTCAAACCCAGAGTTTCCTTCCCTGTCATAGATCATTTTGAATCTTGATTGGGGCAGAGACTTGAGGCATACAAACTATATTTTTTCCAGTATAATTTGGAACTAATGAAAACAGATTTTTAGCAAATAAAAACAGATCTGAAACAAGTGAAGAACATTTGGAACATAAGGAAAACAGATTTAAAAACATGAAAACAGATTTGGAGTAAATGAAAGCTGGTTTGGATTTACGATAGAGATATCATTTCAAAGAAATGATAAGGAAAATTAAATAGCCTATAGTCAGGAGAGGAAGATGTATAGGTAAACTCCTAGAAGAAAAAATGTAAAAGATTGTTTACCTAATATTGAGGTTGTTTTAAGAATGTACCCATCACTTATGGTAGGCGCAGACCAATCAGAAAGTACTGCATTTGAATTACATAGGGACATGTCGTCAGAGTTGGCCACCTTTTTAACTTTTGCCCATAACTTCCGTTTAAGAAATAATTTTGTTAAATCTAATCACATGGTAAGAAAGGTCTATGAATAAGCATACTTTCGAGGCAATTGCAAATTGATTGGGTAAGAAATAAAAAACTTATACGGGAATTAGAAAAAGAAAAAATGTTGTCAAGGTTGGCCAAGCTGTCTTGGCTGGCCCACCATTAGAATCGACAAAACTCATGCAAAAATGTTCAAAAATTACCAAAAAATGTTAACTGGATGAAATAATTTATCAAATTCGTTTTATTTTTATTTCATCGAGTAAAACTTAACACTATAATGTCGCAAAGAACTATTTTACTTGAACGTTAATCTGAATCACAGTTTTGGTAAGTGAAGTAGTTCCTAGTCATTTTGGCACATTTCAAATGAAAATACACCACCGCTATTCCTGGACTTTAACTCGGAGGAAAAGGACGTTCTTGACGTTTTGAAATCGCCGAAATTCAATTAATAAACCAACTGTTTAACTGTGGCGCAATAGTGACCAACTCCAAAATAGTTGGCACTGACTGGCCAAGTCCTCTTAAGCACCCAAAGATATATTTAGTAAATCTTTAAATTTTTGATTTTGATTTTGAAAAATTTTTGATTGGAAATCTTCGCAATTTTTCTTTAAGGCCGTCTGATTAAAAATTAATCATATTTTCGTTTATTTACTGCGTGAACAAGCTTGGTTTTGATGAGGCAGTCGGTTAGTAACAAAATCTCAACCTATTTTTTGCAACTTTGAGCTCGTCTGCTTCAAGAATGCGACGTATTTTCGCTCATTTTGGCCTCATTTTGAATTTGGCCTGTTGGCATAATCTCTTCTTTCCATATTCTAACTATGAGTTCATATATTTTATCTAACAGGGCTTCTCCTCCAAACTTAATCATATCGGCTCTAATTCCATTTTCTCCCGGGCTTGGATGGATGACTATTGTTACTTTCTTGTTCTTGCATATTGTGTATATCTTGTTGTTCGTCATCTTCGTCTTTAATTTTTCCGTCTTTTTCCATTAACAGCTCCTCAAAGTATTCTCTCCATCTTTCGATCCTTTCCTTTTCACCTCCTATCAAATTCACATTTTTATTTCGGCAATATTTAGTGCTGTTTAGATACCCAACTCTTTCTTTTTTTATTTCTTGATAAAAATTTCTGATTTCTTTATTTTTCATTTTTTTTCTATTGTTTTTATGTTTAGTTCATTAAATTGTCGCTTTTTATTTCTGCATGTTCGTTTTGTTTCTCTTCGCTGTTCTTCGTATCTCATTTTGTTTTCGTCCGTGATTTTTGTTATCATTTCTTCTCTTCTTTGTTTCCTCAGTTTCACGGCATTTCCACATTCCTCGTCAAACCAATCTTTACTATTGCTTTTTTCTTTTCTCGTCGATATCACTTTAGTCGCATTCTGTATTATTTCTTCTATTCTTGCCCAGTCCTCATCAATTGTTCCATCTTTTTTTATATTAGTGTTTAATTTTCTTTCCAATTCTTGTTGAAATAATATCTGTATTTCCTCTTCTTGCAAATTACCAATGACAGTTTTGTTTTCTTTGTTTTGATTGCGTTGTTCCATTTTTCCTGTGTTCAGATTCATTGTCATTCTTAACAAATAATGGTCAGAATCTGCGTCTGCTCCTCTGTAGCTTCTTACATTTGTAATACATTTAGCATGTTTCTCTTCAATTAATATGTGGTAGATTTGATTTATTGTATTTCCATTTGGTGCCATCCACGTACCTTTATGTATGTTCTTTTGTTCAAATTGGGTACTTCTTATCACCATATTTTTTTCCGTTGCAAAGTCTATTAGTCTGATCCCATTCTCATTAGAATCTTTATGTTTGCTATGCTTTCCTATAGTTGGTCTATATTCTTTTTCTTGACTTACCTTTGCGTTACAATCTCCTAAAATCAGTTTTATATCATATTTGGGTATACTGTTGTATACATTTTCTAATTTTTCGTAAAACTCATCTTTTTCTTCTTCATGTTTTTCTTCAGTAGGTGCATGTATGTTTATCATACTTATTTTTCTGTTTTTACCTCTAAGTCTAATATAACAGATTCTATCTGTGATTCTGTGTAAAATCAATTACTGTTTGAGCAATGCTTTTGTCAATAAGAAAACCAACACCAAATCTTCTGTTTGCTCCTCCACTTTTGAAAAATGTAAATTCCTTCATGTCAGTGATTTCGTTCCCTATTTGGTTTGTTTCTTGGACAGCAGCTATCTTTATCTTGTATCTTCTTAATTCGTATATCAAAGTTTTCATCGTTCCTTCTGCATTTATACCTCTGACATTCCATGTTGCAACATGTATTGCTTCTTCTTTCCAATGTTTATTTATCTGGTCCATTTTCTTTGTGTGTGTTGTCATAAGTTTTTTGTCCGTTTTATATTTTTGTTCGACTAATAGTTTTTTGACCTCATTTCTTTCGCTGTCTTTTCTATTAGTTTTTGTTCTCCTTTGTTCCATATGAACTCTTTCTCATCTATTATCAGTTTTTGATATCCTATCTTGACTCTTTTTCCATTAGTTCTTTCGTTTCTCGCAATATTTCTGATTTCTCTTTGAACACCTCTTTCTTCTCTTTTAACTTACTTTTTGCGTTCATAATTTCTTGTTTCTTAGTCCAGGTTTCCACCTCTGCTACTATCATCTCTGATGGTAGTCCTTTGTTTATTTTGTACACTTTATTTAACTTCGCTTGTACATGTAGTTTTTCGTTCAATACTTTTTCAACCTGCTGTTCTTCTTTTCCATCCATTGTTTTCATTCCTTTTATCACAATATTGTTTCTCTTCTTTTTCTTTTCGTCGTCTTCTGCTCTTAAGGGGTTACCTGGGTTTATTTAAAAATTCCGAAAATTCAGCCGTTGGTACCTCATCTCCCTTGACGTCCCAAAAAAAGGCTCTTGCCGTGGACAGCATAACTCATTATTGGTTCATCTAAAATCAAAAAACCAAAATTATTTCGTTAGTACATGGATAAATCTCGTTATTTACCAACGGCTGAATTTTCGGAATTTTTAAATAAAAATTTCACAAAATACTCTTGAAATATGTATCTTTGATATGCCGAATTGTTCTAATAAAATATATGATTGTATATATTTAAACAAAAATAGTAAAAATACCCTTTTTTTAACCTCTGAAACCCAGGTAACCCCTTAATTCTAAAGTTTCTATCTTTTTCTTTAGTAGGATTTTCTCTTCTTTCAACTTCACCTCTTTTGACGTGAATACGTCTATAAAATCGGTAACATGTTCAAAAATTTAAAAAAAATTGGTAACGAAAAATGTGTGTGTGTACAAAAAGTATACCCTACATCAGTGGTTCCCAACCTTTTCAAAACTGTTACCCCTGTGACCTGTTAAGAAAATTGAAATTACCCCCACTACCCCCACCCCCTTAAATATTATTATTAATACAAACCATACAAGCAAATATAAATATCTTTACTTTAACCCCCGGTTGGGAACCACTGCCCTACATATTCAAAAATTTAAAAAAATATGTAACCAAAAGTTTCAAAACATGCTGACTTGTTGATTTGTTTTCTTAAGCCTGTTTGAGACAATGTCTAATTTTTTGTATTTTTCACACGAAAATTTTCTAAAATGGTAGTTAACCAATAAAAAAACTCACTTGGATACCAACACGCGCTTTCCATTGGTTAGTTACCATTTACAGCTAAATTTTATACAAAATTTGACATCGAATCCTGTTTGCAAGGATGGATAAAGTTTGGGCAAATTTTTTAGAAAATTTTCGTGTGAAAAATACAAAAAATTAGAAATCGTCTCAAGTGGGCTTTATTTAGAAATATTTCCGAATTGGCACACAAACCTATCGGATTATCTTCAGTTATAATTTTGAATTGGTAATCGTTTTCAATCATTTAATCAATTACAGACACAATTACATAATAGTATTATGCAAACTCTGAAATAGAAATTTCACAAAATATTGGCGTGGTTGTAATTTATTATTAAATCTAATAAACTCGTAAATCATAATTTAATAAAATTTATTATAAGTAAAAACAAGAAAAAAGAAAATTCCATTAAAACGGCTCCTCATTATTAAGATCGTTATTAAAAATTTCTATTTTCGCAGATTCTTCTCTAAGGCGGTGTTCTAGTCTAGAACTATTAATTTTACGTGTTTTGTCAAGCTCGATAGAATTGAAACAAACAATATTTTAGCATTCTTTTATGTTGCATGTATTAGTGGGCGATTGCTACTGACTTACTATAAGTAGGAGTGTTTATATAGTATTTAGTTTATTTATTTTCTGCCAGGTTTGAAGCTGTTTTGCCCCTAGTGTGCGCGTAACTGTTCTGCTGTTACGGTTTCTAGCAATACCGAGGTACAATTGGACGTAATTATGCAGAAACCTACCTATCCACAATATTCGAAAAATGAGTTAATTACGAAAATGGACTTATTAGGTATTATTCTTTGAGTGGAAAAAATCTAGAAAAATTCAACAAGCTAAAATGGATTTTTTGTAACTATTTATTTAATGCATAAAACTACCAACCCACATAATTTGAGTATTTTTGTACAAAATCAGGAAATTGTATTTTTGGCTGAAAGATAACTGGTAATAATTGACTTAAGGATGTAATAGTATATTACGTACTGAGGTGGAAAATGCTTCATTACAGCCGAGCGCTAAGTTAGTTGACTGAGGCGCGAAGCGAAGTCAACTATAAGCGCGACGCTGGAATGAAGCTTGACACCGAGGTATGTATACTATTTTATTCACAATCAGTGTGTAAACAACAAATAATTAAAAATTGTATTAAATTATACATTGTTTTTCATTTGATTTCACTTTTTAAAATAAAAATAGTTGATCAAGTTAGTATAAAATATTAAAAACAAATTGCTGTTTATGTCAAACAAAAATTTGTGTTGGCAACTAGCAAATATTATATTAGTAACAAATTTATAGATTTGTTTCGTGTTTTTTATATTAGTGCTTAAATAATTTTTAATTATTCTGGCTAAACTTAAACTTATAAAGAAACTAAAATAAAATTTGATTATAATTTATCTTGTATTAAACTTGTATACATAAATTTATTGTACTTGACACTTGACATAACTTTAACTAATTTGACGCATACGTTTTGTTAGTGTCTTTTCTAGCCACAATGCGACATTATGCGACAAGTGATCACTTCCCGACCTGAGGTAGGTTGGAAAGTAAAACAAAATAGCTTTCTGATTGGTTGGCAAGTGAAAGTAAATAATAAACTGCTTCCCAACTTATTAAAAATCAGGAATGTATCGATTACTAACCGATTGTGAATAAAAGCACTTTCACAACTGTCTTTCGAAGTGTTCTATCCAATACAATTTTTAAAATTAAATCTTATTTAATTATTTTCTCAATAAGTATTTTATTGGGTTGGTAGGTTTCTGCATAACTACGTCCAATTGCAGCGCAGTTCTTTCCATTAGGTATTACAATCGCAGTTGACGCGGCCGTAACTGCTCTGCTGCTACAGTTTCTAGCAATACGTACTTTAAGAAAACAAATCGAGAAGTCAACAACTATATTAATATAGAGACGGAATAATTTGTGAATGAAATGCAAAAGCAGCTAAATGAGGATGATAAGTTTCGTATTGTCAAAATTCTGCGAAAGCTTTGAAGTTGTTTTCATGTTTTCTCATCGATGTTATCCGATCTTTAAACCTGGGCGAAAACGAGTATCCTTGGACGACGTATTCACGTAAAACCTAACGGCTATGTCTCCGAACATAGCCTCGAAGCCTATTTATTATGAGTAATATCCTCAAAAAGGTTGGGAACCGCTGACCAGCTGACCTAGCCGCAAGTTGAACAGTTACAACCAATGCATAATTTTATTTTAAATGTGATTCGTTAATTACAGCTGAATTTTACTTAAAAACAGAGACTTCTGTTCCTTTAGACCCGTGTCTTTGGGATATCTTTGACTCATTTTTTCTCTACTTCTTTCTTTATGTCTCTTATCACTTCTTTTAATTCGGACGTGCTTTTGGCAAATTCTTTCATCATTTGCATCATCATTTCTTTGAGATCTTCAATTGATTCTTCCATTTTGAGTATTTCTTTAATACGAGATTGTTCGTGATAAAGTTATAATTCAAATCTATCTATTCTTCTGAGAATGTTTTAAATTTTTAAACGTTATTTGGGTTGCGTGCTACGTATGTTATGTTTATAATAAATTTAATGCACTATCTAATGCTTTACGATAATCAAAATTCTGTTTGTTTGTTAATTATTTGCTCCCAAAGCTTGAAAATTATGTTATTTTCGGTTTATTCTTTTTCTCTTCACGTCTCTACACTGCTGTTCACTATCTGATCACTGTTTTTACTATATTTAAGTCAAATTTTCACTATTCAGCGCTACGCAATATTACACACCTAAAATTGCAAACCTTTGGTATCTTATGAGGCGGTAGTTTTAATCCCAGCTCTCGGTCTAGATTCTCTCAGCAAATCCCACCAGTTAACTTTGAAACTTAAATAAAGCATATTATGTAATTTTTAATTAAGAATTCCGTTTAACGTAACATAACGTAACATAAAATTAAAAACGTTAGAAACCGTCGCGATGTCCATTTTTACCAGTACAAAACCCAGCAAATTACTGCAAACCAAATCATAGAAATTTGCATTTTTATTAAATAGTAGTAAACTTTAACAATTTTTGATCTATAACTTATTAATTTTCAAATTACAAACGTAAGATAAAAGTAATATGAATCAGCATTAATATTATTTCTTCATAATAGCATCCTCAATACTCTGATTCAAACCACTCATTGCATTTATTCCTTTAATAAATGCTCGAATAAATAATTGCTTTAATATCTGTTCATCTAAAATCAAGGAATAAAATATATTGCAGTTATTAAAAATTAATGTCGTATAGGTACCTACCCGTTTTTCCAATATTTGCTGCCACAACTGCCTGAAGTGCTTTTCCAAATTCTACACCGCATTTACGAACATTTGAGTGGCAATTTTCAATTACATCTAACATTTTGTTGACAGGATTGTCGAAAAGCACAGCTTCCAACATGTCGTTCATATACAACACAGCATTGGCATCAACAATCTTTAATAGTTTTGCCACATCATTGTGAAAATGATTATACTAGCAACACAAAAAATTCATCAGCAGGAACCTACGTATTCATACCAATTCACCTGTTGCCGAAGATAATCCACAAGATTTTGTAAATTCTGGACACTATGATGAGTATAATGCAAAAAGTCTTCCGTCAGGTGTTCATGGCCTGTTTTGATTTGAACGAGATTATTTTTAGTTTTCTCGATTTCTTCATGTAATAGACCTTCCAACTCGGTTAGAGTTAGATAAGTGCTCTGACAATATAACTTTAAAGCTTTGACGGATAGGACTAAATCGTGCTGAATATCCAAAATTTTTTGTTTCTGTTCTGTTTTGGAAAAGATTTGGGTAATTTCTTTTTCTAGAATAAAATTACTTACCGTGCAGGTTATCATATTCTATAATTTTCATAAGCTTCTCAACTTGAGGACCTACGTCGATAACAGTAGCTTTCATTTGGATTACAAGTTTTTCCGTTTCCAAATTTAGAGACTCTTGGATGACAAGTACAATTTTATTCAGTCCAATTATAACTTCCTGCAAATCACGAACGCTTTGTTCATCTTCAGCAATTTGTATCTATAATCGTTCGAATATTAATTTTTGCTACAATTTTATAATTTACATTTTACCACAACTTCCCGTAAACGAAAAATTACTGCACATAAATCATAGTAATAATGATTGACTGAGTTGAGAAATAAACTTTTATCTTCAATCACGATTTTAAATTTGTCGAAAGATTCCAAAATCTCTATGGACACTTTTAAAACCTGTGCGTGGATTTTATTGGAAAATATCTTTTTGTTATGAAATACTTCTTCAGGTGAGAGCTTTACCTAAATAGAAAAAATCTTTTTCAGTCCAAGGTTTTTACTCTAGGCGGGACAAGCTTTTAAATTATTAATAGTTTTTTTTTTTAAATTTTTATATCTTTCTTAATACGTATAAAATGGTAAGAAAAGAAAAACCACTATTGCTTAGAAGAAGCTAACCTGAACCTGCCAATCCACTTGAAGACGCTTTATACCATCACAGCTAGAAAACTTTTGAATTTTTATTGCATAAACTAGCTGAAGTATTGCATTTTAACTTTTTAACCTTGTTTTCTGAGAATCGGCTGCTCATAGTAGCTCAAAAAATAATTGTGCACTTAATTTTAGTGTTCTTTTAATCTGCCAAAGCTTGTCCCAAATACTTGAGCGATTCTCCTCATCAGTTACAAAAACAATCACTTTTATCTATAAGTTTTCATATTATATGATGTAGGTACTTAACTATTCTAATGTAATAATTTTGATTTTAACTTACTTTAGAACTTTCCATTGTAACTTAAGTCAGTTTTTGCACATGATACTTTATATAATTATTATATTATTATTATTTTATTTTAAAGTAATATCATACTTTATATTATTTTATGTAATCTTTTTTGACAGGAAAATATGAAACTTTACAATAATATTATGTCGAGTTTCTTCATCTTAAGATAATATTATATGATATTTATAATATATTATACGTATATAAATCTTTATATAATTATTATATAATTTAATAAATATACTATAAGAGATATACATATAACCAATTCACAATTGGAACTCCAGGATATCAGCTCACCACTGGTTACTCCAGTTTCCATAGGATGGGTTGACTGTCTGTCCGTTTACAACCTTTTGTTTTTTCGAGCCCCCCTGTATGTTTTAACACGGTTGGTATTCGGGTAGTTTTCTACATAAGAAAATTTGACGTATCCAAAAAGGTATCTTATGAGAACTTGAAGAAGAAGTGGTTAATCCCTTCGAAACAGTGTCGTTTTTAAATTTTAATAAATATAATTAGCGTGAGTTTAGCCGATATTCCTATCACCCCTTTTGTTTTTAGTAACATATAAAAGAGGTTTCTAGAGAAGAAATGGTAAAAAGAAGTACAAATAGGTATTAAAATTACTCAGTTATTAGAAGAGAAAACACAAAACAAATACAAAAGGTTAATAGATGTAGTGTATGTCAGTATGGCTCTGTACAAATTATATTTATGTAGATTGTATATTTGAATTTAAATAAAGTACGGATTAGGAAGGGCGGACCAGGATTGGACACAGTTAATATCTGAAGGTTGGTATGGCTGCACGAAGGGGCATATGCCAAGAGCTCAGATGTTAGGGGAGCAGTCATGTCATAGTCTTGAGTGAAGTAGTCCTGGTGGTCGTGGCCTTCCTATCGTAAGTAGTTTAGTAAAATTAGTGTAGTTTAATTTCTTGTGGAGTATATAACATTTTGGCGACGAGGATGGGATTAATTGGAACAATCGAACCGTTCAAAGAAACCACAGAAGAATTTGAAAACTACGTCGAACGGTTGGAACATTTTTTTACCGTAAATGCTGTCAAAGAAGAGCTAAAAGTGTCGTTATTTATAACATTAGCAGGGTCGGCAGTATATGAAACGGCTAAAAGTCTAATCGCACCAGAGAAGCCTGGTGCAAAGTCATATGAGGAACTAATCGAATTGTTACGGGAACATTACGCACCAGCAAAGTCGGAAATAAGCGAACGGTTTACCTTTAACAATTGCAAGCAAAAAGAAAATCAGACAGTTGCAAGTTACATTGTGGATCTACGTCGTTTAGCTAGCACGTGTAATTTTAAGACATTTCTAGAAGATGCGTTAAGAGATCGGTTGGTTTGCGGGGTCATTTCGGAAAGTCTTCAAAAAAAATTGTTAGCAACGCAACGTGCGCATGAATTAGCAGACAATCAAGTACAAGTTATAGCGGGGGCCAAAGAGGTGCACTGGGTCAGGAAGAACGTCAAACAGCAACTGAGTACGGAAAGCAAAAGTGCACAGTCAACAGAAGATAGTCAAGAACGTACACAGTTCGGAAGGAAATGTTTTCGTTGCGGAAGACAGCATAACCCGATGTCGTGCCCGGCTAGCACGTGGCAATGTTTTAAATGCAAAAGAAAAGGGCATACGTCAAAAATGTGCAGAAACAATAAAACAGTTGGAATGATAGATGAAACGGATTACGATGATTCTCAAGAGGTAGTACGAGCGATTTATCCGTTGAACGTGGTCAAGACCTTACCGACGCATAGCGTGGCACATCGAATAAATTTAACTGTAGCCGGGGTAACGATAGGTTTTGAAGTCGACACGGGAGCATGTAAAACTATTGTACCTTCAGGGTTAATGAAGGAGAAGTGGAAAAATTTGGAAGTACAGCCAGTAGTATATGGGTTGGCATCAGTAACTGGTCAAGAAATAAAAACATTAGGAGAAGCAGTGGTAGATGTCGTGAAAGAAAATCAAAGATTCAAATTACCTCTAACCGTTGTAGAAACGAGGCAAAATTTTGTACCATTGTTGGGAAGAAATTGGTTAGACGTCATGTTCCCAGAATGGAGGAATCGATTTAAAATTTCGGTAATAACCAGGACGTACGTGGAAGAAGTAAAAGAAAAGTTTAACGAAGTGTTTAATGGGAACTTATCAAGGCCAATAAAGAATTTTGAAATTAGTTTTGAAATAAAACCAGGAAGCAATCCGATATTTAGAAAGGCTTACAATTTGCCGTACGCGCTCCGAGACAAAGTGGAGAAACAGTTGAAGGTACTATTACAAGCCGGAATTATAAAAGGAGTAAGTAATAGTGAGTGGGCGTCACCCATCGTAGTGGTTCCGAAGAAAGACGGAGACATCCGCATTTGTGTCGATTTTAGAACCACGGTAAATAAAGTACTAATCCCGACCGAGTATCCATTACCTACGTCTGAGGATATCTTTGCAACTTTAGCAGGAGGAAAGGTGTTCGCAGTAATCGATCTTACAGGGGCGTATACACAACTAAAAGTGGCCGAAGAATCCCAAAAGTTATTGACAATCAATACGCATCTGGGTTTATTTCAATATACGAGAATGACGTTTGGGATATCAGATGCACCGTCCATTTTTCAATCAGTAATGGACCGCACATTAATGGGAATACGAGGAGTCCGATGTTACATAGACGATATAATAGAAAAGGGAGAAGATATGGAAGCATGTAGGATAGCTGTTCAGGAAGTCTTATCTAGATTGCAGCAATATGGTATAAAAGCAAATCTAGCAAAATGCAAGTTCTTTGAAAACGAAATCGAATATCTAGGTCATAAGATCGATAAGGAAGGAATACATCCGACGCAAGAAAAAATTAGAGCTATAACAGGTGCTCCAGACCCACAAAATGTAACGCAATTAAGAGCATACATTGGATTGTTAAATTATTACGGGAAATTTATACCCATGTTGTCTGCGCGTTTAAAACCACTGCATAAGTTATTAAAGAAAGATGCGGACTTTGATTGGTCGAACGAATGTAAACAATGTTTCCAAGACAGCAAACGACATATTGTTGAAAATCAAGTGTTGGTTCATTTCGATCCAAAACAACCTCTGGTAGTATCGTGTGATGCAAGTTCGTATGGAGTAGGAAGCGTCTTAAGTCATCGTATTAATGGAATAGACCGACCAATATGTTTTGCTTCGGCGACGTTGTCAAAAGCCGAGAGGAATTATGCGCAAATCGAACGGGAAGCGTTAGCAATAGTGTTTGGGGTAAAAAGATTCCATAAATTTATTTATGGTCGAAAATTTACATTGGTGTCCGATCATAAGCCATTGCAAGTTTTGTTCAATCCGGAGAAAGCAATATCAGTGATGACAGCATCAAGATTGGTCCGGTGGAATTTAATATTATCAACATACGACTACAATATTGAATATAAGAAGGGAGTAGAACTAGTGGAAGCAGATGCCTTATCCAGGTTGCCACTTAAAGATACAACGGAGGTGGATACGTCAATTAATTCGTTTAATTTAACAAATGAAGTACCGTTGTCCAATAATGAAGTAGCAGAATGGACAGCAAAGGACGCATTATTACTCAAGGTAAAAAACTATTGTTACAGGGGATGGCCCGAGAAGGTAGGGGACGTATTACTCAGACCATATTTTCTGAAACGGAACGAGTTGTCAATTGATGGGAATTGTGTACTAAGAGGGTGTCGAGTAGTGATTCCAGAAGCTTTAAGGAAAAAGGTGTTAGAATTAATACACAGCGATCATGCGGGAATGGTGAAATGCAAACTGTTAGCGAGGTCGATCGTGTGGTGGCCGAATCTAAACGAACATGTCGAAGAAATGGTGAATAAATGTAGAACATGTCAAGTTACACAAAACAACGCTCAAGAAACCCATTTAATGTCGTGGCCAAAAACGGAAAATGTGTGGCAAAGGGTCCATATCGATTTCTTTCATAGTGGTAGGAAGACATTTTTGATAATAGTAGATAGTAAATCCAAGTGGGTCGATATCCATCAAATGAACAAAGGAACGAATATAACAAGAACGGTGGAAAAGTTAAAAATAACATTTGCAATTATGGGAATTCCACAGGTATTAGTAAGTGACAATGGACCACCATTTAACTCGACAGTATGACAAATTTTGTCAAACCAATGGCATTCAGCCGCTGAAATCACCACCCTATCATCCGCAGTCAAACGGCTTGGCGGAGCGACATGTTCAGAACGCAAAAACGGCATTAACAAAGTACGTAGTAGATAAGTCAAACTTTCCAATAGAACAACAGATAGTGAACTTTTTGTTTTCGTACAGAAATATGCCGAACGCATCTACAGGGATGACACCGAACGATGCGATATTTAAGTATAAGCCAAGAACCAGATTAGATATGTTAAAACCATCAGGAGGCAAAATCGTAATTCAAAAGCCAGAAAAGTATGTACCCCCAAAATCGTTCGGGGTAGAAGAAAAAGTGCTAGTAAGCGCTTTGGGTCGTGATAAAACAGTAAAGTGGGAAGAAGGGGTGATAATTAAAGTGGTGAGTGGAGTAACGTATTTGGTTAGAATAAGAGACAAAGTTCAGTATAAACACGCAAACAATTTAAGAAAATCGCTATTGGAAGATCACCTTGAAGTACAACACCAAGCAGCACCTATGGAAACGATGCAACCACGAAGCCTTGGATCCCAGCAAGAATTAACGTACGATAATCTTGTCAGAGAAGGAACCAATACAAAGAACGAAGACGAAATAGTTCAACAGCCAACCCAGGCGCAACTGCTGACCAACAAAAGATCTTAGAAGCTCCACCAGTACCATTAAGAAGAAGTGAACGGATTTCAAAGCCACCCACACGATTAACATTTTAAAAGAAGGAGAGAAAATGTAGTGTATGTCAGTATGGCTCTGTACAAATTATATTTATGTAGATTGTATATTTGAATTTAAATAAAGTACGGATTAGGAAGGGCGGACCAGGATTGGACACAGTTAATATCTGAGGGTTGGTATGGCTGCACGAAGGGGCATATGCCAAGAGCTCAGATGTTAGGGGAGCAGTCATGTCATAGTCTTGAGTGAAGTAGTCCTGGTGGTCGTGGCCTTCCTATCGTAAGTAGTTTAGTAAAATTAGTGTAGTTTAATTTCTTGTGGAGTATATAACAATAGAAAGTATATTAAACAACATAGAAGCGACATATAAATAATATAAACAAAAAACAGAAATCACACCACAAGTAGCAATAACCAAAACAATAACAAAAAAGGGAAAATATCTGAAAAAAAGAAAAAAAAAAGCTTAGAGAAATTTTTATAAAGACAAAATACAATAGATCTTAGAGAACGATACAGGAACCAAATAAGAGAAGAATTGGCAGTACCCCTCGTACTGCGGTTTATTCAGTAAGTTCTGAATGCTCTGACCAAATTTGTTTTACTTTTTTTTTATTGTCTTTTATCTAAGTTTCTTTGTTTCTCATTTCAATTGTCTTCATTTTATGTTCCACTTTTTGTTTTTGTAGTCTTTCGTATAATTGACGATTGCTACTATTTCAATTGCTTTCTTCTATTTCCTTTACAATTTCTTTGATCTGCCTTTTTTGTGTGTTTTGATGCCTCTCTTCGATCTCTTCTATAGTTTTCCATGTCTTTTCTGATCCATCTCATTCCTGCCACTCCTTTTTATTCTGGTAGTCTCTTTGCATTCGGTATTGCTGTACCACTCGAAGTACATAGATATTGCGATGAAACACGTTGGGCGTTGAAGCCAGCAGACATAAGGGATTTCCACGGCCCTGTTTGTGCAGAGGGTCCTGGAAATCGACAACAAGTTTTCCAGTTTTCACTATATATAAAAAAAATCCAAGCAATAGAACCCGGCTGTTGAAAAAGTTTATTAATCAAAATCAAAAGAAGCAGATAGGAATAAAAGAAGAATATAGACACTGGTTTGTATAAACTTTATATTTTAATTTTAATCTTTTTAATTTAATTTTTAATCTGTAATTCAATTTATTATTATAAAATAAAATTCAATTTTCATTCAAAAACTTCTTAAGATTCCTTGAAATAAAAGATTGCAAAATTACATTCATTCGTTGCATAAAGTGGAAGCTGAGGTTCGAATAAGCTGTGCATTTATTGCATAATTTAATAAAGTAAGTATGGACTATTAAAGACTTTCAGTTTTTAACAGTGCAATATATAATCATATAATCAACAAAATCATTATTATAGCTAATATTATGAGTCCAGTTTAAATCGGAATTTAGGGAATCTACTGTATCCTATATTATGAATGTTTAAAATTTATATACGATACTCCAAGAGAAAGTCGCAAGCCAAATTTTTGTTCAGTAGATTTTCTTTTACAAGATTTTTGAAAGATTTCTCTGGATTTCCTCTGGGATTGCCTCAAGATTTTCTTTAGAAAACGTTGAAATAGTAGAAAGGAACAAGCTTGTTTGTAGAATTCCTAAGATTTTTTAATTTCTTAAAATGTTCTTTCACTTGTACACCAAATTTTCCCAGTAGTTTCCTCCTCGATGTATTTATATTTAGGTGTGGATGTATAAAATTTGCTAGTATCTTGACCACAATTATTTTGGTCATTAGGATTATTACGTACTGTGCGGTTAGCAAAATCGCTGAAAAATCTTTTGTTCTGGTAACGAAAGAAATTCCTCGCCAACCTGTCGCACTGAATCGGCTGAACCGAAACGTCTCATCCCAACTTGCGTATGCCATTGGTAGGTTACTTTAGTTGCCGTACCATTGACCATATTTTTTGTTGGGCGCCGTAAAGGTAATGCTGTATACTTTTATTTTCTTCAGGTATCGTGCAGTACCAACAGCTTCATTTGCAGCTTAAATAATATTTTTCTGTATTTTTTCCCAACTGGAGTCAACATTGTCTTCGTTTATTATATGGAAACATTTTTCATTTTAACAAGCACAAGATTATAAAATTATTGTAATTATAATTGGACCCAATATTTTTGATGATTTTTTAATTAATCACGTGTAATACCAAGGCGTCAATATGTGCTGCTGCATTTTTCCAGTTTTCTCAAAATTTCCTTTTAGTAGAACATTAAATTCGCTCACTAGTCCCACTAGTTAATTTTGAAACTTAAATAAAGCATAAGTATATAATTTTTAATTGAGAATTCCGTTCCACGTATCTTAACCATAAACTTAAAAACTCCAAAGCGATGAAAACCGTTGCGATGTCCATTTTTACCAGTACAAAAAACACCGAATTACTTCAAATGAAAAAAATTACATTTTTATTGAAAAATAATAATTTTTGAACAAATTGTGATTATTAAATTAATAATTTTCCCTCGTTGCCAAAATTTTCGAATTACAAACACCAGCTAAAACTAATATCAATCTGCATTAGAACTATTTTTTCATAATAGCATCCTCAATGCTCTGATTCAAACCACTCATTGCATTTACTGCTTTAATGTATGCTCGGATAAATAATTGCTTCAATAACTTTTCATCTAAAAATCAATGATTAAAATATATTGCAGTTATTAAAAATTAATGTCGTATATACCCGTTTTTCCAATATTTGTTGCCACAACTGCCTGAAGTGCGTTTTCAAATTCTACAGCACATTTACTAACATTTGAGTGGCAATTTTCAATTACATCCAACATTTTGTTGACAGGATTGTCCAAAAGCACAGCTTCCAAAATGCCGTTCATATATGACACAGCATTGGCATCAGCAATTTTTAAAACTTTTGCAACATCATTGTGAAAATGATTATACTATCAACAAAGAAGTACACCAGCAGGAGCCTAGATATTTACACTAACTTACCTGTTGTCGCCAATAATTCACAAGATTTTGTAAATTCTGGACACTATGGCGAGTATAATGCAAAAAGTCTTCCGTCAGGTGTTCATGGCCTGTTTTGATTTCAACGAGATTATTTTTAGTTTTCTCGATTTCTTCATGTAATAGGCTTTCCAACTCGGAAAGACTTAGATAAGTGCTCTGACAATATAACTTTAAAGCTTTGACAGATAGGACTAAATCGTGCTGAATATCCAAAATTTTTTGTTTGTGTTCTGGTTTGGAAAAGGTTTGAGTAATTTTTTTTCTGCAATAACATTACTTACCGTGCAGGTTATCGTATTCTATAATTTTCATAAGTTTCTCAACTTGAGGACCGACGTCGGCAACACCAGCTTTCATTTGAATTATAAGTTTTTCCGTTTCCAAATTTAGAGCCTCTTGGACGACAAGTACAATTTTATTCAGTTCAATTATAACTTCCTGCAAATCACGAACACTTTGTTCATCATCAGCAATTTGTATCTATATTCGTTCGAATATTAATTTTTGCTACAATTTTAAAATTTCCATCTTACCACGACTTCTCGTAAACGAAAAATTACTGCACATAAATCATGGTAATAATGATTCACTGAGTTGAGAAATAAGTTTTTATCTTCAATCACAATTTTAAATTTGTCAAAAGATTCCAAAATCTCTAGAGATACTTTCAAAACCTGTGCGTGAATTTTATTGGAAAATAGCTTTTTGTTATGAAATACCTCTTCTGGTGAGAGCTTTACCTAAATAACACAAAATCCTTTTCAGTTAAAAGCTTTTACTCTAGAATCGGGACAAGCTGTCCTAGGTTGAAAGAGCACTAAAATTATCAATAGGTAGTTATTTTTTGGTATATCTAAAGAAAGTCACTATTAGTATGAATAAGCTAACTTGAACTTGCCAATCCTCTTAACGATGCGTTACCATTTCACCTAGAAGATTTTTTGATTTTGATTGCATAAACTAGCTTAAGTATTGCATTTAAACTTTTAAACTTGTTTTCTCAGAAGCGGTTGCTCATAGCACTTTAAAAGAAATTGATGTTTACTTAAATTTAGTGCTCTTTTAATCTGCTAAAGCTTTTCATAATCACTTTTATTAATAATTATATAGGTATGTATATAACTAATGTCATAATTTCGATTTTAACTCACCTTAGAACTTTCCATTGTAGAAAGTTCGGATTGTCGGCTTTGCCACATCAGTGGCTATAGATCTACCTATTATCATCTTTTATATAATTTTATACAATATTTTGATAAGAAAAGAGGAAACCTTATATTATATGCTTATATTATTGTTATAGTTTAAATATTTTCAATTTAATAAAGTGATATGAAGCAGTTTGTTTTCTCATGCCGAGTTTCTTCACCTTGAGATAATATTATATAATATATACACACAGATAACTCTTTATCTAATTATTATATAATTTAATGAATATATTCAAAATTAGACAAAAAAATAATAAAACAGCAAGGAATTTTAGGGGTCAAAACATGGAATATGTTAGAACGTTTTTGGAAGTTGAAATGAAAAGTCTGATGATAGAACTGAAACGATACAAAATAGACATAATTATTGAACTACAAGAAGTTTAAAACAAAGAAGTAGAAACATTCAACGAGGAAGAGTATTATATAATTCAAAGTTAAATCAATATAATCAAGAACACAACAATGATAGACATGTTTCGACCTTATTAGGTCTCATCAGTATCATATAGTTGCATTCTTGAAAATATTGATTTGATTTTTTACCTTATATAGCATTTTTCGCGCAATGCTATATGTTGGTATCGACCCCCGATTATAAAATCAAAATATAAACACAGGGTGTTCTACGGAGCACTTTCCGCAGGGGTCGAACTGACATGTCATAAGGACTAAGCTACGGCCATAATAACCTTAAGGTTATGAGTGAGGTTCAATCCTCAACACCCCCTTGCAATGTCCTTATGACATGTCAGTTCGACCCCTGCGGAAAGTGCTCCGTAGAACACCCTGTGTTTATATTTTGAGAGTATTATATGTTTTTTTTTGAAGTTCAAGTGAGAATATAAGATTCGGTACTGCCTTTATGATAAATGGAAAAATTAAACAAATGATAATACAATAATTATTTAAACCAATTAATAGTCTGTGCATCTACGGAAAAAAAGAGAAAAATGGAAAAAGCAGATTCTCCGAAGATTTGGATAAGCTGAAAGATGGAATTCCTACGTATAATAGTAAAATAGATTTAGGGGGTCTGCAATCTAAAGAAATATTTAATTACTTAAATATCCAAGAAAATAATAACAAAACCGGCACGAGTTATGATTCCGAAAGGGGTTTTAATGAAATATAGAACAATTTAAAAGTTAAATCTTGATAGATTTCATGTCCAAATATTCTTCCTTACACTTGTCATAACGCTCTTCGGAAATTGAATTGAATGGGTTTACATGGAGAATTTTCATCAATTTGATTATTTTCAAATTTTATTTGTAGATAATTCAACGCATCTTTGGCTATTCATAGCGAAGTTGAGCTCATTTAAAAGAAATTCAGCTTGAGGGATTATTATTATAGTTACATTTAGGTATTTTGGTAGCTGGAATTTCTGAGGTAAGGTGAATTTTATGGAGTTGGATGGAAGTTTTAATTTTAATTAATTTTTGCAATTCAAGATAATTTTCATTTCCAATGTACTGGAAATGTTGCTTCATCGCTGTTTCCAATTATACAGGAAGCAACCCTGCATTGTCTTCTAAATTGCTCGTGGACGTCGATGTAGTCGGTGTTTCTTCTTGTGCATAACTTGTAACATTAGGTTTTCTCAACAATCTTAAATGTACTCTTTGGACTTTGTTATCCTTTTCAATTTCAGCTGTGTTGTCTTCAAATATTTTGCGTATCTTAAAAGGACCTTCAAATTTGTCTTAAGTTTTACCTCTTATGTTACTAGTCTTCCTGGTATAAAGAATTTGGTTGACCTTAAAATGGTTTTGGTTTTCAGGGTTTCGTTGCTGTGCTACGGTTACTTTATTTGCATGTAGTTTTTCTCGAACTTCTTCGTAAGTCAAATTTAGCTTATTAATATGATTGGTGACGTAATCTTTGTAAAATCGGTCGTTTAGGTAAAGGTCGTAGGGATCTCTAGAATGTGTATGTCCCAGAATTAATTCAAGGGGTGTGAAACCAGTTGATGAATGAATCGAATTATTATAGGCTATAATGGCGTACTGCATTAATGTTTTTAACATTTTGGAAAACATACCTCTGATAATAACGATAGCGATAAAACCGAGGATAAAGCTATAGGAACACCAAGAGAAACACAAAACACGATACTATCATATTTAACTTCAAACAAGACTAGTACTTCCTTTGGTACTTCCAAGAAAAGAAAGCATAGTAATAATTCTGACCACACTTCTGACGATGAAACCGATGAGGTTGAAACAGAAAGCGTAATCATGCTTGATGAAAATTTTTATAGTTACACCGTGGATAATACCGATACGACCGATACGAATCCAGCAACCGAGTCTTTGAAGGAAGGATCTCAGAAAAATAAAAGTAAATGGACAATGGACAAGTACTCGAGAAATTCGAGAGCTAGAAGATGCCGCGAAAAGGTAGGCAGACAACATCTTATAACAAATGACTTTAAATATCTAGATGATTTTTCTTGTTTGTTAAGGCAGCATGAAGATCTAAGACGACTTTTTCTCGATGAAATAAAATTTAAAACAAGTGAAAGTACCGCTGAAAATGAAAATAACATCAACTCTTTCTTGAAAATGTTAAATGAAGCTGCACAGAAGAATAAAAACAAAATTAAAAATAACGAGTATTCCGATGAAATTCTTCAATTTTCAGTATATTTATTTATAGTTGGTGGACGACTTCTATATGAAACATTGTATGCTAATTTAAAAAAATCTATCCCCGAAGTTTCTACGATTTTAAGAAATATTAATGCTAATAACGACTTTGAAGAAGGAACTTTAAGATTTGCCGAGTTGAATAACTTTATAGACAAAAGAAATTTACCAAAAGTAATTTGGATAAGTGAAGATGGTACACGAGTAACAAGTAGAATTCAATACTGTCCGAAAACAGACGCTTTAATTGGATTTGTTTCACCTATTGGGCATGATGGCTTACCTCAAAAAAATATATATCAAGCTACGTCCGCTGCCACTATACAAAAATACTTTTTGGAAAATGCAAAAGCAAATTATGCATATGTCACTATGGCTCAAGTTGTAATGGATAAAACTCCACCTTTTTGTTTAAACATCTTTGGAACCGATAATAAATTTACACATATCAATGTATTAAATCGCTGGCAAACCATACAAAGCGAAGCCAAAAAATATGGTATTACAATAATGGGATTTTCTTCAGATGGAGATACACGATTATTAAAAAGCTTGAAGATCAAGGCTAATTTTATTCAAGGTTCAGCAAAAATCAACGGGGGATGGACCTGGTTTCAAATGAAATTAGACAACGATTTCAAGAATCCTGTTTTCGTGCAAGACACAGTTCATATCGCTACAAAAATGAGGACCAGGCTGCTAAAAAAAGATATTGTATTACCCATGGGCAATTATCAAGTTTCGTTATGTCATTTAGAAGAACTCATAAATAAAGAAACTAAAGATAAGCACTTACTTACACAAACTGACATCAAACCAGAGGATAAAATGAACTTTAAAGCAGCTGAAAAAATTTCATCGGAAGTTGTAGGTGAGCTTCTTAAGGAAATAATACCAAATAGTAAAGGAACAGTCATGTACTTGAAGTTAATGAGGTACATCATTACTTCATTTTTATCTAAATCTATATCCATTCGTGAAAGAATATATTACATATGATATTCCGTATTTTTTTTACGTATGTGGAGAAGTTCGCTTAAAGAAAATAAGAACCTATCAATTACAAAAAACTTTATTTCTGTAAACTGTTACATATGTATTGAAATTAATGCTCATTCCCTAATTAAACTGATCCGCCATTACAGAGATGACAATGAACTTAAAGAATGCTGTGAATTTGTTCTTTGGCTATATAGCTCCCAACTCTGTGAACAAGTGTTTCGTGCCGCACGTTCTATGACATCAACTTTTTCGACCGTTGTGAATTTTGGGATGGCTGAAATAATGACAAGGCTAAACAGAATACAAGTTATTCAGAATGTGGTTTCCGATCTCTCAGGAACATTTGTATTTCCTAGAGAAGATTACAATAAATTGGGTTCTAAAGTTGGAGATATTTATTCAGAAGGTTCGTTTCCTAGTGATGATGAAATTGAAAAAATTATTGAGAACGCTCTCTCAGAAGTCAAATCTGTGTGTAGTTTGTGTATTAAAGAAGACAGAATTCGAATCCTTTGATTCAAATAATGAAGACGATTTTGAAAATTCTATTGTTGAATATAGTGCTGAAAACGAACAAAGTAAGGAAGATATGCTTATAAATCAATTAGATAATCAATCGGAGACATTAAAGAGTACAGATCAAAGTAATCCTGCGGATGATTTGCCTAACGAATTGGTAAATTTTGGAACATATTTAAATTTAAAAGACTGTGGAACACATCATCAAAAAGGAAGCTCTTTTCTAAATGTCAAAGTCTGGGAAAAAGAAATCACAATACGGAAATCATCTCTCTGCTGGTTACTAGATTCTAATAGCAAAAAAATTAGTTCTGATCGGTTATTACGATTTCATACAGGAAAGTAAAGCCGAGTAGAAAAAACCGAGAACTTTTAGTTTTAATTGAAAGTGTTTTTTGTTAAATATTTGTATTATTTCTTATGTAAAAAATAAATAGTAAAAAACAGAATTGTTATATTCTTACTGCAAATGGCAAAAATTATCAATAATAAAAAATTAAGTAATCGTTATCATCATAAATGATAATTAAGCTTTTATGATTACTAAATTTAATCGTACATACATAATATGTTAACGATAACGATTACTTAATTTACCGATATAGCAAGGAATTGATGGTAGTATATTAGTATAGTTCGTGGTCGGCACTTAAAAGGTCATAGGTATATAGGTAAACAATGTATACTTATGACCTTTTAAGTGCCGACCACAGAGTTATACTATGCTGAGGTATAGTAAGAAGATAAAAATATAGTTTAATAGTATCAGGTAGTCTGAGGTAGTCTGATGAAGTCTGGGGTAGTCCGAGGAAGTCTGGAGTAGTCCGAGGAAGTCTGGGGTAGTCCGAGGAAGTCTGGGGTAGTCCCGGGAAGTCTGGGGTAGTCCGGGTAGTCTGAAGTAATGGGTAGTCTGGTGTACACAATTTTTGACCGTGCTTTACCACTCGGTTTACATTCATAGTGTCCTCTGGGTGTACTGAATGCTGTTTTATGAATATCATTAGGATGCATCTCGACTTGGTGGTACCCTGAGGCTAAATCCAGAGTGGTGAAGTACTGGCACCTACCCAACTTGTCTAATATATCATTTATATTAGGCAGGGGGTACTTATCCCCAATGGTCTTGTCGTTCAGCTTCCGGAAGTCAATAACTAGACGCCATCTTTATTTTCCTGAAGAGTCCGGTTTTTTTGGTACCAAGTGTACGGGTGAACTGTACGGTGAACTTGATTCTTGGATGATGTCTTGTTCTAGCATTTCGTCAACCTGTCGTCGTACCGGTATTTGATGTATGTATGTATTTGATGCTTTACTTGATTGGTGAAGCTCAAGGGTACATCGTCATGATGGAAAATGTCTTTGTATACTGTACATAGTTTTCGAATTGCCTGTTGTTCTTCGATATTCATGTGGTCCATTTCGATATTTTGTACATTCCTTTTTAGTATTTCTTCATAATTTTGTAGGTTGTCAATATCCATTGGCTCCATATGATTAACCAAGATGTCTTCGCCTAATGGTTCGATGTTCATGGGTGTTTCAAATTTAATTGTAACGGGTTTTTCGTTTGAATTAATTAATGTCGTAATGGCATAGTTATTCTTGCATTTAACTACACACTCAGGTATTTCTACTCCTTGTGCTATTTTTTTATAATTAATTACTCCTTCTTGAATATTTTTGTTTACGGGTACCTGCACAATTTTCTGTACTCTTGGCTCTATAGTGATGTGATAACTTTGGAATTGATTTTTGTTGTTCTCTTCTTCAAAATAAATTGGAATTATTCTATTTTTTGTTTTTAGAAGTTTATTTTTAAGATCTATTTCGGCTTCCAAGATTTTTAATAGGTCGAAACTAAGGAGTCCCTGGTATTTATTGTTAAAATTAAAAATATAAAATTTATGTGTAAAGTTAGGATCGGTTACATTGGGTAAATTGATGTTGGCTACTTCATTATGATGGCTGACTTGATGAGCAGTTTGAATTTTAAAAGGTTCTTGTACAATTTGGTTCAAAAAATATTTATAAGCGACTTCTTGATTAATTAGTGATCTGGTTGACCCGGTGTCCAACATTATTTTTAAATTTAGTTCTGGAATTTTAATATAAGGCAATTTTGTGCGGGATGTTGTGTTTAGGTTTATTGTTTCTACTATTTTGGGTATTTGTCGATCATATCCTCTCGAAAATTTACATTTATTTCCGAGTCTGGTTCTACTGTTGATTGGTAAGTTAAGTCGTTTTCGGTAGCTTCTTCTAAGTATTGATCGTGTTCGGTGTTTTCGTAAAATTCTTCTTGATTTTCTTCAACATCTTGATAGAACAATTCTTGCGATGTCCATCTGGGTGTTGATGGATATTTTGATCTACGGGTATTGCCTGATGATGTGTCCATAGGCTCAGGTTGGAAAGATTGCAGAAGTTTATTCTCAAATCTAGGTCCATTATTAAAATATTGGGGTCTTTGACCCATTTGTTGGAATCTACCTGATGGTGAATTAAATTTTTGTTGTGGAAATCTAGTTGCATTAAAACCCGAGGTACTAGGTTGGTGTGGTGAAAATTTATTAAAAAATTGTTTAGGTGGATTAAAATTTGGTTGTCGTATTATCGGTTGCTGACGTGGAAAAGTTTGTTTTTGTTGGTGAAAATTTGAATTTGTGGCTGGGTGCACTATTATTGGTCTCGTTGTTTGAATTGGAGTTTTCCTGTCAATTGGATGGTAATTGCGTTGAAAATTTAGTGTACTTGTTTTGTTTTGGGAATACATGAAATTTTCTTCTTCCGTTACGTATTTCATCGCTTCTTCTAAATTTTTTGGATTTTTTAATCTAACAACTAAACCTAATTGTCCATTTAACCCTTGTAAAAACGTTTGTAAAGATAAGTCGTCATAAATTTTTGTTTTGACTAATCTAACGTTAGCGTCATTTTCTCGTAATTGTAAGTTCGTTAATAACAAACTGCGCACATCTTGACAATGCATACCAAATTCGAACGGCGATTGTGATTTGTGGGGTTTTAAACTCATCAAATCGCGTAACAGACAATTTTCGTCACGTTGATCGCCGAAATGTTGGATTAACAGTTCCTTAATGTTGTCCCAGTTTGTTGCGGTTTCGCGACTTGCGATAAGGGTTAAAGCCCGACCTTCTAATTTGCTTATGATTACTTGGACAAGTAAATCATCTATGTTTCTTCCCGGATCATTTGTTGTATATTTACGTAATAAACGTTCACAAGCTGTGGTAAAAATTGATAGCGTTGTCGGATTGCCATCGTAGGTGGGTATCAAGTTGACTTGGAATTTATCGAGTCGAGCCATTTCAGTTATATTACTTGCAGTTTGATTATTATAATTATTCGATATGCTAGGATTTATTGATTCGTTTAATATGACATGATTTATTGGATTTTCGGGATTAATTGCAATACTCAAGCCGCTGAATAAATCGCTAATTTCTATTTCGGACATTCAGAAATAATAATGGGAAAACAATGAGCTATTACTTACGCTAGAATTGCCAAGACTGTTGAGAGCGTTGCAAATCTCTTCGTAATCTTGATTAATTTAATTGTAGTTGAAACTTCGTTTTTTGTAGACTACCCCTTTGGCTCACTTTATTTTAATTAACTTTATGTTTTTCTCGCGTCGCGATTTCTTTTATGAAAATTTTAATAACACTTATGTTTTCACTTGTTCGGTCAGTTTCTTTTCGCGATATTTTTTTTTGAAAAATTTTTAACAATTAAGTTTTCACTTGTTCGGTTAGTAAATCGTTAAAACGAACGGCCTTAGGGATTTTACCTAAGGGCTCTAACCATTCGTACCGACTGCGCCAGTTATGATTCCGAAAGGGGTTTTAATGAAATATAGAACAATTTAAAAGTTAAAATACTAATTTATTGAGTCACAACGTGTCGATTCTAGAGCACAATTATAACTAACTTAGTTTCTACATTTTTACATTTTTATACTTAATATTAAATCTTAAACTTATACCCCAAATCCTAAAATTTAATGGGGCGTGTAAACTTTTATTATTTCTTGTCGTCCGAATGCATTTGGTCACATTCTTGTTCCCATGACATAATGCATTCGTCACATATTATAAAATAAAATATATTAAACTAGTATTAATTATTTATTCTAATCCAGGAAACATCACACACGCTAAGCAAATTAAGAACCTATTGAGCGAAACTGGTGTGAACTCGAAACACTATTTGGTAAAAGCCAAATTTAAACAAGAGATTTCTAGAGCAGAAATGGTAAAAATAAGGTCAAATAAGTGTGAAATTACTTAGATATTAGAAGAAAAAACGAATACAAGAGGTTAATAGTTAGTTGATCAAACGACATAGAACAGGCAGATAGTATAAACAAAAAACAAAACCCGCACTACAAGAAGCAAAAATCAAAACAATAACGAAAAAAGAAGAGATCTATATAAAAGTAATCGAAGAAAGAAAGAAACTTAAATATGGAAAAGATAACCTTAAGGTTGATGCTTGCACTACTCTACCTGCGCTTTTCTTTACTTTGTTTTATTGTCTGTTATCTTAGCTTTTTTGCTTCTGATTCCTTGCGTCTTCATTTTATGTCTCATATATTGTCTTTCTTCTATTTTATTTATGATTTCTTTTATCTTTTTTCATTAATTTTTTGTATGCCTCTCTTCATTCCCTTCTATAGTTTTTCATGTCTTTGCTTTCCCCCGTTCTTATCCATCTCATGCTTGTCATTGCATTTTTCATCCTAGTTGTCTCTTTACATTAGGTATTGCCGGACCACCCTTTGTGTAGGTATAGAATAAGCAAAATTTAAAAAAATAATATAAAACTATACAAGTGGAGTGAACATATTTTATTTTTATTGATAATATGGATCCGATTTAAGTCGGATTTTAAGGAATATACTGTATCGTATATTGTGAATGTTTAAAATTTATATACGATATTCGAAGAGGAAGTCACAAAGGAACATTTTTGTACACTAGATTTACTTTTACAAGATTTTTGAAATATTGCTCCGGATTTTTTCTTGGATTGTTTCAAGATTTCCTTTCAAAAATGTAAAAAAAACGCTTGTGTGTAGAAAATCTCCTGAATATTCTAAAATTTGCTTTCACTTGAATACCAAATTTGCCCAGCAGTTTTCCCCTCAACGATACTCATACTATAAATAAATTATTTATGTATCAGGTTAAGAATAATAAATTAAGGTCATTTTAATATTTACTACAACGGATATATAAAATATAACAATTCTGAAAATTCATTTATTTCTTATAATTTATTTATTTATTCCGATTATTCGATTGGCAGAAAATAAAATAAAATACAAAACTCTTTTTGAGTAAATATATTAAAATAAAAATTAAGATAAAGTTATTTCTGTTTATTTACTATTTGTTAACATATTCACCGCTATCGGCCGACAAGGAAACGAAAGAACGCTGGTAAAACTCTGTCTAAATCTAAAAATTTAAAGTGATATTTATCTAGGCCATATAGTATTTGAGTTAAAATATGTGAAAACGCTGCATGATCGCTAAGAAAAAAATTATGTAGAAAAGATCCCATTTTTTCCTTTTTTTGAGATTGGAATATTTGAATACTTGCTTTAGAATTTTGTAGAATAATTTCTATATTTCTTGACGTAATCTCTTCTCCGTGCTTTAACAGTTCAATCGGAATTCCGTTGTTTCTTGTAACTGTTTCATTCTTTAACTTCTGATTAGTGTCCATTAGGTGTTCGTTGGTGTATTTGAAGTTTTCTTCTGTTTGGTCATTGAAATTATTTCCTTTGTTATTGAACAATAATTATCCTCAGACCAAAATATTCTCACTGATTTTGGTAACTTGGGTATACCATTGATAGGTTTCTTTAGCTGCCGTACCATCGACCAAATTTTTTGTTGGGCGTCGTAAAGATAATGTTCTAAACCTTTTGTGAACTTTAGTTTTATGTCTGTTTATCCTGTTTGTAATCGTGGCAAACTTTTAATATTCTTCAAGTGTCGTACAGGCTTTGCAGTTTTTTGCCCAGCATTTACACTTTAAATATACATTGACCTCATCGGAGAAAAATCGTTTTGGTGTTTGTTTGTTGTTGATTGTGAGTTTGCTAGTACCAAGATCTTCATTTGCAGCTTAAATAATATTGTTCTATGTTTTTCCCAACTGGAATCAACATTGTATTCGTTTGTTATATATATATATAGCAAATTTTCACGTATTGACTAGATTATAATTATGTAGGAGCCGGTAACGACAAAGCGGGGTTCCTCTTTAAAGGTAGTGCGGTCAACTTCGTCAAGACTAACCCCGAAGTAGGGCAGTATTTCACCGGATACTCGACGGGGAGGAACTCGAAGATATGTTGTTCTTGATATACTTTATTTTATCTTTTCTTGTATAATTTGTTAATATTAAATGACTAAATCCTACAATTATTATAATCGGACTCAATGTTTTTGATTATTTTTCAATTATTAATTAGATGTGATACCAGCGCCGATATGTGTCTAATTTATAAATTAACAATGAAATTGTTTAGGTTAGGCAAAGTTATTTTAATAATTATTATAGATTGTAATTATTTGATGACATGAAGGCAGGTAGCTGAAACTAGTACTCATATATAAGAGAGAAATTAAATAACTTGACGAAAGTGTATTTTTGATTATATCTGACTAGCTGGATACCCGGCTTCGCCCGGGGTCTCACAAAAAATAAAAACTTTGCCTTTGTCTGAAGTGCTTCGATTTAGGTCTTTGAACTTCGTACACACAAAATTTCAGGTGTCTATAATAATACCAAAGAACAACAGTTTTAATTAATTAAATTATTTTATTATCTTTATTGTTTGATGTTCTAAAATACAAATATGATTTATTTCCATGATTGATTTATTATACAATGACAAATAATATATCAGATAATAAAAATAAGATTAATACTTATTTTTGCAGAATAGCATCCTCGATACTCTGATTCAAACCACTCATTGCATTTACTGCTTTTATATATGCTAGGATAATTAATTGTTTTAATATCTGTTCATCTAAAAATCACTGAATGAAATACTATATTGCAGTTATTAAAAATAAATATCGTATAGATACCCGCTTTTCCAGTATTTGTTGCCACAACTACCTGAAGTGCTTTTACAAATTCTGCACCACATTTCCTAACATTTGAGTGACAACTTTCAATTACATCTAACATATTGTTGACAGTATTGTCTAAAAGTACGGTTTCCAAAATGCAGTTCATATATGATACAGCATGGACATCAGCAAGTTTTAACACTTTTGCCACATCATTGGGAAAATGAATATACTAGCAACACAGAAGTTCATCAGCAGGAACCAACCTACGTATTTATACTAACTTACCTGTTGTCGCCAATAATTCACAATATTTTGTAAATTCTGGATACTATGATGAGTATAATGCAAAAAGTCTTCCTTCAGGTGTTCATGGCCTGTTTTGATTTGAACGAGATTATTTTTAGTTTTCTCGATTTCTTCATGTAATAGACCTTCCAACTCGGTTAGAGTTAGATAAGTGCTCTGACAATATAACTTTAAAGCTTTGACGGATAGGACTAAATCGTGCTGAATATCCAAAATTTTTTGTTTGTATTCTATTTTGGAAAAGATTTGGGTAATTATTTTGCTAGAATAAAATTACTTACCATGCAAGTTATCATATTCTATAATTTTCATAAGCTTCTCAACTTGAGGACCTACGTCGATAACAGTAGCTTTCATTTGTATTACAAGTTTTTCCATTTCCAAATTAAGAGACTCTTGGACGACATCTACAATTTTATTCAGTCCAATTATAACTTCCTGCAAATCACGAACGCTTTGTTCATCATCAGCAATTTGTATCTGAAATCGTTAAAAAATAAAATGTTGCTACAATTTTATAATTTCCATCTTACCACAACTTCCCGTAAACGAAAAATTACTGAACATAAATCATTGTAATAATGATTGACTGAGTTGAGAAAGAAATGTTTATCTTCAATCTCAATTTTAAATTTGTCGAAAGATTCTAAAATCTCTAGAGATACTTTTAAAACCTGTGCGTGGATTTTATTGGAAAATAGCTTTTTGTTATTAAATACATCTTCAGGTGAGAGCTTTACCTAAATAACAAAGAAACTTTTTCAGTTAAAAGTTTTTGCTCTAGAATGCGACAAGCTTTCCTAGGTTCAAAAAAGCACTAAAATCATTAATAGTTGTTTCTTTTAGAAATCCTTATGTTTCTTAATTCAATGTTCAACGTAAGTATACTACTATTACTGATGGGAAGCTAATCCGAACCAGCCAATCTACTTGAAGACGCTTTACCATCACAGCTAGAAAAATTTTGAATTTGCATTGCATAAACTAGCTGAAGTATTGCATTTCTACTTTTTAACCTTGTTGAAAAAAATAGGTCTTTAATTACTTAATTTTAGTGCTCTATTAAACTGTCAAAGCTTATCCCAGTCCTACAGTTACACTTAAGCGGTTCTCCTCGTCAGTTATAATAAAAAGAATGACATTTATCTATGATAAATTATAATATATTATGCTAACTATTATAATGTAATTATTTAGATTTAACTTACTTCAGAACTTTGCATTGCAGCTTAAGTGCACATCGGTGGCTATAGATGTACCTAATAGTATTATCATCCTTTATATACATAATTTTATGTAATCTTTTTATAGGAAAATATAAAACCTTACAATAATATTATGCTCATATTAATGTTATAGTTTCAATATTTTCAATTTAATACATTGATATCAAGCAGTATGTTTACTAATGCCGAGTTTCTTCATCTTTAGATAATATGTATAATAAATACGTATATAAATCTTGTTTGAATTATGATATAATACAGCGATTCTCAACCAGGAGGTTGCGACCCCCCAAGGGGGTCGCTGATCCATTTTAGGGGGTCGCAGAAAATTTAGCGATTCTTTTCCAAAATTAGTTTCGAATTTGAGTTGGAAATTAGTAACCTGACTTTTGAGATTTCCCTTGTGTGGAGTGTCTTCCTCCTCTCCACACTTTCTGCATGTGGGTCTTCTACAACCCCAATAGGCATGATGACAGTAACAAAACTCACTAAAATTATGTATTTATCTAATGAAATAGGATTCATGGATTATAAAAAAACATCCGTGATTTTCCCAGTCCCGGAAGATCCCTCCAGTACGCAATATGTTGTTTATTCCGTAATTGTCCAATAATTGTCTCGACAGGTCTCGTCTCTACCTGGCCAGTATTAGATCCAATCAAGGACGGTCTCGGTTCTTGTCTCGAAACGTATTAAAGAGAAACTTTGGCTTATAGGAGATAACTCCCTCAAGAGCTACCAAATCCAGGTGTGTTAAACATGCAGATACAGAAAGGGGATAATACTTTGGGCAAAAACAAGAAATATAACAAAAGTGTACAAAAGCGTTTAAGGTAAGACTGATGAGTAATAACTACAGTTTTAATTAATTTAATTATTTTATTTCCTAAAATCTTAGAAATTAAATTCATATTTTATGAAATATATTCATATCATGGTTATTATTCTTGGTAAGTAAAGGTTAGTTACAGTAACAAAAGAATACACATAAGTATCTTTCGCAACAAAATGTTGATCCTATGTGTTTACTTTTTGTTGTTGTTTTTTTTTTAGTTTATATATTTTTTATTGTTTGTTACTCTAACTTGCCAATATGATTTATTCTGTTAGTTACCATAATAATTATGCAATTATGAACATAAAATAAAACTAAACCATTTGGCATTAATCCTAATTTTTAAAATAGTAGCTTCAATACTTTGATTCAAACCACTTGCACTTAATGCATTCAGTACATGAATGTATATATAGAGAAATAATTCGTGTAACTTCTGATTATCTAAAAATTAATGAATAAAATATACTGCAGCTTTTAAAAATGAATGTCGTATACTCTTTGGTGCAATATTTGCAGCCTTAGCTGCTTTAAGCGCATTTTGAAATTCTTCAGAAGATTTTTTAACATTTTTATGGCAATTTTCAATAATATCTAATATTTTGCTCATAGGATTGTCGCAAACCAATTATTCCAAGATGTCATTAATATATGCAACTGCATACTCATCAGCACCTTTTAAAGCATTTACCACATCTTTGAAAAATTTTCGTTGGTGGTCTAGTAACTGAAGTTGATCAGTAGGAACTTACGTATTTATAAAATTTAAACTTCAATATAGCTGAAGAAAAAACTAGCGACAACCTTGTTTAACGATTTATTGCCTTGTTATATTGAAGTTCAAATTTTATTATATTTCACAAGTTAGTAAATTGTATAATTATGACGTATTTCGAAAATAATACAAAAGATTTTGTAAATTCTGGACACTATGACGAGTATAATGCAAAAAGTCTTCCGTCAGGTGTTCATGGCCGGTTTTGATTTGAATAAGCTTATTTTTAATTTTATTAATGTCGTCATGTAATAGTCCTTCCAACTCGGAAAAATTTACATACGAATACTGGAAGTATAACTTTAATGCTTCGACAGATAAAACTAAATCGTGCTGGATATCCAAAATTTGTTGTCTGTGTTCTGTTTTGGAAAAGGTCTGAGTAATTTCCTTGTTACAATAAAATTACTTACCGTGCAGCTTTTCATAAGCTTTTCAACTTGAAGACCCACTTTGATAACAGTACATTTCACTTGAATTATAAGTTTTTCGGTTTCCAAATTTAGAGACTCTTGGACGACAAGTACAATTTTATTCAGTTCAGTGATAACTTCTTGCAAATCACTAACACTTTGTTTGTCATCATCATCAATTTGTATCTAAAATTATTTAAATATAAAATGTGACTACAATTTTATAATTTTCATCTTACCACAACTTGCCGCAAGTGAAAAATTATTATTATTATTATTAAATAGCGTTACATTCCGAAGAATTGAGCTACCCCTTGGGGTTTACAAAATCCTTTTCTGAGGGGATTGGTCCTCTTACAATTTAAAGTAATATACTATTCGCTTTTTAGAGATTGCGGTGTTTTTTCGCCTCATTCACTATGGTCCTCCATCTCTCTCTGTCGTGTATCAGTTGTGACCATTCGTTTATACCCATCTTCTTCAGGTCATCCTTCGCGCAGTCCCACCATCTCAATTTGGGTCTACTCTTGAATATTTTCACATCTGGTCTCCACGTCGTCAACACTTTTATCGGTTCAACATCATTACTTCTCATTACGTGTTCCAGCCATTTAATTCTTTGGGCCTTCATGACTCTAACAATGTCTTCTTCTTCCATTTCGTCACGTAACTCGAAATTCATTTTCGGTCTGAACTCACCCTCTACTTCTATTCCTCCCAAGATTGTCGTTAGAATTTTTCTTTCGAAGATCCTCAACATCTCTTCTTCTCTTTGTGTAGTGTACATGAATTCCGAAGCATAAGTGAGCAGAGGTCTTATCAAAGTTTTGTATATTCTGATTTTTGTGTTCTTTGCGATTCTTTTATCTTTAAAAATGGTTCTGTTGCTTGTATTCTTGCCTACACCTCTGTGCGCTTGTTATTTCGACTCCGAGGTAGTTGATTTTCTCGCCTTTCTCAAAATTGTGTTCTCCAATCTTTATCTTGCTTTTGGTATCATATGACGTTCTTTCGCATTTCATGTATTTCGTTGTGTTACCATTTACTATTAATCCCATTTCCTTTGCCGCCTTTTCTAAAATTTGGAACACCTCTGTCATACCCTTTTCTGTTCTTGATACTATCACCACGTCGTCCGCATAAGCAACCAATTGTGTCTCTTTATTTACTATTGTTCCGCTGCAATGGGTTTGTTTTATTATTCTTTCAAGTGCAATATTAAAAAGGTTTGCAGACAGTGCATCGCCTTGTCTTACACCACAATTCGCTTCAAAGTTATCTGTCTCTCCTTCTGTTGATCTCACGATTACTAATGTTTGTTCAAGTGTCATTCTAATCAATCTTACTAATTTAGATGGTATTTTCCATTCCTTCAATATTTTCACCAGCTCAAATCTATTCACTTTGTCGAATGCCTGTTTAAAATCAACAAACAGCATATGAATGTCCATGTCGAATTCATAGCTTTTTTCTCCGATCTGTTTAATATAATGTAAAGCATTAGTTGTAGATCTGCCTCTTCGGAAACCATATTGATAGTTACCGATTATTTTATCACTATATGTGGTGAGTCAGTTGTTTATTATTATTGAGAGTATTTTGTATGCGACATTAAGGAGTGTAATGCCTCTATAGTTATCACAAATTTCTGCGTCTCCCTTCTTTTTAATTGTTATTATAACTCCTTCTCTCCACTTACTTGGCATCTTCTCGTTTGACCATATTCTCTTTATTAGCTCACATATTTTGTTGTGTAATGTCTCACCTCCGTTCCTAATCATTTCAGCCATTATACCATCTTTACCCGGTGCTTTTCCGTTCTTGAGTCTTTCTATTATTGCTTGGATTTCCTCATCTTTGGGTTCCGCGACTTGCTCTTCATCTTCTTTGGTTTCTAACTCAATTTGCTCCAGTTTATTACTTTGATGTGTTTTCAACAGCTTCCTAAAGCGATTCATCCAGATTTTTTGTATTTCTTCTGGTCTGTTCTCCAGTTCACCTTCGTCGTTTTTCATTCCTCGTGTTTTGACCATGTGTGTTTTCCTTGTGTCTTTGATCTGGTTATAAAAATTTTTCATATTGTTTCTCTCTTTGTTTTCTTCTATTTCTCTTATTTTCTCATCTAACCATGTATTTTTTTTGTACACTCTGTTTGCTTCTTGTCGTTTGGTCTTATAACTATCTAGATCTTCCGTTTTATCTGTTGCTAACCATTTTAGCCTTAACGCTCTTTTTTCTTTGTTTATTTCAATACAGTCGTTGTCGAACCATGTTTTCCATCCTAATTTTTTTTTTGACCTATCACCTGTTCCACACTTGTTGTGATGCTTTCCACCATGTGATTCCATTCCTCGTTTATATCGATATCTCTTGTAGTTCCTGTCTTTTCCATTATTTTATTTTTTACCATTTCCTGATACTGTTTTCTAAGTGCTTCGTTGCTAAATTTTTCTATTGCGATACGTTTCTGTTCCTTGGTTTTTTTATATTCTGTTGCAGTTTTTTGTTTAATTGTTGTCACCACATAGTGATCAGTGTCAGCGTTCGCTCCCCTAAACGTTCTCACATCTATTATTGATGTGGCTCTTCTTTTTGACACCAATACGTGGTCTATTTGGTTGCCTTCTGTGTTGTTTCTTCCCGGCCATCTCCAGGTAATCTTGTGTTGCTTCTTGTGTATAAATTTGGTACTACTGATTATCATGCCTAGTGACTCCGCCATATTGCACAGTCTGGTGCCGTTATCATTTGTGTTCTCGTGGATTGTTTGTTTGGCAGCTACATCACTTATATGCTTCCCCTTTTCGATCTTCGCATTGCAGTCGCCCAGGATGATCGCTGTGTCATGTTTTGGTATGTTTCCAGTTCATAGCAGAATTGTTCCTTCTCTGCATCGTTGCTCTCCTCAGTTGGAGCATACACATTTATGATTGATAGGTTATTGGGAGCCATCTTTATTCTTAAATATGAGAGTCTTCCTCTCATCGGCTTGAAGTGCAATATATCTTTTATCCTTTTTCTCATCACCAGGAAGCCGGTGCCGTTACTTCCCTGCTTATTTTCTCCAGAGTACAAGAACTTGAAACCATTACCATTTATTTCTCCTTGTCCTCCCCATCTGATCTCTTGTAGTGCTGTAATTTCAATTTTGTAATTATTTAGTTCTTTTTATTTTTCCGGGTTTCAGGAGTGTCCTCACATTCCACGTACCGATTTTTACTGTTTTGTGTTTCTGGTTCTTCGCATTATCGAGTCTTCGCTTGTTCCTCGTTGATTCCTGAACCGATTCGTTTTCACTATTATTCGTTTTTCCGTTTCCTCGCCTGTCCGTCATAATTTCATCATCCGTTTCGTTTTGGTTTAGTTTTTTGACTCGGGGTTTGGTACTTCTGTTGTTTTTTCAACCATTCCTCTAATCTTTTTATCCCAGGTTATTATCCTCCCCTTCATAATCAATTTCATGTGACCCACCTTTACCTGGTTTCCTCTTTCTCTCTCTGTTCTTGCTCTCTTTCTCATCTCACTCATGATACGTCTCTGCGTAGGTGTTAGATCACTATCAATATATATTTTGCTTCGTACAAGCTTAAACTTGTTTCTTAAGACTTCCATCTTGTCTTCCCACTTATTCAATTCTATAACGCATCTTTTCTCTCCTATTTTATACACTCTTTTGATTTCTACATTCAGTCCTAGTTTTCCTCCATAATATTTTTCACGGCTATTTTCAGCTTTTCACTATCTCGTTCATTTATCAGTATACCGCTCATGATTATGTTGTTTTTCACCTTCTCTTCTTCCATTTCTTCCAGTTTATATTCTAGTTCTGCACTTCTTGCTTGTAGTTGTTTTACTTCTTGTCTCAGTTCATTTGAGTCTTGCTTGTTCTCTCTTTTCAGTGATCGCAGTTCGTTATCTGTCCGCTCTGCTCCAATTTTGACTTCTCTTATTTGAATCTTCAGGTCTCCCATTTCATTCTTTATCTCTTGCACACTTGATCTAATTTCATTTACAAAGCTGGACATCATGTCTTTTTTTTTTTCTTTTTCTTCCATCTTTGAGTTTTTCTTCTTTAGGTTCTCCTTGCTAGGTGATTTTCTTGTATCCTTTACGTAATTGCACTCCTTCTGTTCAGGGTCGCTTTGTGTTCCTTTAATTGGGGATCATAGGATTTTTTTACTTTTTCGAAAGATCTCATATGTGGCTAACCTTTTTCTGTTACTCTCGTCCGCCAACGTTCCATCACTGCTCTCCGCTGATTTATCCAAATCTTCTCTATTTAATCTCTCGTCCATACCAGATTCGGTATACTTCCCGTGATCGAAGAACGGCAAGTGATTCCTGAGTATCAATTCGGATTCCGACATCAGCATTCCACTATTGAGCAAGTTCACAGAATTGCTAATAAAATAAAGCAAGATTTGGAGACCAAACGGTACTGTTCAGCTGCATTTCTTGATATAATTCAAACCTTCGACAGGTGTTGATTCAAAATCAAATCATATGTTCCACACAACTTCTATCCGGTGTTGAAATTCTACCTACAGCATAGACACTTTTTTGTAAAATATCAAGATGAGATATCACCACTTTTGCCAGTTCACTTTGGAGTTCCCCAGGGTAGCGTTTTGGGTCCGCTTCTATACCTAATTTACACAACTGATCTACCAACTAATCCAAGCACATTTATTGCGACGTTTGCTGATGACACAGCAATCTTGGCCTCCCATCCTAATGCACTAACAGCGTCTACAAACCTTCAAAAGCATCTTGACAAATTAGAAAAATGGTTGAAGAAATGGCGCATTAAAGCCAATGTCCAAAAGTCGGTGTACATAACATTCACTACAAGGAGAGACACATGTCCTACTGTTAACCTCAATGTAAATATACTACCACAAAAAGAGGAAGTTAGGTATCTTGGAGTACATTTGGACAGAAGACTGTCAGGAAAACATATCTGGAACAAGAGACTCCAACTTGGTCATTCATTTAGAAAACATCAATGGTTACTGAATCGTTACTCACAATTATTATCTCTGGAAAATAAGGTGTTCATATATAAAATCATAATAAAGCCAATTTGGACCTATGGCAACCAGTTTTGGGGAGCAGCAAGTAACTCCAACATCGCCAAAATACAGCGATTTCAATCAAAAACCCTGTACCAAATCATGTGATTTGAATGAATGAATATAAGCCTGACATAACACTCTCTGATGTTAAAATGTAAAGGGAGCGTGCCATTGGGCAATCTCCTTCTATGTCATCCGGTTCAATATGTCATATCTTTTACATATTATGTTATTAGATAGATTGTAAAATAATAAGATTTCAAATAAAAAATGTGATATCATTAAAGATAAAGATAAATATAATTTTTCTTTTAAATGTTGTGCTAAAGTGACTTTTGATTGACTTAACCCCTTTTACGCTAGACATTTTTTTGACTTAACTCCTTTTGCACCATGGAGATTGTAGAAGAAAATGATTTTTAAATATATTTTTATTCAAAATAAATTAAATACAAAGAATAAAAAACAAACAAATCGTCCGAAGAAGCATCCGGAAACATCAATTTCTTCAATGGAGGTTATTAAATTCTTATAGAAATCCCAATTCTCTTCCGAAATATACGGAAAAAGTTCCAGTAATTGATTCTTCTTTTCTATTGTTATTGGGATTGGATTCCTATACGTCTGCTTTGGCTCTAGCGTATTTTTTTGACTATGTTGACGACTTCGTTTTTCCAAGTTGAGAGTTTTAAAATCCTCATCTTCATTTAGAGAGTTATACTTTTCGCCCATGGTATCTTGTTTTCGACTTACCAATGATGTGGAGTATAAGTCAGCAATATCGAAAAATTCAGACCACTCCATTGCGTGAACTCTAAAAGGTTTTCTTTTACCTACTAGGCGTATAAGTTGGGCCCAATCGTGAGGATGCTCAATTTTCAAGTTACATTTTTTCTTTTCTTTTTCAAAAAGACTGAGGTGGGTGTCACATTCCATGTGTGTATGTCCAGGAACTAAAAATTTACAATCAATGATATTCAAATTTTCTCAATTTTGTAATGCCACAAGACAAACTGCTGCGATGTAACTATTCTTATTTTGACCTCCACATGAATCGGAGTACATGACCAGATGCTTAACCATAGGTTTAAGATCTTTTCTTAAATAATGATAAAGACAGGCCCCTATATTGTTTGCTCCCCGCTTTGCTAAGGATTCATACCACAGATAGCAATAAGCCTGAAGCAATATGTCCACAACTGACGCTTATAAAAGCAAACGTAACAGTTTTCTTAAAATAATTCGCCTTCGAAGCTTCTTTGTCATTATGTTTAGAAGTGTGACCCTTTTTACACATTACACCGTTATTTTGCAACTATAATAATTTTGTGTAAAAGGAGTTAAGTCGACTTATCTCTGTTTACACAAAAGTATTTCACCACTCCTATGACTTAACTCCTTATGCATGTGTGATATCTCCGTTAATTGAATTGATAGGACTTAAATTATTTTACCAATGCAAAGATGAACACTTATAGGTTCCAAAAAATGAAAAATGACGTAAAAATAACTTAACCCCTTTTTCACCCCCAGCAGCAAATTAATTTTTAAAATTTTAGGGATAATAAATTCCTATATTACTTCTTTGTAATTCAAGAAGTAACTTGAATAGCTACTGGAAATAAAGTATTAGATTTTTTGTTTTTATTTTGTTTATTGCTTGTTTCTCTACCATACCAATATGATTAATTCTGTTAGTTATACCATAATAATTACCCAGTTATGATCATAAGATAAAACTAATACCAATCTGCATTTATTTTATTTCTTCATAATAGCATCTTCAATACTCAGATTTAAACCACTTAATGCATTCCGTCCATATATATACTATATATGAATTAATAATTCTTTTAATTTCTGAGTATCTAAAAATCAATGGGTAAATTAAACTGCAGTTATTCAAAATTAATGTCGTAGGTATACTCTTTTTTCCAATATTTCCTGTTATAGCTGCCTGACGTGCCTTTTCAATTTCTACAGAAAATTTTCTAAGATTTGTGTGGCAATTTTCCAGAAGATCTAATGTTTTGCTCATAGGTTTATCCCAAACCACAGATTCCAAGATGTCGTTCATATATTCAACAAAATAATCATCAGCACTTTTCAAAGCATTCGCCACTTCAGGTGGAAAATTTTCGACGTTGCTCTAGTAACAGAAGTATTTATAAAATTTAATCTTCAATAAAACAGGTTATTGAAACATAAATAAATTCAATTTTATTTGGAAGTTTTCGTTAGAAAATTTATTATTTATTTCGGCGAAAACTTAAAAATAAAATTGATTTTATTATATTGAAGTTTAAATTTTATTATATTTCACAAGTTAATATAATAATTAAACTTACCTGTTTTTGAAAATAATTCACGAGATTTCGTAACATCTGAACACTATGACGAGTATAATGTGAAAAATCTTCCGTCAGGTGTTCATGGCCGGTTTTCATTTGAACGAGATTATTTTTAATTTTATCGATTTCGTCATGTATTAGTCCTTCCAACTCGGCAATTGTTAAATACGAAAACTGGCAGTATAACTGTAAAGCTTCGACAGAGAGAACTAAATCATGCTGGATATCCAAAATTATCTGTTTGTGGTCTGTTTTGGAAAAAGTGTGAGTAATAGTCTTCTTACTATAATATTACTTACCGTGCAGGTTATCGTATTCTATGAATTTCAGAAGCTTCTCAACTTGAGGACCTATGTCGCTAATAGTACCTTTCACTTGGATTATCAATTTTTCCGTTTCCAAATTTAGAGACTCTTGGACGACAAGTACAATTTTATTCAGTTCAGTAATAACTTCCTGCAAATCAGTTTCGCTTTGTTTGTCATCATCAGCAATTTGTATCTAAAATCGATTAAATATAAAATCTGGCTACAATTTTATAATTCTCATCTGACCACGACTTGTCGTAAGTGAAAAATTACTCCACATAAATCATGATAATAATGATTGACTGAGTTGAGAAATAAATTTTTATCTTCAATTACAATTTTAAACTTATCGAAAGTTTGCAAAATTTCCTCGGTTACTTTCAAAACCCTTGCGTGAATTTTATTGGAAAATAACTTTTTGTTATTAAATACCTCTTGAGGTGTAAGCTGTACCTAAATCAATAAAAAAATAAGCGATTTTCATTTTAAGGTTTTCTTATTTATCACTAGCAATATGTTACGTTTGATCACCATTATGCATTATGCTACTATGTGTTTTTCTACTTCTTCGGAGAACCAAATTTAGAAAATTCAAAAATGCTATTTGATTTAAATATACTTATAGTTATTGTGAACCCGCTTTTATCAGAAATCAGCTCAAATATAATATATTGATACACTTATTGAATTATTTAATATTACCCAAGCAGCACAAAGCCGTCAAAAATGTAAATATACGGTACCGATATTAACATATGCGGCATTGATTTGCCCATTTTTCCGTTACTGTTTTGAGGTATCATTTATGTACATGAACGGTACAGTTATTTTCGTAACGATACGGTATTGATTTTCTTATTTTGCCGTCAATGTTTTGAGGTATCACTTTAAGGTAGCAATAAACATTTCTTCTGTAATTTATTAATATTAACAGTTTTGTGAATTTCGGAATCTTTAGCAATAAATATACCTAAGTCTGTACTTTCACAAGGATATATTTTAAAAACGTGGTTTGGGGGGACAGGGCCGTATATAAGGGGGTGGTTTTGGGGGTTTAACCCTCCCATGGGTTAAATAATTCTTAATAACTACTACATTACAATTAATTTAAAATGTGGGCAATGTCAAGCTTTTGCTTGCCCCTGCGACCAATTTCTAACTTTAATTTAATGTATTTTGATAAGAATTTAGGTATACGTATTTATAAACATCCAATTCAATTGGCCAATATGACTGCTCCTGGTTCCAATAACATCTGTGTATAGATGGCAAGGACAAATCCATAGGGGCAACTAGGTAACAACTCGACCCATTTTCAATTAAAATCCAACTAGATATGTATTTTTACCCCTGATATATATACTATGTATATCTCCCGAACGGTTACAGGTAGCGACGTACTCTTTTGACAGCATGTTTGTGAAGATTAGAAGAGTGTTCCTGGCTGGTCAAATACAATTTTCACTCACGAGAAAAAATTCTATCCCCCCATGTTAACGTTAACGTCTTAACTCGAAAAATTAACTTATCATCCTTCGCCCCCCCTCTCCCAATGCAAAATTTAAATATTAATTTTAAAGTCAGGGGCAACGGAAAAATTTTTTAAAACGTATTGAAAATTCTCCGTTTCACCTGACTTCAAAATTAATGTTTAAATTTTGTAGTGGAAGGGGGGGGGGGAGCGAAGGAAAGCTTATGTTGTTGAGTAAAAAAGAAAAACTTATTTCTTCCTTTTTAAAGGGAACAGTAGTTTTTAAAGTTAGGTGCTTTTACAGTCAAGGGTTTTTAAAATTTTTAATTTTTATTTTAAGTTTTCCCACTCGATAAGATATAAGAATGTTTTTAAAACTTTTTGATTTGACAAAAAAAACATAAATTTGAGAATCATTTATTGTCTACGGACTCCGTATATAAGTTTAATATATTGTATCATTTGGAATACATTTTGATTATATTGTCATTTTTTTAAATAAAATTTCAGTAAGATTCAGCAAAAGTAAAAACAATTTAATCCCCCCCCCCCCTTCGCCTGCTTACGTGATAGTTGAACACTCCTTTAGCATATGTTAAGCCAAGTGCAGATGAAACGTTTCTGTCTATAAAAAAAGTAACGACCTTTGGTATGGCTTATTTATGTAAACTGAAATCGGCGTTTAGTAATTTGAACCCGGAGTGACCGCCCCCAATCGCCCCACCATGGTTACGCCACTGAACAAGAAATACTTTAAATCAAAATTTTTAAATTTATCGTTTTCTATATTTTAATTTCTAAATATTTTTAATTATTATATTTTGTAATTGATAATAAAATTTCATTTAAAAAATTTTTTTTATATTAATAATAAATTATAAATACAGATATTTTTATTAGTCGTAATTTTATTCAAAGCTATTTATGGTGCAGAAAAGTATTACTTATTAATATTAAGTATTACTTAAAAGTATTAATTACATATTGGATAATGATTTGTATTAACAAAAACATTACTCTTTAAACTGCACTTTATTTGCATCAAAACGGTGATGTAAATGTAGTACTTTCTAGCTAATAATATACCTGTACATGTTCGACACTGCAATCATGATGGTAGCACGTCAAAACGTCGAAAACAAAAACATCGAAAACAAAAACGTCGAAGTCAAAACGTCGAAAATAAAAAGGTCGAAGTAAAAGCGTTGAAAATAAAAACTTTTTTTTACTTTTACTTTTAATTTTATTACATTTCTTATAAATTATTTTTCTTCCATAGGCCTAGCATCATCTACAACTTCGAACTCTTTGAAACGATCATGTTAAATTCATAAATTGATTTGAACTTTTACATTACTATAATCAGGAGTGGGATAAAAAATATAAAATACATTTTTGGGATGGCTTATTTTAAAAATTCGGCTTAAAAATGTACTTTTATTGCTTTTTTGCCATTTAATTTTAAAAATTGTAATAAAACTTTTTATCTAGATATACTTAATTGTACTTCAGAAGTTTTCATTTTCGACGTTTTTGTTTTCGATCTTTTTGATTTGGACGTTTTCGTTTTTCGACGTTATTGCTTTTCGACGTTATTGTTTTCGTGGTTTTTGACTTTCGACATTTTTGTTTTCGACGTTTTGACTTCGACGTTTTTGTTTTCGACGTTTTTGTTTTCGACGTATTGACATGGAATCATTTATGATACCGAAACAAAACGGCTAAATCCGCACCTTAACGGTATCGTATGTTCAAATATATTTTAGTGACTAAAATTTCAATAGATAAACAATACAGCTTTTGACTTCGTAAGCACGGTATGAAAATATATCTATCGAAATTATACCTGAACAGTACAGTGTAAATATGAATTAAAAATTATGTACCCCTTAGGTACCTTTTTGGTTCTTAATTTTCAGGTATGAAAAAATATGTACATATTCGTTATACTTCAATGGTACACCGGTATAAAACCGACGTTGGTGCTACTTGGGTATTAACGGTTATCATACACAGTCCGACCACCGTAGGTGCAACATCGAATTACCATGACGAAAAAGCGAGGGAAATCAAAGGGAAACATTCCTGAAACCCCAACCAGCAGCGAACCCGAAATACCAAAAGAACCACAAGAAGAACAAATCGAAAAAACCATTCAAGAACTAGAAAGAAAGTTTCAACAGGTACTTGAAAACGCGGATCGCGCGATACAAAGGACGAAATCCACTCCTCTACCCGACATGCCACTCATCGACGACAGCCCGTCCACCAGACACCTACCGGACCCAACCGACGAAGAACACTTGGCAACATTGATCGCCCATCGTCAACAAATATCCATCACCCTGGAAACCCTGATGACCGAAGCCAGCGACCTGGATATGGAAATCGCCAGCCTAAACTCATCCCGCTCAACCACCCCCAACCAATCTGACGCCGAAGCCGAACACGAAGCCTCCTCCGAGGACCAAGACAAATTCACACTAGTCCACGGTTCCAAAAAGAAAAGAGTACGAAAAGCCGAAAAATCGCCTCCACCCGAACTTCGCGAGCGCTCAAACCGTTTCAACCCTCTTCTAAACAAAGAAGACACCGACCAAAATACCGAACCATCGGATCCACCTCCCGAAATAAACATAGGCGAGACACCCACACAACTTCCCGTGGACCCCAACGCAACGATCCCGGCCCTACTCAGCATCAAAACCAGAATCCCACCAATTACACTGAAAGACACAGCAAGATGGCCATCCCTGATGAAAAAACTTCGAGAAGAAGACATCAAATACTCCAAGGTACGATCATCACCCGAAGGATTACAAATCTACCCGGCCACCCCAAACGACCATCGAAGACTCCGAACCACACTCGAAGCCACCCTACCCGACGACAGCACAGGTTTTTTTTTCCACAAGTTGACAGAAGAAAAACCTTTAAAAATAGTCATCCGAGGGATCCACCACACCCTCAACTGTGACCTAATCAAAGAAGACCTGGCATCACAAGGATTCCACGCAGACCACCTAGCCAGGATGTACCGCGGACGAGACCGCAAACCGCTCCCCCTGGTCATGGTCACACTCAAAAAGACTCCAAAAAATCGCGAAGTCTTCAACATCACCAAGATCCTGGACATCGATGTCCAAATCGAAGCCCCACATAGGAAAATGAGACTCAGCCAATGCCACAAATGTCAATCGTTCGGGCACACTCAAAGCGCTTGCCACTCACCTCCAAGATGCGTTAAAAGTGCGGGTAGCCACTTTACCCACACATGCGAAAAACCAAGAGATCAACAGGCAACATGTGCAAATTGCGGAGGACCGCATCCCGCCAGCTATAAAGGATGCCCCCGCTGCCCAAAACCAAGACAAAAGCCAAATTTCCGTCGCAATTTCACAAGCCACCGTCAACACAACCTCACTCCACACGATTGGCCAACACACCAGAACCAACCACAACAGGCTCCGCCCCAAATGCCAAACATCATCGCTCTGATCACCACCCAACTGGCAATCCACAACATTGATCCGACCATAATCGCAGAAATCATCAACAACTTACAACCGATCCTAGCAACAAACTAAACAAGACTGTAATCGATCAAAAAACTTTGCTCGCCTGTACTCGACCGCAAAAACCGACCAGCACTCAAACTCACCAACCTCGACAGTACTCAACTGGAACGACGACCCTCGCAAAAACAAACAGCAAAATTTTATTTTTACGGCATTCCGCCGCTAAACCGCCACACACGCTACACGCACTCCAGCGGGCCCTGCGGGCCCTGAAAAGCATCAACGTCAAACAGTAAACACACAGACGAAGGGGATAAGGTGGCTTCGCCACCACATGCCCCGCTCATCACTCATGCTATGCTATGCTATGCTTGGATATTAATTCTCACAAGGTAAGTTATTTAAAAATGTTGTGTTTTAATTAAAACAATTTGAAATTTTATACTAATTACAACCTCACGTTTACTTATAAAAAAATCACTTTTAACTGTGGTTGTATAAATAACTATTGTATTGAAATATTATAAATTTTTACTTACGCAAAGAGTTGCCATTGTAACTTTAGTTTGGCTATTGCACAACAGTGGCTACAGATCTACCTAATATTATATCCTTTATATACTTTTATGTTAAGATGCTTATATTAAGATAAATTTAAATATTGTTATTTGCTGCATTGATTGATATGAAGCGGTTTGATCAAACAATGCATAATTTTAACCTTGAGATAGTCTACGCTATGTATATACTAAAAGATAAAGTAAAATATACAATGCGTTTAGTTCTTGATTGGCTCTTTTCTTTTATCTAAGCCAAGGAAATTACAGAACGTTTTCTGGATAAAGGATTACAAACTATTTCTTTGTATAATAATACTAATAAATAGTTAATTCTAATGATAACTAAATAGATGGATTTTGTAATGAACTAAAGATCTTCTCAGTAAAACTAGTAATTATGAGCTTAGTTGTCGTCCAGTTTTCTCTGGTTTGCCTCTTCATCAGTTTCCAAAAAAAGAGGAAAAGCCAGGTAAAGAAGACATGCCAGATGAAAAAAAAACAATCAGGAAAGCAAAATACAAAAAAGGAAAGTTTGAAAAAAGTTAGTTCAAAGAAATAAAAAATAAAATATACCTGCATGAAACAGAGGTTATTATTTGGCGAATTTTCGATCAGATTGATTTATTTTAAATATTTCCTTTGGATTGATAAAAATTTTGAAAATTTTAATACAAAAAAAATATTATTTAAAATTAGAAATTGTACCTAAGTATCATAAAAACAATAAATTGGTTTATCTCTTTTGATTTACGTTCCAATTTTATATTAAAAAGTTTAATTGAAATACAAATATAACTTAAGGCAAAAGAACAAGCTTAAAATTAAAGAAGATTAAAATTTAAAATTCAAAAATAATCATTATTATTTTTTATATTTCGGATCATTATTGTTACACTAATGGTATGGCTCACTGAAGACACTTTCCTAAATTGTATTTTAGTTCTATTTTTGATTGGTGCCAGTCTTTTTTAACTGTATAGTTTATTGTAATTTGTAGGAATATGTTGAAGAAAACTAGCAGCAGTTGAAACTACTTAGTAGATTAAAGAAACACAAAAATACAATTAAGGAAAGTGTATAATTTAATTCAAAAGCATTATCCCTATTAGAGACGGTTATTAGCTTATTAGATTCCGGGGAGAGTCTAAAACTTTCACATGACCGTCTCCGTGCTTCGGAGGGCACGTAAAACCGGCGTTTTCCCTGAATTGATGATTGCCTCCATCAACAATTAAAAAACAGGGTTACGGGCATTCCCCAAACCGGATTATGCAACCGTGGGGTTTAAATCTTAAAACTCTTGAGGTGTGAGCTTTGCCTAAATCAACAAAAAAAATATGATTTTCAGTTTAATGTTGTTAGTCCAGTCAATACGGATCCAAAAATGATGTTTGCTTGCAATAAATCATAAAGTTTTGAAACTTGGCAAAAAGTTTTGTCTTAGGTCTCTGTTTAACCAAGAAAAAGTCGCCATTCCTCTGAGGTCCGGAAGTATCCAGCAGCTTGGATTTTAAGTGACCATTTACGGTTTTTCAATAATATCAGCATAAATATTAACTTTACAAAGAAAGTTTATATTATTCAATATTTTCGTCAATGTAATAATATTTAACGGACAAAATCCATCCGCCTGTCATGAAATGTGGTGAGCGACTCATTATATGACTATAGTGTAGTGGTATACCTATAGCAATTTTCAAGTACGATCGATTTTAAAAGTTTAATTGGTTAAATAAAATTAATTTTTTTTTCGTTTTTAGCTTATAACTTTTCACCCTCACAATTGCCGATACCCTAAACTTCATATTTTAGTCCATTAGGTCAATACAAACATTTTGATATATAATTCGTTTAGTTCTACGTCGTGCTTGGGTTAGTGAACGCTTTTGACAATCATCCGCTACACTATAGTCATATAATGAGTCGCAGCACCACATTTCCTGACAGGCGGATGGATTTTGTCGGTTAAATACGTTAAATATTACATTGACGCTAATATTGAATATAAACTTTCTTATTGAGAATTTAACGAGCTTCAATTCTTATACGAACTATTTTTTTGTAAAGTTAATATTTTTAAAGATATTATTAAAAAACCATAAATTGTCCCTTAAAATCCAAGATGGCGGACACTTCCGGACTTCGGAGAAATGCCGACTTTTTTTTGGTTAAAAAGAACCTCAGACGAAACATTTTGCCAAGTTTCAAAACTTGATGATTTATTGCAAGACAAAATTCCCTGTTGACTAGACTTTATTTTGTGTTTTTTATTTTATTTTCTTATATTTTGTTAATTATTTGATTTTTCAAATACTATGTTTTCTTCGATGAAAAGCAAAATATAAAATTAGAAAATTAGGTACTATATTTGATCTAAACATTCTGCGTTTTAATTACAATTATTGTAATCAACATATTTGTACGTTATATCTTCACACTCATCAGTTGTAACAAGAATCACTTTCATCTCTAATTGTTCGAATAATTATTATTTCAGTATTATAATAATTTAAATTTTAACTGACTTTAGAAATTTCCATTGTAACTTTCGTTTGGTGTTTGAACATCGACGGTTATAGAATACTATCATCTGTTGCTTGATTTTATAAAATACAATTTTTTTTATAAATAAGATTATAACGATAAACTTATATTAATGTTAATTTAAATATTTTCATTTTATGGCGGCGATATGAAAAAGTTTGTTTAGTAATGCCAATATTTCCACTTTCAGATAATATAGTATTATATGTTATACTATCAGAGGTGGGCAAAATACATGGAAATATGTATTTGAAATACAAAATACAAAATACATTTGTTTTGGGTAATTGAAATACAAAATACAAATACATTAAAAATATGTGTTGAAATACAAAATACAAAATGTATTTCAAATACGTATTTCAAATACAAGTATTTCAAATACTGCCCAGCCCTGTATACTATATTATAAAATTTGTTAAAATTAAGTATTTTAGCAAGTGAGTTTATTCAACTTTTTGAATTCAATTCAACAAAATTTAAATCAACTCATATGTTATCAAATCTTTTTTTTTATTTCAGATAGCCTGTTTTGTTAAAGTCATGTTCGCACAACCTATGATAATTTTTGCTGTGATAGACGTCCAATATACTTTCTTTCGAAAAATAAAAGCCACCACCACCCACAGCTATGAAAAGCTACAAGATACTTGTTTACAAGTAACTTCTACTTATACTACCACCAGCAGTGCAGTATAAGGCTTACATCGACATGTTACGAAACGGGAGGTCGCGGTTCAATGCTTGGTCGCACCGACCACACTGCTGTAATCTAAAAGCCTAAGTTTCACCTATGAGCTATGCATCTAGCAAGGTTAGCACCTAACTAGAATATCTGCTAAGTGCTCCGAGGACCATGAATACCAAGTGTAAATATGATGTATCCCATGGTAATACCAGGACGTAATTCTAAATTAATAGGAAGAAGATATATCAAAATGATGAAGGTGGGAGGCAATATTCACAGGGGAATGAAGATTAAGATAAACGGCATTAAAAAGTTTTTTATTTTCCTATTTTTTATTGTTTCTAACTCTAATATGATCCATTCCATTTGATCTGCATTAATATTATTTCTTTATAATAGCATCCTCAATACTCTGAGATACTCGCGGAGATAAACCAAGATTACAAATTAGAGATGAAGAAACAAGAGTAAAATACGAAACATCCATGACAGAAAGCCTGAGAACTAGACAACAAAATATAGATATAGAACAAAATGCTAAAATCCTAAAAGAAACAATTCTACAAACGGTGAAGAAATTTGCAAAGCCGATACAAAGAAAAAAGGAGTGGTATGATGAAGAGTGCAAAGCAGATATAAATAAGAGAGAAGAATATAGAAAAAAATTGATACAGAAACAAACAGTAGAACATAATAAAAGATACGAAGAACAAAGAAGAAAGTGCAAAAAGCTGTTCAGGGAGAAAAAGAGAAAATACAAGATCGAAATGCTTAAAGAAATAGAAGACCAGTTTAAAAACAAAGAGATTAGAAACTTTTATCAAGAGGCGACCAGACGAGTTACCAGACGAGTACAATGATTTGCAAAGACAAAGAGGGAAATTTAATAGGAGGCGAAAAAGAGATCATGGAACGATGGGCACAATACTTCGAAGAATTACTGAATAAAAACCAAGAAAAGGCAAATGACACTAACATTGAATATGGACCAGAAAGTATAAAAGTAGAAACCCCAAAAAGACAAGAAATAAACGATATTATCAAAAAGCCAAAGAACAATAAAAGTGCGGGGGAAGATGGTATAACAGCAGAAATGATCAAATTTGGAGGCGAAGAACTACACGAACTGATATATGAGCTGATAGTACAAATATTCAATGAAGAAAAAATGTCTGAAACCTGGAGTGAAGCGCTGATATGCCCAATACATAAAACAGGCGGCAAGAAAGACTGTGCAAACTATCGAGGAATCGCACTACTGAATGTGATATACAAAATCTTCGCAACATGGATGAAAGAGAAAGTTGTAGAACAGTCTGAAAAATTAATAGGTGAATACCAGAGCGGGTTTAGAAGCGGAAGATCAGTAGTGGACCAAGTGTTTACAATTAAACAGATCCAGGAAAAAAGTCACAGTCTACGACTACACACACACTTGGTATTCATAGACTTTAAGCAGGCGTATGACAGCATAAGAAGGGATAAATTGATCAAATTGATCAAACTGATTAAGATGACAATAAAAAAAACAGAAAATAGAGTAATAGTGAAAAGAATGACGACAACAAACTTCAAAGTTGAGAGTGGCCTAAGACAGGGAGATCCATTGACGGCGATTAAGTTCAACCTTGTACTGGAGAAGATTATCCGTGAGAGTAAAATAAACAGAAACGAAACAATATTCAACAATTACAACCAGTGCCTAGCTTTCGCGGACGATGAGACACTGATAGCTAGAACGAAAAAAGAACTGCAACAATGCATCATCAGAATGACGGAAGTGGCGAGAAGAATGGGTTTAGAGATTAACGAGCAGAAAACCAAATATATGACATGGCAAGGCGAGCCGTATGAAGAAAACAGAATGCTGCATGTCCAAATGGAAAACAGTAGAACTTTAAAGATAGAAGAAGTCTCGGCATTTGTATACCTGGGCACAGTAATAACAAGGAAACCAGGTAGTAGCGAAGAAATCAGAGCTAGGATAGTTGCAGGAAATAAAAGCATAGCGGCACTACATGGTAGTAGGAGAGACGTGGAGGAGACGAACAAATGTAGAGTTAAGAGAACTTTATGGATAAGCGGACATAGTAGATATTGTAAAAGCACAGAGATTGAGATGGCTTGGACACGTGACAAGAATGGGTAAGGATAAAGTAACAACCAAAGTGTGGGAGAGTCAAATAGATGGCAGAAGACGGAGAGGAAGACCAACACTCGAATGGAAAGACGATGTGAACGAGGACAAACAACGCCTAAATGTTGTAAATTGGAAAGAGAAAGCAAGAAAGAGGAAGGAATGGAAAAAAGTAGTAAATGAAGCTATGGGCCTTCAAGGCCACTAATGTATATATTATATATTATATAATTTCCTTTTAAAATATCTTGATTGAATCTTATAATTTTGGTTATTGTGAAATAAATAACAATTATAATTGAGTTAAGAAATAGGAAATTAAAACATGCAGACGGACGCATATTGTTGCATTAGAAGGCCCAAATCATCAAGTTCTTCTTGTGCAAAATTGAAATTGAGTCAACAAAAGAGTTGGTGTACATCAACTAATTATTATTCAGAGAAATTATAAGAAATCGAATTGTTGCCCTAAAATACCGAAATGATTTATCCCATTAGATACCATAATTATGTAATCATAAACAAGAAAAATCTAAATCATCTTATTTTTTCATAATAGCATCTTCAATACTCTGATTCAAATAACTTATGCCGATTAATCCATTAATATACATATGGATCAGCAACTGCTTCAATTTCTGAGTATCTAAAAATTACTGAGTTAAATGAACTGCAATTTTTAAAATTTTATGTAGTATACTATTTTTTCCAATATTGATTGACATAATTGACTGAAATCCATTTTGAAAAACTAAGGAGGCTTGACTAACATTTTTATGGCAATTGTCAATGACGTCTAACATTTTGTTGATAGGATTGTCAGAAAGCATAGCATCCAATACATCGCTGATGTATGCAACAGCGTAATCATCAGCATTCTTTAAAATATTCGCCACATCATTTGGATAATTTTCGGTGTTGTGCTAGTAACATACAGAGATTTCTCAGTAGCAACCTACGTATTTATACTAACTTACATGTTTTCGCAAATAATTCAAAAGATTTTGTAACTTCTGGACACTGTGACGGGTATAATGCGAAAAATCTTCTGTCAGGTGTTCATGACCAGTTTTGATTTGAATGAGATTACTTTTAGTATTCTCGATTTCTTCATGTAACAGTCCTTCCAACTCGGAAAATGTTAGATAAGACCACTGGCAGTATACCTTTAAAGCTTGCACAGATAGAACTAAATCATGCTGGATATCCAAAATTTTTTGTTTGAATTCTGGTTTGGAAAAAGTGTGAGTAATTTTCGTGCTGCAATAAAATTACTTACCGTGCAGGTTATCGTATTCTATAATTTTCAAAAGTTTCTCAACTTGAGGACCTACGTCGATAACTGTGTCTTTCACTTGGCTTATAAGCTTTTCGGTTTCCAAATTTAGAGACTCTTGGACGACAAGTACAATTTTATTTAGTTCAGTGATAACTTCCTGCAAATGACGAACGCTTTGTTTGTCATGATCATCTTCATCAATTTGTATCTAAAATCTTTCGAATAAAAAATGTTTCAATAATCCGCAATTCCCAACTTACCACCACTTGTCGTAAATGAAAAATTACTGCAGATAAATCACAGTAATAATGGTTGACTGAGTTGAGAAATAAATTTTTATCTTCAATCTCAATTTTTAATTTGTCGAAAGATTTCAAAATCTCTAGGGTAACTTTCAAAACTCGTGCGTGAATTTTATTGGAAAATAATTTTTTGTTATCGAATACCTCTTGAGGGGAAAGCTTTACCTAAATCAACAAAAAATGAATGTATTTCTTTTTTTTTAGTATTGTAATAATTTAGATTTTAACTTACCTTAGAACTTTCCATTGTAGCTTTAGTTTGGTTTTTGCGTATCAGCGGCTATAAATTTACCTAATGCTATGATAATAATTTTATGTTACAATTTTTTTATAAGTAAGAATATGACAACATTCTTAGATTAATGTTAATTTGAATATTTTCATTTTATTGCGGTGATATAAAGCAGTTTATTTACTAATGCTGATATTTTCACTTTCAGATAATCATATTTAATAATATGATTATAGTATAAATAAATATGTAGTATAGTATATCAAATATTAAAAAACTTCAAAATAACTGGTTAATTCAAATAATAAAATAGATATTAAATATATTTGATCTTTCAGCAACCGACGGTTCATCAGATTTATTTAAAAACGCCGGATAACTGTCGCTGAAAACTCTAATATAATATTTATTTCATTATTTAAATTAACTTGTTATTTTGAAATTTTTAATATTATCCTGTAAAAGTAACGACAATTTTATTAGGTATTCAAAATGTATTTTTCTCGAAACTACGTTTTCAAAGACGGTGACGGTGCCTCTTTTACACATTAAAAACTAGTCTTAAATCAAAACCTTTGGTTTTTGAACGCCTGTTTTCTATTTTATGAACAAAAGAAGTCCGCTTTTTTTAACGCAGAAAATTGAGAATAAAATTTTGTAAGACTGCTATTTTATTAAAATAAACTTTTTCGACAAATGCTTTAATTAAAGACTACATCAACTCATATTATTATCTAACTGTTATTGAAATTTTGATTTTAGATCATCTGCTTCCGAGAACCACTGCCCACCGCAATTTGTTTATATTTTCTAATTCTTAAATAAAGTTCCTGTTAAAATTATTATACAAAAAAATGGTAAAAATTACCTTTTCAACGTCCTGAGTCAAATACATTATAAGATCCATTTTAATTTGTGGTTAATCATTTTTCATCATATTGATGAAGAAATTCATAAATACATTGATTTTGTTCATAAATACTATGAAGTGTATAGCAAAATATAAGGAAGGCACACCACCAAAGCTTTAATGTTTGAAAAGAAAATTATGTTTCAAGAAACTGCTACTCTATCCATTTAGAAGCTCGAACACACAGAAGAAATTGTTTTCATGTTTCTTCATTTTCATAAAGCTTAATTTTTTATAAACTGGTTTTAATTTATTTATTTTTTATATCAAAATAATGAAGATGGGAGGCGAACTTCATGGAGGTATGGTATGGGGAAATTAAACTGCTCCAGGAAATTTCCCGAACAAATTATGCAAATAAAATGTAACAAAAATGTTATTGTAATTAACCTACGTTAAGCGAAATACCCATTTTAGATATTTCAAAATATCTCAAAAACAAATTAGGTACAAACGAAAATAATGAAGATACAAACAGGAACAAACGAGTTGCAAACGATTTAAAGTATTTTGGATTCAAAATGGGGAAGCTGGCGAAATGCCCATTTTAGATATTTCAAAATATCTCAAAAACAAATTAGGTACAAACGAAAATAATGAAGATACAAACAGGTACAAACGAGGTACAAACGAGGTACAAACGAGGTACAAACGAAGTACAAACGATTTCAACTATTTTGGATCCAAAATTCAAAATAGGGGTCTGGCGAAATGTACCTCTTTCAAAACTCGTGGGTGAATTTTATTGGAAAATAACTTTCTGTTGTTGAATACCTCTCGAGGTGACAACTTTGACTAAATCAAAAATTTATTAGTAAATTTTTGCCACTGTAGGTTACCCAGGCAGAAAAGTGAATAATTTTCTAACTCAGAGTGGGTATTGCTGACTTCAGATAGAAAAATATGCACTGTACTGCGGTTGTGAGTATACTACTGTGTTTGCTTGGGTATATATATATATATCTTCACGCTCAGTTATAAAAAATATCACTTTTATCTCTAGTTGTATAAATGGCTATTATATTGTAATAATTTACATTTTAGCTTACTTGAGTATTTTCCATTGTGTCTTAAAATCGGTTTTGTATTTCAGCGGCTATACATCTATATACAAACTATTATAATATGCATCCTTACAGTTAATATAGTATAACCCCTTTTATCAATAAAAATATGATAATATTCATAATAAAAGTTTATTAAATATTTTCATATTAATAAAATAATAATATTAAAATTTTATATTCAAAATTTGTACACAGAACTCTGAATTCCAGAGATTTCTAAAGAATTCTAAACATTACCAAAGAATTCCGAGATTTTCAAGAAATTATAATTATTGTAAAATATTTCAACGAAATTCCAATAAATTCCCAAAAGAAAATTCTAAACTGTAACAAATTTTTGAAAAGAATTTCTGTATCAGTCTATATTCTAATTTCTATTTTTCAAAGTTTCATTATGAGAAAGGTAGAAATATAGAAGCCTAAGAACTGCGGTTATCCAAGTTCCACCTTGTTTAATTAAAAACTTTTGATTTAAATGAAAATTTAAAGTTTAAAAAGATAATATGTATCAATCAAGAAATTTAAAAACAATCATTTCTATAATAAACATTAACATTTTTTGTTTATATTGCAGTAATAAAATATAATATTTCTAATAGTTCATTCATTACTTAGATTTTCGGATCTGTTTATTCCTAAAATTCGGCGCAGATAAAAAAATAAATAAGATATTATTTTAAACTCTTTTTGATATTAATTTTAAAATAAAAATTAAGATAATATTATTTTCATTTATCTACTAGCCGACTAGGAAACGGAAGAACGCTAAAGTCTAAAGTCACACTTATTTAGGCAATATAGTATTTGAGTATACACAAAAACACGAGTACTATACTACTTATATTATATAGGTATACACGAGTTTATATGTATATATATGTATACGAGAACCCTGGGAGCGGTTCCTCCATATCTTCCTCCCTTTGCTAAAGAGCGGTCTTCCAATAGTCGTCGTTCCCGTAGGTCACGGGGTGCGGTCCTCGCTTCAGACTTGCTGATAACTCGCTAACTCCTTATGACCCCCATGTTAAAATCCATGTTCCTAAGCTGAATCTCAGTACTATCCCCGAACAGGTTACTGGGTTCACCTCTTCTAATTTGTTTTCCAAATTACCCCCAATAATTATTATTATTATTATTATTAAAAAACGGGTCGTGGTTCTAACACCCACTGCACGGAAGCTTAAGCTTATTGTGCCCCTCGTTCCACGATTTACTCCAATAACTACGTCTCCTCAACAAAGTCAAGTAAGCAGTTGTAGGGTGCTTTAGCTACATCCTCGGCCCTCGGATATGGAAAACCAAGGTAGCGTAGCCTGCTCCCAGCTAAAGCTGGGCATTCACATAAGATATGGGGAGGAGTTTCATCCTCTTCACCACACATCCAACAAGTAAGATCTTCAGTCAACCCCATCATTTTGAGGTGTTAATTAAGACTGCAGTGTCCTGTAAAAAGTCCTACTATCCTTCTCAACTGTTTTCTACTCAGTTGGATTATATTTTTGCTCTTGGACTCCCTGGAGGGGCCCTTAATGAACTTTCGCGATTGCCTCAGTCTAGGAGGGCCCTCCCAGTGCTCAAGATGTCTCCATAACATGTCCCTGATCCCCTCCTTCGCGGTCGTGTATGCAATCCCGCAGGTAGGCTCAGGACCTATCATGGTTGTATTAGCAGCCAGTTCCACCAGTTCATCAAGGCATTGTTTAACGACCTTGGAGTGAATTTCTATTCACTTTAGCCTTTAGAGCTGCTTGGCTGTCTGTCATGATGCAGATTCGCTTACCATTTTAGTTCCTCCGCACCATTTCAGATGCACAAGCCGAAATTGCAATTACTTCTGCCTGAAACACAGTGGCGTGACAGCCCCTGTTAATGCCAAAGGCATCTCCCGTTCTTCTTCCACACATACCTGCTCCAGTACTTATCTTTGTTTTAGATCCATCTGTGTACCAGATGGTATCATATCGGTTGCCCAGCTCTTGTATGGTTTTTTCCTTGCTCTTGTCAGGTATTATAACCCTGAATGGTTTTCAGTCCCTTACTGTGCTAGTTCTATCCGATTGCATGCTAAGCATGTTATTATTCTTGATTGAAAATTACCCCCAAACTTCAAACTCGAATGTACCGAGCTTAAGGTTAAGTTTGGTAGCTACAAGGGATAAGCTATCTCTGTTCCCTCTTCGATTGTTGCCAGTTTACTTAAGCCCGAATTCTGGCCTTCTTGCGTAGCTGACAATCCCCGCGTAATTCTCTCAATCATACCGAGAACAAAAACTTTCCCAACGTGGGAGACGGTCTGATTGCTGCCTATTGTCACCCGCGTGCCTCTTTTCCTCCGCATCTCTGAGTTCTCGCGTTGGCTGTTCTGTCACATCTGTAATTGAAATCAAATGAAATGAGTTCAACTGAGGAAGACACATCCTGGTAATAGGTAATGTCAAAACTAGTGTCCTGATCTACACAGTAAAAACATTTCTTTTGAATTAAAAAAATCATTTTATTTGAATAATTTTTTTAAGCAAATAAATTTTGTTTAATTTAAAAAGAATATTTTTGCTCAAACAAAAACTTGTTTGAATTTTAGTTTTAGTTTCAATTAAAATTAATTTTGATTTAAATAAATTTTTATTGGACCACAAATATTTACTTAAATTAAACAAAATTTATTTGCTTCAAAAAAAAAACGTATTCAAACAAAATAGTTTTTTTAATTCAAAGAAAACGTTTTTACTGGTTTGGCTAAAGAGTGGCTACTGTTAGTGTCTAAGAATCGGCGCCGGGGGCGAATCGGCGGGGGCAAAACGGTGGGGGCGAAACGTCCCTGTCCCTATGACTAAAGCTTTGTTTGGCTTTACGATGGAAGTACCTATTCATATAAGCAGAAGAATTTCGACTGAAACCAAAACACTTTTTTGATTAATCAAATTACAGTCGATTTTAAGACTAAAAATCAATAAGAATTAAAATACAGAATTTATTGAAGAAATAAGTACAATAATTAAATTCATTGAAAACATCATCATTTCATCTATCTTCTCATGATAGCATCCTCGATGCTCTGATTTATGGCACTTAATCCATTTACACAATTAATAAACAGATGGATCATTAATTGCTTTACTTTCTCATGATCTAAAAATGAATTAATATAAAATATAATATTGCAATTGTTTAAAATCAATACCCTTTCCTCCAGTGCTTTTCAACACGGCTACCTGAGCACCTTTTTGGACTTCAACACTAGCTTTCCTAACTTTATCATGACCATTTTCAATAATATCCAACATTGTCTCCATAGGCTTGTCGTAACGCACAGCTTCCAAAAGTTCGGTCATAAATTCGACGGCTATAACGTTAGCATTTTTGAAAACATCTGCTACATCGGTTGGAAAATTTTCAGTGCTGAACTGTTAAAAGAAAATTGACACCGGTTATCCGTATTAATCGGTACATCATTTTATAACCTTACCACTTTTCGCGAGTAATTCAGAGTATTTGCTAAATGTTTGACGCTATGACGGGTATAATGCGCAAAATCTTCTTCCATGAGTTGATGGTCTGTTTTGACTTTAATCAGGTTACTTTTAATCTTCTGGATTACTTCATGAACTAGACTTTCCAACCCGGAAGGACTTAGATAACAAAACTGGCAGTACAATTTTAATGCTTCGGCGGATATAACAAGGTCGTGTTGGCAATCCAAAACGTCTTGCTTGTGGTCTGTTTGGAAAAAATTTTGTCAAATTTTTTTGTCACCGAAACAGACTTACTTACCGTGCAAGTTATCGTATTCTACAATTTTCATGAGATTTTCAACTTGGAAACCTACATCAGTGATAGTACTTTTCAATTGAGTTTTAAAATTTTCCGTTTTCATATTTAGCGGCTCCTGAAGGTGGAGCACAATTTTACCTAATCCGTTTATAACATTTTCCAAGTCGTGAATGCCTTCATAAGTATCATCAATTGTAATCTAAAATCAATGCAATGTTTAATTTAGAAAGAAAAACTAGAATTTGTGTTTTACCACGACTTGTCGTAAGTGAAAAACAATTAAACACAAATCACGATAATAGTGATTGACAGCATTTAGAAATAATCTCATATCTTCATCGTTCACAATTTGAATTTTCTCGAGAGATTCCAAAATTTCTTCGGATACTCTAAGAACCCTACAGTGAATTTTATTGGAAAATAATTTTTTATTATTAAATGCCTCTTGCAGGGAAAGCGCTACCTAAAGAAAAATGTATAGCTTTAATTGCAATAGTGTAAATTTTCACTTACTTTCGAGTTTTCCATTGAAAATTGCTGTAGTATGTGAAATAAGTATTGTTAACTATAAACTTTTTTATGATACTTTTACATTTTACAATGAAATTTTTTTGTTTGTTTTTTCTAAATTTAAATTTTATATTACTGTTTATATTTTTTATATTTTATTGTAAATATAATATCGCAATATTTCATATTATATGCAAATATTGAATTATTATTTAATGTGATACTGCCCGAATGCTTAAAATAGATAGCGCCGGAAGTACTGCTTTCCCTGTTTAAGTAACATCAAAGAATCTGTTTTTGTATATATTTACTTTTATTTATACTAATCTTATCTGAAAAATTTAAATTTATATTTTGTTTTTGCATTTTCTTAAAAAAATACGTAGTTATTTGAAGCAATTACATTTAAATAAATTTTGAAATTAAAAAATCAAAAGGAGGAGTTAATCAAATTTGTCAGCGAAGAGCATGGAATGTTATTTCTGCGGTTTATACACATACCTTGACTTACCTGATTATTTGGGAATTGGGTTTTAATATTTAACAATTAAAAAATCTAATTATAAATTTTTAATTAACGCCAGTTTTAGGAGTAATACATAAAAGTTAATAAAAAATAAATTTTTATATGTTGCTCTAATCCTATTTCTGCAAAATAGCATCTTCGATACTCTGATTCAAGGAACTCAATGCATTTATTGTTTTGATATACATATGGATCATTAATTGTTTTTCTTTCTGGGTTTCTAAAATCAAATTATTTAGTAAAATAAGATTAAGCTATTAAATATTACTATGCCATACTCTTTTTACCGGTATTAACTTCCGTTGCCATCTGAAGTCCTTTTTGTATTGCGGCGCTACCCTTGGCAATAATCCTGCCACTATATTCAAGTATTTGCAACATTTTGCTCATAGGATCGTCGCTGCATGTGGCTGCTAAAAATTCTTTGAAAAATTCAATAGAAAGAACTTCAATTATTTTGAAACCATCTGCCATGTCCGCTTGCAAATGTTGAGTGTTCATCTGTTAAAATAATGTTGGTATTATCACTTAACTTGGTATTTAACTAAATTAACTTACTATTTTTCGCATATAATTAGCACTGTTCTGTAAATGTTGGATGCTATGTCGAGCATAATGAGAAAAATCTTCTACCAGGTGCTCGTGACTAGTTTTAGCTTGAATCAAATTATTTTTAATTTTCTCGAATGCTTCATGAACTATGTTTTCTAATTTTGAAGGATTTAGAGTTGAAAACTGGCAGTATAATTTTAACCCTTCGGCAGAGATGACTAAATCGTGTTGGCAATCCAAAACCTTCTGTTTGTATTCTGTTTGGCAAACATTTTTTGGGTAATGGTTTTTCTTTAACAAAATGACTTACCGTGCAGATTGTCGTATTTTATGATTTCCATAAGCTTCTCAACTTGAGAAGCTACATCGACTATAGTACCTTTTAACTGAGCCACAAGTTTCCCTGTTTCCACATTTAGAGACCCTTGAACCCGAAGAACTATTTTATTTAATTCGGATATGACGTTCTCCAAATCGCGAACGCCTTGGTCATCTTCATCAATTTTAATCTAGAATCGTTTGGAAGTATTACCTTGGGAAAATTACTATATATTTTCTCTTACCACGACTTGCCGTAAGTGAAAAATGACTGAGCATAGATCATCATAATAGTGATTGACTGCGTTTAGCAATAAACTTTTTTCTTCTTCGTTCACAATTTTCAAGTCGTCGAGAGCTTTCGAAATTTCTTCGCTTACTTTCAAAACTCGAGCATGAATTTTATTGGAAAAAATTTTTTTATTGTTAAATATCTCTTGAGGTGTTAGCGTCGCCGTCGTCTAAATCAATAAAGGTTTGGTTTATAGTGTAAAAATTAAAAAAATGTTGACTTACTTTTATATTTGCCATCGTAAAGTTTTTTCAAGCTGTACCTAGTATACTTGTAAATACATTAAATTATACTTCATAATATGAAGTCCTATATAATCGTACATGCAACCTTGATATAACAAAATATTTTCTACTTTTTTGTTTATTATACAATAATATTTGTATACTGTCGATATTTTATTACCAATTTTTTTCTTTTAGTTTTTTTGTTTAATTTTGTTTATGTTAATAATTATTATTGTTACTTTATTCTTTTAATTGTAAGAAATCCTAGGGATTTTCCTAAAAACTTTAAATGAAATATAAATTTTTATTTACTAAATTATGTTTATAATTTTAAATTTCTTTATGATAATCAACGTCAAGCCGGATGATTTTTGGTAAAATTTGACCTTCATGTTTCCGATTCAGTTGCAAAGTCTTATATGGGTTCTATATTACTAAAAGATGACTAGTAATTTTTTTCAGATTTATATAATAATTATAAATATTATTAAACCCCGCTATTTTTTAAAAAAGCAGGCCTATGACGTCACCGGCCTCTCCTTTAATAATTTTTTCTTACCTTAGATGTACTCAAAAAAATTTGAAAAAAATTCTGAATGCTCATTTTGACTCCTACTTTCATATAAAAAAATTTAAAAAAATAGTGAAACACGTCCATTTTGAAAAATCGATCGAACAATCCCATTCAAGATTCAAATATGAACATCTCTGGTTCTATTGAACTTAAAAAATCCTGTCTAATTTTAAAGCTAATTTTAAAGCTCTTGAATTGAGGTACATGTCGCTGCCCCCCTCCCCAAATCGAATTTTTTATTAAAATTGGTGTCAAACGTTTGAGCTTCGTTTGAGCCTCAATGAGCTTCCATTCCCGTCGTTTGAGCTTCAACGGTCGCGGAGTTATTCGCGAAAACTTGGGGGGGGGGGGGGGCTGTGGACATGATAGTCTCCCCCAAGTCGAATTTTTGACTAAAATTGTTGTCAAACGTTTGAGCCTCAATGAGCTTCTATTTTTTTCAACATGTTGGTCGGCTGTAATGCCCCAAGTTTTAAATATGGCAATCTGACAGAAACTAGCTCAACGTCGGAAAGTCTATTCAATCATTTAAAAAATAGAGTTTTTTATCATGAAACAAACGTACAAACTTTTTGCAATTGCAGGGCTATATTGCATGTTGTCATAGTCACCTTTATTCTGTGCTGCCGAACAATCATAATGGAACTCAACGCTGCATCCACAGCTTATTAATGGCTTCAGCAATTATGAGGTAATCAGCCTTTAATGATGGAGTATTTAAAATTAATTTATTCGAACAAAATAGTTTTTTAGTTTACTGTGTATATTAAAATTGAAAGGGGGGGGGAGAGTATCATAGAAAAATCTCTTAAAGTATTAGCAACTCAAAAAATGAGACTAGAAACTCATTGGATCTTAAATAAACTTTAAATAAAGATCTCGATTTCGGAAAAAAATTTGATGATTTCAAAGGAAAGTAGTACAAAATCTACATCCCATTTTATACTCCCCCCCCCTTTCAACAATTTTATAATCATTTAAGTTAATAATAATAAGATCTCACTAATAAGTACGTTCTAATACGTAAGTTCCAAAACATTTTTTTTTTAAATTTACTTTTGGAGTTTAATTCATTAGTTTAAAACTTCAATTAAAAGTTGTTTACAAAATTAAAATTAAAGGTTTCCAGGGCAACTTGCTCGGAGGTGCACAAAATTTAAAATAACTATAGCTTTGAAAAAAATTAAATTACAATGATGAATATGGAAGCTCATTGAAGCTCAAACGAAGCTCTATCGATTGACACCAAAATTACGCAAAAAATTTGAAAAAAACAAAAAATTGAAAAACATGTCTACAGCCCCCCTCCCCTCCAAAAGATTTCGCGAATAACTCCGCGACGGTTGAAGCTCAAACGGCGGGAATAGAAGCTCATTGAAGCTCAAACAAAGCTCTAACGTTTGACACCAATTTTACTCAAAAATTCGACTTGGGGGGGGGGCAACGTGTCTACAGCCCCCCCCCCCCAAAGATTTTTCGAACAGCTCCGCGACGGTTGAAGCTCAAACGATGAAAATAGAAGCTCGTTGAGGCTCAAACGTTTGACAACCATTTTAGTCAAAAATTTGATTTGGGCGGGCTAACCACATGTACCTCTTGAATTGAACTTTTGTTATAAATTTTTTATACTTTATAAAAGTTGAAAATTCGATTATTATTTAAACAATTTAACTTTATAATCGATTTTTAACTAACTTTACCACTTTGGAAAATTTTGAAAAAAATATGAGTGTGTTCCTCGTTAAATTTTCAACAAAATATATAAATTTCAAGATATAGAGCAAATGGACACTGATGCAAAAAATAAATTTGTTGCGCTATTGGTGCCTCTCATGACAATATACGCACAAAGTAGATTATAATAAGAGATTGTTACAAAGATATAGTCATATCTCATCAAATATTAAAGAAATTTCCATGAAACTTTTTTATTTTCATACAGACAGGGCTGGGCAGTATTTGAAATACATTTTGTATTTCGTATTTTGTATTTTATATTTCAACACATATTTTCAATGTATTTGTATTTTGTATTTCAAATACCCAAAACAAATGTATTTTGTATTTTGTATTTCAAATACAAATTACAAAATACTGTACAAAATACAAAATACTTTAAAATTGATAATATCAAATAGACAGGGCCGTATTCAGTAACAGTAACGTAAAAAATTTTTGTTTGCGATTCTTTTCATTCGACGATGTTACTGAATTCGGCCCTGTCGTTGTATTGTATTGTTATTTGTTTTGTTCCCAACCAGGTAGTATTTGAAATTTTGTATTTTGTATTTTAAATGCTATATTTTATATTTGCAATACTGTATTTTGTATTTTGTATTTTAAATACTTTGAACAATATTTATTTGTATTTTGTATTTCAAATACCCAAAACAAATGTATTTTGTATTTTGTTTTTCAAATACATATTTTCATGTATTTTGCCCACCCCTGCATACAGAAACTGTAAGAAATTCCGTACCGGCTGAAAATCTTTGTGTTTTTAACTTTTGTTATGACACAGGTTCTATAAAGTGTACGGAAAGTGCTCCACCCACACTTCGCTTTTTCAAATCGAACTTGTAAGATGATAATCTTCTTCGTTTTGACAGAGGTTTATGAAATTCTTTTTGCTTTTATATTGAGCACTGGTGCACTGGCTACGTCCGAGAAATATAAATTATTGTTTGCACATAACGAATCTTCCTGTGCAAATATATCATCAACTAGACTAGTTGGAAAGCCTGTCCGTGGACGGGCAGCTAGACGGTGGATCCCTTTTTTAGCGGTATAACATTGAAACATTTGATTTTGTTTCCCGCTACTGGGGGATTCCCCGTTTTTCTAAATTTTTAAAGTAACTCAAAAAGTTGCTGCTAAAGCTGCGTCGCCGTCGATCGGGCAATTAATTTTTTTTTTATAATATAAAAATAAATAAGAGTCTCAAATTCTATTTTTGTTGGCTGAACGTTTTAATTTCTCTCACTTTTGCTTTCTCAGCTTTTCCTGACGAAATTTGTATAATTATTCTGTCTTCTGTGTATTCTAGAAGAGTGGGAATTTTATTATATGTACTGGAGGGTGTTCCACACCCCCCAGACCCCCCGGTTTGCAATATTGATTTTATATTTTTATATTATTTTTATAATTAACTTTGAAAGTTAAGAAAGTTGCTGCTAAATTCTGTGAAAGTAGGGTAATTAAATAAATATGCTTTCCAAGTTTTAATTTTTTCTAGCCGAAGGTTAAATTTCCCGGTTTGGATTACAAATTTAATTAATTAATTAATTAAACAAAAAATGATATGCTGTAGCAGGAGCAGCAGCGTGCTAGAATTTTATATATTAGGATTTTCAGCTTTCCAAAACATCCTGTACAGGTGCTTACATCGTTTCCCAATTTGTTCGATCAATTTTACCCATGTACATTATTGGAGACTGAATCAACTTTATGTTCAAAATAGCTGGAAAGCCCGTACATGGACGGGCAGCTAGACGGTGGATCTCTTTTTAGCGGTATTACTTAAAAACTTCCTTCAAGTACACTACTTGAATCAACTTCCATTGATATTTTCAATCAACTATTTTTATCTTTAGATCTCCGTACTCTTCATATTGTTACATAGAGATGATCGTGACTAAACACCGGTTCAGGCAGATATATTCCTAATTTTTTTAACGTCTGTCCCTGAGCCTTGTTGATCGTCTTGAAAAAGACAACTTTAATTGGTAACTGGAAAAATTGGAAAAATCTATTATGATTTAACATAAAATATCCGATTATCCGCTTATACACTTATCCGATTATCCGTTTATCCATTTAGTCGTTGATACATCTTCAATTTATTCAGCTTCCCGGCTTTTTAATTTTTATAATGTAGCTTGATCAGTGAATCTCTCTTTTAACGGTCTCAATTTAAAAAAATTAATACTGTGGAACTCCATTGATGCGTATCTCGATTGGTTGAGATCTCCATTGATATGTAGCAACGTGTGGTGTTTAATTTCTTTGTTTTGTTCTCTGCTCTTCTTGCTATCTTCTTATATCTTCTCCTCGTTTTTCTTCTCATTAATCATGTGATCATTAATCTGTGAGATTAAAGTAACTTCAGTCTCCTTTCGACCCAACATTTATAGATCCTATTATCAATGCATAACCCATAACTAGCTCATAAGTCCAACTTATATTACAATAATTCGGGAAATCCAAGAATAGAAAGGAGGAGAAATCAAAAATGTAGTTTTGAGACTTTAACGATGCTAATTTTATAATTATTGCTTTATTTAACCTTCTATGTACCTACTAGTAATTAGATTATTTATTTTTATTTGAGGTTTCCATTCTACATAATTATAAGTTAATTCTATATCTTCAGGATAGCATCTTCGATACTCTGATTCAAAGCACTCATTGAATTGAATGCATTAATATATAAATGGATAATTAACTGCTTTTCTACCTCAGTTTCTAAAATTTAATTAATAAAATAAGCTAAAGCTTGTAATTTTGATGCCCATACCTTCTTTTGCAATTTTTTTTTCTATAACTGCTTGAAGCCCTTTTATAATTTTGTCGGTACCATCGGAAACCATTTTTTTCTTCTTTTCAAGAACTGCAAACATTTTTACCACAGAAGCATCGCTATAAACAGCTTCTGTAACTTCTCTGAAAAATACGATGGACTCTTCAGCAATACTTTTGAAACTATTTGCAATGTCACTTTGCAAATCTTGAGTATTTATCTATATTTAAAACCAACTTTATGTATTTTATTGGTATTTGGCTAAATTAATTTACCATTTTTTGCATATAATTTATAGCATTTTGTAAAAGCTGAACGCTATGACGAGTATAATGTGAAAAATCTTCAGCCAGATGGTCATGACCGGTTTTGATTTGACTGAGATTATTTATAATTTTATCCATAACTTCATGAATCAGCTTTTCGAACTCGGACGGATTTAGGTTACGAAGCAAGCAGTACAACTTCAAAGATTCAGCAGCAATAACCAAATCGTGCTGTGTATCCAAAACCTTCTGTTTGTGTTCTATTAGGCCAAATTTTGAGAAATGTTTGGACTGTAACAAAAAATCTTACCTTGCAGATTGTTGAATTTTACAACTTCCATAAGCTTCTCCACTTGAGAACCCACGTGGACGATCGTGCCTTTCAGTTGAATTATAAGCTTACCCATTTCAACATTTAGACACTCTTGAACCAAGACAACAATTTTATTAAGTTCGGTTATAACGTTCTGTAATTCACGAACGCCTTGATCGTCGCTATCAATTTGAATCTAGAATCGTAACTAGTATTATTTTGTAAAAATATTATAATTTTTCTTTTACCAAAATTTGTCTTAGGTGAAAAACGACTGCGCATAGATCATGATAATAATAATTGACTGCATTAATAAATAATCTTTTATCTTCATCATTGTCCATTTTCAAATTATCGAGAGCTTTCGAAATTTCTCCGCTTACTTTCTGAACCCTAGCGTGAATTTTTTCAGAAAATTTTTTTTTATTATTAAATACCTCTTGAGGTGACAGCGTTACCTAAATCAAATTCTTTGTATATACAGGGTGTCCCCGGATACACTTTACACTATTTCAGTGGTGATAGAGGACACTATTCTAAGAAAAATATTTAACAAAAATTTTTTTCTAAATTTAAACCTTCGAGAGTTAGGCCTCCTTAAAATTTTTTTAATTTCCACCTTCAAATGACCATAGCTCAGAAAATATTGATTTTTCAGTAAAAATTATTAAGTGCTTTTTTAAAGAGCGTGAAATAATCTACAAACTAGGTTTAAACCTGTTAATGTCGAAATTCAACGGCTTTCGAGTTATGAGAAAAAGTGCGCTATCCGCTCCATCGAATAATATTAATTATTAAATAATTAAATTTTTGTTTGAGGAGATACTTTGATAGATATGAAGACTGAAGCCGTTATGCTACTGAGGACTGTTAATAAGCAAGAAACACAGTGTCTCATTGTTTAATTATGAAATAGTTATTTTGTATATTATAATATTATAAATAAATTCACTTTTTACTTACCATAACATCTGCCATTGCAAATTTATTTTTAATAGTACTCGCCCACGAAGCCTGAAGATCATATCCCTTATCATGTACTTTTATATTAGCTTGGATTGCTATTATTTAGCGTAATTTTTGTAATTTAATTATTTGCTTATAATATTAAATATAAAATTTAATTATTTGTTTGTATAATTTTGTTAAGGATGTATAAGGAGATACAATCGGAGACAAAAGTTGGGTTAATTTAAATTTTACGAATATTGGTCTTATGTGAGTAGTAAAATAAGTCTTAAATATCATAAACAATAAACAAAGTTATAAAAATGCATGTAGAAAGGTTTTCTTCGTTTAAATCGGTTCATTTTCTGAAATTACAAATATTAAATAATTTATTATTACAAAATTTTTATTAGTGACTATGCCTGCAATCCAACCTGCATACTAACAAAATCAAAAATGCAATAATATTTTGAGAAGAATTTGATATATATTTGTTATGAAAACTGATAAAAACCGAGATATACATAATATTTATAATAAATTTGTGTTTTTTATAATTTTATAATTTATATACCTAAATAATTTATAAATATAAATATTTATTATATAATTTACGGGGAAGAAATCAAAGAGTTAAAGCTAGAAAGCAAAAATCTGAAGATACAGTTGGTGCACTAGAAACCAAAATAATACAGCTAGAGGGTAAAGAAAGGAAAACGAATATAATAATAAAGGGAGTAACGATAAACGAAAATAAACTCAAACAAGAAACCGAACAATTTTTAAAAAACGAGATAGGGGTTGATTTTGCCTTGAGGGGAGCTGAAGTAATAAAGACAAAATCAGCACAAACTATTGTATTGGCCACAATGAACAACTGGCAAGATAAAATGGAAGTGTTGAAGAACATGAATAAATTGAGAGGCCCAAGAAAGTACATCGAGGATGATTTGGAGAAGGGAAATGCGGCCAAGAAGGGTTATCAAAAGATATTTATTAACGGTCAGCGTTGGGATTGGGAGCAGCACTCTGAGGGAATTCTGAACTATGCGGGCGACCCGGAGAGATCCAAAAACTAAATATTGTAAGCCGATGGAATGAAGATGTAACGAAAAATGCGAGAAAACCGACATACGAGATTGAACTACTATACGTACGTGGAAACTGGCGACTTAAACGGTAAAGAACAGGAGTTACTTGAGGAATTTAACAAAAACGATTTATGTATAAATACTAGCGGCAACCGAAACAAAAAGAATAGAAATGGAATTGTAGAGATTGGAGAAGATGTGATAATGACATATAGCGGGGCAAAAATAACAGAAAAAGCAGCAGCAGGAGTGAGTTGTATAATTGGAAGAGAAAGCAGGAAATCAATAAAAACGTGGAAATTTGTTTCAGAAAGAATGTTAACGGTGACATTACAGAAAGAACAACAAATTACAGTAATAGTAGTATATGGACCGAGCGAGGATGCGCAAAAAGATGAAGAAGAAAATTTTTGGGGAGAATTACAGTAGACAATTTCTTATTGAGAATGCGACAGGTACAGTTTATATAGCGAGTGATTTCAATGCCCGAATAGGAAACAAAATCGAAGGAACCAATAAAGTAATGGGACCGTTTGGTGAAGATACTCTAAACAAAAATGGAGAAAGGCTAATTGACTGTAGCGTAGTGAATAGCCTGGTGATCGGCAATTCGCTATACAGTCATAAGGAAATACTTATAAGTATACAAGAGAGGAACCAAGCAGAAAAGAGAAAACTATTATCCTAACACATAAAATCCCAGCACGTTGCTCCTGCTGCCCCAGCGTGTCATTTTTTGGTGAAAAAAGAAACACTCTGATAGGTCGATTTTTTTACCAACCGAAAAATATATTAACGTAAAGTTGGGACTAAAAATATTTGAAAAAAAAATCCTCTATAAAATTCCAGCACGTTGCTCCTGTTCCTGCTACAGCGTGTCATTTTATAGTGAAAAAAAAACACTCGGACTGGTCGATTTTTTACACTAAAGGCTCATGCACAATTAATCTGTAATAATAACGAGAACAGAAACGGGAACAGTAAAAAGATAAAATACATGTATTATTCAGGTTGCTCCAGCGGGAACTGTCAAAAGTTTAGCCAATAAAATATCCTTAATACCTATCGTTACTGTAACCGTTCTGGTTTATTGTGAACCGATGATTCATTTCGTTCCCGTTCCCGCTCTCGTTACTGTTACAGACTAATTCTGTATGAGCCTTAACCGAACTAAGATTAAAAGATTAAGATTCCACACCCCCCAGACCCCCCGGTTTACTTTAAATTTATTTATAACAATTTATAATTAATTTAATTTACCATAATTATAAAAATATACAGTCAAAATTGAAAACCGGAGGCTCTGGGGGTGAACATATCCTGCGATATGTACTGGAGGGTGTTCCACACCCCCCAGACCCCCCGGTTTACGTTTAATTTATTTATAATTAATTTAATTTACCATAATTATAAAAATATACAGTTAAAATTAAAAACCGGGGGCTCTGGGAGTGAACATATCTTGCGATATGTATTGGAGGGTGTTCCACACCCCCAAACCTCCCGGATTAATTTTAATTTATTTATAATAATTATAAAAATATAAAGTCAAAATTGAAAACCGGGGGGTCTGGGGGGTGTGGAACACCCTCCAGTACATATTGCAACCGGGAACCGGGAAATTTGAATTTTTAAGCGAAAGTGAGAAAAATTTAAACCTCTGGCTAGAAAATATTAAAGTGAGAGAAATTAAAACGTTCGACTAAAGAAAATTAGAATTTCTGAAACTTATTTATTTATTAAAAAAATATTTTATTGTCCGTCGGCACATCAAGTTTAGCAACAACTTTTTGCGTAACTTTGAAAATATAGAAAAACGGGGAATCACCCAGTAACGGGAAACAAAATTAAATGTTTAATATTATAGCGCTAAAAAAGAGATCCACCATCTAGCTGCCCGTCCGCGGACGGGCTTTCCAGCTAGTAGACTATAATGTAATAACAGAGAAGGCAAATAAGAAAAATTTAATAGATGTTAGAGTATATAGAGGGGCTGAAATAGGCAGTGACCACTATTTGATGGTAGCAAAAATAAAATACAACACACTTATTGAACAAAGAAAGGAGAAGTAGCATAAGGTACAAAGCAAAGAGATAGTGAAAGATTATCGACTGAGAGATCCAGAAATATCAAATTATTGTAGAACGCAAAATGGAAGAACTGAGCTGCAAGCAAGATAATGAACTTGAAGATATTTGGAAGAGATTTAAAGAAATATTATTTGCAATAACAAAAGAAGCATGTGGCATCACCAGAGTACAAAACAGTAAAAAACAAACATGGTGGAGCAATCTCATATGAGATCAAAGAAAAAATAAAAAAGGAAAGGCTAAATTGTGAAAGATATTTAACACAAAAAATCGAATTGACGTATGAAGAATATAAAAAACAAAGAGTAAAAACTAAAATAATGATAATCGATGCAAAGAATAGAGCTTTGGAGGAGCTTGGAAAGCGAATGGAAAGAATTAAAACTGAGAATCAAACTTTGTTCTACAAAATAATAAAAAACAAATTACTCTAAAGCAGATTAAAGAGAGACAAGGGGAAATAATAAGAAAAGGAAATAATGAGTAGATGGAAGGAATATTTTGAAGAATGACTAGAAACCAACAGAAAAAATCAAGATAATAACATCTAGGAACTGCAAGAAGTAACGGTAGAAGACGAAGTCACATTGGAAGAAAAAGAGGTAGACCACCAAAAACATGAAACGACAACATAGGCCAGATATTGAAAGAAAGAGAAAAAACGTGGAAACAGGCAGAAAATGCAGCGTTTTTTGTCGATTAAATGGCTTCTGTATTTGGTTTTCCGACGTCGCACACGTGGATGGTGCATCCGTGATGGTGCGCGGGTTATTGTTGGCATATCCGATTCCATGTTCATTGGCTTACCAATTTGGAGATTGCCGATTGCCTAGTGTGAATATGGGTTAATTTATTGGGTAGATAGGAATTATTACTAATAAATAGCCATTTCTTTGCCACAAACTTTATTTTTTTTTTAGAGAGAGACACAAGGAGTGTTACAAATAAACAACCGCTATGCTTACATAATAAAACTTACATTTGCAAAATTAAACAAACAAATAAAAAGAAGCAAAATAGGTTTGTGCTGATAACCAGTCTAATAACTTTGTATTTATACAATCAAACAGTTGTTGAATTAAAAACTTAAATTAAAAATTTGGCGCCACATAATTCACATCAAAGCCATTACAACAGTATATAAAGGATGTTCATCCTTTAAACTACAAACATTTTTGATTAGACTAGCAATGGCAAATGTCATTACAGTCAGTAAAAAATTTAAATTATATTATTATATACAAAGTGTTTGTTGTTTTAGGTAACGCTGTCACCTGAAGAGGTATTTAATAATAAAAAATTATTTTCGGAAAAAATTCACGCCAGGATTCTGAAAGTAGCTGGAGAATGCTCTAAAGCTCTCGATAATTTGAAAATTAACAACGATGAAGATAAAAGAATATTTCTTAATGCAGTCAATTATTATTATCATGACCTGTGCGCAGTCGTTTTTCACCTAAGGCAAATTGTGGTAAAAGAAAAATTATAATAATTTCACAAAATATAGCCCGAATCGATTCTAGATCCAAATTGATAGTGACGACCAAGGCGTTCGTGATTTGCAGAACGTTATAACCGAAGCAAATAAAATTGTAGTGTTGGTTCAAGAATGCCTAAATATGGAAATGGGAAAACTTATAATTCAACTGAAAGGTACTATCGTCCATGTAGCTTCTCAAGTAGAGAAGCTTATGGAAGTTGTAAAATATGACAATCTGCACGGTAAGTCTTTTTGTTACAGCCAGAACATTTCCCAAATTTTTGTCCGATAGAACAGAAACAGAAGGTTTTGGATACACAGCACGATTTGGTCATCGCGGCGGAAGCTTTGAAGTTGCAATGCTTACTTTGTTTTCTGAATCTCTCCGAGTTTGAAAAGATATTTCATGATGTGATTTGTAAAATTATAAATAATCTCAGTGAAATGCAAACCGGACATGGACACCTGGCAGCGGATTTGTCTCATTATATTCTTCATTGCATTCAGCATTCACAAAATGTTGTGAATTATATGCAAAAAATAGTAAATTAATCTAACTAAGAAGTATCTACCAATAAATTGTGCAAAATTTATTTTAATAGATCAATACCGAAAATTTACAAAGTGACATGCTAAATAGTTTCAAATGTGTTGGCGGGCTTTCCATCGCATTTTTCCAAGGAATTACTGAAGCTGTTTTAAGCGATAATACTTTAGTAAAAATGCGTGCAGTTTTTGAAACAAAGATAAAGATGCTTTCTAAGGGTACCGACGAATTAACGAAGGGACTTCAAGCAGTTACGAATAAAAATATTGCAAAGAAGGGTATATGACATTAAAATTTAATAGCTTAAGGGGGTATTCTAGTCTAGAGGCATGAATTTCGGGCGGTTTTGACGCTTTGTACAAACCAAGCAAAAAATATTTTTACTATCCATTTTTTTATCATTTGTTTATTGATATTTTAAAATTACTTAAAAAATTAAAAAAAAAACTCAAAATTCACAAAGTTATGAGCTGGCAAAGTGGGAGGTCCAAAAAAAAGTTGGTGTAAATGTTTTTTACAGATGCCGCTATAGCATGAACCTTGGAAAAGTAAAACAAAAATTTTTTCATAAAATGGCGGCAGTTTTGGCATTCCTTAATTAATAATTCAGAATTTTTTTACCATGGTAAAATTAAAAATTTTGATCTGAGCGTAGTTCATACAATAGAGGAATGTATAAAGAACATTCACTCCAAATTTCAAATAAATCGGTTTATTGGAACTCAAGATATCGTGCACGCCAGTTATTTTTGGATCTCCCACTTTGCCAGCTCATAACTTTGTGAATTTTGAGGGTTTTTTTTCGGTTAATTTTTTATATAATCGTAAAATATCAACAAAGAGATGATAAAAAAATGGATAGTAAAAATATTTTTTGTTTCGTTTGTACAAAGCTTCAAAAACCGCCCGAAAATTTATGTTTCTAGATTAGAATACCCCCTTAAGGTTATCTTACTAATTACATTTTAGAAACTGAGCGAGAAAAGCAGCTAATCGTCTTTATGTATGTTAACGGAATCAATTCAATGAGTGCTTTAAATCAGAGTATCGAAGATGCTATCCTGAAGAAATAGGGTTCACGCTGGTTTCTGATATTTTAATCCTCTGATTATAATAAATAATTTTTATATTATAATTGTATAATTATTATATATATATATACTATGTATACTTAATATTTATTTGGGAAAAAATTTTTCATTAGCTCAATAAATTTTTTTTAGTGTACAAACCCGCCTTTACATTTTCAATCTTTTTTTTAAACTTATTCTATCTTTCAGAGTTCCGGACTAGGGCAGCTAAACGGTAGGTCTCTTTTAAACGGTATAATATTTAAGCAGTTAATTTCGTTAACGGGGGATTCCCCGTTTTTCTATATTTTCAAAGTAACGCAAAATCTTCTTTCCTCGCGAAATTTGAAAAATTATAAATTCTCTATCGTCTCCAAGTATTCTAAAAAAGCGGAAACCCTGGAATTTGTACTGGAGGGTGTTCCAGACCCCCCGGTTTAAAATTTTGGCTTAATATTTTTATATTATTTTCATAATTAACTTTCAAAGTTGCTGCTAAACTCTATGAGCATAAATACGCTTTCCAAGTTTTAATTTTTTCTATCCGAAGGTTAAATTTCCCTCATTTTTACTTAAAAATTCAAATTTCCCGGTTAGTCCTAATCGTAGTTAGTTTAATAAATTTTTCGGTTGGTAAAATTGTAAATCGGGGGTCTGCGGGGTGTGGAACACTCTCCAGTACATATTGCAGGATTTTCATTTTTTTAAATATTTGGAGAAGATAAGGAATTTATAATTTTTCAAATTTCGCCAGGAAAAATCGGGAAATTTGAATTTTCAAGCAAAAGTGAGGGAAATCAGAGTGTTTTTTTCCACCAAAAAATGACACGCTGTAGCAGGAGCAGCAGCAGCGTACTGGGATTTTATATATCTGGATTTGGTTACGACTGACGCGCACGGCGAATGGATTAACGAGATTCTAAACAATATTTTTGATCTGCCCCCCCCCCCTAAAGCATTTTATAAATACGCCACTGTATGGCATTCTCTATTCATGCTTTTAAATACTACTTTATAAAACTTCTATTGTTTAATTTCAACCTTTTTGTTGTTGTATATCTAATTTTTTTCAATCGAAGTTTATGTTTACTGTTCAAAATTGAAATCAAAAGATGAAGATAAATAAAGAAAAATATCAAGTATGGAAGTTTTCTTTGAAGGTTTAGAAGATAAAACTGTATTTTTTGTTTATGTAAAAAAGCTTTTGATCCTGATCATTGTGAGCGTTAATGTTATTAATATAATTATGTTTATTCGAATTTGTATAAAATAGTATGCACTGCTTCCGAATAACATAAATACGGAATAATAACATACTTTTGCTATCACTTTCTCTGGTAATCAAATTGAACGATTACACAGGCCGACGTTGTTTTAAGTTTGATTGGATTTTTTAATCAAGTGTATTTTGTAAAATACAAACAATTAAAGTAAAGAAGAAATCAATGTCTGGTAATTGTATTTGCACTCTTGGTAGCTTACCTAAATTATTTTATATGATTAGCGTCAATTTATTGCACTTAAAACAATACTAGCAGGTTATATCAATAACATTAACGGTATTATTTCTTGGGATAACTCTTCAGAATTCGTATAAAAATTAATGATGTTGCTTATTAAGTAACATCTTTAATAAACATGCTTATTAAATTTTCAGCTGAGCTTCTAATAATACATAATATAATAAACACCTGATTAAAATATGATTAAATAGGATTAGCCCTATTTTTTCTTGATAGCATCTACGATACTCTGATTCAAAGCACTCAACCCATTTATTGTATTAATAAACATGTAGAAGATTATTTGCTTTACTTTTTCTTTATCTAAAATTAAATCAGTTCAGTATATTTTAGATATTACATGTCAATTGCTCATACCTTTATCTCCAATATTACTTTGTATAGCTGTTTTAAGATCTTCTTGTATTTTTGCACAGCCTGTAGCAACTTTATTATGAGTATTTTCAATAATATCTAACATTTTGTTCATGGGACTGTCAAAGCGGACAGCTTCTGCAATTTCGACGCTGGAATCGATAGCAAAGGTCTCAGCATTTTTGAAAATATTGGCCAAGTCATTTTGAAATCTCTCCATGGTGACCTATTAGAACAATCTGCATAGTGTATATTTAATTTAATTTTATTAACCCACCATTTTTCGCATATAATTGACGGTATTTTGTAAATTCTGGGCGTAATGGCGAGTGTAATGAGAAAAATCTTCTTCCAGCAGCTCATGATCGGTTTTGATTTGAATGAGATTATTTTTAATTTTCTCGATTAGTTCATGAATTAACCCTTCCAATTCTAAATGGTTTAGGTAAGTCAGCTGGCAGAATAATTTTAAACCTTCGGCGGAAATTACTAACCCATGTTGGCAATCCAAAACTTCTTGTTTGTGTTCTGTTGGGCAACATTTTTGGAAATGTTATGGCTACAATAAAATTACTTACCATGGCGATTATCGTATTCTACAACTTTCATGAGCATCTCTACTTGAGAACTTACGTCGGTAATAGTATTTTTCAGTTGTTGAATCAGATTTTCAGTTGGCAAATTCAAAACATCTTGGACCAGAAGTACAATTTTATTTAATTCGGTAATAACATTCTGCAAATCACGAACTCCTGGGTCATCGGCATCAATTTTAATCTAGAAGCATTTGAATGTATGATTTGGTAAAAACTGAATTTTCATATTACCACGATTTGCCGTAACTGAAAAATAACAGCACACAGATCATGGTAATATTGGTTAACTGCGATAAGAAATAATCTTTTATCTTCTGCATTTGGAATTTTCAAGTTGTCGAAAGATTTCAAAATTTCTTCGTTTACCCTAAGAACCCTGGCATGAATTTTATTGGAAAATTTCTTTTTGTTATTAAATATCTCTTCGGGTGAGAGCTTTGCCTAAATCAACAAAATCAATTTTTAATTGCAATTAAAATATTTACTTACTTTAGAAGTTTCCATTTTAAGTTTAGTTAGAGTTTCGCTTCTTAGAGACTGAATTTTATTATTTAATTTTTGTACCTACTAAAAATATTTAACTTTTGTGTTTTTTATTATTATTTTGTTTATGATAAACACTAATATTTAAAACGTAATAATAATAATAAGATGTAAAATGCAAGAATAATATCTTGTGGTAGTGAATCATTGAAATGGAAAATTCCATCAAACTCAATCCCAAAAAATTTTCCCATTGAAATTGAAATAATACAAACAATGCAATCTTCATAAGTTGGATGTTAATGGGGTTGCCTATCTTTGATTTTTATTTTATTTGCAATTTAATATTCACAGAGAACTAAAATATTACATATTAAGATTAACACTATTTCTTCAAAATGGCATCTTCGATACTCTGGTTTAAAGCGCTCATTGAATTCATTCCATTAATAAAGATATGCCACATTAATTGCTTAGCTTGCTCGTTATCTAAAATTGCATTAATAAAATTTTATTACACTTATTGATATTATGGTTTTGGCATGGTTTTCTAGATAGATTTTATCTCAGTGGTCACGGTTTGATCCCGGGCGGAGTAAAAACTTTCCTCGGCATGCAATGGTAAACCACTGAGGTATCTGCCTAGAAAAGGCAAATGGGGATTAATGGGGATTACCCTTTTTCCCAATATTTTTCTTTATGGCCATTTGAAGCCCATTTTGCAACGCGCTGCTACCTGCAATAACAATGTTGTGGCAATTTTCAATAGCATCCAGCATTTTCCTTATAGGATTGTCGTCATACAGAGCTTCCAAAAGTCTGCTGGCAAGTTCGGCACCACAAACATCAGCAATTTTGAAAGCAGATGCCCACTCGTTTTGAAATTTTTCCGTGTTGATCTGTCAGAATGATATGGGCACTTTTGGTTAGCAATAATATATTATAAAATTACCATTTTTTGCAAATAATTTGCAGCATTTTGAAAATTATTGACGCTATGACGAGTATAGTGCGCAAACTCTCCTGCCAGATGTTCATGGCCAGTGTTGATTTTAATAAGATTATTTTTAACTTTCTGGATTTCATCATGAATTAGCCTTTCCAACTCGGGAGGAGTTAGATAAGCAAATTGGCAGTATAACTTCAAAGATTCGGCGGATATGCCCAAATCGTGTTGGCAATCCAAAACTTCCTGTTTGTGTTCTGTTTGCCAAAAATTAATCTAATGTTCTAACTGCAGTAATAAAAAGACTTACCGTGCAAGTTATCATATTCAATAATTTTCATAAGGTTTTCAACTTGAGAACCTACATCTGCGATACTGCCTTTCAATTGGACTATAAGCTCTTCTGTTCCCAAATTTAAAAAGTCTTGGATGAGGAGTCCAATTTTGATTAAGCCAGTTATAACATTCTGCAAATCATGAACACCTTGGTCATCCTTGTTTATTTCAATCTAGAATTGAGCGAAAGTAGGATTTAATAGAAATTTCATAACCTGCTTCTTACCACCACTTGCCGTAAGTGAAATATGACTGCACATAAGTCGTGAAAATAATGGTTGACTGCATTAAGAAACAATCTCTTATCGCCATCGTTCGAAATTTTCAAATTGTCGAGAGCTTTTGAAATTTCTAATCTTACTTTCAAAATCCGAGTGTGAATTTTGTTAGAAAACATTTTTTTATTAAAAAATGCTTCTTGGTGTGAGAGCGTTGCCTAAATCAACAAACATTTTACTTATATTGTAATAATTTAAATATTTACTTACTTGAACAATTTTCATTGTAAATTTACTTTTAGCTTAGAAGCTAAACATTAATATGCGAAAATTCCTTATTACTTTTAAAGTTAACCTTCTTATCAATTATTTACGTTTCATTAACTCTAAATTTACTGTTTTATATTTGATTATTTATAATATAGATTTAAAATTATCGCACTTGTTTCCTATATCACAAACTCTTTATTTTTATTTTTTTGTTAAATTTTGTAATTGTAAGTTTTTATTAGTAATATAAACGTGGTAAAGTAAATATATACTTCTTTACAATAACATCGAATATTTTTGAGCTCTATAATATATGAATCGGTCATTTCAAAAACAGCATAAGTCAGTATTTCTTCAAAATTGCTTTTTTGGTCGAAATTTGATCCTTGAGGCTAGTCACACATTATGTTGTGTAAAAATTATGTTAGTAACATTACGCTAACTATCAAAACTGATGATGTTTACGACCGTTCATTGCAAAAACAATAGTACAAGTCACTGACTTATGCGGTTTATGCAATGAATCTTTGATGGCGAGATGCATTTTACTTACTTAGTTTATTGTTCATCTTTTCCGTTTTTGTGTATTTATGTTTTCAAAATTTGAATTCAAAACATTATTTTTCATTTTAATAAAATATTATTGTATAATAATCGAGTTATTAATCAACTTATTGAGCAATGAATCCCATTCCCTGCAAAAACAGCATAAGTCACAAAATGTAATTTGTCAATTTTTAAATGTTAAATTAATTTTAAGGTAGTACTTTTTAAGTAACTAACAAATTAAAGGAATAAAGAGACAAATTAACAAAGAGAAACATTTAAAAATGTTGATGTATTTGTGTAAAACGATTTTATTTGATTCCTGTAAAATTTTAATGCTGTTTTTGAAATAACCGATTCATATTATGTTCAATTTACAAGACAAGGAAACTCTGTTTTTTTAAGGTGAAAATTCCCGTAAACATTCCCGTAAAACAACCAAAATTGAAAAACACAGGTCTAGAGGGGTAGTAAACTCTGTTTTTAAGTAAAATTCGGAAAAAATTCAGATTTAAAAAACAACCCTGCAAGAAGACTGAAATTGATTTGAATATTACTTGTCCCAAATCCACAAATTTAGAAGGGCAGATTGTCTTTTTTTTACATCCAAGTTTTTTCGAAGAATGCAGTACTAACCATTTAGAAATGCGATTGAGTAATTTGTTTCTTTCTGATTAATGATAATATGTGTGAAGGGATATCAACTTGATTGGAGTAATAAATTAAACAAATAATATAACTTACTATTCCGACGTTTCGAAGAATTTATTTTTCCATTTTCAAGACTATACCTATCTATATATTTAAAAAGTCTCTGTTTCGTCTGGCCTATTTAAAGATTTCCACATTTATATTTAGTCTATATAAGTATTACTTAATATTTTGGGCTGTCAAGTGTGGGAAATTAAAAAAAAAATTTTTTTTAAACTAAAGTAACTATTTTCAAAAATTGTAGCTACCAATTCAATAAAGTTATTCGAAGCATGATGGAGATAAATGGAGTAATGAGATCCCAGTCAGGGCCTGATAAACCATAGCTGCAATGGAGCCGCCGCACCCAGCGCCAAAATTCAGAAGGCTCTAATTTTCTATAAAATATTAAATTTTGAATAAAAAGAATATCTAAACGGCGGGCTCCATATCAAAACAATAGCTCACAAAACGCTAAGCGAGAGTCACGAATTGTGATTTAATTCATATTTTCTTTGATTTAATTGGTAAAGTAAAATAAGTAGGGGGCGGCCATTAGTTATGTGAAGCGATTTTTCGACCCCCTCACCCCTGGAAAAATGTCGTAAGATTTGGTTTAACCTTCTCTCCCCCTTCTAATTTCACGGGAAATTGTCTATTTTTCTTAATTTAACCCACTTCTATCGAAATTTTACAGTTTCATTTAAAAAAAACCCTAAACGCTCATGCAATTAATGGACGTCCCTTAATGATAACACAGGTCCTCCCTAAACAGAACACTCAATTATTATGATTTCTCAATTTAAAAAGTATTTTTAGTCTGATTTTCTCTTGAAAACAAGTACTTAGTGTACCTGGGGGGTACCCCCCAGACCCCCCGGTTTGATACATCGAAGATTCTGGTGCATGATGTGTGATTTATTTATAAGGCAAAAAAATTTTTGCTCATTAAATTATTAATGACTTCCAAATCTAAATATTATTTTTAGTCGGATTTTCTTTTGAACACAATTACTTAATACCCCCCAGACTTCCCGGTTTGACAAACGGAAGGTTTTGTGCATGTTGTGTGATTTATTTCATTTAAAATGAAATTTTTATTCATTTAAAAGAAGCAGTACTGTACATCATAAGAGAATGCACTGAACAAGGCCGGATAACCCATGGATTCGATGGAGCCGCCGCACAGCTCGACCCCCGCTCCCCAACGCCTCACGTAATTAATGGACTAATTCACTTTGGTCGACCAAAATATCGTAAATATCGTAAGGTATCGTAATGGACGTTCCCTAATGATAACATTGGTCTGCAAATAAACATTTTTTTCTTACTCCTGATACCATTCCTCCTAATTTTTATGTAAATTGACCTACTAAATCTGAAGATAACCTCCGTTTTCCCCATAATCCATCGCTTTCGGGGGATGTTCCCCCTATCTATTTTTTGTAACAATTTATTTAGCCTCTACATTTCTTTTAGTAAGCTAGAGAGGTAAAAAGTTAATATTTGTAGCAAAAAAGTTGATTTGGGGGAAGATTTGTCCCCTGAAATTGTAAAAAAAAATCATTAAAAATGATGAAAAACGATGAAAATTTTCAGTTTTTGTTTTTCTTAAATTTTTCACTTATTATTGCTGTTTCATTCAGGAAAAAATAACAGCAATCACACAGAACAGGTACATATGCAAGTTGTCAGTTTTTACAACCGGGGGGTCTGGGGGGTGTGGAATACCCTCCAGTACACCTGCAGGTGTGTTAAAAAACACAAATAGGTGTACATTCTACCGAAAATATTCCAAATAGCAACAGATTTCGATTCCAGTTTTAAAATTGTGATTCCATTGGGCATTACTAGGTTATCTAGGTTACAAAAGACATTTGGAAAAATCTATATAGGAATTCAGGGACTAATTTGGCGAAAGGAATGGACGGAGACTTAATACAGCTGATTTAACAGAGCGTATGGGGGAGCGTACCTACCTCTTTTATAGGCCTTTAGATATTAGAAGACCATTTTAAGCCTTGCGCAATTGGGTATTGTATTTCGTAAATATGATTTTTTGGTTAAATCATTGTATACCTATTCATTTTTCCCCATGTTTGGGCCAAATCTTACCCCAAATAAAAATGTTGTGAGAAAGAAATAGTGGACTGTATTATGTTTTCGATTGTGTAAGATGTTAAGACTTACCGGATTATTTCTCCAGATTTTCCTCTCTCTTGGCGGGTAGGAATATGCCATACTATTGATGATCTCGAAATGTCCCGGTAATTATTCAGCTGGTTTGGTTGGTTGATCACAAAAACACTTGAAATAACCGGGAAAAATACCCAAAATTGGATCACAACAAAATTCGGCTGGTTGCTCCAATATAACGGATGGTTGGGCTTGCTCCGAGCGCATCAGAAAAAGGACTGGAAAAGTGGCGCAAACACCCCATATTCCGTCCTTTGCATGACGATTGTAAAATTCCTCTTGTCTACTCTCAAAACAAATAGGTCAAGTTTTTTTAAAGAAATTTTTTGTTGTCCAGACTTATTTTGTATTTGGGTCTTTCTATCATCTCGAATATTAATGAAATTAAATTAAATTAAAACTTGGCATTTCAAGATTTTCAATGAATAATTAACTTCCTCTTTTGGACGTACAAATAATCCCTCTTAGTTTAACCTAGAGGAGTGCTTATCCTTTACTCTTACCCTATTGGTAAATCACTTTCCAAAAAAACAAGTTTTTCTAAAAATACCTGATATTTATAACCAGATTCTCTCTAAATCTATATGCCAGTATAATAATGCCGTAGTACACTGAAAAAACTGGTTTATCATATTGATGAAAAATTCATAGTATTTATGAACAAAATCAATGTATTTATGAATTTCTTCATCAATATGATGAATTTTGTTCTTGGGTGTAAAAATGATAAACCATTTTTTTCAGTGTAGGATCGGCTGAAAAGTTCGTATCGTTTCTAAGAATTCTTTTCATATGATTTTCAGTGAGAACTAACCTTCAAATGATACGAGTCAAAATTTGACAGCGATCTGTCAATTGGTTCGTGAGTTATAGCATTTTGAATAAAGCAACTTTTGTTATTGGGAAAAAAATTGAAAAAAGGAATTTCGTGTGTTAATGAAACACTGTTTTTGAATGGGAAAAAATAGTGAAATAGGCTTGATAAGTGTTATCCAGACTCTGCTCAAGCGGAAGCAACCGTTCGTAAGTGGTTTGCTAAATTTCGTACAGGTCATATGAGCACCGAAGATGATGAGCGCAGTAGACGTCCAAAAGAGGCCGTTACAGGTGAAAACGTCAAAATAATCCACCAAATAATTTTGGATGACCGTAAGGTGAAGTTGATTGAGATAGCTGAAACCCTAAAAATATCAAATGAACGTGTTGGACATATCGTGCATGAATATATTTGCGCATGCGAAAGCTCTGTGCAAAGTGAGTACTGCGTGAGCTCAATGTCAATCAAAAACAACAACGTGTTTATGATTCGAAGCAGTGTTTGGAGCTGTTCAACCGCAATAAAACTGAATTTTTGCGTCGATATGTGATAATGGATGAAATATGGCTCCATCACCACATTCCAGAGTCCAATCGGCAGTCAGCTGAGTGGACTGCACGCGACGAACCCAATCTAAAGCGAGGCAAAACACAACAGTCGGCTGGCAAGGTTATGGCATCTGTATTGTAACAATAACAATCAACAGCGACTATTGGAACGTTTGAAGGAAGAAATTGGGAAAAAACGGCCCAATTTGAAGAAAAACAATTTTTTGTTTCACCAAGACAATGCACCGTGTTCCATGTCGATAAAAACGATGGTCAAACTCAATGAATTAGGATATGAATTGCTTCCCCACCCAGCGTATTCCCCAGATTTGGCCCTTAACGACTATTTCCTGTTTGGAGACCTCAAGAGAATGCTCGCTGGAAAGAAATTTAGAACAAATGAAGAAGTAACCGCCGAAACAGAGGTCTATTTTGAGGCTAAAGACAAATCATACTACAAAAAGTTGGAAGATCTCTATAATCGGTGTATCGCCCGCGAATTTTTCCAAAAAATTGTTTTTTTCTTCAAAACGATCACACGGCCCTCTAAAGTAGCTGCTCCGCCGTCTCCCGAAGCAAACGGTAGCCGACTTAAGGGTCGCCCACCAAATTTTACCCCCAAATTTTGCGTAAAAAGAAGTAATTATGGTGAAAACATCTAGGATGTTTTATACTTATCATGAATTTTATTTGTGATAACTTAAAATTATTTTAGTTCTGAAAAGTATGCTGTGTGCATTTTTTAGATTTTCTAAAATATTGGTATGGTTTGAGTGAAATATTTTAAATACTGTGATTCCCGGGGAATTAAATTAATACACTTGCACTTTTTAGTTTAGTTTTTATTCAATTTTGCTTTCTACACATATAGAATTACTACCAAATATTATTTCCAAATATAATACTACCAAATACCATGAACCTTATTTCTTCACAATAGCATCTTCAATACTCTGATTCAACACACTCAATGCGTTCATTCCATTTATAAACAAATGGATAATTATTTGCCATGCTCTCTCATTACTACCTAAAATTTCAATAATTTTGCAGTTACTAAGAGAAAATGTGATGGTGTGAATTTTTAGAATTTTGTTCGACTAATAGTGATTCGACTGCTTTCTGATCGTGATGCCTGATCGTTTGTTCGACATGTAATTATTATGTTTGACGGTATACATTTCCACTTGTAACAGTATTTTAAATTACAATGCCATACATATCCATATTGATTCAGCAGTCGAACAAAATTCCGAATGTTGATAATGAGGGATCATTTAAATTGAATGTATATTAACATTAAAGTTAAAATTTTGACTTTTATATAAGGATAATCCCAATATATAGATAAATATGAATGCCTCATACCCTCTTTGCCCATATTTTTTTCCAAGGATGCCTGAAACCCTTGCTGTAATGCGGCACTACCTGCAATAACGTGCTTGTGAATATCTTCAATACTTTCCAGCATTTTGCTCATAGGATTGTCGTAAGTCGCAGGTTCCAAAAATCCACTCACAAATTGGACAGCAAAACCATCAGCAATTTTGAAACCATTTACCATGTCCTCATGAAAATTTTCGAGAGTGATCTGTTATAAAAAAAATGGATACTGTCCATTGATAATCAGTAATAATAATTAATTTACCATTTTGCGCATGTATTCCACAGCAATTTGAAAATACTTGAAGCTATGACGACTATAATGTGCAAAATCTTCTACCAGATGTTCATGGCCGGTGTTGATTTGATTGAGATTACTTTCAATTTTCTTGACTGCTTCGTGAATTAAGATTTCCAGCTCGGGAGGACTTAAATATGACAACTGACAGTAGAATTTTAAGCCTTCGGCAGATATGACCAAATCGTGCTGGCAATCCAAAACCTTGTGTTTGTGATCTGTTCCAAAAAAAAAAAGAAGTTGTGCAATGTTATGAATATAATGAAATGCTTACCGTGTAGGTTATCATATTCAACAACTTTCATAAGGTTTTCAACTTGAGATCCTAGGGCCACAAGAGTATCTTTCAATTGATTTATAAGCTTTTCTGTTTCCAAATTTAGAGACTCTTGGACGAGGAGTAGGATTTTACTTAATTCAGTTATGATATTCTGCAAATCACCAACGACTTGTTCATCCTTGTCAATTTTGATCTGGAATTGTTCAAAATTATTCTTTTGTAAAATGTTTAGTATTTTTATCTTACCATGACCTGTCGTAAGTGAAAAATGACTGCACACACATCCTGATAATAGTGGTTGACTGCATCCAAAAATAGTCGCTTATCTTCATCACTTACAATTTTCAAGTTGTCGAGGGCTTTCGAAATTTCCAGTATTACTTTCAAAACCCGGGTGTGGATTTTATTAGAAAATATTTTTTTATTAAAAAATACCTCTTGCTGTGAGAGCGTTGTTGCCTAAATTATCAAACATTTTACTTATATTGTAATTATGTAAATGTTCACTTACTACTTGTGCCATGGTAGATTTACTTCAAACAGTTAGCTACTCGAAGAGTTCTATAGCTTACATGTTTTACATTCACTATTACTTCTCTTATATACCTTTAAGTTTTCTTCGATATCAATTATTTAGATTTCATTAATTGTCCGAATGTTGTATTTGGATTTGATTATTTATATAAATATTAAACTATTTACTTTCAAACTCATTACCTTATCCCAAACTTAGTTCCTCTATTTTCGTTTGTTTGTTTAACTTTTTTATCGTGAATTTTTATTATTATTAAGTATGCGTTTGCAATAAAATTAAATGTTTTGGCCGAATCCTTGCAGTTGAAAATTAAAAAAAAAAGAAATTAAAAAAAAAAATTTTAAGAAAGAATAATTAGGCTAGAATTTTACTAGGTAACAATATTATGTTTTCCTGCCTAAAAGCTTCGGAAGATAAAAATATTTTAAATATTTTTTGTTTATTATTAATTTAGTGGATGTTATTTAAATTTTTGTCTATTCAGATGACTACTGAAAAATATCCGCGTTATCCGAATAGGAAACTGCCGAATAATAACAAATTTACGGTAAAATTGTGTGTAGAATTAAAATTAAATTTACATAGCAGCTGCGGTTCGTTCTCATAATGACAAATTTTTCTACATGGCCCCCCAAGTTTTTGCTTTTTTGACATTTTTTGATTTTTACGAAATTTAGATACACATTATAAAACTAATTAGAGATTGATAGAATTCCTATAAAAAGATGGTTGTAGACTTGAACTAAAGCCACTTTTAAATTATTTAGATAAATTAAATATATTTTTTATCGGGATAGCCCATTGGAATTGGTATAAAGTTTGATAATTATTTTATACGCATATTAACAGGCTGCACAATCGGCACCAAATTTTTTTGGTAAAAATATTATTTTTGCAGGTTTAATGAAAGGTAATGTTATTAATATTTAATAATAATATTTTCAAAGTAAACAAGATAAATATGAATGAATGGTGGTCAAAACAAGGTTCTTTGATTTATATAGTATTTTGTTTTTAAATATCTTTGTCGGTACTTTTAGTATATTATAGTTATACGAATTTATTAGTTTTTCAAAACATATGTCTGGATCACCGTCTGGTTTAGTGTTTCTTACATCTCCGGTGCATTTAATATTCACGCAGCCTTAAGGTTGAGAAATTTTGTAACAAAATGTAAAATAACAAATCAAGCAGATATAATATTTAAATAATAATATTTTTATTTTTATTTTAGTGTTTGTTGTTAATCCTATTTCTTCATAACAACTTCGATTCGAAGTACAAGATTATGTTAGCATTTAAATTTTTTGTCTCTTTTAAGTACCATCAGAACAGTGGCGGTGCCAAACGAGCCCCAAAAAAACAATTATTCATTTTGAATAGTGAATATTAATTAAAAATCTTCTTTTTGGGATTTACTAGCCTTTATGGTCCCCCCTCCCCGATTAAGTGACCTAAGTCACTAAGGGATATCTCCCTGCTCGCCTACCTAAAATCTAGAATCCAGAAGAGTGCACTGGATCATGCTCAAGCCACAGATAAGGAATCACACCTTTAGCTGGGCGAAATTATTTGCACGTCAGGATGCAAATCTGCACCCTTGCGCCAATTGTATTCAGATCAACCTTAGATCGGAGTTAACTCATGGAATTTCCAATGTTAACTCTAGCTGGATTAACTATTTCGCACAGCTAAAGATGTAATTCCTTAGCTGCGGCTGGGCCTCTGCGACTAAAGTCGCAGTAGCTTTCCCCATACTTTCTTATGGGAGTGTTTCATGAGAATGCAATTTTCGCAGGCGACTCTAAAGTACCAGTTTCAAAAGAAAGCATGGAGAGCAGTCACTGCGACTGCAGTCGCAAAGTCCCAACTGCAACTAAGGAATAATTTTTTTTCATGCTTCCTTATGGAAGTGTTCCCTTACTGCTAGTCATACACTACTACTCATCAGAAGAAACAATGGAGAAAGTCGCAGAGCTCAAGCCAAAGCTAAGAAATCACACCTTTAGCTGGGCGAAATTGTCTACACCAACACTACAGCTAGTTAAACGTTAGGCAAAAGATAATCCAGGGTCAATTGATTTTGATCCTATCAGTCTATAGTCTAACTAGATAGCTGCAAGTCAAAAAGTGGTCTGACAGCTTTTGACATTTTAATTCGCAGTGACTGCTCTCCATGCTATCGTGTGGGAGTATTTCCTGACAATGCAATTGTCGCAGACGACTCTAAGGTAATACTGTCATAGAAAAGAATAATTTATATAAAAGCTTAGCTGCAGACGCAGCGATTGCTTTCTTATGAAATTGTTACCTTAGAGTCGTCTGCGGCAATAGCATTGTAACGAAATACTCTCATAAGAAACTATGGATAGCATTCACTGCGACTTCAGTCGCAGAGCTCAAGTCACAGTTGAGGAACCACACCTATAGCTGTGCTAATTTATCTGCACCAACACTTCTTCTTCTCGTGCCTATCCGTTACCGGATTAATGGGGTGGTTTCCCGTTGCCTTCCCCATAGCCCACAGATATATTTTGGGATTTAGATCACAGTAGTGTATTCGATACGACCAGGATTTGAACCGCCCCGCTACCCAGTCGGCCGGTGTAGGCTTTACGCCATACTGCGTTGATCCTATCAGTCTATAGTCTAACTAGATAGACCCCCAGACCCCCCGGATTACACCAATTGTTTTGTGACTTAAATAATATGTTTAGAGCTTTGGAAAAGTAATTTTATTTTTGCTCATCGGGTAGTAAAAGTCTAAATATATTATTAAAGTCACAAAATAATTGGTACAATCCGGGTGGTCTGGGGGGTATGGAATACTTTCCAGTGCACTCCTGAATTAATTTTGAATTGCGTATATTATTTAAAAATTTCTGTATTGGGAATTACTACCCTAAGCATTGCTTACATTCGCTTATTACAAAATCAACAGCATTGCTTCCTCCATTAAAGCAGCTGGCAGTCATAAATGAAAGTCTAAAGGAAAGAACCCACAACATACCCAATTACAAATAGGAAGAACCTGCAATTGTCCCATATAATCAAATTAGTGAAGTAAATTAATTGATATTTTCCCAAAGGTATTTATTCTAGGGGTTCCAGGGGATGTTTTGCGGGCTATGGGGAAGTAAACCGGAAACCACCTCATTAATTAAGACAAGTGATCGCCTACGCACTGCATAGTGTTTGGCACTTGAAGTAGAAAAAGAAGAATTTTTAGAAGAATTAAGATAAGTTTTATAATTTTGAAAAATTTGTTTTGTCGTCTTACCACAGCTTATCCTAGGACAAATTAATATAATTGCAGACAAATCATGTAAATAATAGTAGACTGCATTAATAATTAATTTTTATCTTCTCCATTAGAAATTTCAAATTTTTTGAAAGACAATTTTCGACCACTCGAATAAACTGGGGGTAAATTTTATTAAAAAATAATTTTTTAGCATTAATGTCCTCTTGGGATAAGAACTTTGATTAAATCAATATAAATATAATTTTATAATAATTTTCACAATTTTTTTTATTCCTCTATAATATGTTCTTTTTTTAATCTAACCTTGAGATAAATTTGTGATTCTGTTAATTTTAAATTTATTTTTAAAAATGAAATACATTTTTGTTTGTTTATTATTTAAATTATGTTAATAATATTTTTATTTCTTCTGTTTCTATCATACTTTCATTTTTATTTTATGTTATTTTATTTTATTTTATTTTATTTATTTTATATATTTGGTTTCATTGCTTTATTATATCGGAATATTTTCGTTTTACTTTTATGAAGCTAATGCCTGACTTTCGTGGTCCGACTCATAATCACTGGAGATTCAACAGAATCAAGAATGTCGCTGCCAGTTTCGACTAGAAAGTAAAATTATCAGAATTTTAGAGCAAATCCGCTATTAATAAAATTGCGGATACTTTCTCAAAATTAGCTTACCCTTTCCACTTTCTAACGCACAGATTAATTTTGCTATAATTTCACATGTCTTGTTGACATGTTCTCTCACCAAATTGACTAAGCTAGCAATATTGCTTGATGTTTTCTTGCACAATAATTTGAGTAATTCAACCACTGCATGATTCAACTCTCTGGCTGTATCCACCATTAGATTACGAATATCATCGGCATATTTTCCACCCTAAACAAAGCAACTACAAATTTTACAATTTAAAATTTTACGATGGACTTACATGTTGTTTTAGATAAATATCCACAATTCCTGCCAGATGTCGGCATTGGTTATTTACTGTATCAACAATGCTATGCAAAGCTTGTGAATCAGTTTGGAATATTAGGGAGCTTATGGAGTTGCAAATACGGGTAACAAAGTCTTTCAAAACCTCTTTGAGTTTATCTGGAGATTCGTTTAAAACTTCGTTGCGAATTTTAACAAAATCAATTGCATGTTGTAGATCGCCCAATGCGATGAAAAGTATTTTCCCATTTTCTGAAAATCAAATACCAGTAGTATTTTATCGGAAATCTACATGAAATACTTACCACGTATTTTATTTTTCTCTATAATTTTCAGCAAATCTCCAGATGCTACTGCAACTTGTTCGAGACTTGCTTTCAATTTGATTTTTAAGTCTTCGGGATTTTTGTTAATTTCTTTGAGAACTGCATACGAAGAATCGATCAGTTTTTCAATTACCTGCACCAGCTCTTGCTTTTCCTCTTGTCCGTCATCCAAATCCGCCTGAAAATGAAAATTTTTATTTATCATCAAACTGCAATCAGTTGGAATACTTACCACAACGTTTTGTAAATGAAAAATGATGGAGTTTATATTTTCAGCGAAAAGGTTGCTTTCCAAAATCAGAGCTTTCTTTTCGATTCCATTTTGAAGGTTCGGCTTATCGATGGATTTGATAGACTCCAAAACGGTTTCTTGGATCGTGTTGTTCACATTCTTGGCAGAATCAATTTGTTCTTGGGGGAGTTCCAAAACAAGGGGAACCTACGAAAAATTTATTTAGTAATTTTCAAAAACAAACTGCACTTTTACATTTATGGAGAACTTGCACATCATTCCATCCATATTTGTGAAGTTGAATGCAAATAATTTAAACTAATTGAACTAAACATCTCTTTTTATAGGTATAATGAGAAAATCGCATCAAAATGTTTATTATCTTGGGAATGTTATTTGTTTGTTGTTTGTCTTGGTATCGGCGACTCTTTTATGTCGCCGATTTCAAAGACATTCCGCCGAATTGTAAGTTTGCATTCCTAAAAAAATTAAATTTCAAACTAATAATAAATTTTATTATGAAAATAAATATATTCATTCTTTGCTATCTTTTTAAATATTGTGGCTCCTACGCCTTCGGTCTGTATTGATAAAACGTAAAAGCTAGCTAACATATTGTGAATTATTATCTAAGGTTCAATAGTAAAACTATTTGATCAGTTGATGAATAAAACTTAAATCTTCAATAGAAAGTAACGAAAGCTATTGAGATGCTAGTCAATGCTTGAATTGTCTCATATTCTGAAATTTAAAAATATACCCCACTCTTATTTCTTTCATTGGCTTTATTTTCAGTTATAATTATTAGTTATACAATAAACAGCAATCTATTATTCCTACAAAATATAGTGCTGAAGTCGGCCTATTGTTTGATTTTCATCAAGCAATGCAAATTTTCCAAGTTTCTGATATATTGGTAACCGCTCGCAACAGAATTGCTGAATACAACATATAGTATCCTTTTAATCCGCTCGGTAACTGAAAGAAAAGCTCTTTAACCAACCTCGAACACTACAAGAAAAGTAAATACCTTGGATAGTTTGTAAAAAATTATCTAATACCCCAAGAATTGCATATCCCCTGGTCACATTTTCTCGAATCACACTTTTTAACGACCTAATCTCACCAGGTTTATGGAACATTGCCTGTATTTTAGCTATTAAACAATGTAGCTCCCTGGCAGTATCTATGATAATTTGATGAATCTGGGTGTCACATTGGTCGGCCTAAAAGAAAATTTAAATTTTCTTCAATGAAAATATTTTTTTACTTACGTATGTTTCAAGATATTGAACAACGTTTTCCATATGATTACATCCAGCATTAATGGAATGGACTAAATAGTACCAGACAAGCTTATCATCGTCGTCGCATTTTATGGCGTCGAGTCCCCCCTGAATACGTTTAGCACATTCGTCAAAAATTTGGTTTATTTCGCCTACAGTTGGCAAATTCACTATTTTGATGTTGATTTCAATGTAATCCACGGCACGCAGTAGATCGCTCAACTGATCTATACATTTTTTCTTGATTTCTGCAAATTTTATTACTATTAGAAAGTAGCTAATGTAATATAGCTATTAGCTATTTTTAATTGAATGAATCTGGGTTAATGCACAGACAATAAATTAAAAACATATCAACTGCACCCAAAAGCAGCTTATCTAAGCTATACTAATACGAGTAGCTAAGTAGCTAAAACGCATATTACCAAGCGATGTTTCGTTTTTTATTATTTTCAGTAAATCGGCAGCCTCATCATTAATATCTTGAATGCTCTCGATTAATTCATGTTTTAAATCTTCCGAATCTTGATTGAAAGACTGCTGAACTGCATATGAAGTTTTGACCAATTTTCCAATCAAAACGAAGAGTTCCTCTTTACTACGTATGTCCTCTTGTAAATTTAGCTAAAAATAATAATATGGTACCTATTAACTAATATAACTGTTGAATTTTAAGCTTACCGTAAAATTTTGTAAATTACGTATGATTGCATTCAAATTTTCTGCTAATACAGTACATTGTGAAAGTAACGCCTGCTTTTCTTTTTCATTTTCTACACTGAATTTTTTTATCGACGTAATAACTTCCACGATGGTCGCCTTAAGTGTTACATATAAATCTCGAGAAAACATAATTTGTTGTTTGTGAAGATCCACAAAACTCACTTCAGATACCTGAAACAATAAAAATTACTTTGGTATTGATTTTAAAGATAGAAATTTACAAGTTCGGATAATTTTCCCGCTACCATTTTTACGGTTTACTAAAGAAAATAGCCTGGCATTACAATTAACAAAAATAAGATTATGTAATTTATTTAATTATTAATTACAATATTATAATCATTTTTTTCTTCAATTATCACTAGCGATAGTACGGGTTCATAAATTTAGATAAGCACACTTTTTTCAAAATTGTAAGCAATAATCGTATTTACAACGTAAATGAAAAAATACAAAAACCTGAAGTAAAACAAGAATAAAATTGTGTTATCATAACATTTTTTTATATTTTAATGTCTTAATCTGCTGTAAAAAATTAACTTTGAACTTCAAAATATAAAATTAAAGATAAACAAAAAACTGTTTTGCACTAAATTTTGCAAATTTTACGTAATTTTTTGTTTTAATTTCAACTCGGTGAATTGTAATTAAAAAGAATTGTTAGAAAGGTACATGTTGCTGCCCCCCCCCCCCCCAAATCGAATTTTTGATTAAAATTGGTGTCAAACGTTTGAGCTTCGTTTGAGCCTCAATGAGCTTCCATTCCCGTCGTTTGAGCTTCAACGGTCGCGGAGTTATTCGCGCAAACTTTTGGGGGGGCCGTGGACCTGATTGCCCCCCCCCAAGTCGAATTTTTGACTAAAATTGTTGTCAAACGTTTGAGCTTCGTTTGAGCTTCGTTTGAGCTTCAATGAGCTTCCTTTCCCACCGTTTGAGCCTCAACCGTCGCGGAGTTATTCGCGAAATCTTTGGGGGGGGCTGTAGACATGTTTTTCAATTTTTTGTCTTTTTTAAATTTTTTGCGTAATTTTGGTGTCAATCGATAGAGCTTCGTTTGAGCTTCAATGAGCTTCCATATTCATAATTGTAATTTAATTTTTTTCAAAGCTATAGTTTTTTAAATTTTGTGCACCTCCGAGCAAGTTGCGCTGGAAACCTTTAATTTTAATTTCGTAAACAAATTTTTATTGAATTTGTAAACTAATGAATTAAACTCCAAAAGTAAATTTTTAAAAAATTATGTTTTATTAGTTAATAAATTTTAGAACTTACAGGGCCCTGTTTCATAATGAAAATTTACAAATATTACAAGTTACAAGTAACTTTAAATACTCTTCAAATCGTTAATCTGAACATCTAGCTGCGTGGTTTCAGGTACTTATTCATGAAATAACATATTCTACAAGCATATCAGAAAGTTATTCTTCATTATTTTTCAATTATTTTTATATAGAGTTAGTCGTAGACAGTTCTGTAAAAAAATTGGTTTTTCACACAATTCTCTTTACAAAGTCGAACTGTAAGCTGAAATTGATATATTTATGTTTATGCATGAATTATGTTTGATTACCGTCGTGCGAGCTTCCGCTGCCCGAAGAAATGTCCAAAATTGTTAAAGGTGGGGGGTGAGTATGAAATGGGATGTAGATTTTGTACTACTTTCCTTTCAAATCAACAAATTTCTTTCTGAAATCGAGATCTTTATTAAATGTTTATTTAAGATTCAATGAGTTTTTTGTCTCATTTTTTGAGTTTCCAAGACTAAGATTTTTCTATGATACAATTTTAATATACACAGTAAACTAAAAAAACTACTTTATTCGAATAAATTTATTTAAATCAAAAAAAAATTTAACTGAAGAAATCTAAATTATTGGTTAACTACAATAAAATATAAAAAATTTTATTTTGATCTAAACAAATTTTTGTTTAAATTTTGTTTGCTTCAAAACAAATTATTCAAACAAAATAGTTTTTTTGATTCAAAGAAATCGTTTTTACCATGTAGTGTCAGAGACGTTTTACCCTATAGGCTAAACAGGCTAAAGCCTAAGGCGCCAAATTCTAAATGGCGCCAAAAAAGCCGGAAAAATGTAAAAATCCCGTATTTTAAAATTCCCAAAATGTTCAAAAATTAATTAAACATGTCTTTTTTAGTAAATAAACATTGGTACTCGATACATACAGCCGGGGGAAGGGGGCACCAAAAAATAGTTTTTTAGTTTACTGTGTATATTAAAATTGGAGGGGGCGAGTGTATCATAGAAAAATCTTAAAGTCTTGGCAACTCAAAAAATGAAACTAAAATCTCATTGAATCTTAAATAAACCTTAAATAAAGATCTCGATTTCAGAAAGAAATTTGATGATTTGAAAGGAAAGTAGTACAAAATCTACATCTCATTTCATACTTGCCCCCCCCCCCTTTAACAGTTTTGGACATTTCTTCGGGCAGCTGCCGCTGCCGGTAATCAAACATAATTCATGCTTAAACATAAATTTATAAATTTCAGCTAACAATTCGACTTTATAAAGAGAATTTTGTGTAAAAACAATTTTTTCACGACTAACTCTATATAAATCTACTGTAGAGCGATAATAAAATAATAAAACTAGCTCTCAACCCAATCCATTCGCAATAATCAGGTAAAATGAAAATAATGAAGCAAACGGGTATTGCACTACTATAATAGTGGTAGTAAATTTAAAATCGCAATGGAAAATTCAATAATCTAATAATTGTATAATCATTTAAGTTAATAATAATAAGATCTCACTAATAAGTACCTACTGTAAGTTCTAAAATTTATTAACTAATAAAACATATTTTTCTAAAAATTTACTTTTGGAGTTTAATTCATTAGTTTACAAATTCAATAAAAAGTTGTTTACGTAATTAAAATTAAAGGTTTCCAGCGCAACTTGCTCGGAGGTGCACAAATTTAAAAAACTATAGCTTTGAAAATAATTAAATTACAATGATGAATATGGAAGCTCATTGAAGCTCAAACGAAGCTCTATCGATTGACACCAAAATTACGCAAAAAATTTAAAAAAGACAAAAAATTGAAAAACATGTCTACAGCCCCCCCCCCCCCCCCCCCAAAGATTTCGCGAATAACTCCGCGACGGTTGAGGCTCAAATGGCGGGAATGGAAGCTCATTAAAGCTCAAACGAAGCTCTAACGTTTGACACCAATTTTACTCAAAAATTCAACTTGGGGGGGGGCTATCATGTCTACAGCCCCCCCCCCAAGATTTTGCTAACAGCTCCCCGACGGTTGAAGCTCAAACGATGAAAATAGAAGCTCATTAAGGCTCAAACGAAGCTCAAACGTTTGACAACAATTTTAGTCAAAAATTCGCCTTGGGGGGGGGCAATCATGTCCACAGCCCCCCCCAAAAGTTTTCGCGAATAACTCCGCGACCGTTGAAGCTCAAACGACGGGAATGGAAGCTCATTGAGGCTCAAACGAAGCTCAAACGTTTGACACCAATTTTAATCAAAAATTTGATTTGGGGGGGGGCCAGCGACATGTACCTTTGTTAGAAGCCAAAATGATTATTTTAATTTGTAAATTAATTTTTTAATTTACGCTTAAAGCTTTTAAAAAATGTGGAAGCAGTTTTAAATGAAAGTGCAATAGAAATTTTAACTACTTGCATCGAGATGATTTGGTCAATGCTCTTAATATTTTTTGAAAATTTCCAAAAACGAAAAATCAGATGTACTTACTCACTTTAAAGTAAGAAACAAAGTTATTCTTTCTTTTCAATTTTTATTTAATACATACAATTATGCTATATATGTAAATACTTTTTCCCAATTTATTTTATATTTAAAATTTGAAATTAGTATATTCCCGAATGTGACAATCCTCTTGCTAATTGGTATCCATTGACAAGCGTGTCTGCAATTAAAACATCTACAGCTTCTTGCAAAGTATTCACTCCTAAAATTATCAAAAAATATATATATTACAAATTAAACTAAAAATTTACAACAAATTCAAAATTTGAAAAATGAATCAAAAAATCAACTTGAATCTAACAAATTTCTTCTGAAAAAGTAGTCTATAACTGAGATGTTGAGATGAAAAATTAGAATTATTGAGAGAGAAACGAATCATAGGTTTGAAAATTTTCACGATATACCTTCATTATCCTTCGTATGGCGTAAACTCGCCAATGTCGCCATGCCGCCACTTCCTGCATGTACTTTGAAACGAATTGTGCTTTTCATTTCGCCTACACTTTTAGTTATTTGAAACGTCTTCTGTAAGACAGCCAAAACTTCGTGTAGTTCATTACCAGCACAATGAAACACCTCGTAAGTGTTTTCTTCGTAGTGATCCCCCTATTCAAAATTCAAAATCTTCAAAAAAAAACCTTTGCATTATAATCAAAAGAACATACGTATAAGTGCAGGTAGTGAACAACTCTCTGCATATGTTGTACACCAATGCGAATATAGTGAATGATGTGGTGCAATACCACTTCGTCGTGTGTATTAGAACTCTCTAATCCATTCCATACATCCTTCACCATATCATCGAGTAGTTTTTGCAGTACTTCGGGAGGTTCGTTACGAATTTCATTACGAACTCTGATTTTATCGCATGCTGAAAGCATATCGCTCAGCACATCCAATAGCTTCTGTTTGTTCTCTATTGAAAAAAAATCATAAATATTTGACAAATTAGAACAAACTAATTTTACCGGAAACTGGTTCCTTTAATAGAATTTGTGCTAGGTCGTCGGATTCTCCTTTAGCTTGATCTACACAAGCTTTCAATTTAATTTTCGAAACGTTGGGATCAATATTAAACGAATGTTGGACAGAATACGACGTTTCTACTATTTTTGCAATTAGTAGTAACAACTGGCTTTTGGTGGTCGAGTTTTCATCCAGTTTCAACTACAAGCGAAAAAAAATGGGAAATTTTATTTTCTGTTTTCTCTGCGTTTCTAATGCTTGCTCACCATAAAGTTCTGCAAATTAAAAACGATCCTGTTTAAATCGCTTGTAAAGTAGTTGCTTTCTGAAAGTAAAGTTTGTTTGTCCAATGGAATTTGAACATCCAATGTGTCCAAAGATGATAATGCGCTCTGAACAGTCTCTTGAATTTTTGATATCAAATTTTCAGCAAATGCAATTTGTTGCTGATGGATTTCTTGAGAACATGGCTAAAATATAAACAAGTTATTCACATTATGTAAGGTACTTTCAACCTACATAAGTAATTTTGTACTTACGTAGTTAGACAACTTTTTCAAAACCATTTTGGAAAGCCGGAAAAGAACAGAATTATTATGTTAGATCTTTCAAGTTTGTCATTATATATCTATTTTCGACATTGATTTTTTTTATAAGTAAACAAAATATTTTCTTTTCTAATTTTGTAATTACTATATTTTTACTAGAACAAACTATAAATACAACAGGATATTTACATAACATTGCAAAACTTGAAGTAATTTTTAGTTTGTTCGCAATTAAAAATTTTATTGCCGGATGACGATTTTAATTTTGCAAAATCTTCCCGAGAAAGTAAGCTTTGTGTTTCCTAAGACCATAACACTCCTAGTAATACAATTATTACCTAAGTTAATTAGACCAAAACTGAATCCCATTTTGTAAGCTCTAATGCTTTCCAGTTTATTAACCTCTCTGAAAATAGGGAGGATGCCAATTCTCTGCCTCATAATGGGTTACACCGAATTGTCCTTGCGCCGAATGGCCCTTGAACCAAATTGGCCTGGCGCTGAATTGTCTTGCGCCGAACTGGTTGCGCCGTATCAGCTACGCCGAAAAGTCCCTTTCCAGTTAACTGGCACAAACTATGGCCAGCGCAATCGTTGGAGTCGTCGAAGCTACCACTTGAAGAATTTATGGTCTTTCTTAGAGAAAATTGAAAATATTTATTAAAAATTTTTTTCGAAATTTTCAGGAAAGTGGAAAATTTTTCATGGTAAGTTTATGCGTTTATTAAAATAATGCAAATCAATACACTAAAACATTTTATTTACATTTATATTCTTGATATTATTTAAGTTTTACGTTTTAATACAATAGATAAATAAATAAAAAATAAAATAAAATAAATAACGTTTAATCTATGTATTTTTATATGGTCATTTCAAGTTTATGTAACTATATTACATAATGGAAAACAATAACTTAAAACAAATAATATAAATTACTACTACATATTTTTTTATTTCTAATAAAGTTATCCCAGTAATAATATAATCAGAAATGAATGTATGCTACATTAGGGTCTCTGTTATTTCCCAAGTTGATTTTTTTTTGCTGCCGCCCTATAAATTTTTAGGTTTTGCCGCCAAAAAAATTGACCAACTCAAAAAACTCTTAATTTTGCAATTAAACCGTGCAGAAATCATGTTACAATTCCCATTTAAATAACATGGGATTTTTGAACTTTTTGTACTTAAATTTATTACTCTGAAATAAATAAAGTTACAGCAATGACCAATACAATTTTATATAAAGAATTGAACGCTCTACAAAAAAGATCTCTTATGAATTTTCGATAAATTCAGTCCTCCGCAAGTTATTCAAGATTAAAGTGGTATTAAATTCGCATTTAAATAACATGAGATTTTTGTACTTTTTTACTTTAATTTTTTTTCTCTGAAACAAATAAGGTTATAGCAATAACCAATAGATACTTATATAGAGAATTAAACGCTCTACAAAAAAGACCTCTTTTGATTTTTCGATAAATTTACTCCTCCGAAAGTTATTCAAGATTAAAGTGGTGTTAAATTCGCATTTAAATATCATGGGATTTTTGTACTTTTTTAATTTAATTTTTTTTCTCTAAAACAAATAAGGTTATAGCAATAATCAATATATACTTATATAGAGAATTAAACGGTCTACAAAACAGACCTCTTTTGATTTTTCGATAAATTTACTCCTCCGAAAGTTATTCAAGATTAAATTGGTATTAAATTCCCATTTAAATAACATGGGATTTTTGTACTTTTTTAATTTAATTTTTTTCTCTGAAACAGATAAGGTTACAGCAATAACCAATATTTACTTATATAGAGAATTACACGCTCTACAAAAAAGACCTCTTTTGATTTTTCGATAAATTTACTCCTCCGAAAGTTATTCAAGATTAAAGTGGTATTCATAATGGATAATACAGTTTTATATAGAATTTATCGAAAAATCATAGAGGTCGATTTAGGCATGGTTTAATTACAAGATTAAGAGTTTTTTTGGGTTAGATTGTTTTTTTTTTGGGACAAAAACCAAAAAAAACAGACCAACTTGGGAAATAACAGACACCCTAATTGTATATCTACGCTGCCTCTTAGTCTAATGTAAAAGCTATTCCCCAATAATTGGTTTCAGCAGAATAATTAGTTTAGTATTGCTGAATTTTGCAATCCTCTTGCTAACTGAAACGTGTTGGCGAGCGTGTCGGTAATTAAAACGTCCACAGCTTCTCTCAAGGAATTAGTTCCTGTAAAAATAAAATAAATATTACTATCAGCACGTCAGTATAACATCACCGTACACCTGCTATGGTATGAGCTAACTGATTATTTTTAATCCAAGAAATATTTTTATTTCAATCTTTTCTTTGTATATTTTTTATTAAAATTTTCGAAATTAATAAATAATTTAGAGATTAGTAAGCAGGTCTAGTACCTTCATTATTTTTAGAATCACGTAAAGTTGCCAATTTTGCTATGCCTCCGCATCCTCTATGTACATTTGAACGAATTTTGTTTTTCATTTCGTTAACACTTTTAGTGGTTTGAAACGTATTCTGTAAAATAGCCATAACTTCGTGTAAATCGTTACCAGCATCATTAAACACATCGTGAATGGTTCCTTCGTAATGATTGCCCTGTGCAAAATCCAATATTATAAAAAAAACATTAGATTTCAAATTTTAAATTCAAACGTACATATTTGTGAAGATAGTGGACAACTCTCTGCATGTGTTGCACACCATGCCGGATGTAGTGCACGATATGGTGCAATGTTACTTCTTCCTCCAAATTGAAGCTATCCAATCCATTCCAAACGTCCTGCACCGATTCATCGAGAAGATTTTGCAGTACTTCCGCAGGTTTATCGCGAATTAAATTACGAATTCTGATTTTATCAGATGCTGATAGCATATCGTTGAGCATATCTAATAGTTTTTGTTTGTTTTCTATTAAAACAAAACCATAAATGATGGTCTAATTTGAAAAGAAAAGAGAAATTACCTGGAACTTGTTCTTGTAATAGAAGTTGTGCTACATCGTTGGATTCTCCACTAACTTGATCAATGCTGGCCTTCAGTTTAATTTTTAAAACGTTGGGGTCAATATTGAATGAATGTTGAACACCATACGAAGTTTCCACTATTTTTCCAATTGTTTTCAACAGCTGCTCTTTGGTGGTCGAGTCATCATTCAATTTCAACTAAAAGTGAAAAATGTGAAAAATGTAGAAAGAACATCTAACCAAGAATCGGAAGGATGTCAAAATTTACAAAACTACAGAGACGCCAGCATAGTCTCCAGACAATTTTTATCTCCCGGATAAGCTCTCCCGGAGTATACTAGCTTACTAGCTGCTTACCACAAAGTTTTGCAAATTAAAAACAATTCTGTTTAAGTCGTTTGTGAAGTAGTTGCTTTCTGAAAGTAAAGTTTGCTTATCCAATGGAATTTGAACATCCAATGTGTCCAAAGATGATAATGCGCTCTGGACAGTCTCTTGAATTTTTGATGCCAAATTTTCAGCAAATGCAATTTGTTGCTTATGGATTTCTTGAGAACATGTCTAAAATATAAACTAGCAGTTATTCATTTCAACTTACATAACTAATTTTGTACTTACGTAGTTAGACAACTTTTTCAAAACCATTTTGGAAAGCAGGAGAAGATCTTATGCACAATTATTAAGTGAGATCTTTCAAGTTGGCCATTATATATCAATTTTCGAGATTGATTTTATTTGTAAGTACACAAAATATTTTCGTTTCAAAATCGATAATTCCTATATATCTGGCAGAATAAACTATAAATCAACATTATATTTACATGACATTGCAAAACTTGATGTAATTATTAAGTTTATTTGCAATATAAAATTTTATTTCTAAAGTAGAAGCTATTCCCCAATAATCAGTTTCAGCATACGAAGTTTCGACTATTTTTGCAATTCTTTTCAAAAGCTGCCCTTTGGTGATCGAGTCATCATCCAATTTCAACTAAAAGTACAAAAAATGAAAAATGTAGAAAGAACAACATCTAATCAGGAATCGGAAGAATGTCTAAATTTATAACACTGCAGACTTAGGTAAGAGCATAGTAACCATTTGTTTTTGCCAGAGGATTTAAGGCAATTACCTCTGAAATGTACAAGTAGTCTTTCCGAAAAGTCTCTATCAGAGAACAGTCAATAAAAAAATATTTCTCAAAGCAATTTCCATGACCGCTACTGTATCGCAAATTCTTAAGAACTTTTTGCAAAAAATTTAATTCTCTGCAAAATTGTCTATATTTCATAATTTTGTCGTACTTGTGTACAATTTTGATGTTTACCACAAGCTGCTTACCAAAAAGTTCTGCAAATTAAAAACGATCTTGTTTAAATCGTTTGTGAAGTAGTTGGTTTCTGAAAGTAAGGTTTGCTTGTCCAATGGAATTTGAACATCTAACGTTTCCAAAGATGTTAAAGCGCTTTAGGCGGTTTCTCGAATTTTTGATGTCAAATTTTCAGCAAATTTAATTTGTTGCTGTTTGATTTCTTTTAAACTGAAAATGAAAAATTTTATAAATTTTATACTGAAAGATACTTTAACAAACCGAAATCTGAATATTTTAATGTAGTTTTTGACTATTTATTTTAGCATTTAGTAAAAAGAGACAATATTATCTCTGTTTTTCGCTAGGAATTGAAATTTCTAAATAATATCGATAAGTGATAGTTAATCGTTAATTTTTTTCCGAATATCTTTTAAGTGCGGAAAATAACTTCCTATTTTACTTTTAATTATATAAATAATGTATTTTACATATAGATAAAGCTTATCCGGACAGATTTGCAAACTGCGGAAGAAAACAAAAAGTTAATTTTTACTTTTAATTTTTAAAAAAGTAGAATTTGACTACAAATTATTAATTTTTACTGTTTTTATATTATTTATTTTAAACGTGCAAAGTAATTTCTTATTTGATTTGCTATCGATACGTAATAGCTCGTTTTCTACACTGATTTGAGTTACATACGAAGCCACTTTCACGCACTGGTGCGGAAAGTGCCTACTTTTATGACCGGTGTTAAAAGTAAATTTGTTGCGCTTTTTCTTAAATTGAAGAAACTCACGTTTTTTGATATTATTTATGTTTTTATTTTATATTTTTGTTATCACCAAATAAAATACTGATAGGGTATTCTTCGTCTTACACTAAACCGACAGGCGCTGAATACATAGGACAGAAATATTATTTTTCTTAGACAAACCTAAAAGGACTGCAAACAAAATACGAAAAGCAATATTTGTTGATTAAAAATTTAGTAGTTTTTATAATTTTTTATTTTAATTAATTAAAATTATTAAATTTTAATAATTAAAACAATTATTAAAATCATTTAAAATTTCCATAGTTTACTTTTTTTAATTAAATTTATTTTGTTGTTAAGTCAGAAAAATTTGTCAAAATTTTTTCTTTTTAAAGTTATTTTTGTAATTTAAATAAATAAATCAATTGTAAAACAATGAACCGGTAACCTGCGCACCTAGATATACAATTATATCTTATTTGAATATTTAAAAGTTCTGAGAGATTCTTAAATCCTTATTTCTTCTATCATACAAATAGCAAAATATCAGGAAATAATTTTTGCATTTCATATTTTAAATTTCTATTAAAGTGCATGACCGTACAATTTTAAAAAAATTGCCTGCGGCGCTATATACCATCAGATGAATCGCTTCACTCGAGTTTTCAATGTTGTGATTTTACTTTTCGATCCGAGACCACCCCTACACGTAAATGAGGAATACGCCACTGCGTCTGCCCCCCCCCAAATTTTCTAAATACGCCACTGTTCGAAAATAATTGGGGGGGGGCAGTGGCGAATTTATATGGATGCTTACGATGCTGGAGCATCGGTCCCCCGAACATTGAGGGGCCCCCAAGAGCCAAGACCTTACTTATTATTTTATAGAATTCAGTTTTGTTTATTATCTTTCTTATTCAAAGAACATAAAAGCAAACGCAAATTATAAAATTTTGTTTCATTTAATTAAATTTTTATAGAGAAGCTTAAGATGCTGGAACATTGAATATTAGACCCCCGATCATTTAGAGCTCCATAGAGGTCCCCAAACCTTACTCGTTATTTTATAGAATTGAATTTGTTTTCTCTTTTTATGAGAATCAGTTGCTTTTGCTTTGTTTTTTAAATTATCTATAAAATAATAATTGATTGATACTCGATGTTAACCATATCAATATTTTAGAAAACCCAAAAAATACTGTAAGTATAAAATATTGCAAACGTTTTCATTATACTATGGTATCATCAGGCGATGAACTAGAAAGAAAATTAAATAGAATCCGTTTAATTGTTGTTTGGGGTGGTGAAAAAAAGTATTTTTGAAAAAGTAAGGGAGTTTTTAGGAAAGTGATTTAATAAGAGTAGGGGTATAAAGAATAAGCGTTCTTATAGGTCAAACTTAAGGGGGGGGGGGAGTTAATTCATTTTGAAGATGTTTAATAGAGATGAGTTTTTTACATCAGATTGACTGTTTAGAAACAAGTACGATTGCTTCAATTTATTGATTTCCATAGCTTCTAAAAATTCTAGTATTTTACTTTTTGGCTATACATTCATGTAAAATTTCGTATCCTCTCCCTGTTTGTGATGAATGTCTAACTGGTGTCTAATTGATTTTCTGTCTCCAAGTCTCCAAAGAAAGATCTACCTGAATGGCCGACATATTTTTGACACCATTTGCAAGTGAGCAGATAAACTCCCGATTTAGTCAAAATGTTGGACATTTTTCGTAGCATATATTTTTTATACTTTTAAAATTATATATTTCTTTTTATGATGTTTATGTTTATTAGTAAGAATAAATTTTTTTCTTACCTGTTACATATACCATTATTTTTAGACTAGACAAACGTCACCCCCCTACCAGGAGCCTCTAAAATATAATTAGCTTCGGGGCCCAAAAAATCACCATCCGCCACTGGGGGGGGGGGCTCTTTACCTACTCTCCGAAGCATAAAAATTGTCATAATAGAATACCAAAATATTTCACTCTGAAAATATATTCAAGATTCAAAATTTTAATTATCCAATTAAATTTTTATTGGTTTTTATTGCTTGACTCGGTTCGATAATTTTGGTTTATTAATAAAAATCCCCAATAGCTCAAGCTTGCGCACCATGAGTATCAGCCATATTTTATTAGAACCACATTTTGCCGTACAAAATTAGTTTAATCAGTTTTCCAAACTCAGCTGAATAACTAAATCAATCTCTATACTGCCTAGTGCATATTCGTCTGTAGAAGAGAACTGGTAAGTCTCTATAGCGCATGTAATAGTATTCCCAAGAGGTGTCCTGAGATTTGGTTAAGGTTCTCCTCACTTCGAATACTTCCCGCTTCATGTCCTGTGGGGCTCTTAGATTACATATCACCTAGCATTGCCGTCTTTAGGATCATTTTCAAGAGGGGGGGGGGAACAAAAAAGTATTTATTATGTAAAAAAATATTCAAAAAACTTTTTAAAAGAAATCAAACTAGTTTTCGTAATTTATAAAAGTAAGTGTTTTAAACTTATATATTTTTATTTAAGTTTTTAATACTGATGTTTCAGTGGTAAGCAGATATCACTTACCCTGTATATTCAAAATAAAAGGGCGAGTGGGCCCGCCACTGTAACGGGCCTAAAATTACGTAAATACAAATGTTGAGAAAATTGAAAAGATGCTAAATTTTGAAGTTTCATCGCAATTAATATTTTTAGTATCTCTTGTAATTTCTACTCCTAATTTTTGAATATTTTGCATTTTTGAAAGACTACAGAGTGTCCCATAATTTCACTTACTAAATTTTTGGGTGGCGATTTTTTAGGAAACCTTTAATTCATATTGGATTTACATTAATTCATTAACGTTATCCAGGCTTGTAAGGCCTACTCTCTCATTAATAATTGAAATCACCAAATAGAGAAATAGGAAGAAACAAAATTTTTCATATTTTCAAAAATGCGTTACCAATACTCCCTGAGATGATTTGTTAGTATATAAGCAAATAAATATAATAAGAAATTAAATAAATAAATAAAATATATTATTAAGGTTTAATAACAAAGAGAAGAAAGCTCTAAGAAAGTATAATTCAAAATGAATGCTAACAATAATGAGGTAATTAATTAAAAGATTTTGTTTTATTGGCCCAAATAACTGGTGTAGTGGTCGGGAAGTTGCAGAGTTTCTAACGTCTCTACTGATTTCCGATCTCTTCAAAATTATTTTTGTACTTGATTACTGAAAATTGAAATTTTGTTCGTTTTAGAATACGTACTGCTTCATAGTAGAACAAAAATACGTCCGACAATTTAAAGAAAAGAAATTTAAATTAATGAAAGAGATTGAGCAAATAAGCAATGTTAATGTATGCTTATATTCAATACCCAATGTAGACTTCCAAGTCTGCAAATTATCTGGTAATTAAAAGTAATTCTTAAAGATTATAACCCAATACAATATTACTATCATCTTAGGTCCTGATGCTAACATACAATTAGCGTTAACTATAATTAACGACAAAATTCCCCAAGTAAACCTCAACAGTGTAATTTTTACACCTTCACCATTGGTAAGTTGAAAATGCAAGAAAATTTTTGAAAATTCCTGATTATATAATTTTGTTTTTGTCTTAGAATGGATATGCAATCAACCAAGAAAGTTTAATTCGAATCACTTCTTTTTTGACACCGGCACATTTTTATGTTCAGTTGGCGTCATACAGAAATTATACTGAACTTGAGAATATGAATCAAAATATAAATGCAACATATAATCAGCAAGAGCATTTTTTGGCCGAGACAGAACTAAAAGGTAACAATTTAAATTTTTTTTCTCTTCTAAATGATTAATGGCTAAGGAATTCTTGACCAATAAAATTATTCTTCGTATCTACTAGTTTTGGTTTATTTCTTAACCATCTTCAGAATACTCTACAAGGATTTAATTAATTTATTTATTTAATTTTAGTTCAAAATCCCTGTGCGGTATTGCACAAAGACAATTGGTATAGGGCGACTATAGTGGATGTTGGAAGAGACATTGTGGTCCGTTTGTTGGATTATGGAAATGTCGTAACCACAACTAGAAGAAACTTAAAAAAATTGTTGCCTGTATTCCATGAATTGAGCTTCCAGGCTGTAGAATGCAAATTAGATAATTTGCAGTCTTCCCAAGGTAAGAAACAATCAATTTTAGTTTGAACATAATATTTTTAGTTTTGTTTCTTGCAGGCGGATGGTCCGAAGAAGCGCTGGAATTTATGAAAAATATTGCCAAAAGACCCAACAAAATAAAACTTAAGAATTTTGATGGGAATGGGACGCTAATGGTCGAGCTGTTTGCATCTCATACGCATTCCAATTGGACGTCAATTAATGCAACACTAATTAACAGAAAATATGCCTGTTTTGTCGTGCATCCCCTGGAAAGTGCAGGGGATTACGAACATGAAATTGGTGAACAAGCTGAAGCACAGAAGGAGGGGATTCACATATCCATTGGTAGTGAATTTTTGTGTGAGCAAACACATTCCAAAATGTAAAAATTAAATTATTAATAAAAATATTGATTGATAAAGATTAACAAAAAGAGCTAACGAAGCTGTTTTAAAAAAATAATTTTCAAAGTTAATTTTTACTTTTAATTTTTAAAAAAGTAGAATTTGACTACAAATTATTAATTTAAATTTTAAAAAATTAATATTTACTGTTTTTATCAAAATTTATTTGAAACATGAAAAGTAATTTCTTATTATATTTGCCACTTTCATGCACTAGTTCGGAAAGTGCCTACTTTTATGACTGGCGTTGAATGTAAATTGAAGAAACACACGCTTGTTGATGTTATTTATTTTTTTATTTTATTTTTTTTTGTTATTACCAAATAAAATGCCAACAGGGTATTCATATTCTTGATTTAATACTAAACCGACAGGCGCTGAACCGTTTTCGCCCCGAAACGGCAGTGACTTCGATTAAGTACATATTATTATGTATATACATCGGACAGAAACATTGTATTTTTCTTCTACAATCCCTAAAGGACTGCAACCAAAAGACGAAAAGCAATATTTGTTGATTAAACTTTAGCAATTTTTATAATTTTTTATTTTAATTAAATTTTAAAAATTAAAATAATTATTAAAATCAATTAAAATTTTTATAGTTTACTTTTTTAATTTTTTTATTTACTTTCATAAATTTTTATTACTATACTGTTGTAATGTCAAATAAAAAATTTCTTAGGGACGGGGTCTCTTGTTAGGGTAAAAATATTCTTAAGTTTTTAAATTTTAATTTTTTTTTTGTTTATTTAATTCTAAAATAAACACAAAGATTTATTCTTGCTCATTTAACGGAATTTTTTCTTTCAAAGCTTGATTAATGCTTTGTGGACTCTCCAATGAGCCAAACTTTTTCAACTTATATACCCCATAACATGTCACATATATTCCCACAGTTATTAATATAATGGTGGTAAAAATTATAAGATACGGAATATTTAAATACATTTTCAGATATATTTTCAGTTCGTCCGGTATTTTCACAAACAGGTTCATCGAAAACAAAGGAAAATATAATCTTGGATATTTTTCAAAATAGCTACAAAGTAATAAACATTTATTATTTTTTTCTTAATTTTAACAATAAAATAATAGTTACCTTATGCCTTCGACAGGATATAGCAGAAGATTTACTTGGGCTGATATTTTAAATTCCAAACATAGCAAAGAATTCTAAATTAAAATTTGATTTCGTTTAAATTAATTATAATTGGAATAATAGTATATCGTTTTATTAAGATCAAATGTTGGACTTTCTGTGGTGAGTTTGTTGGAGAGGCACAAAAAGTACATTTGTTCCAAATAAAACATAGAGTTTTCCACATCAAGATTACGATAACTATTACTTACAGGTTCCACCACTACGTAGGATTCGTGTTTATCTTTTTCAGGATTCAATCCTTCAATTGGATCCAAGTAGCTAGAATCAGCATTATAAAAATGCGGTAAAGAAACATATCCGTTAAGCTTGAACTGACAAGAGGATACATCGATAACACCAGATGGAGCACACGGTTCCGCACAGAAGCATTTATTATCTGGATTGAATGTTCCTAAAACATTACTTTATACAACAAACCAATATATAAATCAAGCGCTCACCGTTGTCCAAACTCATTTTCGTTAAAGAATATTTATATCCTAGTATTCCATCGACTATTACCTCTTCTTCAAAGTACAAAGTTAAGTATCGGCACACTTCTGGAGAAAAAATATTAATGAATTTTTTATTCAGTGGAAAAGAGTAAACATCTCCCATTGATCCTTTAACTTTATTGCACGATTTGTTAAAATAAGGAGTTTCACCATAATAATTCCAATTCAAAACATCATATTGTCTGTTTGCTCCATTCGCAATATTGTAAACCCCATTAAAATTTGGATCGCCGTTTTTCTGGAAATCCATTCTGTAATTCACCAAACAGTCTTGATGGGAAAAAATATAGATAGTACTTACAAATTTTCCCCAGCCAAAGCCGTCCGATCGTGGAAAATCTGGTAAGATAAAATCGAAGTAATTCGATAATTCTATAAATAAATTATTATTTCCTTTCAGGATTTCATTATCTATTATGGTATCGAAATGATAGTATGGGTCCAGCATTTCGATATATTCAGAGAAAGCATCTTTCACGGCATCGTGCCAATCCCTTATAAGATGGCCAGCCAGCTGTAAAATTAAAATTTTATATTTTTTATCTACATTTCCGGAAAGGTACTTGCCATCGTAAAATAGTTGATGGTAATTAGCCGATCACTTAAATTTCCATTGGTTGATAAATTATTGTCATACTGAAAAGTGTGAATTTGCTTAAATGTAATGGTATTATTGTGATGGTTCCGGACTACATCGACTCTCTCGATCCCTTGTAAAAATGAGTAAGGGCCAATTTCTTCGAATTTTGGTTTAACACTTCTGTTGAAGAAATCTTCATGATTGGTCCAATTGAAGAATGTCATTGAATATGGAACTTTAATCGGGTATTTCTGCCACATTTTGTATATAGAGGAGTCCGAGTCTTTAAGATTTAAAATTTTTCCTGCAATTAAACTCATTATAGTGGCTTGAAGCAGTATTAAAGTCAATCCTAATATAATTGCAAGATGTCCAAATATGACTAAACAGCATCCGCTAGATTTGAGATTCATTTCGCATTTTTTAGGTTTCATTTTCAAATGAGATGCTGTTTCCTAAAATAAAAAAGATTGTGTATTTGTATTGACCATATCAAGATTCTCACTTACTTAAATAGAATAGAATATTTACTTCCATATGCTGAACCAACACTGCTCTGGAATTTTTTAAACTATACTCTATAAAATTTAAATAACATGTTTAGCTTGGTTTGAAAGTACCTTTAATGATCATTATGTAAATTAAAATAAAAAAAACAAAAACAAAAAAATTTGCAGGTAAGTAGGTTACTATAATATTATATACCGGGTCCTCAATGAGTTGGCAAAACATAGTAAATTAACAGGTAAACTCACTTATGTACGCAAATTCCTGCTTTCCTAAGTATTTTAGAGAACAAATGAAAGACACAAAAATAATCCAGAAATATAAACTACGAATGATACGAGCATTTTTACTTAAAAAATCAAAAACTGCTTTTGAATTCAAATGCTTTCTCTAAAATAATTAGGGAAGCAGGAATTTGCATAAATAAGCTTTTACATGTTTATTTCCTATGTTCGGCTAACTCACTCAGCACCCTGTATAGTACCTACTAGTGCGTAGTTTATCATTATCTTATTTAAAATTTTATTATAATATTGACTATAAATAATATTAGGTTTTCTTTCAACCATGAAAGTTACAAAAATAGCATTTTAGTCACCACACAACACACAAATACAAACATATTTATGTGATCAAACAGTTTAGGAGGGTCTTCTCCCAAAATCGTTGCTCTGAATTTTGTAAATTTTTGTAATGCTTGGAATATTCTTCTATCTTTGTACTAATCCAAGATATTGTAACTTGCATCGGCGACCAATGGCAAACCACCGAGGTAATCTGCTATTAAGATTGTCTTTAAATTTGGATACCCCTTCGGAATTAGTACAGAGATTAGTGATTCTATATGCATCTTAGATAACGCATTCAGATTTGATGTAATATGTAATTTAACAATAAATTTCATTTATTTAAAAATAAACTCCACCCATTTTCGAAAAAATTTTATGATATAAATACCTACTATATTCCGGTTTAAAATGTCAGAGTTTTTGTAAATAAGTTTAACAGTAAAATTAGTGTAATTAATGCTGCATTATTTTGATAATAAATAACCACTTCATTCGTACAAATAATTAGCTATATTATATAAGTTTCATTGAAAATATTAAAAAAAGAACTACAAAAACCAAACACCATGAAGTTCCAAAATGAAGCATAACAGGAATAAAATCTTAGAAAGTAAAAAAATTAAATACCGGATGTTTCTAAAAAAATTTTCAACGTTGCTATTATAAAAGTCCTTATTCTTACTCAAAATATGCAGTAGGTAACCTGAACATCAATAAAATTATACTTACGTAATTGTTTTGTTCAGTACAGGCGGTCTTCAAATTATATGTAATAATACCTAATTACTTTAATTACGTATAAATTTGTTTATTAGGATAATTTCAATACATATCATTTCTCAACGAACTGCAACCGTATGGTAAACTGATAGGAAATTAATTTGTAGCAAATCTATAAATTACCTCTAGTTTAATTATTAATTAAAATGCAATACAGTAAATACCATTAAAACCGACCGATTAAGCTAATTAAGTTTTTGCTACTCTGGTATAATATAATAATCAAACATTTATCTAGTCATTGCTGGCTATCCTATATTATGCACATCAATAATTAATTAAACAATTTAATTTGCAACTAATAAGCATAAAAGCATTGATTCAATTTCAAAGAATATAAAATCCAAAAGACATTTTACAGATTTACTCCAAATTTACTTATCTCAATCCAACAATCTGGTGCTTAGATTGTAAGCCTTGCTTTTCTTGATAGAAATTGCCCAGCACTTCCAGAATAACGCTTTTGTCGTCTTTTACGCCCTCGGGGTATCGTAGAGGGTTCCAATTGTGGTTTTACCTTTTCGGAAGCCGTGTTAGTTGTCATTTTCTTGTGGAAGTTGTTCGCAATCATCTTTTAAAGGAGATTGACCGTATGATCCAGAAGGCAGATTATACCCTTTAGGATGAGCGCCAACCTGACCATCTTCCACCTTGGAGGGATATCTAGGCAATTCTTAAACGCTCTAAGAAAGTACTTCTCGTCTTGAGCTACCACTTCTTTAGCACCCTCCCTAGTATGCTGTTAAGTCCAACGGCTTTGTTGTTGGAATTTTGACCGGTGATTTGCTTTAATCTCCAATTTCCAATCTCTAATCTCCAACCTCTAATCTCTAATTTCCAACCTTCAATCTCTAATCTCCAATCTCCAATCTCTAACCTCCAACCTCCAATTTCTAACCTCCAGGGCCTATTTTACCATTAGGCGCATTAGGGGCGTACCTAGGGCCTAATGGCTAGAGGGGCCCGAAAAGGGAGAACATAAAATCGTAAAATATAAATCAAATACTGATAAAATAACCCAAAAATTGGAGTTTAGATGCTATTAGTTACATTTGAAATTTGCTAGAGCCTAGAGCCCAACTCAGTTTTCCTAAAAAATGTATTTAAAAGATTCACTGAAGGAGAGTGGAGGTAGCATACCCCGAAAACAGGTTCTGAAAATGGAAAACGTTTTTAGCTAATAAAACTTTAATGAAGTTTTATACTTTCGGCTTTGAAACCGGGGGGTCTGCCACCCAGTACATCACAAATTGTGTTTAGTTATATTCCATAATCAAGTTAAGAAATCGTAGATTTTTTATCTATTGGCAGGGCCTATGTTATACCATTCTATAAAAATACCAGCAGTATGGCGTAAAGCCTACACCAGCCGACTGGGTAGCAGGGCACCGCGGTTCAAATCCTGGTCGCGTCGAATACACTGCTGTGTATCCTGGTAAAGGGGGAAACCACCCCATTAATTAAATTCTCTAGTACGTCCTCCAAGAAGATCGCTAACATCCGGCAACGGATAGGCACGTGCAGAAGAATTTTATAATTAGGAGAACAAAAAACCGTAATTTAAAAATTAAATACTGATAAAATAACCCAAAAATTGGGATTTCGATGCCATTAGTTACAATCGAATATAAGAGGCCCGAAAATCTGCGAGAGCCTAAGGCCCAGCTCAGTTAAAAATAGACTTTGCTAACCTCCAACCTCAAATCTCCAACCTTTTATATCCAACTTCCAACCTCTAACCTCAAACCTCTTATCTCTTATCTCCAACCTCCAATCTCTAAACGAAACAGAGAAGCTATACTTCCGTATTTTAGATGTTGGTATTCCGAGACTTTTTCGACCTCGTAATTTTTTCTAGACTACCTTGTAGGCCAGGTATCAGGGGTCGTTGTCCAACTCCTTTAGCCAACAGCTGAGCATGCTGCGGTTTAGCAGTTTGGTTAGCTCTTTTTGTTAAGCTTTAGCTGTTTACCAATACTTAATATTACGAAAACTAGCCTAATAATTAAACAATGTTTTATTTTCTTTAGTGTTGATGTAGATTTACAAAATATTTTTCACAATTCCGGGAGTAAAGTACTCACTTTACTCCCGCTTTTGCGGGACTAAAGTAATACTTTTTTTCCCGCGCCATTATTTCGCGCTATTGATCTAAAATTTTGCATATAGCTTCTTACGACAAATCGCTGTAGAGTTACTGTAACGGGGGTAAATTTTTTGCTCAGTTTTTCGATATCTAGCGCCGTTTTCAAGTTATTGCAATTTCAAAATCTCAAATTTAGTTATATTAACCAATGTAATTCAGCATTTTCAGCGAAATTGTGAAAAATAGTATACAGGGTGCTGAATGACTTAGCCGAACATAGGAAATTAACATGTAAAAACGTATTTATGCAAATTCCTGCTTCCCTAATTATTTTAGAGTAAAAATGAAAAACACAAAAATAATGCAGAAATATAAACTACGAATGATAAGAGAATTAGATTTCATCTAACTTTTACTTAAAAAGCCGAAAAATGCTTTTGAAATTGTTAAAAGTTTCGTTTATCGGACTGGCCATGAAAGTTTCCATGGTAATTATTTTGGAATATATAAATTAAATTGAATTTATTACGTGGCCAGTACGATAAATGCAAATTTTAACAATTTCGATAGCATTTTTTGACCTTTTAAATAAAAGTTAGATATTTTTTCTCTAAAATAATTAGGGAAGCAGGAATTTGCAAAAATAAGTTTTTACATGTTAATTTCCTATGTTCGGCTAACCCATTCAGCACCCGGTATACACCTTGGGACTAAGGTTCTTTCCATCCCGTGTGCGATTTTTGCACTCGGCTAACACCTCGTGCAAAAACCTTCGCACGCGGGATGAAAAGTGGCACCTTAGTCCCATGATGTATAATATACTATTTCATGATATTATAAGAAAAATGTAAATATTATTTGTTTAACGAACCTTTTTCATTGAAGTCTTGAACTACATTTTGTGATTTCTCCAATAAACGAAAATGTTTAAACTTATTTATTCCATAACATGTCTCACATGTTTACAAAGATATTAATAAAACAGCGACAACAATTAAAACATGTAGAACTATCAAATACATTTTCATATACTTTCTCACGTCATCCGGTATTCTCGCATGCATGTTCAACCAGAGTATTTGAAAATATAATTTTGAAAATTTATCAAAAAAACTTAAAGAGCAAAATAAATCTACTTTTTAAGATTAGATTTTTTGGATTTCACTTTAGTATAAGTTGCGGTTTTCTAAAATACAGAAGATTTTCTGATTAGTATTATTAGAAACATTCATGGTAATTAAATTCACTCCAGAAAATTTTGATGTGATGAAAGGTGTAATTTTGATTCTAGTAGTCCTTGAATTACTTCTTCACGAAATCTCATGCAATGAAAGAATTTTGTCTAAGGTAGGTTTTAAATTAATTAGTTGAAACCACAACTTAAAGATATGCAACTAGAATTAGTTGGTTAATTTCAAATATTAGTGTCTGAAAATTAGTTTCTAAGTCTTCAATTTTAAACTATAAAATTAATAAATTAATTATTTTCTGCAATTTTTTTTATCACATTTAAAAAGTTAACTTACAATATCACATTTGATCGATTGCATTTTAAACTTTTAGAAACTAAATAAATTATGCTTAACAACGTTTTGTAGTGAAAACTGTTTGTAATTATTATAAATTAAAACTACACAAGAGAATACAGTAAATTAAATCAGTAATTAAAAATGTAATTAAGCTAAGACTTGATCTATATTATACAATCACATTGTTGAAATGTATTGTTAATTTTTGTTTATTTGTATAAATTGTTGTCGGTGGCGGATTTATATGGATGCTTACGATGCTGGAGCATCGGGCCACCCGATCATTGAGGGGCCCCCAAGACCTTACTTATTTTTTTATAAAATTTAATTTTGTTTATTTTCTACACTTTTCAAAGAACATAAAAGCAGATGCAAATTATAAATTCTTGCTTATTTAATTAAATACAATGCAAAAACAACTATAACTTTCAGGGGTGAATTTATAGGAATGCTTAAGATGCTGGAACATTAGCCCCCTGATCATTGAGATCTCCAAAGAGGTCTCCAAGTCCTTACTCAATATTTTATAGAATTTAGTTTGTTTTCTCTTTTTTTGAGCTTCAGTTACCTTTGTTTTGTCTTTTAGATAATCTATAAAATAATCTATTGATATGTGGTTTAGGTGGTTTAGGTGGTGTAACTCGATATTATCAATAATATACATTTTAGAAAACCAAAAAAATGTACACACACTTTTAGAACTGAAATGTTTTAAAGTTATCACAAATAAAATACACTGTAAATATAAAATATCGCAAACGTTTTCATCATATTATGGCATCATCAGGCGATGAACTAGATAAAATTTAAAGAAAATCCGTTTAAATGCTGTTCGACGTGGTGGCAGCATCAGGTATTTTTGAAAATAGAAGAGGGTTTTTCGGAAAGTGATTTATTAAGGGAACGGAGTTAATTATTTTTCGAAAATTCTACATTTTTACTTTTTGTCTCTACAAAATAATGTATCATTATTTTGATATTAGATAAAAAACAACCCCCCCCCCTTTTCATAATATTCCTATCAGGGGCCTCTAAAATCTAATTAGCATCAGGCCCCAAAAATTCACTATCCGCCACTGATTGTTGTAATATATACAAAATTAAAATTTCTTATCAACCCAAGAAAATGTTCTTAATAATAATCTTAATAATGGTGCCGAAGTCAAGGCCAAAGTAAAGTTTTACGAAAGTAAGACAAATTTGACAAAATTAGTTTTTAGTTTTTAGTTTAGTTAAAAAATATAGTTTTTCTTAAATGCATTTATTTCTATATAATTCATTTATGCTCAAAGTCAAAGTGCTTTATTAACTAGTTAGTATATAAATATAATAAGTAATATAATTTAAATTCAAATATGAAAATCTAGGCAAATTACACATTTAATTTCAAAATTAATGTGCAGTTTATAATTGCAATAATTGCCTATAAGAACGATTAAACTTGATTGATAAAACAAATCTAAATAAACAGGAATACTTCACGTCACATCAAAGTATATCTTCATACCCCCATGGGGCTATTGTACTGGTGTTTTTTTTTGTTGTTGGACTTTTCCAATAAAACAGTTTCAAGTAAAAACAGTTTTGATTAAAATGGACAACTACTATATTTTTGTAGTTGTATCCCTTTAGAAATCCGTTCTTTTATTATTTGTTTTTGTTTTAATAAGCAAACCTGTTTGATTAATTTTATTGAAACTTTTAATCATTTGCTTTCCAGTTTCATCGATTCAGTCAATTTGAATCCACTGGATGGTTGAAGCAAAATAAACATAATAAAATATCGAAAAACAAAGGTAAAATATATTTATAGATACTATATTATAGTGTAATATCTTAATTGATATTTGGTATTAATACATGGATAAGTACTATATCAATAATATTTAATTAATATAATTAATTAGTTAATAATGCATAATTAACACACTTTGTAAAAACATCTCCGAAGCCGCTCAAACTCGAAAATTTTCGGTATGGAATGGCTGGAATTGATATTTTACATAAATTTATGATATGGTTTAATATTTTTCAGCCTCAACTGCGATAATTTCGTTAAGAAAGTTTTTAATTGCCGGTCGAGGTTTTAATAGTTATTATTTTACATTAAAATTGAATTACCGCAAACTAAGGATTGCATTCCCCCGGAAATTTCTGATTTGGTCTATCTCTGCTCTTTTTATCAAATCAACTGTTTTATTTGTATTATATTTTTACGAATTTATTATTTATTTAAATATTATGTCGAGTACTATACCAGGATAATGCATGATATTATATGTACTATATTTTATAAATATAAATGTTTTTAATATTATTTAATTCTGAAAGAATCTTGCAGAATAATAGCTGCATTGTTTCACTAGGATTGAAAAGCCAACTTTTCTCTCGGTAACGTTCTGTATAATACAGAAGTATCTCAACAAATTCTTAATCGTATTCTCAATTTTCCAGTCTAGAACGATAAAGTATGTAGGAAGTGAGGAAATGGCAACTTTCCACACAATACCATAAAAAATCTAAAATAATTGAGGAGGTTGCGTGCAAAACCGGTTAAATCCATTCTTGTAAAATTTAAAATGTATAAACGGTTTTGCAGTAAAATATGGGAAATAACCGATTTAGCCCCCAAACACCAACTTTGATAGCCTTTTTAAACTATATTTAACCGATTTAGCTCACAAATAACTTTAGAATCGTGTAGTAGGCGCAAAATTTATATAAAAAACATGCTATACTCCGTTTTTTTAAATATGGATTTAACTGGTTTTGCACGCAACCTCCTCAATTATTGTAGAATACTACTGACCCGACATGGTTGGAATTGTTTGAATATTCATATTTTATGTTTTCTTGTTTTTATAGATCATAAAAATTATATTTTTATATCTTTCTCAATATAATTTTAATATTACTGCAGTTCAACATGCAATCATCATTGGTGGAAAATGATAATGTAAGTTCATTTATGTTTAATATTATATTATAATTACTTAAGTATTCATTATGATAAACTTTTTGAAATACATGAAGTATTTTCACTCTGATTCTGAAAAAGATAAATATGAAATTAATTACTGCCAAATCCCATTAGTATTAAATTAAGAACTTGCATATTAAGATAAATATACAACAATAAAATTAAAATTAAAAGCCCGTTTTGTACCTTCTTGCAGGATGTGTGTTGGAAATAGAGTCACAAAATATTGGCGTAATATTGACCCAACATTGCTGCAATATTGAACCAATATTATTGCCCCATCGACAATAAGTATTTTAAATTTATATGTCGTGTCATTGAAAAATAATCTTTTCAATTTATATTTATATTTTATTTTGTATATTTATTTTAGCAAACAGCAACACATTCGAAAAGACAATCTAATAAAGTTAAGAAAATAAGTGTCAAATCAAATGGATGCTACTTAGTTATAAGTGGAACCGTTGCACTTACATTGGGATTAAGTTTAGTGATGCTTCAAGCAATCATAATGAGTTTCATTGCAGAAATAATATTGGATCTAAGTTCTGATAACTTTATATTCAGAGCGTGGCAGAAATATCCGATAAAAGTGCCATATGAATACACATTCTTTAATTGGACGAACCATCAAGATTTTTTTAATAAAAGTGCTAAACTCAAATTGGAAGAGATTGGTCCCTATGCTTATTTTCAAGATACCCAAAGAGTGGATATAGTACGGAACAACAACAATAATACCATTACATTTAAGCAGATGCGCACTTATCACTATGATAATGATTTTTCAAACAATGGAAATTTAAGTGACCGGCTAACAACAATTAATTATTTATCAATGGTAAGTAATAAATCCGGCTTGCGCGTTCAAAGTGCGCGACAATTTTATGCTCAACCAATTACAATTTCTCATAATTTAAGTTTTTATTTTAAAATTAGTTAAAAAATATAATTTATGAAAAAACGGCCGACTTATACCTTTAGACACAAAAAATATTTCCACTTACACCATTTTGCACAGTATAATTTCACTTAATTTTCTTTTAGTTTTTGTAATAAAGGAACGAAATCGAATTTTAATAGTTTATTTATTAATAAATAACATTACAAAATGTTTTAAAAATTAAACGTGCAAAATGGTATAAGTATTTTGTATTTGCACAACGAAACTGTTATATAATACCTATGTCTAAAGGTATAAGTCAACTTATACCCCTTTGCACAAAATATTTGTTTAAATTTTGAACTTATACCGAATTTTATACAAATTTTGATCGTTAAAAAACGATTAGACTAATATCGTAAAAGCAACCGCAACCTCTTATGCACTTAACTCAATTTGCCCAAAATTGGACTTATACTACTTTGCACGCGCATGCCGGAAATATTTTCTTAATATAACTTTACTATCATAATTTTAAATTTATAGATTGAGGGTTATTTATTAAAAGATTTCAATGGTGCAATTAAGGACCTTTTCTCAGAATATCTATTGATGTTTGATCCATACTATTATTTTGATACCGCAATAGACGATCATATTCTGAAAGGATTCAATAATTTACTTTTAGATGTAACAAATTTAATTGATTTTATTTTACCTGATCTTCCGCATGTGGATGGATTTGGATGGGCTAAATTTGTAGGTATTTACTAATTTCAAGTAGGAATATATTTGTCAAATTGTAGCGAAGCGGTGATCCTGATTTTGAAGGAGTATTCAATATCGCAAATGGTGTAAATAGACAATTTGATATTTTAAATTGGAATTACTACAACTCATCGCCTTATTATAATGAACCATGTAACCAAATCAAAGGATCAATCGGCGATGTTTTCTCTTACCCATTAAATAAAGAATCGGTTTCAGTTTTCGTTTCAGACTTATGTAGATACGTTACTGTATATTTTGACCAAGAAGTTATAATTGATGGCATAATGGGATATAAATATTCTTTTAACAAATTAAGCTTTGATAATGGTAAACTGCACTAATAATAATTATTACATTACTATTGCACACATTTTTTAATTATTAAATTATTGTAAATATTACTGCGTAAGGATATTATTATTTTTAGGGACTATAAATCCAGCAAATAAATGCTTCTGTGTTGGGGACTGCTTACCTTCTGGAGTAATTGGGGTAACTTCTTGTAAGTTCAAGCTAAATGGATATATTTCATTACCACACTATCTTGATGCTGATCCCATTTACTCGGAACCTTTCGAAGGATTGAATCCTGAAAAAGAAAAACACGAATCCTACATAGTGATAGAACCCGTACGTAATTAACACTTTAAATCGATATAAACTGCGTAAACTTTATTTTTTTAATTTTAGAATTCGTTACTATGCCTGGAAGTTAAAGCAGCAGTCCAGATGAATGTATTAATGTATCCCATTGAAGGTATTAGGTAAATATTATTTTAATACTAAGATGAAAAAAGGTACAATTAATTATTTATTTCTTGCCTTTTAGTGTTTTTGAAAATTATCCAAAATTATATTTTCCCGTGTTTTGGATGAAATCCCATGTGCAACTACCGGAAGACATAAAAAAGTACCTCAGAATATATTTGCATATTCCATATGTTATAATTGTTACTGCTGTTATATTAATTTCTATTGGTATTTATGTGATATGTTATGGTTTATATAAGTTGAAAGTGTTTCGTTCAATGCAGATATCACTAAATATAAATCAAGATTTTATTGAAAATGTTCCCTTAAATAATAAATAAATATACACAATTTGAGAATAATAAAAGTTTTAAATATATTTTAATATATAATACCGTTACATAATAACTTACTTTCTGCACTGATTTGAGTTACTTAATGAGACACTCTCGTGCACTAGTGCGAAAATAAATCAATTAAAGGGAAGTGTATAGGACTGACAGAAGTAGATATAATAAGATAATAAGTTGATAAATAAAGCGAATGGAAATCCAAAAAATATTATTTTTAAATAAACAAAATAATACAAAAATACAAAATCCATAATATTTTCTTAAAGAATAATAACATAATAAGAAAATATTGTATTAATGTAATATAAATATATAATATTATAGTAATACATCTTAAAATATGTATATTCATAATATATAAAATCCAATAAAGAATCTTAATTTACTCAAGATAAAAAACCTGTATAATAGAACTTAAGTGGTGTTCGGGTACTAAGTATGGCATATTAATGGTTAAAATTTATATTTCATCATAAGGATTAATTAATGGTCAAAATGCTAATTAACCAACTTATATAACTATTGATAATTAATTAAAAATAATATTAAAATATAGTAATTGTATTAGAAAATTATACCACTTTCCTAAACTAATAGTTATTTTTTTAATTAAGAATCTAAAATATCTAGATTAAATTATTGCAAAGGGTATAGCCGGGTTTATATGGGAAATCTGCCCTTACAACCTTTTCGACTCTTACTTGGGGGATCGTTTTGGTATCTAATAAAAATAATTAAGCCAAATTTTCAGCTCCTTATCTTAAACGGTTTTCGAGTTTTTCAAGAAAACCTCTTTTTTTGATTTTATTTTTTTTTAAATAGTAAAATTCAAAATTAATGGATGGTGATTTTTTTCCAAATTCTTAGGAGTAAAAGACATGAAAAAATACTTTGGTCATGATTATTAAACAAAAAGCCGATTTTTGGCGAAAGAAATAAAATTTAAATCTTAATTTTTAACGCCTTTCTGAAAAGTGTCACTGACCAAATTTTGTCAGAAAATATCTTTCATACTCCCTTATACACATGAATTTTTTTGATTTTTTTGAAGTGGTGCAACAATATGACAAGAATTAAAAAGTAATTATTTTCTGTAATTTTGCATTTAAATAAATTTATATATTTTTCACATTTCACTTTTGCGGAAGTAAAGTACTATTTTTTTTTATCTGAAATTTTGCATATAGATTCCTACGACAAATTACTAGACGTTTAAGGTAAACGAGGTGGTGCACGAGGGGAATTATTTTTCTCGGTTTTTCGATATCTAGTGCGGTTTTTCAATATCTAGTGCCGTTTTCAAGTTATTGTAAATTCAAAATCTCAAATTTAGCTATTAACCAATGTAATTCATCATTTGCAGCGAAATTGTGAAAAATAGTATATAGGGTGCCGAATGAGTTAGACGAATATAATAAATTTATTTATACAAATATCTGTTTTACTAATTATTTTAGAGAAAAAATTTAAAACACAAAAATAATGAAGAGATACAAACTATTAATGGGATTTAATGCTCATACGAATGAGCATTAGATTTCATCTAATTTTAGCTTAAAAAGTCAAAAAATGCTTTTGAAATTGCTAAAAGTTTCATTTATCAGACTGGCCATGTAAGTTTCCAAGATAAATATTTTTGAAAATAGAAATTTAATTGAATTTTTTATGACATGGCTAGTACGATAAATGAAAATTTTAACAATTTCAAAACCATTTTTTGACTTTTTAAGTAAAATCTAGATAGAACCCAGTGCTCTTATCATTCGTAGGTTTTACACGTTAATTTCCTATGTTCGGCTAACATTTTTATTTTGCGATTTTTGTACTCGGCTAACACCTCGTGCGAAAACCTTTGCACGCGGGATGAAAAGTAGTACCTTAGTCCCATGATGTATAATATACTATTCTATGGTTAAAAAATGTATAAAAAAAATTTTTTACCGAAAATTAATAATTACATTACGTAGAAAACGTTTTTAATCATTTTACTGCAAAGTGTTTACATAAAGGCCATTAGAAATTATATAATTTTAAAATAGTTTGAAAAAATGTATAAGTATTAAAAAGACTAACCTTACTCAGAGCAGGATTTACGATCTATTTTGTATGAAATTATTACATTTAATGTCAACAATTTATGACAATTTTGTTAAACAGTATCGATAATATACTTAATATAATAACCTTTCTGATTGAAATTTTTGTTTCTACTGTTTTAAAACTGAAAAATTATTCCCAATAATACGGAAAAATTATAAGTATATAAGTATTTATCTATAAGAGTAACTGTCCTGTCAGAATCATGTTAATGTTAACGTAATGTTAACGAACGGGAGCTTTGGATTGGAAGATCAGCAGAAACATGGCATTTGATTGGAGCGTTTGTTAACATTACGTTAATGTTAACATGATTCTGGCAGGGCAGTATAGCTTGGAAACAAGATTTTTTTAACGTCTCTTTAATCATTTTTCACACTATATTATTTTAAACAATAAAACTATAAATAACAAGTTAAATTCAATAATATAATCAAATTATATTTTTAAGCTTTCGACGACTTTTATCGTCGTTATGTTATATTAAATAAATTTCTGAAGAAGACGATAAAAGTCGTCGAAAGCTTAAAAATATAATTTGATTATATTATTGAATTTAACTTGTTATTTATAGTTTTATTGTTTAATTTCTCACAAGTTAAGATTTATATATTTATATATTATTTTAAGCAGGATTTGTCTTAATTTTCTATGGTTTTCTCTGTTTTTTCTCTAGTGAGGATATATTTTCAGTAAAAAAAAATTTTATACACTTTTTAACCATAGAAAACATAAAAGTTTATTTAAATGCAAGATTACAGAAAAAAATTACTTTTTAATTTTTGTCATATTGTTGCACCACTTCAAAAAAATCAAAAAAATTCATGTGTTTAAGGGAGCATGAAAGACATTTTCTGACAAAATTTGGTCAGTGACACTTTTCAGAAAGGCGTTAAAAATTAAGATTTAAATTTTATTTCTTTCGCCAAAAATCGGCTTTTCGTTTAATAATCATGACCAAAGTATTTTTTCATGTCTTTTACTCCTAAGAATTAGCAAAAAAATCACCATCCATTAATTTTGAATTTTACTATTTAAAAAAAAATAAAATCAAAAAAAGAGGTTTTCTTGAAAAACTCGAAAACCGTTTAAGATAAGGAGCTGAAAATTTGGCTTAATTATTTTTATTTGATACCAAAACGGTCCCCCAAGTACGAGTCGAAAAGGTTGTAAGGGCAGATTTCCCATATAAACCCGGCTATACCCTTTACTGCAGAAATTCAATAATTAAATCATTGATAGTTTATTAACTGTATAAAAATAAAAACATAGTTTTTGAAGAGGTTAAAACGCAAAACTATATAAATATAAATATATATTGTCGTGTCCCTAAGTCCCCATTTGATTTTGGACAATTTAATTTAATTTTGATATTTGTAAAAATTAAAAATTTTAATTTTTTTTTGATTTTGTAAGTAATTCTCGACGGCAAGGAGAGGAAGCAAGGCTTTCTGCCGTTTGACAGCCGCCATAGCGGCTTTTAACATTTATTTTTTCAAACTATCTTCATTTGGTGGTTCGGAAATTTTTTTTCAAAGTTAAGGGTTTATACTGACTTCTGGCAAAGACAAGTTCTTGCAGGTGCATAAAATTTCGGTTAGCCATCTTACCCGACCTTCCCCTACTATTTCAACTTTGTTTTTCTATGATAATAAATTATTCATTTAAAAGAGAAAAATTTTAATTATTTTTAATACCTATTATACCAAATATGCCATATATTATGCCAAAATATATAGTATAATTCTTAATACGTATTAGTACCTATTAGATTACGGTTAGAAATATTGGGTAAGTTTTTGAATAGTTTTCATAATATTCTAAATTAAATTAGCTGCACGGGTAGTGGTTCAATGTCCACTTTGTACTGAAGCTCTAGGCTTATTGTACCCCGTTTTCCATGAAGATGTTAAAGAATCTTATTAGTATTTCGATCCACAGTTTGATGTTCACCAGAGGGCTGAGCTAAGAAATTCTGCCGAGTCCGGGATTTGAACCCAGAATTTCCGCTCATAACTCAACTAGCGATCACATCAAGCCACCTCTGTGGTCTTTCATAATATTACTTCTAACTTTATTTGTAATTTAATATCTAGGTATATAAAGGCTGAATTACAGTTCCCAATTTCACAAACAATTTTTATTTTGTTGGTTCAAACAGAAAATTGTGTGAAGAAAATGAACGCAGTACGGGTAAATACTGTAGGTAGATTGGTTTTCTGGTCCTAATTTAATAATAATTACTCCTTAGAAATAATTTTAATCCACAGACTTGAAAAAGATGAAAGATTTCACATAAAATTACAAAATATATCAGAAGAGTTTATAAAAACTTCGCTGGCCATTAACGTCATTGGCCGGCCATTGATGTATACCAATGATGTAAATATGTTCGTATCATGGCATTGTAATGTTTACGTTGTAATATTGTAATTATTTATTTTATTCAGATTTTCAGATTTTTATTTAATTCAGACAAACGCAAACTCCTTTTAATGTGGATCCGTGATTCGTTGTAGTTGCATCAGTCAAAACGGCCCGGAGGAAAAATTAATTTAATTAATTTATTTTACGGTGGATCCTTTCACTAAGAGTGATAGAATATGGAATCCATAGAATAGTGGTTTCATCATTGCCCGCCCTGAGTGGGGCATTAACGTCATTGCCCGGACTATGATGTAAAAACCACATATTCTAATCTATAAAATGCCAGCACTTTTTAGTGAAAAGAAGCACTCTGATTGGTCCATTTTTTTACGAACCAAAAAATATATTTAACTAAGATTAGGACTAATAGTCCAGCAAAATTAGATAAAAATAAAATATTAATCGGTAAAGATCTGAATTTTGGTACACATATTTATTACGGCTTCCTGTTAAATATACTAAAAGTCTCCGTCGAAATGTGTTGCGCTCGAGCCGCCATCTTGGAAAAACGGTACACTTTTTCAGTTTTTTGTCCATATCTCGGCAATTTGTGCTGATAGAAAGAAAAGTTTAGGGGTTCCACACCCCCCCAGACCCCCCGGTGTACGATTTTGATTTTTGCGTTACTTTGAAAGTTAATTGTAAAACTATAAAGTCAAAATTGTAAACCGGGGGGTCTGGGGGGTGAGGAACACCCTCCAGAACATATCGCAGGATTTCCACTCTTTTAGAATACTTGGAGAGAGTTCTTTCGCCAAGAAAGACCGGAAAATTTGAATTTTTAAGCTATAGTGAGGGAAGTTGAAACCTTAAAGCCGCGTTGACAAGGGTAGTGAATCACGACAGTGAGTCACACTTTTGTAGAATACGCTCCGTGTAAACTACTGATTCGTAAAATATAAATTGTGATTTTTCGCCGAGTTAATGTTCACAACAGCAATATAAACATCCGTGTAACCTTCGCCACGAATATTAAAATTATCATATCGTGAAAATTAAAATTTGTAAATTCAGAAATGTGGAACACGATTGTTATTTACTACCCATGTCAACGAGGCTTTACTTAAAAAAACATTTATTTAAGTGCCTCGTGTTCTGAGGGTGAACGTATCCTGCGATATGTACTGGAGGGTGTTCCACACCCCCCAGACCCCCCGGTTTGCTTTTAATTTATAATAATTATAAAATATAAAGTCAAAATTTATTGTAAACCGGGGGGTCTGGAACACCCTCCAGAACATATCGCAGGATATTCACTTTTTTAGAATAGGTACTTGGAGAAGATAAGGAATTTATAATTTTTCAAATTTTGCCAGGAAAAACCCGGAAATTTGAATTTTTAAGCAAAAGTGAGGAAAATTATACCTTTGGCTAGAGAATATTAAAGTTTAGAAATAGTTATTTATGTATCAAGGGCATTATGAGGATGTTTATGTCGAGGGCAACCAATTTAATAGGTCGAGGGCCGCTAGGCCCGAGATTATTTAAGTTGCTCGAGAGCATAAACATCTAGTAATGCCAGTGATGCATACAACGTTTTATATTACACTGCATTTGAATTTGAGAAAATTTAAAAATTTTTATAAATTTTGAATTTGATTTTGCTAAATTTCCTAGTTTGCGGTGACTTGTATATATAATTGCGAATGAGAGGGCATAATAAGCGGGCATTATGATTTATACGCCCTAGGGCATTATAGCCTACTTAATATATTTCGTTGTCAAAATATAAAAAACAGATATTGATTCAGTGTAATATAAAACATTTATTTTGCTCAGAGCAACTGCTCAGAGTTCAGCAGCAACTTTTTGCGTTACTTTGAAAATATAGAAAAACGGGAAATCCCCCATCCGCGGACGGGCTTTCCAGCTAGTGAAATTATAAATGTCAGCATCGCCCAAAATGCATGGTCGTTAATGCCCAACTAAGCTGGGCATTGACGTTATTGTCCGGGCATTAATGTTAATGGCCGAATTGTCATCATTGACCGTAACATATATACTATTTGCGAGCTGGTTTTACAATAAAATTATATATTAATTTTTATTTTTATTAATAATTTTTAAATAATAATTTTGAATATAATAGATGAATTTTTTCTCGTTCCACCGCAGCGACTCTGTTTAGAATGTCGTAGTTACCCCGTTGAACTGATCTCACAAATTTATATGATAAAACTATTTTTAAACTATAATAATAATATTTTACTTTGATCTAAAATTTTTATTACAATATTTATAGTTAGTTTCCGGTGTGCATGTGAAATAAAGAATCCTTCGCGAAAACACAATTGAATTGGCAAAATAATGTATCTACCTTAGTACTTTTATTTTGATTTTTATTACTTATTAGCACATTTTTACATCCAAAATGAACGGTGATTTTTAATATTGTTTTTATACTAATATAATTAATTTTTATTTAAACAAAAAAGTTACCTGAATGAGTAATTCGTCAAAGCTCTATTGACCCAAAGTCAAAAATAATTTTTATTGTTTGCTTTACAATTTATAATAAGCATTAAATGATTGTATTTCAATTTTTTTTTAATAAAATTTAAATTTTAGATTAACTAAAAATGCAGTCGCTGTTGGCCGAACCTAATAACGTAAGTTATTTTAATCATTATTTTTACAAACTAGTTATTTATGTGTTCCATTCCATTCTAACCCCAATAAAACAAGAATAAATTTTATGTTTTTATGTTAATTTTAAATTTATGTTTATTATTAATATTATTTTAGTAAATCATAAAATCCAAATTTTATTTTATTTTTAAATTTTTATTTATAAACTAAACATGAATCAAAGTCATATTATTTGAAGATATTGTAGCAAAGGGGGGCTAATAATGAAGAGATCATAGCAATATATATAAGCTTTTTTTACTTTTGCTCCAGCAATACTGGCTGAACTTGGGGAATAATCTGTTATATTTTAGAGAACCGTGGCTGACTCGAAAAGAAAAACTAAAAATCTGATATCAAATGGATCCAGCTTCATGGTATATGGAAGTATTGCAATGGCATTAGGATTACTTTTAATGATAATGCAATCAAACATAATGAGTTTGATTGCAGAAATAATCTTAAATCTTCATTCTGATACCGCCATATTCAGGATGTGGCAAAAGTATCCAATGAAAGTTCCATACGAATATATATTCTTTAATTGGACCAACCATAATGAATTTTTTAATAAAAGTGTCAAACTGAAATTTGAGGAAGTTGGTCCTTATACGTATTTACAAGATATCGAAAAGGTCGATATAGTTCGGAATGATAATAATAATACCATTACTTTTAAGCAAATTCGCACTTTCCGCTACGATAACGATTCATCAAGCAATGGAAACTTAAGCGACCAACTGACAACAATTAATTATTTTGCAATGTTTGGGGGTCATTTCATCCGAGATTCCAATAGTGCTCTAAAGGATCTTTATTCCGAATATCTCTCATTGTTTGATCCATACTACTATTTTGATACCACAATCGATAACGAAGTTTTGAAAGGACATAATAACATTCTTTTAGAGATATTAAACTATTTGGATTTCATCCTACCAGATTTTCCCCACATAGATGGATTTGGATGGGCAAAACTTGTAAGTACGCTTTTTTCGTCAAGATTTTCTGTTAAAATGTTACAAATTACAGAGAAGCGCTGATCCAAATTTTGAAGGAATATACAATATTGCAAATGGAGTCAACCGACAATTTGATGTTTTAAATTGGAATTACTACAGTTCGTCCCCGTACTATAATGAATCCTGTAACAAAATCAAAGGATCAATGGGCGATATGTTTTCTTTCCCACTAGATAAGGAATCCGTTAATATATTTGTTCCGGATATATGTAGATACGTAACATTATATTTTGAAGAGGAAGTCATAGTCGATGGAGTAAAAGGATACAAATATTCGTTTACGAAATTGAGCGCTGATAACGGTGAATGCCAAAAATATTTGTGCGTGGTTAGTAATTTTGAGCAATTAACTTTCAGGCACTCTAAATCAAAAAAATAAGTGTTTCTGTATCGGAGACTGTCTACCTTCTGGAGTAATGGGTATGTCTTCTTGCCGGTACAACCTAAATGGCTATGTTTCCTTGCCGCATTTTTATAATGGTGATCCTACTTACTTGGAACCTTTCGAAGGATTTCAACCTGAAAAGGAAAAACACGAAGCCTATATAGTGATAGAACCTGTGAGTATTTTTTGATTTTTTTTTTTTCGATTGATGAAAAGCTATTTATTTTATTCCTAGGTTTCTTTTTTTAATTTTCTAAATTTCAGTAAAAAAAGGATTAGTCACCAAAATATTACAAGAAATTGGGGGGGGGGGTCAATATTTTCAAAAATCGCTTTAACATAATGCATGAACTCTTTCTTTCCTTATTTGGAATTTTTTTGTATTTTAGTATTCGTTACTGTGCTTGGAAGTTAAATTAGCAGTCCAATTAAACATATTTGTTAATCCTGTTGAAGGTATAAGGTAATTATAACTATATTATTAATATTAAATAAAATAATTGTTATTTGTTGCTTTTTAGCGCTTTTGCCGATTATCCAAAATTATACTTTCCTTTGTTTTGGATGAGATCCCATGTGCAACTACCGGAATTCCTAAAACAATATTTAAAAATATATTTGTATGTTCCTTGTGCTATAGTTGTTGGGGCTACTATATTAATAACTTCGGGAATATTTGCGATATGTTATGGTTTATATAAATTTAACCGGTTACGTTTATTGCAAATATCACAAAATATAGCTGAACATTTTGTTGAATATATTCCCATTAAATAAATAAGAAATAAATTCATATTATACCAGAGTGAAATAAAATTTAAACATTAAATTAATTTGTTTTCTTGACTTTAAATATTTTTATCCTCAATCGAGCTCAACAAGAATTCGAATGTGAAATTTGGAAAATAGACTTGCCCCAAGCAACAAAATAAATCCCCCCACCCGTCACACTTTACCACTTATGCCAATTTATTTTTGATTAATTTATTATTTTATATTTATTATCTATTATTTATTTTATGAATTTTAATTTTCAAATTTTTTGAAAATCAAAATGTTAACGGTTTTTATTATTTTATGTGTGATTGGTTGAATTAGTATTAAAATAAATATGCAAATAATAGGAATATGATTACAATAATAAAGTTAAATAATTTTCTTTTTCTAAAAATTTTGATTTTTGGAAAATTTAAATTTAAGCGGGATTAAATCACGTGGTTAGTTCATTCAATTCAAATTCAAAGGACAATTTTAAGGGTTGCTGAAGAATACACTACCATCGAGCAGGTAATTGTGTATTGTGTTCTTAACGTCTTTCGCAATGGCGACAACGGTTTTTCGTAAATTGGTAAGTTTTTGCACATAGTTTTTTAAATTTTTAATTGCATTTTATGTAATTTTTGTAACACGCATATTTTTGTTCATTTATTTTACATATACCATATTGCCCCTTTTTTTATTAATTTTTATTCTTATTAATTAAATATTCAGAATCTAATTTTCAAAAATTGATCTTGTTTAAATATTAGACACCTGAATTTATTAAAGATTCGTTATAATTCGACAAACCAATAGGTTCTGATAATATTCCGATTCAACAACATTTACAAATCTGTACCCAGTGGCGTAACTAGCGGGATTCCGTGAGTTCAAGAACTCTCCGTCCTCTCGCGGCGGTTTCGACAAATTCGACATTTAAATGTAATTTCAAATTTTTTAAATCATCCATGTCCTGACTTACCATTGGCTTACCGTTGTTTTAGGTAAAAACCAGTTCTTATTTTAGAAGATTCTATGGCACCAATCCAGCCGTGAAAAAATGTACCTTAATTCCGGGGGATGGAATTGGCCCTGAAATATCTGTGTCCGTACAAAATATTTTTTCAGCTGCAAATGTTCCAGTTGAATGGGAAACTGTCGATGTCACTCCGGTTATGGTAAACGAAAATTATAAAAAAAAGACGACGGTTTAACTTCATAATTTTAGGGTCGAGATGGAATATCAAGATTACCACAAGCTGCTATTGATTCGATTAATCGTAATAAAATCGGTCTGAAAGGACCTTTGGCAACGCCCATTGGAAAAGGTCACAGATCTTTGAATCTGGCATTGCGTAAGGAATTTGACTTGTACGCCAATGTGAGGCCTTGTCGTTCAATACAGGGGTAAGTTAATTTCTTTTTTTCTTTCTTTTTTAATTTTATCTTTGCAGGTACAAAACTATATATGATGATGTGGATGTAGTAACAATCAGAGAGAACACTGAAGGAGAGTATTCTGGTATTGAGCATGAGCTTCTTCCTGATGTAATGCAAAGTGTCAAAGTAATTTCCTATGACGCTTCCACACGTGTTGCCGAGTATGCTTTTAAATTTTGTAAAGAAAATAATAGAAAAAAAGTAACTGCTGTCCATAAAGCCAATATCATGTAAGTTTTTTATTGTTGAAGAAAAATTTTTTTTAAATTTTATGTTATAGGAGGAAGACGGACGGTTTATTCATACAGTGCTGTCGCGAAGTTGCTTCAAAGTATCCAGATATTCATTATGAAGAGAAATATATAGATACCGTATGCTTAACCTTGGCACAAGATCCTACACAATACGATGTTTTGGTGATGCCAAATTTGTATGGCGACATTTTGTCAGACATGTGCGCTGGTCTTGTTGGTGGTCTTGGTCTTACAGCTTCTGGAAATATGGGTTTAAACGGCGCTCTATTTGAATCCGTAAGTTCTGCACTTTACAAGTATTGTATTGAGTTTGAAAATTTTGTATTTAGGTTCATGGAACAGCACCAGATATAGCTGGACAGGATAAAGCCAATCCAACTGCTCTTCTGTTGTCAGCTGTAATGATGTTGAGATATATGGATTTGGTGAGCTTTGCGGACAAAATTGAAAATGCTTGCTTGACAACTATAAAAGAAGGAAGATATCTTACCGGTGATCTGGGAGGTAAATCAAAATGCTCTGACTTTACTGCATCCATAATTGATAAACTGAAGTAAACCAAAAATTATTAGATTTAAAAAACTATTTTCCCACTAAAATTAGCTTTCAATTAAGCTGCTCTGAAGCAGCAAGTTACCAGTAAAATAATTGTAATCAATTTTATTATTAGTTGGTTTTAGATTATTTTTTAGTTATTAATAAATATTATTTATTGTGTTAATTAGCGATTGTATGTATGATGATGATAATAATAATAATATTGAGTCAGAATTTTCTTTAGGTGATTTGATTAATCACATTATAGAATGTAATGTACATTAGATCGTTGTTATACAGTGAGATAAGCTGAGCTTTGTGCTGCAGGGTTCCCACTCGTCTGAAAATGTCACGAAATTTAAGATTTCCCTAATTTTGTCAAGGAATTTCTTATTTTTCGTGCCAAGTCAGGAAAATTAAATTTTTAATCAGAGAAAACAGTATAAATATGTTACGGTCATTGTCAATTGGGCATTTGACGTCAATGCCCATTTACGCTGGTCATTAACATTATTGACCGGCCATTGATGTCAACGCCCGTTAACAATGGGCAATGATGTAAATATTTTTATATTATGATTATAATATATACATCCTTGACCGGTCAATGGCCAAAATGGATTGATTGACGTCAATGCCCATTTACGCTGGTCATTAACATCATTGACCGGCCATTGATGTCAACGCCCGTTAACAATGGACAATGATGTAAATATTTTTATATTATGATTATAATATATACGTCTTTGGCCGGTCAATGGCCAAAATGGATTGGACAATGATGATATCAAATAAATACTATAAAGAACAGCAAAATGGCGATGCACTTCAACACGGGACAATTATTTGTTGTGCATGCGTTCTTCCGTATAAATGACAGCAACTCGGCTCTTTTTTATTTAATTCAGACAAACGCAAACTCATTTTAGGGTGAAAGCTCATTTTAGGGGACGATCCGTGATTCGTCGTAGTTGCATCAGTCAAAACGGCCCGGAGGAAAAATTAATTTATTTTGCTGTGGATCCGTGATTTGCCGTGGTTGCGCAAGCCAAAACCGCCCACAGCTCTCTAAAAATCTCTCTTACTCGCTAAGAACATCTCCGAATTCAACCCATCTCGACTGGGAAGCCCAACATTTCCAAGGAAACCCGAACTCGGCGAAATACGAAACGTGTATGACGGCTACAACTAAGAATGATAGAATATGGAATCTATAGAATAGTAGTTTCATCATTGCCCACCCTTTATTGGGCATTGTTGTGATTGCCCGGACAATGATGTATAAACCACATATGAAATTTCAAAACTTTTTAATTTTAATTTTTCAGTTGGTACAAGATTACCGAGTGAGTGGGTGAATGAGTTTTGTTTATTTTTTAATTTTTTTTTTAGTTTTGTATGTATTAAACTTTATATCGTAGTGGAACGCCGGTCAAAATAATTTTTTCCCGACTTCCTTGCTACCATTAGTTTGCCGGCCAGCCTTTCCAATCGGAAATTTAAATTCAAAAAGAAATTATTCATTGCAAAATCAAACATTAAAATATCTTCAAAAATTTGATTTGGTAACACGACATCTTTAGCTCCTTTGGTTTTCTTCGCGGAACAACGATTGAAGACAGGGATTCGCAGAAGAAAATTATTCAGGTTGTGGTATCAAATCCAAAATTAAATCGCATTTCCACCTAATGGACTTCTATAATTTTGTTTTTCCAAATTTTCAATTTTAATTTCGGCTTTATTTGCTCCAAAATCTTCTTTTACTACCAAATTTTTCACTGGCAACCAAAATTTCGGCATTATTTTCTTCATTTTCTTTTAAGCACATATTTCCCATTTCCAAATTTTTATTATTTTTAATCTCGGCATCACCAAATCCTTCTCAATTTTCTTCCTGCTCTCCATTTCTGAAATTATCTTCCACTCCAAGTACCCTATTGCACCTCCTCGGCAGCTCTATCTTAAAATTCTCCTTTAGTTTCCTTATTTCTTCTATCAAGTCTTTTTTATCAATCTCTCTCTGTACTTGATCCTTCAATCTTTACTCCTTTTTCCACATTTGATCCTTTCAGATTTTCTCGATTCGAAAGCCTCCGTTTCCCGTCTCATACTGGCGTAATCGGGAAACTTTACTTCTTCCCGTTTCATCTCTTTATCCATAATTCTTGTTTCACAACTAATCGAAAATGAAAAATGATGTCAAACGTGCCCCACGTTTTGGGATGCCAATAAAAAATGTAGTGAAACGTCGGTAAAAATAATTTTTTCCCGACTTCCTTGCTACCATTAGTTTGCCAGCCAGCGTTTCCACGGAAGCGGAGACTCGTCAGGGGTGGATTACCTTTTTATTACTTTAGGACACCAAAATAATTTTCTCAATCAACCATAAAATTTCATCCATAAAATAATTCCAATTTACAATAATTATTAAAGTTTTAAATAAATTTGTATTCAACAAAATGGAACGATAACCGCAAGGGTCGCTTATCGATGCAGGTGCTCTCCTTGCATAGAAATTTAACGAAATCTTCAAATTTTAAAATTTCTAATTTTAGATTTACCATTAACTGCAAATATCCAGATTTCCAATTTAATTATCCAATTTTACTCCAACGATTCAAATTCAAATCTCATAAAATACCCAAAGTTGTCCAAATGTTGGCCAATTTCCAAAATAAAATAAAACCAAAATAATTACTCACGTAACTTCAAAACTTTTATTCTCAAAAGAAAAATCCCAAACTATGGACGTAAATATACAATTTTTGAAGAGGCTTGCAAAACTTCGTCTGCTCGCTTCCGCGAACAAACTTGGAAGCGCAAAACGTCCTTCTACTCGTGCCAACCTTTACATTTTTTATTATAAATTAAACAATTTTACAATTATAAAAATAAAATTCAAATCAAATAAAATTTTGAAGTTTTAATTAATATTTTTAATAATTGGCAATATTATATCATATTTTTGTATATTTGTGTAAATTATTAAAAGTATTATGAATATAATAACCATTTTTATGCAAATACTGCATTTGCTGTCTGCCCTTGCTTCTAAATCATGCAAAATGATTTACAAAAAGAAACACGTGTATGTATGTACGTACATATGTATATTTTGATTTTCTATGATTTATTTCATTAACCGAACACTAATTGTTAATTTATTTATTTCTCCATGCCAAGGGAGAGGGGGGCATGCCCCCCTTCAAATCAGATTATTATAACGTTTCAAATCAATAACTCAATACCTAAATATTTTTCAGTATTTTGGTTATTTTTCAAATATGTTTAAATATTAGCGCCCCCCCCCCCTGCTTCATTCCACTCCGTAGATGATAATTTATTGTTAATTTTTTTTCAGGTTTTTTTAAAAATTTATTGATTAATTGTTAATAATTACACTACTAAAAATTTTTTAATTTTATAGTTGAACAAGTTACGGTTTTATTACTTTTTAATTTATAATAATTACTAGTTTTTGGGCATAAAAACAAGCTATTTAGCCAAATTTGCTAAATTTTGATGCGCAAGGTTAAGAGGAGGAAACTATGGATCCTTATTTCTTTAAATAGGCAAACAAAACTACTCATGTAAAGGATTTAATAGCATAAGTTTTGTTTGTAATTTTTATGTGTATTATGTAAACTATAAAACTTCAATAGAAAAAGTTAAATTAAATAATATAATTATTGAAATTATAAATAAATTTAAATAAAAATAATAATTTTAAATAAATTCTGAAAGCTTAAAATATAATTTCAATTATATTTTTTAATTAACTTGTTCTATTGAAGTTTTATAGTTTATATTTTCTCACAAGTTAAGATTTATATATATAAATTTGTATATTATGCTAATAATTATTGTTATAAGTGTATTTGTGTTTCAAATATTTATTTTAGAACAAGTCTAAATATGGAATCGAAATTGGTTCACCGCAACAATGTAAGTTAATGTGCAATTTTTTTCTTTTATCGGTGGCGGGCCACGATGCTTGGTGCTATTGGACCCCGAATTTCTTAATTCTTCCCAAAAATTAAGCTTTTCAAAAAAAATTTAAATCAAATTTACATTTAAAATTCGAATCCTGACTATTTTTTAAAAAAAAGGACTAATGTCCAAGTATATATTTAGAAATATTATTTTTAATTTATTAAAACCCCTGAATTTTTTACTGAGGGTCTAACGAGGAGAGGAAGAACCGTTCAAGTGTATTTTGATTTATCTCCAGATTATAGCATCTTTTAATTTAATCTTTTCTTTGTAATTATAAGAATTTCATTCTTTTTAATGTTATTGCAAATCAATATTTGAAAATTGTGTTTTAGATTCCTTCAATTATTCACCCAAAGGTAAATAGTAAAAGCATCAAAAAGCATAATATAAAATGCAATGGCTGCTATTTCTTCATATTTGGAGGTGTAACGCTGCTATTAGGAACAATTTTATTTATCCTTCAGGATTACATAATGAGTTCTATCGCAGAAAACCTCTTAAGACTTGATTCGGATTCGTACGTATTCAATATATGGAAAAATTATCCAATGAAAGTTCCTATGCTATTTACCTTTTTCAATTGGACGAACCATGAAAAATTTTTAAACAAAAGTGTTAAGCCAAAATTTGAAGAAATTGGTCCTTACGCATATTCACAAAGAATTGAAAGAGTAAATTTAGTTCGAAACAAAAATAACAATACTGTTACGTTTGAACAAATTAGTACTTTTCACTATGATAATAATTTTCCCAACAACGGAAATTTAAGCGATCGGCTAATGACTATCAATTATATGGGAATGGTATACATAAATGCAAATATGATGCAAATCCACTAGAAAATTAATATTTGGAATTTTAGTTAATTGGTCACATTGGGAGGGATTGGGACATTGTCTTGAAAGATTTTCTTTCTGAATTCCTGTCGATGACCGACCCATACTATTATTCTGATACCATAGTAGATGATCAACTACAAAAAGGAAAAAAAAATTTGGTTATGGAATTATCAAATTATTTCGATTTTATCGTACCTGAATTGCCCCGATTTGATGGTTTTGGTTGGATTAAATTTGTAAGCATAAACATATTTATTTTTTCTTAAAATAATAATTAATTTAAATTCTAGAGAGATCATAATCCAAGTTTTAGCGGAGTCTTTAATATGAAAAATGGCCTTAACAGACAATTTGAACTTTTAACTTGGAATTACCGCACCGCAACACCTTATTATAAAGATTCATGTGCCAAGGTGAAAGGATCGTTAGGAGATATCCAGTCTTTCCCATTGAATAAAGAGTCCACGTTTGTTTTCAGCTCAGAACTTTGCAGATACGTGCAATTGTTTTTTGTGGAAGAAATGGTAGTGGATGGTATACTGGGATATAAATATTCTCTTAACGAATTGAGTATCGATAATGGTAAATACAACTAATTTTCATACAAATTATAAAACGGAAAACGTGAAAACGCTTTCTACTGTTTGAAAAAGTCCAACTTTTCCATATTTGTTTGAGTGAAATAAAATAAGCTTTTTCCGCACTAGTGCGGAAAAGCATTATTTTTAGACTCGCGTACGTTTTACTTTTCTACACATGCGCATTCAAGCGCAAATCACAGTGAGAGAGGAATTTTCATAAATTAATTAATATTATATTATGTTTTAGGCACTTTAATTCCAGAAAATAAGTGTTTTTGTGATGGAAAGTGTATGCCGTCCGGATTGTTAAGCTTAGCCTGCCAATTCAACTCAAATATATTTGTATCTTTACCACACTTTTACCTTGCTGATCCTTCATATTTGAACGCTTTTGAAGGATTAAGTCCAAAAAAAGAAATTCACGAAAGTTACTTAGTAATAGAACCTGTGAGTAATTAAACCGTTTAAACAGTAAAAAATACAAATTTTTAAAAATATTAGTCAGCTAATTTTAAATTTTTATTAAAATGTAAAATTAAAAAAATTGATACTGGCTTACAGCTAATAGTTAATAGTTAAGTTTTGATTTATTTAAATAGTCAACATATTAAAATTTCAGAATTCACTGCTGTTACTCAAATATAAAGTAACAGCTCAATTAAATGCGTTCCTGTATCCTGTTGAAGGTGTAAGGTAAATAATGTTTTTGTAGAACTCGTAATCTCATAAGTACTACTTTATGTTGTTTTCTAGTTTATTTGAAGATTTCCCAAAACTATATTTTCCTTTGTTTTGGATATCACAAGAAGGTCAATTACCGGACGAAATAAAGACGTACTTGAATGTATATTTAAAAGTACCATACGGTATAATGGCTATTGCCACCATATTTGTAATTTTGGGTGTATGCCTCTTTGCCTGCGGTGTATCTAAATTTCCAAAGTTTCGCTTGTTAAAGAATTGCAAAGCGGTTCCAGATTTAATGACAAAATCAGAACAGGTTCCGTTAAATCAACCATAAATTATTAAATCCACATTAAAGATTTTATTTAAAATATAATGTTTTTGTAACAAAAAATTGTTTTACAAAAATGCATCTTGTCAGATGTACGGGTTTCCTCAAGTTTGCTGAAAAGTACGTTAAAACCGGCATAGCCCTTCCACTTTATACAACCAAATACTTATTTATAAAGCTTTTGAAGAACAACGAACGAATAAAATTAAATTGTTTTATTAATAAAAAATCAAGTTTTGTGTTTGGGTCAGGAAATTATTTTTCTGATACACTGAGGTTTCACAAATTTCGAAAATATATTATTTTGAAACTACCCTTTCTTCCATGACATCAAAATTCATCAAGGCCTGCTACTTTTTTGTTAAAATTTGAAAAATTACTTAATTTCTTATTAAAAAAATTCGTATTTACAGCCCCAGGCTCATTTACTCTCTTTATTTTGTCTGCATTCACCATAGCACGAAATAATGGGAGATTTTGGAATAATTGTATTTGATATTACTCAGTTTTAAAGTATGACATAGTTTCATGAATAACAAATTATTTGGTGACGCGCAAGCTAGGAGTAACGAGATTTTTTAAATAGAAATTTGTTCAGAAACATTTTTAAGCTCTGGCTCTGCTATCAACACTAGTATATCGCTTTCAACATGAATGCTATCATAAAATCTGCTTTGAATTCCATATTTTTAATATTTTACGCCTGTACGTCTAATTGACAAAACTATTACAGTATTATAGATAATCTAATAATTAAAATAAACTTATTTTAAAATTATTTTTTCTACATTTATATTTCAGAGCAGTTTAAACTGCAGTGGTAATTGATTTTAGCGGTCATAATTTTTTGAAAATAAAATAGTAGAATGAAAGATAAATATTATAATTGTTGTGGTTACTAGACTATTGTTCTTGAAAAGCAACAATAGATGGGGGTCCATATTGCATTACTAATAGTTTCTGTTAAAATTTCTTTTTATTGTATTTTTATTTTTAAATTTCTCAAATATTTTTAGTTTCCTTTTTCTAATAATAAAATTATAAGAAACTGGTGGAAACCAATCAAATCAATTTTATTAATTATTAATTAAAATGCACTTTTTAAGTAGATATAATATTATATAATATTTTTACATATTTTTTTTAAATTATAGGTAATACCTACCCACTAAAATTATTTTAATATAATAACAATTTCCATGCAAATTTTTGTGTACTAAAACTTCAAGGAAGTCATTTACATACTATAGAATGAATCTGTCTTTTTTCTGCTTAATTACACAAAAAGTGGACGCAAAAAGTACAAATAAATATAAAATATGAGCAAATAAAAAGTTTATAATTGGACGTAGTTATGCAAAAAGGAACCAAGCGACAAAGTGATAAAATTTAGATTATGTGCTATAAGTGACCGAAATAATGTGAAAACTAATTTTCACAAAATTTTTCTAGTAACACAAATTACATAATATCATTATGTGTTATTTAAACAAAATTAAAATATGCATAATTATCAACCGATTTAATTATATTATTTTAACTTTAAGCTTCAATATCTCAAAACTAACTATTGGTGGATGGTTCGTTTTTGCATAACTCCGTCCAATTTGCAATTTTAATTTACTCTGCACATTTTAGGATTTTAACGTAAACTTTTAACGTAAAATTCGGTCTCTAGTTACAATTAGTTAGCTTTTTATTTTTTCAATAGTCGTTCGATCAACAAACAATCAAAATCGTCACTAAATAACTGCATATTTTTTAAAATTTTAGTTATTTTTTATTGTTTTTGTCCGCCTCCAAAAATGTATTCAGTTATGACTGCCCCTGCTTCATGTCACACCAAAAGGAGTTTAATGGTGGCCAGTAGGCCGACTGACATAGAAATACAGAAAGTCGTTGTCTCACTGTAAAAATTCCGGTACCCCGTCAAAACAGCCCCAACCAAAACAGCTCTGTCAAAACAGCTTCGGCAAAATAGCCCGATGACAAAATAGCTCCGACAAAATAGCCCGATGAGAAAAGGGGCCGTTCTAATTACCTAAGGGGAGGTCCATTAATTACGAGAGGCGTTTAGGGGGGGTCTCGGAAAATATCACGTAATTTCTTTTCCGCAAGATACTGTAAAATTGCGAGAGAATTAAGTAGGTAAGACAAACAATCTCACGTGAGATTAGAAGGGAGGGGGTCAAAAAATCGCGAAAATTGCCTCATGCAATTAATGGACGTCCCTTAGGGGTTTGGGAAAGGGAACAGTAGTTTTTAAAGTAAGGTGCTATTACAGTCAGGGGTTTTTCAATTTTTATTTTATTTTACTCTTCTAACAAATATAGAGAATGAGGGGGGGATAGAGATGGTTTTCTGCGATAGAATTTTTTCTCGTAGGTAAAAATTGTATTTGACCAGCCAGGAACACTCTCCTGAGTGTTATGTATATATAAACAATGATTGTACATAGTAACTTCATATACCCTGTGTTTTTGAAAAACAGTCAGGGCGGGTAATTATTAATCAAAAAGAATTATATTAGTATATTTTAAGAAGCTAGCTTAGCCCGGGCTGTCTCAGGCTCTTATATCGGGGCTACTATGTCGTAGGGCTATTTTAGCATGGGTTATTATGTCATATGGCTATTTTAGCCCGGGCTATTATGTCTTAGGCTATTATGTCGGGGCTACTATGTCGCAGGGCTATTTTAGCACGGGCTATTATGTCGCAGGACTATTATGTCGGGGCTACTATGTCGCAGAGCTATTTTGGCATGGTCTATTCTGTCTCAAACTATTATGTCGGGGCTATTTTGTCGGGGTTATTTTGACGGGTCACCCATTTCTATGGCTCATGACGTCACATCATTTGTATACAAATTTTTGTAAATCGTTTTTATACAAATTTTTATAGTCTGACGCGGGTTTAATATTATTTTCTAGATTGACGACACTATTTAATCTATTAAATATTTAAATGTAAATTTTTTATTAATATTTACTAGCAAATTTTAAAACTGGTTTGTACTAACTTGAACAAAAGATCACTTTTTTAATTTTTAATTTATAATAATTTGTCTTCAGGCAAAATATGACTAGTTATTTAGCCAAATTTAGCTGCTCAGTGAGATTGAGAACTACGTTCGGTGCTCAAGGGTATAAGAAAGTAAGCTTTGGATCCTTATTTCTCTATATTATTGACGTACTAATCTGAAATGTGTAACATAAGTTTTGTGTTTAATTTTTATATTTTGTACAATTGTTATAAGTGTAGTATTTATTTTTTTAATTTTAATTTTAGAATACAAGTTTAAAAATGCAATCTCAGTCTGTTCGAAATAATAATGTAAGTTAATGTAAACTTTTTTTTTATTGGTAGCCAACCACTATGCTGGGTGCAATTGGATCTCGGGTTTTTATTTCCCGAAGTAAAATTTTAGACAAAAATTTTTAACTTTGTTAAATAACAGCACAAAAATAAAACAAACCCCAGTTCTCCTTTAGACTTCTTTATCTTAAGATCCGTAAGACTCTTAAATAAATACCTCAGGTAATACCATTCAAGTTTTTTCAAAACTTACCGCAGCATGGATGTCACCATAGTCACAGCCAAGATTGCTACTGTCTCGAGAAACTCGTATACAATCGGCTATAACATACTATAAAGAACTCTAGGACCAAAATGAGCTGATGAAGAAACAGTTCTCCGGCTTTAGTGTCCTTTATTTTTTATTGATAAATTGGTATATCTTCTTAATATTACTAACAAATCACCATTCGAAAATTATAATAAATTAAAGAATCGGTTTTGTTTTAGATTCCCATAATTATTCACCCAAAGGTAAAATGTAAAAGCATCAAAATGCACAATATAAAATCCAATGGCTCGTACTTTATCATATTTGGAGGTATAACGCTGATATTAGGAACAAGTTTATTTATCCTTCAGGATTACATAATGGGTTCTATTGCAGAAATCCTCTTAAAACTTGATTCAGATACGTTCGTATATAATATATGGAAAAATTATCCAGTGAAAGTTCCAATGCTATTTACCTTTTTCAACTGGACGAATCACGAAGAATTTTTTAACAAAAGCGTTAAGCCAAAATTTGAAGAAATTGGTCCGTACGCATATTTACAAAGAATTGAAAGAGTAAATGTAGTTCGAAACCATAATAACGATACTGTTACATTTCAACAAACTAATACTTTTCACTATGATAATAATTTTCCAAACAATGGAAATTTAAGCGATCGGCTAATGACAATCAATTATTTCGAAATGGTATAAATAAATTATGCAAATCAAATAGAAAAATTGATATTTGGAAAATTATAGTTTACTGGTCATCTTGGGAGGGACTGGGATATTGTCTCTAAAGATGTGCTTTCTGAATTCCTGTCCATGACTGACCCATACTACTATTTAGATACCATAGTAGACGATGAACTACAAAAAGGAAACAAAAATTTGATTATGGAATTATCAAATTATTTTGATTTTATCATACCCGAATTGCCTCGATTTGATGGTTTTGGTTGGATTAAATTTGTAAGCACCAATATATTTATTTAAAATGCTAAGAATAATAATTAGCAATTTATTTAAATTATAGAGAGATAATAATCCAAGTTTTAGCGGAGTCTTTAATATGAAAAATGGCGTTAACAGACAATTTGAACTTTTAAATTGGAATTACCGCACCGAAACACCTTATTTTAAAGGTTCATGTGCCAAGGTAAAAGGAACGTTGGGAGATATCCACTCTTTCCCGATAAATAAGGAGTCCATGTTTGTGTTCAGCTCAGAACTGTGCAGATACTTGCAATTGTATTTTGAGGAAGAAGTGGTCGTCGAAGGCATACTAGGATATAAATATTCTCTTAACGAATTGAGCATCGATAATGGTAAATACAAAAATTACTTATTTTATATAGTTATTTTTCTACTACTGTTTGAAAAAGTTCAATTTGTCAATAATTGTTTGAGTGAGGTAAAATAAGTTTCTTTTCGCACTAGTGCGGAAAAGCATTATTTTCATGCGCGCGCACGTTTTAAATTTCTGCACATGCGTATTCAAGCGCAAACCCTTGGAAGATTACCAAAAATATAGATGTGGATGTGTGAGAGGAAGAAAGGGGAACATTTTATATACACGTACATATATTCATTCATTAATTAATATTATATATCATGTTTTAGGTACTTTAAATCCAGAAAATAAGTGTTTTTGTAATGGAAAGTGTATACCATCTGGATTGTTCAGTTTAGCCTGTCAGTTCCACTCAAATATGTTTGTATCTTTACCACACTTTTACCTTGCTGATACTTCATATTTGAACGCTTTTGAAGGATTAATTCCAAAAAAAGAACTGCACGAAAGTTACTTAGTGATAGAACCTGTAAGTAATTAAACCGTTTTTTAAATGGTTTTTCTTGCTTCCAAATTAAAAATTTCCAAACTACCAGAAAAATACAAATAACTATAAAATTTTTTTAAATGCAAAATTACAAAATTGTTTGCTTATTATTTATTTATAAGTAATAATTTAATTATTTAAAAATTAATTTAATAACATTTAATTGTCATGAAATTAATTTCATATTTTAAATTTTTTGTTATTTAGTTTAATTTTAAAATATATTAAAATTTTAGAATACACTGCTATGCCTCAAATTCAAAATATCAGTTCAAGTAAATACGTACGTGTATCCTGTTGAAGGTGTAAGGTAAATAATGTTTTTGTAGAACTCATAATCTCATAAGTACTTTATGATGTTTTCTAGTTTATTTGAAGATTTTCCAAAACTATATTTTCCTTTGTTATGGTTGACACAAGAAGGGCAATTACCGGACGAAGTAAAAACGTACTTGAATATTTATCTAAATGTACCATACGCTATAATGGGTATTGCTACCATATTTGTAATTTTGGGTGTATGCCTCTTTGCCTGCGGTTTATTCAAATTTCAAAAATTTCGCTTGTTAAAGAATTGCAAAGCGGATAAAGATTTAATTGTAAAATCAGAACAGGTTCCGTTGTTTTAAATAGAAATTTGTTCAGAAACATTTTTGCGCTTTAAGCTCTGGCCGAGGGCTGTACACTCAGATTTTTTATGTACACAGATTATATTTTAAAGATTATTAATAAATTATCGTGATTACTTAAGATTATTATTGATTATTCGTTAGTATATCATGATTATACTTGATTACTTTTGATTACTTGGTATTATTTGTGATTATTATAATAATTTTAAGAGTAAAACATTTTAACAACCGAAATGGCTCTACTAGGTTTTTTAAACATATACATATTTTTTGTATTTCCAATAATATTCTTATTATGTATTAATATTATGTTTTATTTTATTATAGTGTAAATCTCAAATATAAAATTAATGTGTGCTTGTTTGTTTGTTAAAAATTATTTGAGATTATTTGAAATTATTTGAGATTACTTGAAATTACTTAAGATTACATCAGATTACTTTAGATTATTAAATATTAAAGGAGATTATTTGAGATTAGTAATAAATTATTGATATTTTGTACACATGATTATTGAAGTGCTACAATTAAATCAGTTTTGTTTTTAATGTTGTTTATAAAAATGCCTCCTGATAAATTTAAAATAATATATTTTACTTTTTTATTTTATAATTTATAATTATTATTTTTTGCTTTGTCCTGGTAACACACTAAAGATTCAGAAAGTTAGTTTTGTAGGTAATCGAATAATTAAAATAATCTTATTTAAAATTTATTTTTTCAAAATTTTCATTTCGGAGCAATTTAAATTATTAAATTATTATCAAATCTTTTTAATTTCCTTTTTCTAATAATTTTGTATGTATCCTTCTTTTGACAATTAAAATTGTAATATTTTAAAGATTTTCTTTAATTTTAGTTAAAATTTTTACTGCAATGCCTTAACTAAATTGCTAAGGGTGCGCAAATAATCGATTATTTCATAATCGATTGTGATAATTCATAACAATCGATTAATCGATCATGAAAATAGTCGATTGTGAAAATATTCGAATAAGTATAAAAGCGGCGACCACATGATGGGTCGATGGGTGCACACATTGGTTTGTTTACATTTATTTCCCATAAGATTTGCATAGAAGTGTGATGGTGACAATTTTAGAGGTCATTAAGGTTTTTGATTAGGCCTATTATTGATAAGGAATTTTAGAGGTGTTTCTGGGTGAAATTAGTTCACAGGAGTCTTGACAATTTCACCCAAAAACACCTCTGAAATTGTTAATTAATGTATGACTAACAATTTCCATTTAAATCAGGAAATAAACTTAAAAAGCCATTGTGTGCACCGACCATATGGTCGCCGGCCATTTTGTGACGTCAGTTCCTTATTGGCCAGTCTATATCAATAAATTATTGCAATAACATGCTAATCAATTAAGACATAATTGAATAAGTATAAAAATAATTGATTATAGACTGGAAAAGCGTCGTAATAACGCTTGCCCTAGCAATAATTACGAAAATAACAAATAATCGATTACGAAATTATCGATTATGAAAATAGTTGATTATTTTGGGTAAAAAGCGATGGTTTTGTTTTTGGTATTTTTTCAAAAGCGAAAAACTATTGTATTCTAAATTTTAATAGAAAAATTACAAAAATTTTAAGTTTTTAATTAGTTTTGTTTCTCTTAAAAACCCTTTATATCTTCCAAAGGATCTTTGATGGTTCATAATCGATTATGCCTTGTAAGTAACAGTTTATAGGTCAATAATATTAGATTATGAGTTAATAATCGATTATGAATCAATAATCTATTATGGATTAATAATCAATTATTATTTCGATTATGGGTTTTGAACAATCGATTATCATCAATAATCGATTAATCGAAAAATATCGATTATTTTTTATAATCGATAATCGATTATGAAATTTAATAATCGCGCACCAGTAGCACCGACGAGACTGTTTACAAAAAATTCTAGGAAGAAATTCTTTCATTTATAGGTCAAATATTTTAGAAGATTTATTACTTCCTGGAAGAATGCACCGTCTAGACTGTTTATATAAAATTCTAAGAAGAAATTCTTTCATTTATAGATCAAATATTTTAAAAGTTTTATTAGTTCCCGGAAGCCGTAAAAATGCACCGACCTAGACTGTTTACAAAAAATTCTAAGAAGAAAGTCTTTCATTTATAGATCAAATATTTTAAAAGATTTATTAGTTCCCGGAAGCCGTAATAATGCACCGACGAGGCTGTTCACAAAAAATTCTGGGAAGAAATTCTTTCATTTATAGGTCAAACATTTTAGCAGATTTATTACTTCCTGGAAGAATGCACCGGCCATGTCTGTTTATATAAAATTCTAGGAAGAAACTCTTTCATTTATAGGTCAAATATTTTAAAAGATTTATTAGTTCCCGGAAGCCGTAAAAATGCACCGAGCTAGACTGTTTACAAAAAATTCTAGAAAGAAATTCTTTCATTTATAGGTCAAATATTTTAAAAGATTTATTAGTTCCCGGAAGTCGTAAAAATGCACCGACCTAGACTGTTCACAAAAAATTCTAGGAAGAAATTCTTTCATTTATAGATCAAATATTGTAAAAGATTTATTAGTTCCCGGAAGCCGTAAAAATGCACCGACGAGGCTGTTCACAAAAAATTCTGGGAAGAAATTCTTTCATTTATAGGTCAAACATTTTAGCAGATTTATTACTTCCTGGAAGAATGCACCGACCATGTCTGTTTATATAAAATTCTAGGAAGAAACTCTTTCATTTATAGGTCAAATATTTTAGAAGATTTATTACTTCCTGGAAGAATGCACCGTCTAGACTGTTTATATAGAATTCTAAGAAGAAATTCTTTCATTTATAGATCAAATATTGTAAAAGATTTATTAGTTCCCGGAAGCCGTAAAAATGCACCGACGAGCCTGTTTACAAAAAATTCTGGGAAGAAATTCTTTCATTTATAGGTCAAATATTTTAGCAGATTTATTACTTCCTGGAAGAATGCACCGACCAGTCTGTTTATATAAAATTCTAGGAAGAAATTCTTTCATTTATAGGTCAAATATTTTAAAATATATATTAGTTCCTGGAATTTGCTTCCCATTGAAATCACTGGAATTTAAGAAATCTTTACAATACCATAGATTAATTCATAAATTTCCAGTGGAGGTAAACAATTGAATTTAAAATTTTTTTTAATTTTAAAATGAATTTGTTATTAAATTTTAAAATTAAATTTATTTTATTTAAAAATTAATTGTTTTCAATTAAAATTAATTTTTTTAAATTAAAATTACTAAATTTAATTTTAAAATTAAGATTTTTTTTGCCTTTTTATTTTCTGATTTGTCAAGGAAAACCTGGAAATGTCAGGATTTGATTTTGAAAATTCAGTGGGAACATTGAATTATTGATGATAAATGATGCCCACTTTGTTTACCTCAATAAGAGAAGACTGCCAAAATATCAATATACATATTTCATTGTGAATATTAAAAATTAAATGCTAAAACTAAATTATCTCATTATATTTTTATTGGTTTTAAATTTTTTTGAAAAGATTGAAAAGGTCACAGTACAAATTGGGGCCTTTTCAGTCGGTGGCCCGCGTGCGTCGCAGCCACCGCACCCCGGTAGTTCCGCCACTGCATAAGATGTTTACTTAAAACAACAATTAATTATCGAAAAAGAAAACCGGTAGGACTTTCAGCTTAGGGGTCTACAGATCCTAAATACGGCCCTGAGCAGGAAATTCCGTTTTTAGGTAAAACTCGAAAAACAATCCAATTTAAACGAAACTTCTTTTAAACTTCACCTAATATCCCAAACATCTGGATTTAGAAGGATAAGGATCTCTATTTTTAAGTAAAATTCGGTTGCAATACGCAAATACAATTTGAATAACATTTTTTTATAATATATTAATCTTTGTAAATCTTTGCCGACAATGCAATTATTGGAATTTAAATGGAATTTTTGAAATTCGAATGGAATTTGTGAATATCCCTCAGTAACTCACTTTTAATGATTAAAATTCTAAGTTTTAAATATACACCTAATAAGCACGTAACATAAACGTTAATTTGACGTGAAAATGTCGTAGAATTAACGTCATCTCTATAGAAAATTACAAACCGTCAATACAGATGTGCTAGAATAAAATTATAATTTATAATTATAAACATCGGAATTATTTTATCAGTTTTCATAGGAGTTCACCTTATGCTATTTTTTGAAACTTCTCCCTATTCATCACCTCGCCATCGTCTTGTTTCTCTTCGTTTAAACAACGTGAGACTTTTCGTATTTGGTTTAGTTTTGTCTAGTAATTTACTTTCTGGCCCAATTGAAAACTTGCATTGAAGGTTTCTGGTGTGTAGATTATACATAATGTATAATAATAATGACCCCCCCCCCAAACCAGCGTATTATAGAGTTTTAAATGAATATCATTACTCAATAACAACCTATATATTATTTTATATTTCCTTTTTTATTTTTTATTTTTATTTTTTTATTTTATTTCGTTTTTGAGTCCCGTGATGGCCGGGAGGCCGACTCATGTAGTTTATTATTATTATTTTTAGATGCAAATTTATTTCTGATGACAGTTTTTCATGTTTCATTAAAATCTTATTCATTAATTATATTATTAATCAGGTATTAATTAATCCATTAAAGATTCTAATGTAACCTTTTATTGATATCTACCAGTTAATTTTAAAACTGGTTTGTAGTAACTTGAACAAATTATCGTTTTTTTACTTTTTAATTTATAATAATTAGTTTAAGCCATACAAAAACTAGTTATTTAGCCAAATTTAACTGTTCGGTGAGATCAAGAACTACGTTCGGTGCGCAAGGTTAAAAGAAAGTAAGCTTTGGATCCCTATTTCTTCATATTAATATACAAATTTACTAATCTGAAGTGAGTTACATAAGTTTTGTGTGTAATTTTTATATATTTTATATTAATAATTGTTGTAAGTGTATTTATCTATTAAATATTTATTATTTTAGAAAAGAAATTTAAAAAATGGAATCGCAGTCTGTTCAACACAACAAAGTAAGTCAATGTAACTTTTTTGAATTTGTGGCCGACCCCAATGCTGGGTGCTATTGGACCTCGGGTTTCACAATTGATCTTAAATTCGTGTGTTACTATCACGACTTAATTAATTTTTTATCTCCAAATATAATTTTTAACAAAAACGAAAATAAATCAAATTTTAGTTTTCCCCAGAACATCTTTATCTTAAGATTCTTAAGACTTCTTAAATAAATATCTCAACTAATACAATTTAAGTTTTTCCAAATATACGCTTACCGCAGCATGGATGTCACCATAGTCACAGCCAAGATTGATAGAACTCTCGGGCCGATCATCATATCTGCCATTTTCAAATCAATATTCGATAATTATAATTAAATAATCGGTTTTGTTTTAGAGTCCCATAATTATTCACCCAAAGGTGAAATTTAAAAGCATCAAAAAGAAAAATATAAAATCCAATGGCGGCTGCTTTATCATATTTGGAGGTGTAGCTGTGATATTAGGAATAAGTTTATTTATGCTTCAAGAAAATATAATGAGTTATATCGCAGAAATTCTCTTAAAACTGAATTCAGATTCGTACGTATACAGCGTGTGGCAAAAATATCCTATGAATGTTCCAGTTAAATTTATATTTTTTAATTGGACGAATCCTGAAGAATTTTTTAATGCAAGCGTTAAACCAAAACTTGAAGAAATTGGTCCCTATTATTTTTTACAAGATATTCAAAGAGTTGATGTAGTCCAAAACCGTAATAACGATACCATTACATTTAAACAAGTTCTGAATTTTAGCTATGATAATAATTTTCCAAACAACGGAAATTTAAGCGATCAGCTAACGACAATCAATTATATCGCAATGGTACTTACAGATTCTGCAAATCAGTCTGAAAATTAATTTTTACAATTCCAGGTACTTGGTCATGTTATGAAAGATTGGAATAGTACTTTGAAAGATCTGGTGTCTGAATTCCTCTCCATAATTGACCCCTACTACTATTTTGATACAATAATTGATGAGGAATTGGAAAAAGGAAATAAAAATCTTCTTATGGAGTTATCCAATTATTTTGATTTTGTCTTACCGGAATTTCCTCGATATTACGATGGCTTTGGATGGATAAAATTTGTAAGTTACATTGTCAGGAATATTTAAAAACTAATCACTTTTCCAAATTATAGAGAAATGGCGATCCAAATTTTTCTGGAGTTTTCAATATAGCAAATGGTGTGAATAGGCAATTTGAACTTTTAAATTGGAATTTTGATAATACAATACCTCATTTTAATAATTCCTGTGCGAAAGTGAAAGGATCGATGGGAGATGTTCAATCGTATCCATTAAATAAAGAGTTTATGTATGTTTTTGCTCCAGAACTGTGCAGATACGTAAAGTTGTATTTTGAAAAAGAAGTGTTAGTAGATGGCATACTTGGACGTAAATATTCTTTCAATAAATTGAGTTTTGATAATGGTAAATGCATTAATATTCCTTAAATATTCTTTAATCAATGCAAATTAATGTTTTAGGAGCTTTAAATCCAGAGAATAAATGTTTTTGTGGAGAAAGCTGTATAACATCAGGATTGATCAGTATATCCTGTCGGTACAACGTCAACCTATTTATGTCTTCACCCCACTTTTATAATGCCGATGCTTCTTACTTGGAGGCTTTCGAAGGATTAAGTCCTGAAAAACATGCACACGAATCATACATAATAGTAGAACCTGTAAGTATTACAGCAATTACCTGCAAATTTAACAAGCAAATTACTCTGGACCAACCGCCAGTAAATTTGATGTAAATTTCAGAAATCCCTGCTGTGCCTGAAATTTAAAATAGCAGCTCAAGTAAATTCGTTCATCTATCCTGTTGAAGGTATAAGGTAAATAAAATGTTACTGCTATTACTAATTTCATAAATTTTTCATATATTTTTCTAGTTTCTTTAAAGACTTTCCAAAACTGTATTTTCCTTTGTATTGGGTAGAAGAAGAAGGACAATTACCGGACGAAATAAAAACGTACTTGTATATTTATTTAAAAGTACCATACGTTATCATGGCTACAGGTACTATATTGATAATTCTGGGTGTATGCCTAGTAGTCTACGCTTTAAATAAATGTAAAATGTTTTACTTATTGGAGAATTGGAAAAAAAGAAATCAAGATATAATGGTTAAATCCGAACAGATACCGTTAAATCAACGTTAAACACAATACGAACTTTACCTCGTCAGATGTACTGGTTTCCACGAGTTTGTACATTTCAATAATTTAGATAAGAAGTGCGCTAGAACCGGTATGGCCCTTCTACTCGTCATCCTATTTATAACTTTTTACAACCAAAAAACTTATTATGAAGCTTTTGAACAACAATGAACATATTTATAAATTACAATATTTGTAAATGCAATGAACTTTATTCTATTTGTTGGGTTTTATCAGACATTAAAAGAAGCAAAAAAATGACATAATGACAATCTCGGTTATTTTACAAGATAGAAACATGTTAAATTAGAGAGAATTTAGAGAAAATTGATACATTGACCTATACAAAGTTGACTCAAGAAATTATTTTTCCAATATTACATTTATTGTTAAATTCAATTGATGGGAGATTCCAAAAAAATATTATCATAAAAATCCAGACGGCAACTTTTTCGACAATAAACTATCTGTTATTATTGTCGGTGACGCGCAAGCTAAGAGTAACGAGATTTTCCTCGACGACTATTTTAAACTTTAATCTGTAGTCTTACTTTCAACACTGGTACATCGCTTTCAACATGAGAGTTTATAGAGTAGCTCATTTTGTGTCAGAAATGAATGTTGGAAGTGCAGTTTTCCGCATGGTAGTAGATAAATTTGTTTAAGTTTCACTTAAACTTACTTTAAAATTACTTATGATTAATTTTGTTACGATTTTTGTCTTTTTATGATTTTGACGTTAATAAAATGCACCTTTGCAGTTTATGCAAAGGTGAAAACTTCTTACATGTACGTTTTTGGCTGGGGATTCTGATTTACAGTAACCCCACGTTACTGATTGGTAACATATTGTGAGAGAAGTATCTATTTTTCATGATTGATCTTCACGATCAACTTGGGCTTCTTATACCTCAGAAAATCCTCAATACTGTAATTTCCAATCTCTCGGATTAACGAGTTGTCAGGGAATTCCAGGTTGATAGATTCCAAATTGGAATCCTCCTGCAGCCGTGAGTTTGTGATGAAGAAGGAGGCTTGTAGTGCTCTTTTCATCGCAATGATTTGAGTCGTTTGGAGTAATGCCAGGTAGGATTTGGCTTCATAGACCCATACAGTCGAGACGTACGTTGTTTTGTATAGCAGCAGTTTGTTGTCTGGGGATAGTTTGCTGCCATATCCAATCAGAGGATGAAGCATGGCCATGGCTCCTCTTGCTTTTTATTGTTTGTCTGTATGATATGTGTGGTCCCCAACGGAGACCCCTGTCCAATGTCACCCCAAATATTTAGAGGTGTTTGGCCATGGTATCTCCGTTCTTGAAGGAGAAGGTAGGGAGTCTTTCTGGCATTAAAGAGGATTTTCTTTCGTCGGGGTTTAGGATAGATTACTCCTATCCTTCAGGTTCGGAACCACTTTTTCAGGTCGTCAAGTGCAGTTTGAAGTCTGTCAATGATTGGTCAGGGGCGGAATGAATTACTGAAGTATGTAGTTTCATTCACATAAAATCCTCTTTTTGCTTGTCTTTCGCGTGGGGGAGGTATATGTCGTGTATGTAAATGTTGAATAAGGTCGCGGCGAGGACAGAGCCTTGGGGGTGCCAACCGTCATGATTTTAAGGGTGAATTTAGAATCCTCGATTTTGACTCTAAATTGTCTTTCTTTGAGGTAAGACGCTAACAGGTATACCAGTGAAGTTGGTAGGCCTGCCTGGAACATTTTAAAAAGCAGGCCCCCGTGCCAAACTTTATCGAAAGCCTTGGCAATGTCGAGAAAGAAGGCTCATGTAACCTGCTTTGGTGGATTGTCGAGTGACCTGGTCTAAAGCCAAATTATTCATCCGGAACAATTTGTTTTTCTGCCAGGGCAGTGTTCAGACGAGACAGGATAACTCTTTCCGCCAGTTTGCCTAGAAAGAGAAGAAGGCATATGGAGCGGTAGGAGGTCGGGTTTCGGGGGTTTTGATTGGGTTTGAGGATCATGATAACATCTGCCATTTTCCAATTGCTTGGAAAGTGCCCGAGGGTGAGGATGGCGTTTGTGATGCAGACGATTACCATAATTCCTGTTCTCGGGAATTCACTTATTGCACGATTTGTGATGTTATCATGTCCAGGGGCTTTCTTCTTAGCAAGTTTTCTTATGAGGGAAAGCATTTCTTGATAAGAGGAGGGAGTGGGGGGTTATTGAGTCTATTTAGGATAGTGTGTGGTCGGTGTCTGTGTGGAGTGTGTTGGGGTTGAACTGGTTTTGTAAACTTTCAGCAAAGGTGTCGGCCTTTTCCTCATTGTTGAGTGCCAGTCCGTTTGGTCGGTAAATGGGTGGGATGGTTGATTTTATCCGACAGAGGGGCTTAACTAATTGCCAAGCTGAGGGATTCTTAAAAGAGAGATTTTCCAGCTTGAATTGGGAGATTTGGCGTTTTACTTCCGTCTTGAGTGAGTTGAAAACAGTCCTGTCATTGATTCTTAGGACGAATCTGGGCTTTGGGCGTCTCTGGGATCGCTGGGAGTGAAGGAAGTTGTGGCTTGGCTGAGAGCATCGTTCACTTTACCTTCAAAAATGGATGCATCTTGAAGAATAGGGATTGTCTTTTGAAGAAAGTCCTGGATACTTTAACTTTAGTGAGGGGAGGGATGTCTGGGCCATCCTATGACTTGTAGGTTTTACTTTTTTGAATTAGATCTTTATTACTTTCCCCATATTCCATAATTCCATTTTGTTCATTCGAAATAATATATTTTTCCACCTTATTAATTTGACTACGTAATAACTACTATATGTATTTACTTTTTTAATTGACGAATCATAAAGAATTTTTTTACAAAAGTGTTAAGAAATGGTAGAAACGTAAATAACGTGAAAAAAAAATTCAGGCTTTTTACGCTATCACTTATTTTATATTATTAATTCAGAAAGTCCAACTTTTCGATACGCATTTGAATAAGGTAAAATAAGTTTTTCTGCACTAGTGCGGAGAAGTACCTATTGTTTTACTTTTATTTTTATATTTTCTATTACTTTGCCAAACATGCACATTCAAGCGAAAACCTCAGAAATGATTATAAATATAAATATAAAAGTAAAATCAAGAAGTGTAATGGTAAAGCATTAAACGCCTTTGAAGGATTAAATGTGATAGAACCCGTAGGGATTAAACCTTTTTATAAATCTACTAAACTTTTTAAAAATCTTTAAAATAATTCCTAGTAAACTTAAAATTTTTATCCAAATAAAATTGAAATTACCAAAATTGATTGAACAGCTGCCTGCTTATCATTTTTTTACTATTAAATTAATTTTAATAATTATGATTCTAATCTTTCCTTTAAATTATTATCTACTCTATCTCAAATTCCAAATGGTTTCGAAATTAATTAACCAAAAATAAATAAATAACACTCAAAATATACCAATTGTCTCAAATCCAATTTTCTTAAATTACTCATGTTTAAATTATTTTTTTTATCAATATGATAAATAGGCGCAAAAATGATGAATATTTTTCAGCGTAAAGCTTGAACAAATAAAGATATTATCCATCAGAAGTAGAGTTGAATGCTGAATCCCTTATTATAGCAAAAAGAGTTAATTATCCTATGGTCTGTGGTAGTCTACCAAGCAAAGAGAGGCAACATGTTTTTTTTTAATATAAATTTTCTAGTAATGAAACAGGGGGGAAGAAGCAATAATAATCAAAATCAGATCTTCAGATGTTTATTTTTTAATAAATCAATTATTCAGAATTCTTCTCATTCTCCTATAAGCGTGTGGTGTTGGAAAAAAAAAGTTGACCAGGTTAGCTCAGTTTCATACTAACCTTGGTATTAAACCGTAAGATTGATGTATTTGTTTATTTAATTTTATTTTTGTATTTCATTAGGTAGTTTCACTTGGTTTTATAATTTTGATTTTTTAACTTATTCAAGTTTATTTAGCTCCCCCTTCACTTTGGGGTATGGTAATTGTTTGGGTTCTGATTTAATCTTATTTTTTGAATTTGAATTAAATTTTTTGAAATTTAAATTCAAATTATAATATATTTGTTAAAAATACTGGATTTGTGCTCCACTTATTAGTCACGTAGAGAGTATACCAATATACCAATAACTATCGTAAATTTTGTTTAACTTAGCTTAATTGATAGCGTAATTGATATGAACTTGGGACCTTTCTTTGTAAAGAAGATGAAAATTACTTCAACCACCCACAGATTTAATTTAAAGTATATGGTGTAAATGAACATGCACTTAGAAAACTAATATCATTATTTGTCGGAATGTTTCAGTGCAAAACTCGGTCAAATTAATTCTTAAAAAGGCTCAGATATCAATAGTCAATTTTAAAAAAAATTAAATAAAAAATATACTTTTTTTGCGTTTTTGTAAAATTTAGAAGAACTGCTTCATGGTTATTTTCTTTGATCAACACTAGTACAGGAAATTTTCCAAATTATATAAGTTTGATAAATTGTTTTTATAACATTTTAATTTAAATTTTAAATTTTATTTGAGATACATTTTGTTGGAATCGTAATCGAATTTATTTTCTTATGGGACTGCCAGTTTACAATAATTCTACTATAAGTAACTAACAGTTAACAATTTAAGTAAGCCATGTATAATCTGTCCATATTATAAGTAATTTGATGTAAAAATTATACGCAAACTGCTTGAATATGAAACATATAAAACTGAATGAGTTAGCCGAATATAGGAAATTAACAGGTAAAATCCTATTTATTCCCTAATTATTTTATGGAAAAAATGAAGAATGCAAAAATACAAACTACGAATGATAAGAGCATTCGATTTTATATAACTTTTAACAATTTCAAAAGCACAAGTAAAATCTAGATGAAATCTAATGCTCTTATCATTCGTAGTTTATATTTCTGCATTATTTCTCTGCCTTTGATTTTTTTCTAAAATAATTAGGGAAGCAGGAATTTGCATAAATAAGTTTTTACATGTTAATTTCCTATGTTCGGCTAACTCATTCAGCACCCTGGTGTATTATTATAATATGTGACGGAAAACCAAAACTGTTTTGAGGAAATTTGATAGCATAAATCTCTCTAAAATAATAAAATTAATAAGCAATCACTTGAAGCGAAAAGATTTCTGAGCTCTCACTTATTGAAATCATTTCCACCTCCAGTGCAATCTAATTACAGATTATTGAACCCTTTAGCCACCAGTGCAATTCACATTCGCCCATTATTAGCCTAATCTATAAAGTCCCAGCACGCTGCTCCTGCTCCTGCTACAGCCTGTTATTTTTTGGTAAAAAAACACTTTGATTGGTTGATTTTTTTTCAAACCGAAAAATATAAGACTAGGACTAAAAATATTAATCCAAACCGGGAAATTTAAATTTTTAAGCAAAAATTAGGAAAGAAAACATTAAAACTTGGAAAGCAAATTTAAGCTTATCAGCAACCTTCTGTGTTACTTTGAAAGTTAATTATAAAAATAAAATAAAAATATAAAATCAGAATTGTAAACCGGGGGGTCTTGGGGGGTCGCAGGATTTCCACTCTTTTAGAGTATTTGGATAAGATCGGGAATTTATAATTTTAGACATTTCGCCAGGAAAAACCGGTAAATTTGAATTTTTAAGCAAAAGTGAGGAAAATTTAAACCTTTGGATGAATACTTACTTATGGCTTACTGCTCAGAGTTTAGCAGTAACTTTTGCGTTACTTTGAAAGTTAACTGTCGAAATTATAGTAAAAAGTGTAAACCGGGGGGTCTGGGGGTGTGGAACACCCTCCAGTACGTAATTAAATTCCCACTCTTCTAGAAAACTTACAGAAGACAGAATAATTATACAAATTTTGTCAGAAAAAGCTGGGAAATTTTTTATTTTTAAGCTTACTGCTCAGAGTTTAGCAGCGACTCTTGCGCTACTTTGAAAGTTAACTGTCGAAATTATAGTAAAAAGTGTAAACCGGGGGGTCTGGGGGGTGTGGAACACCCCACTCTTATAGAAAACCTACAGAAGAGAGAATAATTATACAAATTTTGTCAGAAAAAGCTGGGAAATTTTTTATTTTTGAGCTTACTGCTCGTTTAGCAGCGACTTTTGCGCTACTTTGAAAGTTAACTGTCGAAATTATAGTAAAAAGTGTAAACCGGGGGGTCTGGGGGGTGTGGAACACCCTCCAGTACGTAATTAAATTCCCACTCTTCTTGAAAACTTTCAGAAGACAGAATAATTATACAAATTTTGTCAGAATAAGCTGGGAATTTTTTAATTTTTTAGTAAAAGCGAGGGAAATTAAAACGTTCGGCTAAAGAAAATTAAAGTTTGAAAAGCTTATTTATTTTTATATTATTATAAAGAAAAAAACTTTTTGCGTTACTTTGAAAATATAGAAAAACGGGGAATCCCCCAAGAGCAGAAAAAATCATGTTTATGGTTAGTATTTTTATTTAATTAAAGAATGAATGAATCTTCTTCGAGGTCTAGTGAAGGTTGTCACAATATTAATTTATCTGTGGATACATTTCAATAATATTGATTGTTCTGTAAGTAAGGTTAACCAGTTTAGCAATAAATATTATAAAAACTACAAATAATTTAAAATTAAAATCAATATTGACAATTATTAACCTGGTACTCATCTCGGAATTATACATTATGTTAAAATGCAATATCCTTGAATAAATTGAAATGACATTTTTTTTACTTGAAATTTAATTGCATTTTTTCACTGATTAATTTCGCCTTTTATCTAAACTCTTATTATGATGTATAACTATCGACTTTACAGCATGAACTGTAAGAGAACCGTAATCTTATTTCGTGATATTCTGTTTTGGAAGAGGGGCCCCCCATCGCTCTCCCCATACCAGCCGCAAGAAATGTGAAGGCTAATACCTACAAGATCGAAAACTTTTTTTGAAAATGTTTTCATTGCCAATTGCCTTAGTAGCTTGGAATTTCAAAAGACATCAGGCATAATATAGTTTTTATCTTGTTTAATTATCCTATCAATAATTAAAACCAGTCAACCTCTTGCAAGGTAAACTGGCTCTTTAAGGTGTTGAACTGTTTGTATGATAAAAATAGTGCTTACTATAATTTCAAAAAATCGGATGTGGCCATCACATAACTTTTCGAATATTAAAAGTAACTATTTACCTCTGATAGAAAAATCTAAATTACTAAATGTTATCAGAGCATCAGCAATAATCGTCAATAATAAGCAAAAGCAAAAATACAATTTAAAAAATATACCTACTTATCACAAATAATTAAAATTTTATGTAAAAAAAATTTGCTTATTTATAGGCAATTTAGAACTTTTATAAAAAAATTTTTCTTAATTTTTAATTTTTTAAAATAAAATTTTTAATTTTTTTTTTATTTTAGAAAAAATTTTATAGAACCAAAGTTGTAGGTAATTTTATACAGATAATTTTTGTCATAATAAACTTTCACCTGTTTCATTGCGTTTCGGAGTTATGATGGATTATGTTTTATCGCTTCAAGTAAACCCCCCGTTCCCCCCTTTCGATTTCATCATTTTTCAAAAATAATAGAAATGGTTTAAGAGAACCTCAAAACATAAAAAATTGATTAAAAAATGGGGGGTCAATTTTTTTTTCAATTTCGGATTACAATACTTTCCTTACTAAGGAGTTCGGAAAGTAAAAAGTTATCAGCAATTTAATGATTTAAATACTACAAATTATTTTATTTACCTCTGATATAGTAATCAATCACTTGAAAATTTTGGCAATTTTCCATTGACTGGAATATAAAATTTTTGAAAATGCTAAATTTGTTATCAATTGATAATTTTAATTGTTTCTTATTCAAAGCTTATTTATAATTATCATTATTTAATGTCTGGCGATTATCGCATTAAATCTGGAACCAGATTACATGCCAGTGATCTCTTAAATGTTGTTTTGTATTTATAGCCAGTAATCTTCGGGTGTTCAAACAATATATATCACATTTTTGATAGCACTTGACTTTATTAATTCAATCAATTAAAATTTTCACAAAAAACTTTAATTTTATTCTCAATAAAAAAATAACTTATTCTGTGCGAACTGAAATTGTGCAAAAATTTAGATTCAAGTTTCAGACGTAATATTATGGGTCTTGGATTATCATGATAACAGCAGTTAGTATTCAAAAGATTGTCGCCGGATCAACTTCGAAAAGTAAAAGTTTTTATGAATCAAAAGTGATATTGATTTTGTTGTGCGGTGTTGGATTTGTGCGTAAACCGGTACCTATAATTTAACTTTTGAATTAAATTAAAGGGCAACAAGTATTTTTGATTTCACAAAAAAACCAATTTGTGGCATTGTGTATACCGACCTACATTACCAGGGGGTTATTTTGTAATTTTTATTCGACAATGTGCAATTTATGTTAACAGTTATTCATCGTTTAGCAAGAAATCATGACAAAAACGTAAGAATTTTATATTTTATTTTTTCAAAATTAAATTTTACATTTTTAGGCAACAGCCCACCTCTTATTGCATCAAAGAGAAAAGCCAAAATTATAACAAAAAAAGTATATTTTGTTTTAGTTTAGGTTTAATATTGTTAATTTTGGGTTTACTTTTATTGTTAACCTATGCTTATATTTTCGATTATTTCATCACTCAGGGTGCAATTTTTGTTCCTGGAAAATATGCTTTTGAAATGTGGAAGAAACCAGACACCCTCGTATATTTCGACTATTACTTCTTTAATTGGACAAATCCAGAAGACATCAACAATCCCAATATAAAACCAAAGTTTGAAGAAGTTGGACCATACAGATACAGATTATATATCGATAGGGCAAATCTGACCTACAATTACGAAAACTCAACAGTCACCTATCAGAACCAACGTACTTTTTATTACGACAAAAATTCACCAAAAAATCACTCAGATGTAATTAACAGTATTAACGTCGTTGCCTTGGTATGTCGAAATTATAGAATTATACGTTAATTTAGAAATTTTAATTTTAAATTTGATGTGTGAAAATGTTTTTTGCAAAAACAATAACTATAATTTTATTGTTTTTGTAAAAATCCATTAGTTTTAAATAAATCGAGAAGCACCCAATCGTCCTCTCCATAACAGCCGCTACTGTTCAGTTACATTACACATTTAAATGTACAATTCAAAGGGGCTATGGTTGTTTTTGGCAAAATCTTCTCAGTAGTTTTTATTTAAAATTCAACAAAATCCATTCAAATGTTGACCAATTATTTTTAATGTAATAGGTTCAAAAAATGTAATATTATAATGGAATGGGATGGTAAACATCCATTAAAATAGCAAACAAATATCATTTTATTTTTGTTGTTACTGTGCAATATTATATTTTCAGTCAGCTGCTTATTATGGGAAAGATAGTTTTTTTTTAAGGCCTCTTGTTGGAACTGCATTAATTGGATCTTCTATTTATGTAAAAAAAACAGTACGTGAATTACTATTTGATGGCTATCCTGATAGTATTTTATCAATGTCGAAATTCTTTTTTTCTTCGCCGTACGGAGAAGTTCCAGATAAATTTTCATGGTTTCAAATTGTAAGTATTTTATAATTTTTTTTCATTTTTGTATCTCTTATTACCAGTGCCCTAACAAGGTTGGGGCGCCTGAGGAGTTCGTCCCGGCCGCAAGGTACCAGGGGGCGCAAGGGGGGCACTAAAGAACGTCGCTTTTCTTTAAAGCAAAAAAAAATTTTTTTTATAATGAATCAATGAATTTTCGAACGTAAAATTAGCTCAAATGTTTTAAGATTAAGAATGAAATACTTCGGTTTATTTTCTCTTTTATTTATGACTTTACAATTGAAAATTCACTTCTATCGGCTCTGATGTCTTTTAGAAAATTAAAATACATCCCAACAATTTCGTTAACCACACCCAAACAAAATTATTTTAAAATAAGTTAATTTGTAACTATAGAAATTATATTAATTATTAAGAAGGTTGTTTCGAGTTAATGGGTCATCTTCAGGCAATCATATCAAGTGAATAAATAATAATTGAATTTTAAACAAATTTTGCAAAATTAAAATTAGAAGTTTCATAAATAAAATAAAAATTATTACAGCAACAAAATAAAATTAATTTTGAAAATTTGAGATTTTTAAATTTGAATGCTTATAATTTATTGTTACTATTAAAAATTAACATTTAAATAAATACTAACTTCATTTTCGGTAAATAAAAAAATAAACAAATTAGAAAAAATATTTAATAATATGCTTATTATTTACAATTATTTGTAGCTAAAGAAATAATCAAAACTGCTTATTAGAAAAATTTAAATTTAATTTAAGTTTGCACTTTTGTTAATTTTTGAATTTATTATTTTTAAAAAATTTTATATTTTATCAGTAGATATTTTGGGGACGGAGAGGGGAGTCGTGGCTCCCTGCTCCCTCTATACAAACACATTAAAGCATATTATTGAAGCAAGATTATCAAATATTTTGGTAATTTTCCAAAAAAATAAATTAGAAAAAATCTGACCTTCTCTGCGTATTTTATCTTTCCTGGAGTTTCACAATATAGTAACAATAAAAATAAAAATTTCAAATTTAATTCACACTGAATAATTTTATGCCTTAAAGAAATTCATTAAATTGATAAAAACGTGGTACCTGAAGCTATTTATTTTTTTAAAACATTTAAATGCATATTAACATACCAAAAAGAACCAGTCGTTTGACAGCATTTATATATTCGGTAAAGGTTATCCCAGTATTTTTCCGCATAATTCGAATTCTTAAGAAATCAAAAACCTCCACATTATTACACAAAATCTCTTGTGAGGATGTGCACTACCTGGTGATAAAAAAAATTTTCAAAAAAAAATTCAACCCAAAACCAATGGCATAACAACCATTTGGGAGCCTAGTTGTACTCTAGACTAGAACACAGGCTGCATTATTACCCCACCAGTGGCGTATTTAGAAGGGGGCTGAAAGGCAATTGTCCCCCTCCCCAAGGATGACTCGGATTGTATCCCTGAAACCCTCCCTAATAAAAATAATGTTTACAACGAGGTTTTAAAATTTAAATAACTTTAAATTATTTCTATTTATTTGCTTATTTATTTACTAGCTGGAAAGCCCGTCCGTGGACGGGCAGCTAGACGGTGGATCTCTTTTAAACGATATAATATTTAAGCAGTTAATTTCGTTTCCCGCTACTTTCGCCAGGAAAAATCGGGAAATTTGAATTTTTAAGCAAAAGTCAGAGAAATCAGAGTGTTTTTTTCACCAAAAAATGACGCGCTGTAGCAGGAGCAGCAGCAGCGTTCTGTGATTTTATATATCAGAATATTGTTTCAGATAAACAAACTGGGTTAGATAAAACCTCGAAGTAAACTTAGAACAAAGTGGGATCAAACCTTTTTAGTTTATCTACTAATTTAACAATAAATTAAAATGTAAATATTTTTTATTCGGAATTTTTAACATAAAGTACTTTTGTTTCTCGCTAGTCAATAAGTATAAAAGTTTATTTACTTTTGTAGAAATTATTACCAATTCTGAGAAGATTCATACAGCAAAAGTAGATAAACAAAGTAGATTCTAATCCAATTTCAATTTTCTTTACATTTAGACTTAATTTAAATTACATTATTCGTTTAATTTAATGTATTCTTTAAAGAATGGAAATCCTGCAATATGTACTGGAGAGTGTTCCACACCCCCAGACCCCACGGGTTACAATTTCGACTTTATATTTTTATAATTAACTTTTCCGAGTAACACAGAAAGTTGCTGCTAAATTCCATGAACAGTAAGGAAATTAAATAAATATGCTTTTCAAATTTTAATTTTTTCTATCCAAAGATTAAATTTTCTTCATTTTTACTTAAAAATTCAAATTTCCCTGTTAGTCCTAATCGTAGTTAGTTTAATCAATTTTTCGGTTGGTAAAATTGTAAACCGGGGGGTCTGGGGGGTGTGAAACACCCTCCAGTACATATTGCAAGATTTCCACTCTTTTAAAATACTTGGAAAAGATAAGGAATTTATAATTTTTCAAATTTCGCCACGAAAAATCGGGAAATTCGAGTTTTCAAGCAAAAGTGAAGGAAATCAGAGTGGTTTCTTTCACCAAAAAATGACAAAGCAGCAGCAGCGTGCTGGGATTTTATATATCAGGATTTGGTTATCACTGACGCGCACGAATGGATTAACGAGATTCTAAACAATTTCTTCTAAACAATACGCCACTGTACACCACTGATGAAAACCATTGAGTTTCGGTGTTTTTTAACAATAAAATTAAATTATCTTCAAACAAGATTCTAAACTTTCAGTGTCTAAAATCAACGGCTTTCGAATTACGTATGGTGAAATTTATTTAATGTTTAACGAATGATAATAATATAATTTGAAATTGTAGTTAAACAAAGTGTTTGCTGTCAGATAAAGTAATGTTTGCTACCTAATAATTATGTTTAAAATTATTTTTATTTATTAACATTAATCTTTGAACTCGGCTGAAAATCAGCATTTCAATCATATTTATACATTTCAAATTACACTTGAATACCTACTTGAATGTCCCAGTAACCGCGGAGAACCTTTGAGGTAGTGATAAAGGACACTTATCTAAGGCAAGTTTTTAATAAAATTTTTGTTCAAGTCCAAACCCTTGGGGAGTACCTCCCTTTAAATCAATTTTTTGAATTTATGATTTCAAACAACCATAGCTCCGATATTATTGATTTTTTAGGCTTAATGAATGAGAACTCTTTTAGAGATCATTTGCTTATCTACAAATTAGGTTATAACCTCTAATTGTCTAGAATCAACGAATTTCGAGTTATAAATTAAATTAAGTAAAAAAATGTTAAAAAAATTCAGGTTTTATCTTTTTTACTTTTCTTGCGAACCCCGTATCTCTTAAACGAAACGTCTTAGAAAAAACTAACGGCTTAAACTGGATAGCGAATTTAAAGGGCTACAACTTTGGTTAAATAATTTTTTTTGGAAAATCAACCGTTTTCCCAGAAATTCTGAAAATAATGTACAAGGTGTAGGTAAAAAAATAAATTTACAAAATTTATTTTAATAAATTTTAAATATGGCCTCACCCATAAATTATTATCATAAATTTATAAAAATTTATAACAACACTTTATAACAATGTTGCTCAAACGTTAAACGCTACAAATTAAGATTTTTAGCAATTTTGTAAATTTATTATTTTTTTTACCTACACCTTAAGCATTATTTTTAGAATTTCAGTAAAAGCGGTTGGTTTTCCAAAAAAATGTATTTAACCAAAGTTGTATCCCGTTAAATTCTCCATCCGGTTTGGGTTATCAGTTTTTTTCTAAAACGTTTCCTTTAAGAGATACGGGGTTCGCAAGAAAAGTAAAACAAATAAAACCTTAATTTTTTTAACATTTTTTTACTTAATTTAATTTATAACTCAAAATCTGGTGATTATAGGCAATAAAGGGTTATAACCTAATTTGTAGATAAGCAAATTATCTTTAAAAAACTTTTAATCTATTAAGCCTAAAAAATCAATAATATCGGTGCTATGGCCGTTTGAAATCAAATTAGACTTAGACTAAAATTTTAGTTGAAAATTTGTCTTAGAAAAGTGTCCTTTATCACCTCAAAGGTTCTCCACGGTCACGGGGACCCCCTGTATATAAATTTTATTAAATATGTGCTTCATAATTTAATGCATATTTAAGAAAACATAAAATAAAATAAATGGAATATTTATAAGTTTGTTAGAAGACGAAAAGAAGTTCGATTGAAGAATAATTAATTAAGTAAAAACTAAAAGTTTTTTAATCTGCAAGTTCACTTGCCTAACCTTGCGATTTAATTATTTATTCTAATTTATAAGTTATACTATATACTTCGGATAAAACTAGAAAATAATTACGCAATATTAATATTTTATGAAATCTTAACCTTTCTTAATCGATTTAAAATATTTTACTTGCATTATACATAACTAATTATATTTTTTTCGTTTTTATTTAATAAAATTATTTTGACCTTAAAAACAATAAATTTAATATTAACATTAATTTACTTCCTAATAATAAATAATTGTAATTCTTATGAAAGTATTATTCCATCCGGATATATTCCCCATATTTAAAGATTAAATTATATTTGTTTTGTCTAATTTTAATTTAAATATTTTAAAATTTTTTTCACATTGTGTAAATTTTTTCACAAAACATTTTTCACAGTGTGTACTTGAAGAAAGACCCTAATCTTCTAATACTTTTGAATTTTTTTAAATTTAAATAAAAAAAAACTAATCAGAAAACTAGAGTATTTTTTCGGAATAATACAATGTAAACAAAATAAACCTTGATATTTTCAATTGACGATTATTTTTCTTAGAATAGTTGTTGTCTTGGTATTGTTGTTAACATTTTAAGTAACTGTTTGTTAGTTTATTTAGAAGATAACACTGTGGTAATACAATTATTATTGTTTAAACTGATTTGAATTGGTGTAGCTATCTCCAGCATTAACGTAACAACTTAATTTTATTATCAATATTTCAAATAAACAGCATGGAAACTCAAAACTTATCAAAATAAAAAAAATTTATTTTGAAAAAATTTTGCGAAAATCATACCCACTTCATCAGAACTATTTATTGATGACGAGCTAAATCATTGATAAAATTATCAATGCAAATTTTTGCATTATCTGTTTGGTTTATTTTTAGAAAACATATTTTCAATATTAATCTTGAATTATTTTGACTATGAACACCACCATAAAATGTTCTCTTATTAAAGGGGAGGAAGTCAAATTTCGAAAATGATTAGAGATTATTGCCTTCAAAAGAAGGGAAAAGATAAACAAATTCAATTTATTCAGGCAAGATCGTCTTGATTACGAAGCATTACTTTCAGTACAAGGGGTAGGGTGGTGTTGCATCACTCACGATTAAATAATTTTTCTAACAATAGTTACATTATAATTTTTAAAATTTTTAAAAATGGAAAGAACTAACTTTGCGTGAAATTACGAGATTATGTACATACAACGATAAAAGTTGGGGTCAAGTTTAAAGTCATCAAACCCAATTTGTAATTTAAATTGCTTTTTATTGTAAATGAAATCATACTCACAAATTCCAAATTTAGCAATTGCAGTATTAATTATTAAGTCATGAGAGAAGCATAAATTGATTCATAACTGCAAATGACCTGCTACCTAAATAAATTATTTAATATCTGAAAAATTAATTTTTTAGGCAAATGGTACTGCTGGAATAGACGGAACGTTTAACATGGATTTGAGCTATGAAAATTTTGGAAAACTTAGATATTTAAATTATGAAAACAAAACCACTTACTTCGAAGATGCTTGTTCCGAGATTCAAATATCAATTGGAGAACTCTATCCAAGAAATCTCAAACCAACTACTTTAAGTTCCTATCATTCGGAGATGTGCAGACCCATGAAATTGCATTTTGATAAAAAGGTAGAGGTAAATGGAGTTTCGGGTTATAAATTCGTCACTTTTCCAGATATTTTTGATAATGGTAAGGAAATAAATATTTTCGCCAATAACTAAGTAAAACTTTGGTGTTTTAGGTACTTTAGTCAAAGAAAACAAATGTTTCTGCAAGGGAGATTGCCTTCCTTACGGAGTTGCACAAACTTGTACTTTGGATTATCCACTGTACTATTCGCTCCCTCATTTTTATAACGCAGATCCTAGTTACCTTGAAGTTCTGGAAGGTTTGGAACCCAATAAGGATCTTCACGATTATTCTTTTACTATGGAACCTGTAAGTTAGCACAACTACACAATTATTACATTTGCACAACTAAACTCTTTTCAGATTACCGGTGCAACAATAGACGGCTCAGCGAAACTTCAATTTAATCTATTGTTGGAACCAATGCCTTTTGGGTAAGTAATTTTTCACCCAATCCACTTCCATTACAAAAATTTCTTTTAGCTTGTTCGAAGACGTTCCAAAAATGTTGTTTCCAATTTTATGGTTTAAACAAACCATGGTGTTGTCTGATGACATATACGCAAATTTATCACTTATAGAAAAAATACCTAATATAGTTCAAATACTTGCGATTTGCTTGATTATAATTGGAACTATTTGCGTGGTAGCCACACTTTTATACGTAATTTACAGTAAAAACAAAATAAATCGAAAGAAACAAATACCATGTAAAGAAGAAGTTCCTCTTCAACGAAAATGTTAGTTAGAAAATTTGGTAAATACTCGTACCAATCTAAGTTATTATTGTGATTTGATAAATAAGAGTAGCTACTACATTATTTATATTTTTTATAAGTTTGTAAGTTTGAAATAAATTTTTTTTTGAAAAAATAACACTTTTTCTTAAAAAGAAGTAGATCGGTCGCAATGGGGGCCAGTCGTCTTATAGCCCTGTGAAAGAACAAATTTTCAGTCCGCTCCTGTCTCAATTGCAAAGTACGATGTGTTGCCTAACCAAATAGATTAAAGAAATCTTTTTTTTAATTTTATAAGAAAAATTAAAAGCTTTGGTTTGTTTCGGTGTTACTCCTAATATTTTATTTACTCCAAAACCCGAATGGCATTTTACTTAATTTTCTTTTTAATTTTCAGTAACAGAAAATTGGTTGATTTTGAAGTTTTGTAGAAAAATAATTGCATTAATGTAAAGTAAAACAAAGTGAGTTTTCAATAAATTTAAAAAGACAATAAGTTGGTACTAAATAACATGTAATTGTGTGTAAATTATCAATAATTATTACTAAAGAGTCATTAGTGTCAACCAGTTTTAACGTTTAATGTAACTATTATTCATTAATTAGTCAACGGAAAATAGATCATAAAACTTTTAAATCACAACATAATAATAACTCATAAAGATTAACTATATGCTATCGTAAAAATGAAAAAAATGCAGAAACACCAAATCATGAATTTACTGTTTTTTAAAAATAAAATTTAATTTATTTAAATTTAATTTAATCGAATTAGTAAAAAATTTTATTTAATAAATATTGAGATTAATTTATTATTCCTACTATATAAATTAAACATCCTGCTTCCTAGACATCAGCATCGTAAATTCTGCAATTTTCAATTACATGATTCCTTAAAATCTATTAACTAATTAATTAGAGAAACCTTACAATCGTGTCTACCAGCGAGAGTAGTTCACAATTTTACATTTTGAGTTTTCTTTATAAATTAAAAAATAATTAATCTTCACTTGATCAGCATCAAAATATAGTAAATAAATAAAAGAGATAGCATTTAGAAATTTTTTAAAACATAAACCTTTAGTCCTTTAGTCTTTATGACCTGATGCTTTCCAATTTTGATATTGCTGCATATTTTAGTGTGAGCTTCAATTTTGTAATTAAAATTAAATTTTAGAAAGAGAAAGAGAAAGAAAGAAAGAGATAATGCCTGTTGGTTACGATTTTATTGTAAAGTAAATTTATGCTGCTGGAAGTTATTTAAAAATTTAATTTTTACATAATAAAACTATTTAATAAAAAAATGGCGTCCGGGCACTTGGCCCTGACGACAATTGGCTTTTGGGAATAGTGACTTTCGGGACTATTGGCTTCGCGACAACCCATGTAGCACACAATGTTGCCGCAATATTGTGGCAAAATTGGGCCTATATTGAATGTTGGGGCAATATTGCAAGATTTAGCCAAAATTGATAACCAATATTGCCTGGCGATCTGCAGCCAATATCGGTCCAATATTATTTTTCAATATTACGCTCATATAGCAAATCAATATTGGCCCAATATTGGCTATAGCTTAGTACGATATTGGACCTAGATTGATAAGTGAAAACCAATATTGTCAGCCAATCTTCAGCCAATATAGATACTAATTGGCCTTCAGAACAGTTGATCTTTGCGATTACCGATCTCATGACGTAGGTCTCAGAATGCAAGTTTTAGTGAATTGGTTTTTGGAATTGGAAAATTAAAATTTATTTTATAAATATAAAAATTTTATTTTTTTAAATTTTTCAGTTTTTTTCTCAGCGTTTTTATCAAATAAAGTGAAAAATGAAAATATAGAATAAATAGTTATAGCAAGGGCGGAGACATTTCAATTCCAAAAACCCATTCACTGATATTAACTTTCCGAGAGGACAGTGGTGAGGTCTTTAATAGCAAAGGTCATGGGCATCACGCGAAGCCAATAAGTCCCAAAGGCCAATTGCCACGAGGCCAATAGTCTTCATTGTTCTTCATGTTTGGTCCTAAATATTTCACTATTGCCATTTTTCATAGTTTCCCATTTTTCCTCGCTAGAAAGCATCTCGCTTACCAGATTGTCAGGGTTAAGATCTTCCATGTCATACATAGTTCTTGCTGCATTACATCTCGAGCACACAAAGATGGTGTGGTATGTGCATCGTCTATTACCCCTTCGCAGTAAAAGCATTCAGGTGAGTTTACCCTTCGAAACCTGTGGAGATAGTAGTTGAAGCAGCCGTGGCCCGTCAAGGTCTGGGTAAGCTCGTGGTTGATTTCTCCATGGTTCCTGTCAATCCAAGGTTTCAATGTTGGAATCAACCTCTTTGTCCACGCTCCCTTTGTGCCACTTGACCATTGGTCTTGCCACTTTTTGAGCGTCGTTCGGCTGCTTACTTTCCTTTGTGCCGGAGTTCTGGCCTTTGTCTCATAATTTTCAGCTCTCTCGGACGCCATCAGATCGATCGGGGGCATTGCTGCAACCACAGCTACCGCCTCTCCAGATGTAATGCAATATCCAAATGAAACCCTAAAGCACATCTGCCTATGGACCCTCTCAAAATGCTGGCGATATGCTGTCACTCTCATTGCGTCGACCCACACGGGCGTCCCGTATAACATGATGGAGTTTGCTACCGAGGCCACGATCCGTTTCGTGGTGTAGGTCGATCCGCCCATGTTTAGCATTAGCCTGGTCAGTGCCGCACACATCCTGGATGCTTTTTTGAAGTTTCCTTAATATGCACATCGAAACACATCCGTCGGTCCAAGATGACCCCCAGCACTTTTACGGTTTTTCCCGGCACCACCGGGCATCCTTCGAGCTCTATGGAGAGGTCTCCGCATTTTCGCTTCCCAATTAGTAGCGCTGCTTCCTTCGAAAGGCTTCGTTGGCAATCTCCGCCAAGGCCTCAGGTGTCCTCGCATATACAAGCAGCGAGATATCGTGGGCGAAGCCAATGAGTTCCGCCCCTTCCGGGAGGTCCAACCGTAGAACTCCATCGTACATTATATTCCACAAATGGGGACCCAGAACGGATCCCTGCGTAATTGGCCTGTGGAAGCCAATAGTCTAGAAGGTCAATAATTCCAAAGGTCAATAGTCCCAAAGGCCAATAGTCCCGAGGGCCAGTTGTCGGGGGCCAACTGTCCTACCATCAAAAAAATAATATAAGCAGATTCTAACTACTCTGTTGGGGCTATAAAGTACAAAGATTCATCAGAGCGATAATTTCGTAAAGGATCTAAAACTAATCTAATAAAAGAACTGTATGAGAGAAAACACACCCTTACTCCCTACAAAAGTCCTCTTTGAAAATTAAGGACTCTGTAGAAAATGTTAAAGGTAGTATAATGCCAGAAGACCTGTAAAATGACTAGAAAATATTTCAAACAGAGGTTGAAGGAACATTTTTCACACTAGTAAAACAAAATACAAGAAAAACCGAATTTCTTCAATTATTGGATGGAAAATTGCCAGCAAGTGGAGATGATTAACGTTGAACTCCTAATATTAATTTATGCTTCTATGAGTAATTAAATAATATATTCTAGTAGAATGCTAACCTTGCTGAATATATGGCCAATAAATCGGCCCGGAGAGATGTAAAAAAAGATACATAATAATATTATGGTGTAAGGTATTGCCGAAACTTTGTTGATATTTCTGTGTTTTTGTTTTAATTAATATTACATATTCTAGATAGTTTTTCTTAATAAAAATTCGAAGTTTAATATTTGTCATTTTTTTATGAAATTTTTAAGATCAGGGGCCCGCGAAGTCTTGCCATGGGGCCCGACATGACTCTCACCGGCCCTGAGAGTAATCGGAGTGACCACACATTAAATCGCGGTTTTTCACTTCATAGTCTGTTGATTTAAGCTTCACACATCACTGATGATTTGTTTATTGGTCCCAAACTCATTCATCATGGATCCAATCGTCAATTATGTTGTCGAAGCGACCTAAGGTCATTACAAAGTACAAGTTTCACAATTTTAAAATAATTTAATTTTTTGTTTTGAATTTACTTAAAAATCAAAAATAGGTTTTTTGAGATTCAGTCAAATGATTCATCTTCTTAGATGAATATTTTCTCTATAAACCCAGCCAAAGAAATTAGACAGTAGTAGTAGCGACCCCCTTTACGGTATGCAAATACAGATGTTTGGTCTTTCCCATTAGATTCCATATTGACTCAAGTTGTGGCTTAGGGGTGCGATTTATCGATTATCGATTAATCGATAACAATCGATTAATCTATCATAAAAATAATCGATTATGGGAAAAATCGATTATGAAAATAGTCGATTGTGAAAATAATCGAATAAGTATAAAAATTATCTATTATAAATGGGTATTATGATGGGTGCACACATTGGTTTGTTTACATTTATTTCCCATAAGATTTACATGGAAGCAGAGGCGTATTAACCAAGTATGACGCCACAAGCCTTTAATATTTTGCGCCCCTATCCTTGATTTTTCAGTTGACCCTTTTTTAAGATAGAAAAATTTATAAAGAAAATGAAACTTATTTTAAATAATAATTAGAACTATTAATGATTAGATAATTACAATTTACAACTCCTGAAATTAAATTTTGTGTCTCCTGAAATTTTGCGCCCCTGAAATTTTGCGCCACAAGCCCGGGCTTCATGGGTTTATGCGATAATACGCCCCTGCATGGAAGTGTGATTGGTGACAATTTCAGAAGTCATTAAGGTTTTTGATTAGGTCTATTACACAGGGCAACACTGTTTTGGGTAATTATGGTCACCTGAATTCAAAAAAAAGTTCTGATTTGTCGAATTGACTCCAGTTTTTGAGGTAAAGACAACCCTTTTATATTGAAAATAAAATGATAGCAAAAATAGCAACTATTTAGTGGCATTTTTATTTAAGGACCCAAAAAACCCAATATAATTTTTCCATCTAATATTTATGAAAAAACAATATTTAATATATTCAAAGACCACATAGGGAAAGAGTGATTCTGCGGTGTGAGCTTTATGCGTCGATTTTGGGTAATTATGGTCTCCTGAATTCAAAAAAAATTCAGATTTGTCGAATTGACTCCAGTTTTTGAGATAAAGACAACCCTTTTATATTGAAAATAAAATAAAAATTTCCTTTTGAGATGTTCGCGGAGATTCGCTGTCAATGGCTCATTTCTTCATAAAAAATAATACAAATTTTAAAGTATATTCTTCAAATGTCACTTTATTATGTAGTAATTATAGCAATAAATATATATTAATAGTTTCGTCAAAAAAATTATCAAAATATGCTGATTTTGCTTAAATTTAACTCTACCCCCCTCCCCTTAACATGAGAACTAGAGTCAATTTGAACAAAATAACTATGTGCCGAGTACATTATTATATTAGTTTATCCAAATTCACTGCAAAACCCAAAACCGCAGATGAAAGTTTTTGTTTTGTTGTCCTGTGTTATTGATATGGAATTTTTCTAGGTGTTTCTGGGTGAAATTAGTTCATAGGAGTCTTGGCAATATCACCCAGAAACACCACTGAAATTTTTAATTAATGTATGACTAACAATTTCCATCTAAATCAGGAAATAAACCTAAAAAACCATTGTGTGTACCCATGTGGCATTACCCTTTACAGGATGTCTCCTCAGTTAATCGTTGGCAATAACGATACCAAGTTCCATCAAGATACCAACCTACAATAGTATTGCTCATAACTTGAGCAACTGCATACCATACCTGGCGACGTGCAGTGAAGAGAATACAGGGCCGTAGCTAGAGTTGAATTTAAGGTAGGGCAGCAGTGGTTACAAGTAGGGCAGAAGTGTAAATTAAAAGCTAATAAGACCAACACCGGGTAGGGCATTGGGATTTTATGCCCCCCCCCCTAGCAACAAGGTAACTTTAATGAAATTTTGACATCCAATTTAATTTTAGTTAAAAATCAAAATTAACTCCATTTATTTTTGAATATGAATCATTTTTTGATTGAAGCTAAAAACTTTGTTTTGTTGATTTATCAAATCACAATTGATTTATTTATATTCAAAATATATTCATATAAAATAATTATTCATATTTCAAACTTAGCAATAGACAGAGTTTATGTTTTTATTTTAAATATTAAGTTTATAATATAATAAAACGGAAGCATTCATTTTAAAAGGGTACACAATTCAATTATTATATTTTGATTAATTAGTTGTTGTCTGCAGAAATATTATTGTATGGTAAATAAATGTATTTGCCTTTCATTATATCTTATTTTTTGTTTGTTAATAATATACTACTACTTTATAATTGACATTTACGTGACGAGACATTTAATTGTTATTTAATTAAGTGAAACTTTATTTTTTTTAAATTATTTTCATATATTAAAATATAAATAAATAAATATTTTTAATAAAATTATCAGTGCAACTGGACAAAAATTTTTAAAAGAATTAACAAAAACTTTATGAATTCTCATTCTTATTTGAATACAAAACAGTTTTTTGTGGGGTTATTATTATATTTAAATTAGTCTTTTCAACTCCGACGTAAATATTCTTTTAATTTTCAAATTAATTGTTTGGGTATAATCTCACAATGAAAAAGCTGTCTGTTAAAAATATATAGTAGTAGAGTAATAAATAACAATTTAAAAATAAATAAAAGTGAAACAGTGAAAGTAAATATATTATATTTATGCAAACTTGAACTATGCTTAGAGCAAATATTATTTTTATTTTATCAAAACTGACGGGGGACCACGCAAATGTGTCGTCACAAGTGGGTGTGTTTCTCAAAATAAAGTTACTCTCAATTTCGTTACTGCTTAATAATAATCTAATAATGTTTGTTCTGGTTAGGTCAGTCATTGACGGAAGTAGGCTAGGATATGGCATACAACTTCTTTATAATAGAAAAAAATCAGAAAAAAATAGTAGTTTCATTGACTTGAAATACAAAAATGTCGTCTCGCAACTCCCGTAGTTAAAAATTACAATATTCAACCTTGAGTTGATGCTATGAATATCATAAAGTTAGTCTTGTTTAAACCGCGTTTAAAACCGTAGACATTCTTACGGATACGTGCTAATTAGAAATTATAATTAACACAGCTTACTTAATGTATTGTCCGATAAATATCATTAATAATGTCGATCACTGAAAGGTTTTTTCATTATCGGTGCTTTTACGGTCAACGAATGATCCCAAGTGATCCAATCAAACGAATAATACTTATCAGAAATTGTAAATAAGTTAACTCTTGGGTTAAGCTATAGACGACGCCATGGAGGTCATGTAATATGTGATAACACTACACGACGAATCCTACAAAAATCTAACTCGGCCATTGAATCCAATTAAATAAATTTAATTCTCTCGGCGGCTATTACAATACCAATTACTTACTAATTATTTACACGTGTTTTGTCGCATTGTTGTGTATGTGTGATGTGGTTACGGTGTCGCCGACAGAAAAACTAAAATTAAATGTTTTCATTATGTAAGTAGATACCTAAGAAAATAAATAAATAAACTGTGTGCTTATTTTTTAAACTACTCTGTTAAAAATAAATTCTACCAAGTCAAATACGTTCCTTTCCAGTACCAATCGATACACTGCAAAAATTATTCCAATTATTACTTAATTTTTATAAATAAACACAGACATGTTAAAAATAGAATTAACTCGAGGGAACTTAATTAAGAGAGATCAACACTATAATTATTAATTTGCTTAACAATTCAATTGTTTACCGGAAAAGTTATCGATGATAGTTTTTAAAATATCGATTTTGGCGCGCAAATAATAATAAACCTTTTATTATTATTCATGTCTACAACATTCTATTCGAAGCAGTGACATTGCACCTTAATTATTTTATTTATTTTTTTTTTTTAGTAATTCAACAATTTTTTATCAATGAATTGATTGGGTATTTTAAAATATGACGTTTGTTTTGCTATTATACTACGGGAACAAATGAATTTCTATTTTTTTTTTTCGAAAACATGTTTACGGTAACTTACCTGTAATTTATTACAATTAAATTCGTCAGAGCTACGCAAACCTGCCGAAAATGCTAAGACGTAGCTCGCGGGAAAGCTGTATAAATTAAATAAATTGCAAAATTAAGTATTGTAATTTTAAAATTTCAGTATTTTCTTACGGATTTTCCTTTTTATTTTTGAAATTTTACTATATCTGTTACATTATAATTGAATCGATTATTTACAGGATTCTTAGTCAGGCTTTTATCTTTTATCTCAGTTATTTGTATTTGTATTACTCAACAATACAAATGTATACCTTACAAATATTTTGATAAAATTATAAAATTACCTTTCTATATACAGTGACTCGAATAATAACTCGGACACTCCTATGTAACCAATGTAAATTGAATATTTTGAAAGCCGCTTTCTTTCATATAAAAAATTTTTAAAGATATTTTGTTGTAAATTTTATAAGCTTCAATTTTGTTTATATACATTTTTTTATTTTGTCGCGCCGTTTTTGACTGAGCGGCTTACACAAGACTAAAATGCAAAAAATATTGTCGTCTATATCTCGAGAACAATACAAAAAAAATAAAAACTTAATAAGCATTCTTTCTTGTAAATTTTATTCTCTACATTTTTGTTTCTATAGATTTTTCTATTTTGTCGCACCGTTTCCGAAATATAAGTGAGAATATTTTTTGCATTTTACAGAGTCTTGTTTAAGCCGCTCTCGGTCAAAAACGGCGCGACAAAATAAAAAAATGCATATAAAGAAAATTGTAGGCAATGAAATTTGCAACAAAAAATATCTAAGAAGTTTTGCTGAAAAATCGATTTTTATATGAAAAACAGCGGCTTCAAAATGTTAAATTTACATTGGTAACATAGGAGTGTCCGAGTTATTATTCGGACCTTTTTCTAACCCTTTTTTTATGAGTTTAGACATACCACATTATTTTGACCAGGAATATGCAAAAGAATTCTTTAAAGTGCGGATGAAATTAATTTTGTTTTTCAATTTTCATTTACTGAAGTTGTTGGTTTGAATAAATTTGTTAAACTGATAAATTAATGTAATAATCTCAATTTTTTTTTAAGTTTGGGGCTGATTATCTCGAAAATTATTTTTAATACTAAAGATTTACTATTCGAAAACGTTTTGATGCCAATAGTAGAAAAATGCCTCTGATTTCTTCTTCTTCTTTTGGCTTTCCATTACCTGTTGTCTCGTCCTTGATCTTCCTCTAGGCTTATCTACATTAGGATTCCATTTCATTATTCTTGAGATAGCTCTTCTCTCTTCTGTTCTCTCTACATGTCCCAGCCATTTTAATCTCAGAGCCTTAGCATGCTACCTCTCTATTAGTTCTTCTTCATACTGTTCTTCGTTCACCATTACAGGTCCCAGTATCCTACCCATCACCCTTTTCTCAAATATCCTGCGATTTTCTTCTTCTGCTTTTGTTAAACTGATCGGCTTAATTCCATTTGTTACCTCGGGTCTTACCATGGTCTTATAAATTTTAATCTTGATGTTCTTTAAGTATTATATTTTTATTTTTCAGTAGGTTTTGGTTGCTATGGATAGGTCTATTGCCCGACATCACTCTATTCAAGGTATTTAGTCTTTCCAATCTCTTCAAAAGTGTAGTTTAGGATTCTTGTCACTTTATGTCTTCTCTTTTTTCTCTAGTCTTTTCTTTTCTTCTTTGCGAGCTTCTCGTTCTATATCCTCAAATACCTCTTATTCTTGCCATTATGATTACATCATCGGCATATGCTACGAACTGCACCTCGCGGTTTATTATCGTCCCACTGTAGTTGGTTCTTCTCATTCTCAACCTCCTTCCAACACTACATTGAACAGGGTCTCCCTTCATACTCCGGAGTTGGTTTCAAAATTATCGGCATTTTCCATCTTGGTTCTTACTATTGCTGTCGTTCCACTTATCAATTTTTTTAGTATCTTCCAGTTTAGCATTTCTTCTATTGGTTGTCTTCTGTTTCCACGGTCCAAAGCCTGCTTGGAGTCTTCAAACAACATTTCAATATCTATGTCATACTCATGTGTTTTCGCCATAATCTGTGGGTGGCGGTGATATCATCAATAAGCGAATGTAAGCAATGCTTTGGGGCCCGGGACCATAAAGAGTGTTAAATCTCAATGCAGCTGTCTCGATCGAAATCATCCTGGAGGCAGGATGGCTTAAGGAGTGACAGGACGGAGAGCCGCTGCATCGGAGGTAGTACAATAGGCATGATATAGTGGTTAAAGTGCGCGTAAGGATATCTCTAAGGAAGAATCCAGAAGAGTGCACCCCTGAATTACACCAATTCTTTTGTGACAAAAATAAAATTACATTTAGACTTAGCAACGAAAGCAGTTCTTTCCGATTCCAAAGCTCTAAACATATTATTTAAGTCACAAAAGAATTGGTGTAATCCGGGGGGTCTGGGGGGTATGGAATACCCCCCAGTGCACCCTCTGGATTATGGATTTTAGGTAGAAGGGTAACTCGATCTATCTCTCTCCAACACCGCTCTCTCATTGGTCAATTTTTTACCAACCTAAAAAAAGATAGCAACCAATCGAATTCAAATAATAATATTAGCTAATATAATAATATTTTAATCAAAAAGTTTTATTTAAAAATCTATAGGTAGTATGACCAAGTTAATTTTGATCTAACAATAAGCCTACGCTGATGAGATTCTTGCGAATTTTTGCATTGTAAAGTAGGTAATTTATTATATAGGCTAATAACAATATAGTTAATCGCCTGTATAAAGAAAAGATTAATTAGTTTATGACAGTAATTGGTGAATTATTAAAATGTGATAATTAAATAATTATCAACTTAAGAATGTTATTGTCTCATAGAAACACATATTGAACTAAAGACTGAAAGATAAAATTTTCCGTTAGCGATGAAGCATGCAGGTACAGTTGAAGAAAAATTAGTAAATACTTTAACGTGGAAGGGAAACTGCAAGAAGATATAAATTCAATTTTAAAATTTTCGGTTTTATTTAATTTTTAATTTTTTGGAGTTGAATTTTTGAAATACAAAGTTTATTTCAAACTCAAGCATTTGAAATATTTCTGCAATAAACTTTTTTTGAATTTTTTCTTGAAGATTTATTTATAATTTGATTATTTTGTTTAACTGATTTGATTATTAGTTGAATTAAAGAATTTGATTTGAACTGTAATTTTATGATTACGTAAATTGATAATTACATGTTTAAGCTTCAAACCAAGACGATCATGTTCGTAGATCATCATACTTTGAAATAACAAAGTAGGATATTTACAAGATTATTGATTAATACTTTTATTTAAAAAAATTTTAATTTAAAAAAAAAAATTTTTAATTATTTATTATTATTTAGGTTTTTTTTTATTATTTATTATTTATTATTATTTAGGCGTACTTTTTTTTTCATTTGTATTATTTACGCGTAAAAGCAATTAAATTTATGTCAATCGATTGAAAATTTATGTGCTCTATAGAAAATAGTAATTTTAAAATAAAATAAAATAGATATAATATATTATATTATTTATTTAATTTATTACAATATTAAATTACTGATAATTGGCATACATTTAATTGCTTTTAGTCCAGCTTTTACAGAACTAGGCCACAAACTTTTACTTGCTGTAGTGATCTCACACGGCTAGTTAAATGTTATCCCTAGTTCTAAAATTTTCAAAATCGGGAGTGCTTAGGATGTCATAATCGCTTTCTTCGTCGTTAGATTTTTTAGTTTTTGATAAGAATTTGGTCAAGTTGTTTATTTATACCGAGCATCTTGCGTAATTAGATGAATTATTTCTTCATAAAATCTTATTTCGGGTATTGTACTAATACCCTAAGGTTACAAATTGATAAGTATTTTATAAACTGTTTACACAAAAACGATAGGAACTTTTTTATTTATTTTCTATAATTTCTAATAAGTATATGTTTAAACTAATGTATCTACTTAGTGCTGAATATTATATTTGACGGAACCTGTAATTTTTCAGAAGTGCACCTACGAGTAAGCTCATTATAAAAAACATACAAATGCGTAACGGAAGTAATTATACAAATACAAATACAAATAACAATAACACTTTACACAAAGCTTTATTAGTAGTAGCTGTGGTTCAACAGCACAATAGTTCGCAAATTGCACTTGCACCTCATAATTTATTTATATCAAAAATAATATTTAAATCTGAAAAGTGCGACAATACTTACGCGTTTTTTTTTTGGCTCACATCCATCAAAAAAATTGTAAACATTTCAAAACAGAAGTGGTTTTTTATCTCAACTGTTATCAAATAACTAAAAAATTCTCTTATTGCATTAATACTTCAAGTTTTTTTCAAAAACTTCGTGTAACAATTGGACAATTTCGTAAGGAGCTTTTAATTCAAGGTAATCGCAGATTTATTTTTCATGTTCTTATCCACATTTTTCATTATTATTATTTTTAATTATTTAACCATTTAATTAAAAACAATGATTTACCATTTAACACAACGATATTCAAGTTATTTATTCCTGTGCAAAGTGTAAGGACAGTTCAAATCGTACGATGTTTAAAAAAACTTTTTTATAGAATTTTACGTAAGTGTGGTATTAAAAATAAATGTAATTTTTGTTTGCTACCTTCTAAGATTATTAATAATTATTGGTTTATTTTCGTTATTATTGAGACGCCATCATGGACTTCGTAATAATAAGTTATTAAATAATAAATATTGTACATAAACGAATTGTTGTTGGCTTTATTTAATAATATGCAATAACAAGAGCTGAATAGATGGCCTAAATTGGCATTTAAAAGAATAATTTCGGCTAATTATCTATTGAATAAGACTAATAATAGACTTTACAATGCTTTTTCTGAGAATTGGGTGAGGTTAAAGGTCTCAATAGGGGGGGGGGTGATTAGTCAGGATGTTTTAGAACTTCATTTCAGTATTTTTCGCAATTAAAATTAAATCATTCAAATGGTGTGATCGTGAAATTAGCATTTTCAGTTCCGGAAGACCTGATTATCGCACTGCCCGTGTGATGATTTCCGCTGATTATAGATGATTAATATAAAAATTGTGTTTTCCTCTCATTTAATTATGAGTGTAATGTGTGAAATTTACTTTCTATTTTGTTTTTGTGTTTTTATTAAATTTGTAAATTTTTTAATTTAATATTTGGGATGGGGAATCACCCTCCCAAGGTAGAATATTAAACCAACAATGGGTCATTCATTAAAAAAGTATTAATCAATAATCTAGTAAATATCCTATTTCTTTAAATTTTTGTTATTTAAAAGTATGATAAAGTTATGGGCATGGCCACATGCCGATTTTTGATTTTATAGCTACCTTATTTATTATTTTCTGATTTTCTGTGAAATGGTTTGGTTTTTCAAAAAATTTTACTAGACAAAAGTTGTAGTCCGTTAAATTTCCTATCCGGAATAGGTATCAGATTTTTTGTAAAGTGTTTCGTTTAAGGGATACAGGGTTTTGAAAACAACAAGATAAAAAAAAGCTCAAATTTTTCAACATTTTTGTACTTACTTAAATTCATAACTCGAAAACCATTGATTTTAGACAATAAAAGGTATAAATCTTTTTTGAACATTATTTCACGCTCTTTAAAAAAGTACAAAACTATTTTTACTAAAAAATCAATATTTTCGGAGCTATAGCCATGTGAAAGTAAAAATTTAAAAAGATGCTTTAAAAAGGCCCATCTCACGAGGGTTTGAATTCAGAAAAAAAATTTTATTAAATATTTTTTTAAAACGAATGTCCTCTACAACACGTAAATTTTGTAAAATCTATCCGGGGACACCCTGTATGTATATTCGTAATGGTACTGTAATTAAAGTACTTGAGCTAAAACATTGAGTTGAATTTTTTATCATAACTGCTGATTCCATCATGGTCCCAATCCGAAATTTTTATAAAGTATTCACCAAGTCACTATTATAAACATATATTATTTTTATAATTTTCAAAAAACACTAACTCAAAATTTTTTTCAAAAACATTTTTTGAGCTTTTCAAAAAAATTCATTTTTATTAGAAAGTGGTCATGATTACTATCAAATTAAAGCCCTTTAAATTCTCTTTAAAATGAGCTATGACACAACTCTGTAGGACTTATGGAACTGAAGTTATAACACTTTGTATGATTGAGCGTGAGTCAAACAAGTGTTGTTTTTGCGATTTTTATAATTAAATAGCACAAAAACTATAAGAGTTGAAATTAAAAAAAATTGTATTTGAATTCAGGATGTTAAAGAGTATAATTAACCAAAGTTTCAAAAAAATCTGTGATGGTCAATTGTGATGGGATCCCCAGATCCCCCAGTTTTGAAAACTAACATTAATTTGAATTGGAAAATATATTCCTGGCTATTCCTACTATTCCCGGTATACTTATTTGTTTGTCAATATTTCTATTCCTTCTTTTAAACATTAAAAATGGATATTGCCATAAGCTATAGAGTTATACTTAATTTTTAACCCTGGAACTTCACACTAATTTTTTGTAACGTGTCCTGCACACTGGCTTTTAGAGACCCCAATATTGTTTTTATGATATTTTAAAGTCAACAACTAATTTAAACAGAATTTTTGTTTAGCACTCTTTAACAATGCTGCCTTAGTTCGTAGGATATATTAGATAGTATTTTTTCGTCCTTTTTGGTCAAATTATTATTAAAAACTTGAAAAATGGGATAAATTTATAAATTTAGTTTGCCAGAAAATGTGTTGGCTACTCTTAGCCAAGCTTCTCAACTTTGCTGTTGACATTCATAGCACAGCTTTTTATTTTTTTAATTGTAAATTTTAAAATTTGTCAAAATATGTTTATAATGAAGTCATAATATCTATAAAGCTCACTTTGATATAAATCAGTAATTATTTTACGGTAAATATAGCTAATATTCCATAAAATTAAATTAATGTTAGACTGGGGTCTGAGATACCCATAAAAATTTATTTTCAATTATTGTAATTTGCTTAATGACTAAAAGGCACCTACGAATATTCACACCTACTCAGATAACTTTGAACTTAATTTACAAGAAGGGATTTTTTTTTAAATCATTACTGCACATGCGGCATTAATTTATATGACGCTTAGGGTTTCTGAGATCCCAGTGTGCAGTTCCAGGGTTAAAACAGTTTTTGTTCCACATTAAATATTTATGATTTTTTAAGTCTTAATTGTATAAACTGTTGAAGTTTTTATTACTTGACGATTTCTTTAAGTTGCTATTTTATACGAGATTTAAATAGAAAGCTTACATCATTTATGAATTTTGTTTATTGGTTTTATGTGCTTTTTCTATAATTATTGTAGTAATTAATTAATATTATAATATTTCGTTTAACTTAACTTATTTTTTTAATCAAAATTTCAGGATTAGGTTTAAATACGTTTGCCTTGACCCGAAAATATATAGATATTTAGAAAACTACAACTACTTCTGAGAGATAACGCCGAAATGAAGCGATTAAACACCGGTCTAACTTCTGCGATATATTAATTCTGTTGACTGTACGTGTGCTCGACGTAAATAGGTGCAGCAATGTGTTTTAGTGAGCGGGGAGCCTGGCCATGCAACTGTTCACGTCAAATTATAAATTAATTTTTAATTGGATTGCCCTAATTATAGCCGAATTCGACTTAAAAACGGATTCCTACTATTCTAAACCCATCATTTTCAAATTCAGGCGGCTTCGAGGATGTTTTTACCAAAAAAGTGGGCCCAGAAACTAATGAAAACCGCCAATAGCTTTTTTACTTTTTTACCAAAATTTGCTAACGAGCCGCAAAATTTATTGTTTTATTGTAATTCATTTCATACATTTAGTGCTCTGTGTGGGAGCTTGGCAAGTCGAATTTTTTTGCATTTAAGTTGTAAATCGTAGAACTAAATGTGACAACTTTGAACGAACGATACAGAATTCTTTAGTGTAAACATTGTCATTGGTGCGGGTGCAATTAAGGCTAATAACCTGCTCTACGTCCACTCAAATGGTCAATTACTAATAGAAATAATGTAATATGTCTCGGATAGAAATAAAAATTGATACCAATATGAAATTACCATTTGAGCCCACTTACCGCTTCAGGTTTTAAAAAAATGGGTCAAGAAAGTGATCAAAATCGCACGCTCTACGCAGGGCCCAGCCTTTAGCAAATCTTCGGGCCCCTTATATTCAAGTGTAACTAATAGATTCGAAGGCCCAATTTTTGGGTTATTGTATCAGTATTTTTGAACCCATCTGCCCATTGGGCCCTATGCACGTGCAATGCGCCTAATGGTAAAATAAACCCTGAGTTGAATTTTAAGCAATAAAAACTGGTTCCACTACCAAGTCACACAAGTAATATTAATAATTGAGCTTTAATGTAGATATTGGTAAACCGGGAGGTCTGGGGTGCACTGTTTACTGTTATAATAATAAACAGAATAAAAACGCGAATAAAAAACAAAAGATGCACTGGGGGACCCCCCGGATTGCCACTTACATTTTGTGTCTAATCCAGTTTTGTCATAGCTTCAGCTAAACTGAAGCTTATCGAATTTTTAAAACAGATTTTAGAAATTTCTATAGCAAACTAGGTAATTCATTGTTCTTCTTCTTCCACCCTTAGACTAGGATAAATCCTGTCTGTCTTGACATTGGGCTGTCCCCTATCGAAGACCGAGCCGAAGTCACAAAGCATATAAATTGCTTTACATCTAATGCAGCTTGCTGGGCTTGTCTCAGATATGCCCGTAACCCTGGATTCTTGTTGATGAGGGCAAATCATCAGGGCCCCCGCTATCATATGTGCAAAGTGTGCAATGCACACGGGCGCCATTCTTTAGGGGCGCCAAAACTCAGAATCCAAAAAAAAATTGCATAAAAATTTTCAAAAAAAACAAAAATTAATTTTAAACTAAAAGTTGAGAAATTAAATAGGATTAGGTATAAATACACACGAAGGGGCCTTAAGGGGCACCAAAATCCTTTTTTGCACACAGGCGCCAGTAGCCCTTTCGGGGGCCCTGCAAATCATCAATCCAGGGGGACCGCCGCCACCGGCTTTACGTGCCCTCCGAAGCACGGAGACGATCATAAGAAATTTTAGACTCTTTCCGGATTTGAACCGGGTACCTACCTTAGTGTCAGCAGTTATTTAGCCAACATACTAGGCTAATTGTTAAAACTTTTAAATTTGATTGTAAATCTTTGCTGAGATTTAGTTCAGATGCTACTATAAAACTGTTTTGTGGCAATCCGGGGGGTCTGGGGGGAATACCCCCCAGTGCACCTTTAGCTCTTTGTTGGCGCAGCAAAATCAATGCTGGTGGTATTCTACGATTCCCATATATCGGAAAAAAATAAAAAGGAACTAGAAACTGACCTCTTAGTCTGTTGCCAGCTCTCTGCAAGCTCACAGAAGTATGAGTATAACTATGATGAGATGTAACTTAAAAGCCTCAGTTTCTAAGTCCACGCACTTTGTAAAATTAGCTCTGATCTAGGACAGGGAATCTCCAATTTAAAAATTTTGGAATAATTCACAAATAAAATCGAGTGCACTGGGTGCATGCCCCCAGACCCACCGATATACATTCTTTTGTGTTTTTAAAACTTAAGTTTAATTTTAAGCAATAAAAAAACTGGTTCCGCTGCCAAGCCCACAAGTAATTCTATATTTGCATGTCTCAGAAGTAGCTACCTTTAGTATTGTTAGTTTATGTTTAACTTCAAGCTGTTGTTGAACTTTTGAAGTTAAACGTATTTATTATTATAACTTAAAATATTAATAATGAGCTTCAATGTAGCTATTGGTAAACCGGGGGGTCTGGGGGGTATGGAATACCCCCCAGTGCGCTTTTTACTCTTTGTTCGCGCAGCAAAATTAATGCTAGGGGTATTCTACGATCTCCAGGCCTCAGAAAATTTCAGAAAAAAAAATCTGGCATTTTTGCGGCAAAAGTTGCTATAAGTTTTTTTTTAATTTTTTTGATATGGTTTGCGCCCTAGGCAGTTGCCTAGTTTCCCTAGTGCTCTCTCTTTTTGGGCCCCTCTGGCCATTGGGCCCCAGGCACGTGCCTAATACACCAAGTGGTAAAAAAGGCCCTGGCTCTACGATACGTAAAGTTGCCGTTTAAAATTAATTTCAAATTAAAAATTGTTTTTATTGAATTAAAAAATTTGTTTTTTGAGTTTTAAGTGAAAATTTGCCAAGTTTCTTTTTGAACATGGTACCAGAAAGGAAGACCTCGATAAGTCTTCCTTATCATTTCACGGAATTTGTCTGATCTGACCTCAATTTTGACTTGCTTATTTGGTTTTTTTTATTAACTGTCGTCATAAGTACCGTCTACACTAATAATCTTATCGACTAATAACTGAGTACGTAGTAAGTTTTTCTGCAATCTTTTTGCACTTAACCTTGAGTACTTAAGTATATAAAATCTGTTATTAATGGAAAGCATTGCTGACGCTCTGATATTTGTTGTTTTTTTTTCTGATCTGATACACCGGCGATTAATGACCTACTTCCTTTCTTGATATGTAATATACTATTAGTTTTTGAATGATTTTGCTTTCTTCTTTTTCTTCTTCATACATATTAATTTTAAAAGAAAAAATGTTAAGAATCAATCTATTAAAATATTAAATCACAACTTATAATTATAATAAACGAAAACAATTTTGTAATTGATAGGTTATCGGTCATTTTATTACATATATTTTATTTATCCATACCATACGATGCAATACTTAATCTTCCGACACTGTTGATAAATTGAAAATAATTATAGGTTATCACATTTTTAAAATTCTGATTGATAATTTAAAATTCATTAAATTTGATGAATGATTATTTTGCGGTTTAAAACAAAAATTGGGATTTTTTCCATTATCAGCTAAGCAAGCTAACCAACATTTTGATTAGAACATTTCATTTTAATCCACATTTATTTAAATTTACGTGAAAAGTTTGTTTGTTCAAAAATTTAGTGTAAGTTTTTATTTTTTTAATTTTAATAAATTCTTTGAGTTTTTTATTATTTCCAATTAATTTCTCATTATTTAATTTATCAATTATAAGATAATTTTGTATTTGCGCATTTTGGTACAAGGGAACTTTGTCTTCTATAATATTACCGTAATGCCACTCAAAGTTGAGTAATTAACGAACAAGTACTGTACCAAAAATTTCTCTTTATACCTGCAAAGCCCCAGAGGTCTTAAGTATTATTGTAGAAGCAAAATGTTTTGTTAACTTTGTGCCTTCTTACAGATTACATCGTCAAGATCATGTGATTTTAAAACGAAATATTCTGGAAGAGACTTTTGAAAGGTAAAATAATTTTTGTAGTCTTGAGAATGGAGAAGGAAATTCTCCGAAACGTCGGCAAATTAATTCTAATTTTTTTAATTTTTTTTTTCTTAGAATAAAATGAGGCTATTGTTGAGCAAGTGTAATATTTGTTTGTTATGTTTTGGAGCAATTCTTGTGTCGCTTGGTGTGATATTCATCTCGATCTTTGCTGGAATTCACGAAGATATCATAAGCGGTGCGTTGGAATTTAATCCCGAATCCAAAGCGTTTTTAGCATGGCGAAAACCAAAGAGTGCGATTGGAATGAATATTTATTTTTTCAATTGGACAAATCATGAAGACTTTAAAAATCACAAAATTAAGCCAAAATTTGTTGAAGTTGGACCGTATGCTTTCAAGCAGTTAAAAGAAAAAACGAATATCACATGGAATGACGTCAATAAAACTATAACATTTAGATATTTAAAACATTTTTTTTTCGATGAAGAAAATTCCGTTGGTCCCTTGACAGACGAAATTATTAGTATTAATATGGTGGCTACGGTAAGTATTTTACGTTTTTTCTCCTCATTTCGTAAAAACTCACAATTTTTTATTTTAGACGGCAGCCCACACCACCAACGACTGGTTTTTCGCCCTAAGAGCTTCAATCGGATGGCAGTTAGCATCTACGACAATTCACAAGAAAAAAACCGTCCGAGAATTATTATTTGATGGATATTCGGATCCAATCATCGACGCAGCTAAAGCTATTCCGTTTATTTCGGATAACAAACCGGACAAATTTGGTTGGTTTTATGGGGTAAATTGAATTTTCCAATTTTTTCACTTTTATACTAAATTTTTTCATTTTAGAGAAACAATACCGTAGGAAGCGACGGTGTCTTTACCATGGGAACAAGTGCCGACGATAATTTTGGAAAACTGAAAGAATGGAATTTTAGCAACCACACGGGATTTTACGACGATCACTGTGGTGCCATAACTGGATCGGGTGGTGAACTTTTCACGCGGAACCAATCTCCCACCAAGATCGATTTTTATACGCCCGAAATGTGTAGAAGTGTGCAGTTTAATTTTGTGGAAGCTGTTACTATTAAAGGAATACCATGCTACAAATATGCACCTGGTGATGAGGTATTTGATAATGGTACCAAAATTCCTTCCAATAAGTGCTATTGTAACGAAAGATGTCTTCCTTACGGAGTCCTGAACACTTCCTCGTGCAGAGAAAATGCACCAGTGTTTCTCTCTTTACCTCATTTTTACAAAGCCGATTCTTCCTATGTGGAAGCTCTGGATGGACTAAGTCCAGATATAAACAAACACGAATTATATATAACTTTAGAACCAGTTAGTATTTTCCAGGTTTGTTTATAAAGCAATTTTTATTCATTTTTTATTTCAGAGAACTGGGGTAATTGCAGACATTGCGGCAAGAATGCAAGTAAATGTGTTGGTTGAGCCAAAATCGTCTTATACGTAAGTATTTTCCAAACAGATTGCACATAAGATTGACATATTTTTTTACAGGTTGTTTGAAAATGTTCCTACAGTTATGTTCCCTGTTTTCTGGTTCGAACAAACTGTGTTAATGTCTGATGAGTTATCATCAGGTTTGTCATTACTATTTAGCTTGCCAAAAATTAATAGGTTTATTTGTATATTTTTAATGATAGTAGGATTACTATTTATTTTGTCCGTAATTTTATACGTAACATGTTATAAACAAAAAAGTAGTAAGCCAAAAATAACAAAAGAAGAAATACCTCTTAAATCTAAGTCATAGCAATAATAAGTTTAACAAATTATCTAGTGAGATTTTTATTAAATTTTTTTGTTTTTGTCTACTTGATTTTAAATAAACGTTTAAGTTTTGAAATTTATTGTTTATTTCGAATTTGAAAATAAAAGTCCTGAATATCCTTAATGAAAATGCAAGAAAAATTTTTTTAGGTGTGTAGCCCACGATCTTTGTATGAGCTAGCTATTGGAGCGAAAGAGTGGGTTACACATTTTATAAGTAGTTTAGTTTATAAAATTAAAATTTTGGAATTAAATTTCCTAATTTTAGAAATATCTATTTCATTAATTCAAGTAGTTTTGAAACTTCAAAATTTGCCCCCCCCCCCCCCCCGCAAAGACAAATTATAAAAAATATTTTCTTTTATTACAGAAATTAGTTTATATAATAAATAAATCAGAAAAATAAACAAACGAAAAGGTTTTAAGAAAAAAAAACAAAAATTAATTAAAAATTAAATTTAAAAATAAAATAAAAACTTTAAAAAATTATATTTTGCTAGAATAGTGTAATAGTGGAAGAGGTAATAAAAACCTCTTCCACGCACACTATCCCTTCGCAAGAAGCAAGCAAGAATCCGACGAGGACAAAACAGCTTTCACGGAAGAAGAACTAAAAGAGATCCTAAAGAACAGAAATATCGGCAGCGCTAATTAAGAGATTGGGAAAAAAGAAGCTTACCTAGATTCTCCAGACCGTGAACTCATTAGCAGAAGTGGAAACATTTCCTAGGGAATGGAAGATCAAGAACGGAGACAAACCACCAAACGCCCCATCCTCTTATAGACCAATCTGCCTCCTAAATCACATCAGCACAATATATGAGAGACTTATTTAAGCAGACTTCTACGAGAGATAGACAAAATAGCGGTTTCTCCCCAAATCAGTTTGGCTTTCGGAAGGATGCTCGACCATTCACGCCCTAGACCCTGGATCTCATAATCATACTGGTCTAACGAGCTAGGGAACAGCATAGGCTGTTTTTGAAGATTTTTCCCTCTTATTTTTTGTTTGTTCTTCTCAATTACGACACTAACTGAATTATGTTATTGGTTGAAACTTGAAATAACCAATTTCTTTTCTTTTTTTGACCCCTTATGTTCACTCTCCTCCCTCCTCTTCCGCCCCACTGGGTTCAGGTATAGAGCTGTTAGTTTAGTTGCCTATACAGCTAGGTAAATCGACATAAATTTTATTTAAAAAAAAAACATCATCTTTCAAATTTGAAACGGGGGGGGGGCGGTGCTATTTCAATCAATTTTAAAAATCAGATTATTTTTTATTTACAACAAACATGTCAAATAGAGGAACATTATTATTTCGTAAACTGTTTGTCAATGTTGAAGTGGAGGGGGACCTGTTATTTGTTAATATCACATCAATAATGCAATAAATAACAGAATATGTTTTTAAAATAAATAAATAAAACATAAAAATAAATTATTGTTGAAGAGAGAGTACAAACTCAAATTCCCGCCTACGCCACTGTATTACCGTAAACATAAATATTTACAATATTATAAATTAAATTGAAGTAATTTAAACTTTATTCTAGTTTGAATCAGGGGCAGATCCAGAATTTTTTTCTGAGGGGGGGCACAAAGGGTGGAGACGGGCAAAAAGTGTTCTCAGATTTGGGATTGTCTCTTTTCCTTGTTAATTTTAAGCGTCTGGAGGGGGGTACCTGCCCCCGTGCCTCCCCAAAATCCGCCTATGGCTTGATTGGTAATTTTTAGTATCAACAATTTAATTAATATTTATGAATAAAACTATCTATTTATATTTATAAAAAGAAACATTCAGGAACGTTGGGGCAGCTTTCCTCCCAAAAATCTTCGGTAATTGGCAAATGTTGTAAAAAGTTGGTACTTTCACTGAACAGTTGGCAAAACTACTAGATGTCACAAATTGCGAAAAATAGGCAAAAGAAGTAAAAAACAGGCTCATTTGTATAATGCGAAATGCAAAATAGTTGGCAATTTCAAAATTGCTCCCTCCTCGAAAGTGTAGTTTCGGCACCTCTTTGCCTCCGTTTAGTTTATTTTAAACGGTGGCGGCTCTTGGCTCTTTTTTGGGGATTTTTCCAGGGATTTCCAGTGATTTTCAAGATTTTCTAAAGATTTCCCAGAAATTTCAAAATTCTCAAAGAATTCCAAGGATTTTCAAGAATTGGGATTTCTACCTTTTTTACAAAGATTTCCAAGGGAATACCTCTTAGGCCAATCAGTATAATTTAACTCTATCACAACTTTTTTGAATAAAAAAAAATATCTAGGATGGGATGATGCGGGATGATTAATCCTGCGTTAAATCGCTAGCGGCATATATTTATGCGGAAGTTACAGTAGATACATGGTTACTACGGGTTAATCAGTGCTTGATGATGAGAAATCTCTATAGAATGAATCTGACCTCTCAGTAACTTGATAAAATCAAAAACAATTCATAAAGTTTATCTCTGGGAGTATGGAGTCTGGGGGTGAGTGAAAGGAGTAATACAATGAACCTGTCACTTCTAAATGAACCAAATATTCATATAATTATATTAAAAAGACTTTGTTTATTGGGAATCTCCTTCACAAACTTAGTAAATAAACCCATAAAGAGGACGTAAACCCTAATAAAAATATAAACAAAATAAATTTAAAAAAAAACAATTCACATATCTAACAAGAATTATTATTGTAGGTACATATAACAAGAATTTTTGTTGTCATAACTAAGATTGTTTATTTATTTTAAAATAAAAATGTTATTTTCGCATTCTGTATAATCTTATCTACCACTGAAATTCTTCGTGACTCAAAATTGCAGATATCTATAGGTACAATGGAAAATTTTAATTTGGCATCAAAGGAACCAACTCCTGAATTGTTTCAATGCGTACCGACAATTGAGATAGCCGTGGCAAAATTAAAGGTAGAAAATTTCAATGAAAATGCAGCCAAAATTAAAAATGAAACTTTGGAACTGGAAAAGTTAATTAAAAACATTATGGTCAAAGAAAAATATTTGAATAAAGAAGCTTTTGAGGAAAATTTGGACAAAGAAGTTTTAAAGAAAGAAAATGTTTATGGAAACAGGGCCGAAATTGAAAAAGTAAAATTTAAAGAAGAAAAAAGTACGAGAAAAATATAAGAAACAAGAAAATAAAGTAATGGACAACATTAATTTGAATTGTAAAATTAAAAACGGACCGACGGACGATTCAAATACTGGTACAGGCACCTATAAAATTGGATCGATTTGATAATTTGTTTATTATTTTTGGATATGTGAGGAAGCACCCGTCATCGCCCAGAAATATTTTGAGGAAATTCATTAGATGGAAGCAAATTTGTTTATTTTTAGATTTGGTACACAACAACACAACAAGGAAGATTTTCTTCTGCAAAACTCTTGCCTGTGACCATTGTTGTGCGAAAAAAATCGGGGAGCAAAACATGTCGTGTTATCAAATGAAATTTTGAGTTTTTTTGGTTTAAAAATTTTGATTCTTAAGAGAAATGTTTTTTTTTGAAATTTGAATTTTTGTTTGAATGATTTTTGAATTTTTGAAAATAGTAATTATTTGTAAAATTTTGAATTTGGTGGGTCTTTTGGTGCTGGCAAATTTAAATATTGGCACTAAAAGACGAGATAAGGGCTTCTATTGTCGTCCATTGGACTGAGCGGACGTATAGTTTTGTGAATCGTGAGAGAATTTTTGATTTGAGTCCGTATTTAGGGGATATTTTGGATTTCGTTGCGTAAGTGATTTTTCTCGTTTTATTTTTGGTTGAAATCTGTCCAAAGATTGGACATAAATTGGATAAGTTGGCTTTTGGAATTCGAGGACCGTTGATTTGAATTTGGACCCCTTATCATTAATTTGTGGAAGTTGAAAAACTTAGATGTTGAGATTTAAAATTATATTTTGGATAAATTGGTTTATTGAAGTTGGAAGCCGCGTTAGGAAATTATCGTTTCCATTTTATGTTTCAAGTTAATAATTGAATTTTAAATTATTTTTGAATATTTTCGTTAATTTTGGATATTTTTTTAAAAGTAAAGCGTAACAAGCAGGTGAGGGACCCGTGTGCAAAGTTGTTAACGGGGGCCCTGCTTTTACAAAACGCAAAAAAAAGTGTATACAGGACTCGAAATTCCGACGATTTCCATGCAATTCCAGCGATTTACAAAGAATTCCTTCCAAACAAGAGCGGATGTAGAGAAATTAATTTTATTAAATATTTAAAAAAATATATATGAGTACTTAGATGAATTTTTTTATTTTTCAATTTTCTGAGATTGTCTAGATGTCTTAAAATATCCTAGAATTTTCTGTGATTCCCCCACATCACAAGATTTTTTGGATATTTTTCTAAGATTTTCTAGAATTGTCTATTTCCTCTAATTTACTACATTTCTTAATTGTAAAATTAGTGACATTTTTATGGACTTACTAAAATTTTCTGGGATTTCTTAAAATTTCCCGTTCCTTGTTTACTAATAAGTGAAAAAATGATAAAGAAACTGTTATATGAAAAACTAAAGGAAAATTTGAGAAAATCTAGAATATTATAAACTATCATATTTTTGCTTTTTCCATTTTCTGAGATTTCATTAACTTGAAATTTTTTTAGATTTCTAGAGTTTTCTGCATTTAAATTTATTTTATTTACATATTAATTTTTTTAATTAAAAATTTTTAATTCCTTGTAAAAAAGACCTAAGGGTGGGATCGAAAAGTAAAATCAAAAATTTGATTTTGACAATAAAAATAAAAAACTGGAGGGTTTTAACTTTAATTTGTTTTTTCAAGAAATATAATTGCTGGTGCACTGGAAGGTATTTCATACCCCCCAGACCCCCGGTTTGAAAACCCAAAGGTGTGTGAGGGTACGTTATATAATTTACCTTCTTTTACTTTTCATTCTCTTAGAACAAATATATCTACATATCGTTTGTATACAAATAAAAAGTTTTAGTGCATATTTATACAGCATATATCTATGCATCGTAAAAGCTCTCACCAGGGGGTCTGGGGGGTGTGGAACACCCCACAGAATTTAGTAAAATTCCTGGTACGGAAGTCACAAGTTTAATGCATGGCAATCATTTGAACATAATTGCTGGTAACCTGGGGGTAGGTATGCTATAACTTCCCAGACTTCAAATAACTAGCATCCTAGTTGTGCACTTCGATTGTCAGTTTTGACGAAAATATAGAAGTTTGAACTTTTTACTATATATTTATTGACATTTCAATAGCAAATCAAAAAATTTTTAGACCAAAATTTTCATCACATCGTATTTTGCACCACTCCAAAGACACCCATGTCGAAAAAGCTGGACTCCACGATTCCGGCTGATCGGCTTATCTGAAATCAAAAATCAAAACGGAATTTTAATCTGTGAAGCTGTGGCCATCGAGTGAACTAGAATCATTCCAAAATATTGAAAAGTGAAGAATTGAGATGCCTTTGAAAATTAATTATTTAAAATTCATTAATTTTATTTAATTAATTATTCGTCAATTCTTCAACTTTCAATATTTTGGAATGAAGAATGATTCTAGTTCACTCGATGGCCACAGCTTCACAGATTAAAATTCCGTTTTGATTTTTGATTTCAGATAAGCCGATCAGCCGGAATCGTGGAGGTCAGTTTTTTCGATATGAGTGGCTTTGAAGTGGTGCAACACACGTTGTGATGAAAATTTTGGTTTGAAAATATTCTGACTTACTGTTGAAATGTCAATAAATATTAAACTTATATATTTTTATTGTTCGTTAAAATAAAATCTCAAAGAAGAGCTAAATAAACCGGCAATCAAACGGGGTGACCCCCTTAAGATTGAAAAGGTCACAGTACAACTGGGGGCCCGCAGTACTACCGCACCCCGGTAGTTCCGCCCCTGGAGAAAGTAACACGGCGAGTTTGTTAGAGAAATGTTTACACTTCAAGATACTCGAAAACAAATTCATTAAATTAAAATTCAATTTATAGAGAGGAAAATTATACATAAAAATTCACATGAAATGCCTAACATTGGATTATAGAGCATAAATTATTATTACTAATTTATTTAGTGAATTTAGTGAAAATTATCATCTTATTTTTATTAGATCTTAAAAATCAATTAAAAATTAATTTATTCGAATCATAATTATTATTCTGATGCAACGATTGATTGGCTCAGATTGGGGGAAATTCCATGCCTTCCAGACCTTCCAGGCCACAAAATTTTTACAAATTTTAAGATAATAATATAAAATATAATAAAAAAATGTATCTTTCCATTACTACATATCAGATTGGATTTTAATTTTAAAATTTATGGTTTTTTTTATTTTTAGCTTTTGGACTAACAGCATTTAAATTATTAGAAAATAAATAAAAGCTTCAGTTAAAACAAAGAAAAAAATAATTATATTAAAAGTCTACAAAAATCTTCGTGAACCCATTATAAAGTTAATCATCAATCAAATAAAACAAGATCCTTAAAACAAATTTTAATATTAACACGACACCATAATGCTTGAGTAAATTTGCCCTTGCTTTAATTTATTTATTAGCAAAATTAAGTTGTTGCAATTGCATTACAGGGATGTAATTTTTATAAACCTGCGGAGGTCCTTTTGCAACGGTCAAGAACAAATTGATTTAAAAACTGGGTCAAATACGCCTTTGTATTATCAACCATGACCTTGCTTACATTTAATAAACTACAATAATTTTAAACTAAATTAGTCAATTTTCGAAAAATCTACATTTTCCTAAAATAAATTTTTACCAAAAAGGTAAAAAGTGATATCATCAAAATATCGAATCCTTGATGATTTACATGTTACAGTTTAAATTATAATACGTAATTGACGAACTTTTCAAGTAATGTAGGATGACCTATCGTTAAAATTTATTTATTTGGTAAATTGATTGTAATTTAAATTGTCGAAACTCAAATTGTTTTAAAGCAAAACAATAAATTATCTACCTCCATACACTTTATTAGCAGTGTCAACAAAGTTAACCCCGTTCTTGATCTACAATTCTAATTAAAGCTTGGGTATAAAAAATTAAATGCTCATTTTGATTTCAAATTTTTCAAATTTCACAAAATTAAGGTAAGTGCGATTGAATCTCTAAATTTTTGTCATTAAATTAGATTAAATTTAATTAATAAAATTTGATAATATTATTAAAGAGATAAGGTTTTTAACTGATCTGCTTCTAAACATTTTTTCAATTTCACTTTCGTTCGTAGTTTTTAAATTATGCAATAATAATTTTTAATAAATTATAATTCTGTACATCTGAATGAGGTAATACCTATTATTCGTATTGTTACTTTGTACTGTTACAGTAACAGTAGCGTAACATGCGGACGTGTAACCTGAGGGTCTATAATTTTCTGTGTTTGTTGTGCTTGCTGCGCCACTGCTAATCAACTTCGTAATTATAGTTTATTTATAATAAAAACAATATTTAAAAATACTATCGTCAACATATCAGTGGCGGATGATTTTGCAGTTTTCATCGAATTGGCTAATGTAAGCTTGGATTTTAAAATACTGATAAATTTTAAAATAATAATAATATAAATTTTCGTTAAACAATAAAATTATTGAGTCTTATCGTTAGCCACTTAACGCGAGTTTTTTATATTTGTGCTTACGGAATTCAAATTAATTATTATAAATGAGTGTTCAATATCAATTTAGTGCCACGTTTTGTTTCAATTTTGTAAGTTTTCGAAATTTTTTTTTGTCTGGCAACAGCAACCATTTTGGGCTGTTTGGCAATACCAGAATAGTTTGATAATGCTAATCACTAACTATTTTAATTTAATTATTTAATAAATATTTTACAAACTAAGCGAATGCCGATTATCGAGAACTAGGAGAAACCGGGGATAGTTCCCTAATAATAAAAAATTTAATTAAAATTAGTTAGTGCAAAATTACATAAATTTATAGATGGCTGTTTAGTAAACTCACAATTTTATAATTGTCTTAAGTGGGGTCACTTGAGGACGTCTGCAATTTGGCACCAAGAGGCGATTATTAGATTAAAAAAAAATCGATAATTTGATCTTTTTAATTTATAAGAAGCGAAAAACCATTTTAAACAATTAGGTCTCGCTTTTCGATAAGCTATAAATTAATCAGGACCGTATCGGCCCGAAATATTTCTTCATAATTTAATTAAAAAATTAAGCCGACTGGTTAATTATTAGAATAATAAAATTATTGATGTCTAAAAAATTAGAGTGAAAGCTCTGATTTCCTGTTTCAAACGAGTCTCTCTCTCTATTCTATAAGTAGTGGTCTAATAATATGCGCAAATAGCCTTTAGTTTTTAAAATTTTCTACAAATGGTGTGTCCTACAAAGAGTAATTTATAAAATTGTTAATAAAAGTGTAATTTAAGATATAAAGTATGGGGGTCGAGTAGAGGACTTAACATTGTGTCGATAGTTGGACAAAGTTGAATACTCCCTTGAGACAAATCAGTATTGAAAGACAACTTGCGCAATGCATGTGGCTGTAAAAATTGGTTCTTCTGATAACCAGAGGTAATTTCGAAAATTTTTCTTGCTACTTTGGTAACTTTTTTATTTTTTGTTTAGTTCCGAAAATGATGCTGAAAATAACGAACGAGTGACCGATACTCATCCACTGAAAAATTCCAAACAAACTGAAATTCAAGTTGGAAAGTGCAGTTCGAGCTCTGGTCGGGGCTTATTTGCACAAGTAAGTAAATTTATATTTTCAAATTTTGGGATATTTCATTTTGAGTTTGTTGTGGTTTCAGTGTATAGCTACCACGGTGATAGCAATTGCAACCATAGGGGCTGGAATGCCAATAGGCTATTCGGCAGTTTTACTTCCTCAACTGAAATCTCCAAACGAAAGTCTTCTAATTGACGACGAAATGGGTTCCTGGATTGGTAAGTAATAGAAAAATTAGAAATGCCCTTATTCATTATTTGATGAGTGACAGCTTACTTAAACATAATTTCTCTATAATCACCGTTTGGCAAATTTGGCAATTTAGGAGTCTTGACCTAATTGCATAACATAAATAAACAAATCACCTAACTTAGTGTCAATGACCTTAATATACACTAAAACAACAAACGAGATGATTGTTGATATAAAATATCATTGATTGAAAAAACCCTTGACATAGCAAATTTAAGTGAATCATTAATAAGTAGAAGTTACCATCCGAGCAAACCAATTAAAATTTTTTCTCTCATTTGCATTTGATTTAAACATCTAACAAATTTGATGGAGAAAAAAGTAAACGAAAGTTGTTTCTGCCCACATATGCACTTATCGAAAGTTTCCAAAAAGTTCTATTTCTATGTTTAGCATTCTATCCTTAACTTCTTCCTCCATTTTTCATTTATGAAATTTCTCTTTCTGTTATTTAATTTTTTTTTTGAATTTTTGATGCAAAATCAAAACTGTAAATCTGTGCAATGCAATCTAATTTATAGCGGAACTCTTTCCACCATTTGCTTTCAATCAATCAAGCTAGTAAAAAGCAAATAGATTAAATTGCATCAACCGATTTCACAGTTAAATTAGATAATAACAGATTATTACATCATAAAACACATTATCTAGTACATAATCAATCCAAAGCGTTGGTACTTAATCAATTTTGTACCATTCACAGGAAAAAAATTAATAAAAAATTTTTTCAAATTTTTTCAAATTTTTATATATAAATTCCTTTCGAGGTTAATTTTGGAAAGGACCATCAATGTTTTTGGAAATATTAATTATAATACACCCAACGTTATTAATTTAAATGTTAATGTACCATCGCCATATCTACATATATTTCACAACAAATTTTTGCCTTTTTGGAAAATAGGAAAAATCCAACTTTCAAATGTTGCGTACGATCTTTCTTAATACCGAATTTGTGAAACAAAATTTCAAAAGAATCTGTTTAAATTAAAGGTACTTAGATGGAAAATGCAGAAAAGCCCGACGAAGACTGTTTTCCAACTTTTTTGGTCTGTAATCTGCATAAAATGGTCTAGAATTTTTTTTCGAGGTCGAGGACCTCTTTTAACCTCTTCAAATGAAGGCTCAAGCAAATTGGGTTGCAAACTATAATCTACGATCCGGATTGTAGCGACGGCGAAATGGCAACGGCGAAATCTTCTATCCCCTGTATAATCTTGAAGATCGTACACCTATTAACGTAAACTTATATTTTTGGAAACTTGATTTTTTATTAAATAATAAACTATTTTTTTATTTTCAAAATATTTTATCAATATTTTTTGAAAGCGAAAGCTGAATTCTTGTGATATTCAATATAGTCAAGTAAACAGGTAATTTTACCTGACAAATTTCTCTAGCAAACGATTGAAAACTGATTCCTATGTAATTTTGGTCATAGAATCTGAATTTGAGATTTGCGAACAATATTTCCTTGTGCCAAAGTGGACATATTGAAAAAACGTTGCCAAATCACGTTTTTTTGCAAAAAACTCAAAATTTTAGGCAACCTATTAATTTTTCGAAAAAATGAATCAAATGAATCAAAAAGTAGATCAAATTTCCTACAAAATGATTTTTTGGTTTATTTCCTATGACGAAAATTAACGCCGCAGGCGCCATTCGAGTTTTGGCCGGTTTTTCGAAAAATTCAAATTTTTTTTAAAAATTCCAAAGAATTCAAACTTCATGCTGACCAGAGGCTATATTTCTACCCGTTACGTCGGCATGGAAACTTTTATTTCACTCGAGAAATTATAAAATTTGAATTTTTCGAAAAACCAGCAAAAACGCCAGAAGAAACGCGAATGGCGCCTACGCAAACCTCAAATTCGAATTCTACGACCAAAATTACATTGGAATCAGTTTTCAATCCTTTGCCAGAGAAATTTGTCAGCTAGACCTCTTTTTTCGACGTGGTTACTGGACTAATATGCAAAAGTGCATTTAAAGGAATTAATAATATTAATTTATTATTATTATTATTTTTTTAAAAATTAGAAAAAATGCATAAACCCAAATATTTTATCATTATCATACCATACCATACACTTAAGTAGGTATGTATTACAATGCATACTTACAAAAGATAAATTTAAGTTTTCCTTTTGTTTATTTCAATCTCATTCAAGTCCCATCATTGATAAAAGTTCCACTTTAAATTTCATTGTCAATGTTTAACTAGAAATCCACTTTAATAATAAAAACAAAAAAATTTTTGAAAAATTTTCCGGAAAACGATTTTTCATTGCTTGCACGTCTCATTTTGTCAGTGAAATTTTAGTTTCAATAGTCAGGACTCGGATTTAAATTACCCCAAAAAATTAATTATAACTTTACGCCCTCGGTGCATAAATAACTATTAAAAAATATTTTACCTTTTAGCAAGCATTCACTCGGCTGCCACTCCTATTGGTTCGTTGGTAAGTGGAACAATGATGGACTACTTCGGGCGAAAAGTTTCTCTGCAACTTTCCGGCCTTCCATTAATTCTTGGATGGATCATAATCAGCGTTTCCCAAAACCACGCTCTTCTCTTGCTGGGGAGAGTATTCGCAGGTTTCAGCGTTGGTGTGGTAGCTCCAGTGGGACAGGTAAGAAATCTCATTCTTTTTGAAACAATCACCTTAAAAGTATATTTTAGGTCTACTTAGCAGAAATTTCCGATCCAAAAATGAGAGGCGTCTTCAGCAGCGTTCCGTTTAGTAGTTACTCCTTTGGAATACTACTGGTTTACATGCTCGGATCCACCGTTCATTGGAGATTAGTTTCAGCTTTAAGCATCATTCTGCCAGCGGTCTCTGTAGTTATGTACTTTTTCCTGCCAGAAAGCCCAGCGTGGTTGGTACGCAAAGACAGAATAGAACAAGCAAGAAAAGCTTGTCTTTGGTTTAGAGGAGGAAACGTTGTTCAGGTAAGCAAAATTTCTAATTTCTAACGCTAAACTGCATAACCACATCTTTTAGTCAAAATTGGAAATTCAGCAATTAATCAATAGGGCAGAAAATGAAAAATTACAACAGGAAAATGCGGAATCGACATGGAAGCATTTTTTTGAACCGCAAGTTCTTAAGCCTTTTTTCATTATTAACATTTTTAGTGTCTTGCAAACACTTGCAGGAGTTTACCTGATTGTGTTTTACGCGGTTGAAATAATTTCGAATATGGGTGATGGTGACAAGAAAGTAGATAAATTTTTCGCAGCGATCTTAACAGCGGGCGTCCGATTTATTTTTGCCGTTATTTCCAGTGTTCTGCTAGCTTTTTCCGGGCGTCGAACCGTGGGAATAGGTTCCGCGGCTTGCACCGGTTTGGCGGCGCTTATTTTAGCAATGCTTTTGCATTCGGATTGCCCCCAAAATGCGTATTTCGTTGCAATTTGCCTATTGGCCTATGTGGCTGCCAACACGGTAGGCTTGATGGTTCTTCCGGGTGTTTTGGTTGGAGAACTGTTTCCGATAAAAGTGAGAGGCTTAGCTGGAAGTTTAACATTCATGATATTTAATTTACTAATTTTTGGAATTACAAAATTATTTCCATACTTAAAGACATTGTTAAGTATCGAGGGATTCTTCTTGGTGTTTGGCGTTTCAGCTTTCTTAACGGCGGCGTTCTTTTATTGTTTTTTACCCGAGACGAAAGGAAAAACCCTAAACGAAATTGAAGATTACTTTTTGGAAGATAATTGGTTATGGATCACGCGCAAAGAAAAACCCCAAGAAGAATTGTGCACAAATAATAACATTAAAGCATAAAGAATTCTTATTTTTGTTACAATTAGGCTGTTATTTATTTATATGTAAATTTAAATGTATTAAATCGTTAATTTTATAATAAAATTTAAAAACAATTTATTTTCTGTTATGACTCTGATGGCCAATTCCTGTTCAGATATCAAAATTAGATAACTGACCCACTTCGCTTGCAAATAATCAATGCAGAGTTTGCATACAACAGATTCTATTCACTCCGTTGCATGTGGATTACGGAAAGCTCTTCCAGCAAATTTGGCAGTATATCCCAACTCCTCTTCGATGCGAAGAATTTGATTATATTTTGCCAATCTCTCTGACCTGCAAGGTGCTCCAGTCTTGATCTGACCTGTAGATAAACCTACCACAAGATCTGCAATAAAAGTATCTTCAGTTTCGCCTGATCTATCAGATACCATGGTGCCCCAGTCGTTGGCTTTGGCTAGCAGATGAACATCGATAGCTTCAGTCACAGTTCCAATTTGGTTAACTTTCAAAAGCAAACAGTTGCAAGCTTTTTTCTCTACTGCAGTTTCAATTCTTTTAGGATTAGTCACGAGAAGATTATCACCCACAATTTGAAGTTTTGTACTGGCGGTCATCTTGGACCAGGCATCCCAATCTTCCTTGTGGAAAGGATCCTCGATGGAAACAATATTAGGTGCAGTCTTCATAATTTTTTTGTAAGTATCCATAAGTTTTGCAGATGTCAACCAGTTGGCTTTCTTAGATTTTTTATTTTTAAAGTCCAGATCGTATTTTTTATCTATTGGTAAAAATATAGCTAGCAACTTATTTAAATTTAAAAAAAAGAATTTTTCTTACTGGGTTTAAAAAAATCTGAAGCAGCCATGTCTATTCCGATGTCTATACGACCAGTATAACCAGCTTTTTTTATAGCATTTGTGATATATTTAATTGCTTCTTTGTTGTTCGGAATTTTGGGTGCAAACCCACCTGCATCGATTACAGCCGTAGCATCCAAACCAAACTTGGCTTTAATGGCATTCTTCAAGTGATGATATACTTCCGATCCCATTTTCATTGCTTCAGCAAAAGAAGTTGCACCGGTTGGCATAATCATGAATTCCTAAGCAAATATACAGTACAACTGAACATTTCAGTAATAAAATTTAAATAACCAACCTGCATGGCCAACTTGTTGCTGGCAAAACAACCACCGTTAATTACATTAAAACATGGAACTGGAAGAACGATTTCTTTATTTCCAGCAAGATCTGCAATATATTTGAACAAGGGAATTCCTCGTTTAGCAGCCCCAGCTTTGGCGACAGCCAAAGACACGCCTAAAATTGCATTGGCTCCAAAATTTGACTTATTTTGAGTTCCATCCAAATCAAGCATAAAGTTGTCGATTTCTCTCTGCTGTGTAACTTCGAAGGACTGCTTCACTAATTCGGGTCCCAACACTTCGTTGACATGACTCACCGCTCGTAACACACCGTTACCGTGGTAGTTGGCAGCTTCACCATCGCGTAATTCCAAAGCTTCGTCAATACCTAAAACAATGCCGTCAGAAAAAACCCCGAGTTACATGATATAATTACACACCAGTACTTGCACCAGATGGAACGGCAGACCTAAAGAGGCCTAAATCGCTAATCAAATCTACCTCGACGGTTGGACTACCACGAGAGTCGTAAATTTGACGAGCGTATATACTTTTGATTGGCATGTTTAACAATGAATAAAATTTTCTATTGACTAAAAATTAAAATTATAAAATCTACGGCAGATTGAATACTATCGAGGCTGTTGCACTCACAAGGGGAGGGCACGACTTGAAAATTGAACTTTGGGACAAAGGACTTATTTGCCAGATGGAATTTTACGATTTTATATTGATGATGTTTACTAGCACAACAGGGTTCGATTGGATACCATCATACTGTGGTGTTGATGAATGGTTTACAAGTTGACGTAAAATGTCATATGATCTAGAATTGTTGGAATTATTTAAATATTTAAATATACAAATAAAAGTAATCTCAAGTAGATAAAATATAATTAATTTCCACTATTTTATGGGAGCAAGTTTCAACTTACATTTTTTTCTACTGATGAATTTTGATCTTGATGAAATTTGATGAATAAATGAAATTTAGTGAAATGAAAATAGAATTTGCATGGCAACCTAAATTGTCAAAACAATAGTATTTATTTTGCCCCTCTTCGTGCAGACATACATTATACTCAAAACGGGAATCAAGATCCCAATCTTTAACTTCGGAGCTGTGTTTGGACTACTCTGATGAAAAACAGACACTTTTAATCCCAAATGAATAAAGTGCAGTTTAGGTTATGCGATTTTGCTTCCAAGTTGCCGTAAGCAAATTTTTCAAAGTTCACGTTATACAGTTCGACCTGAAGATGAACTCGCAAACGAAATCGTGAATAGAAAACTACCGAAACCAGTCATACAAGAGAAATCGTATAGAAAATCGCATAACATAAACTGCACTTTAGGTTATTTCTTCTAAAAATTAATATCAAATTAAAATCAAACCTATTATTTTGAGTTAGTATGCGGACGAACAGACGGATTTGGAGCCAAATCACAAAACTTTCATCTGCTTTATCAATCAAGACAAATCAATTTTAACTTATCAGGTTTTGAGGTCGAAATCATCAGTTTAATCTCAAAACAAAACCTAGAAAAGGTATGATTAAAACCAGCAAAATAACATCGCACATATTTAATCGATTTTACATTTAGAATTTCCAAGTTACATCTATAGGAATCTAAACTTTGCGTGCAACTTCTGCATAAAATATTCACCGCTTCCTTTCGATATAATTACATAAAATTAAAATATGAAAATTAACAATCAATTATATATTTTAAATTTCTCTATTATATACGAATAAATTTTACAACCAATTAAAAAAATCAGTTTAGACTAGTCAAAACAATTTGGTTTCAGATTTTATACGAAAAAGTTGCACCTGACAAAATGGGTTTACTTGTTTAGTTGGCATGTGGATTACGGAAAGCTTTTCCTGCAAATTTAGCGGTAGCTCCTAATTCTTCTTCGATGCGAAGAATTTGATTATATTTTGCCAATCTTTCTGACCTGCAAGGTGCTCCAGTCTTGATCTGACCTGTAGATAAACCTACTACAAGATCTGCAATAAAGGTATCTTCAGTTTCTCCCGATCTATGGGACACCATGGTACCCCAGTTGTTGGCTTTAGCTAACAAGTGAGCGTCGATAGATTCAGATACAGTTCCAATTTGATTGACTTTCAAAAGTAAACAGTTGCAAGCTTTCTTCTCAACTGCAGTTTTAATCCTCTTAGGGTTAGTAACGGTAAGGTCATCACCCACAATTTGGATGGTAGTACTTGCAGTCATCTTGGACCAGGCTTCCCAATCGTCTTGGTCGAAGGGATCTTCAATGGAAACGATAGGTGCAGACTTCATAAAATCTTTGTAAGTGTCCAAAAGTTGGTCAGATGTCAACCAATTGGCCTTGTCGGAATTTGGGTTTTTAAAGTCCAAATCGTATTTATCTAATTTTTAAAAACATTAATCATTTTACTAAGAAACTAAACCTGTTTGCTTACTGTCTTTAAAGAATTCTGAAGCAGCAACGTCCATTCCAATGTCGATACGACCAGTGTAACCAGCTTTTTCGATAGCATCTGTGATAAGGTCGAGTGCATCTTTATTGTTTAAAATGTTTGGAGCAAATCCACCTTCATCGCCAACAGCCGTAGCGTCCAAACCAAACTTTGCTTTGATGACATTCTTTAAGTGATGATAAACTTCTGAACCCATTTTCATTGCTTCGGTGAAAGTGCTTGCACCGGTTGGCAAAATCATGAATTCCTAAGCAAATTTCAAGTGTAAGAAAGAATTTTTATAGCAAAAGTCAAGTAACCAACCTGCATGGCCAATTTATTGCCGGCATGAGAACCACCATTAATTACGTTGAACGCTGGAACTGGAAGAATTATATCCTTATTTCCAGCAAGCTCTGCAATATATTTGAACAACGGGACTCCTCGTTTAGCAGCACCGGCTTTTGCAATAGCCAAAGACACGCCTAAAATAGCATTAGCTCCAAATTTCGATTTATTTTCAGTTCCATCTAACTTGAGCATGAAGTCATCGATTTCTCGCTGCTGTGTAACTTCGAAGGTCTGTTTCACCAATTCGGGACCCAAAGATTTGTTCACATGACCCACGGCTTGCAACACACCTTTACCATGATAATTAGCTTTATCACCGTCACGCAATTCCAAAGCTTCATGTACACCTAACAAAAATGAGATCGTAATAAAGAATGCTTTGAGTTACATAAGCTACATACCGGTACTTGCACCAGATGGAACGGCAGACCTAAAGAGGCCTAAATCGGTAATCAAATCAACCTCGACGGTGGGATTACCACGAGAATCGTAAATTTGACGAGCAAATATACTTTTAATCGGCATATTTGAATGAGTAAACCTTTTTGTTGTAACAGCTACACTAAAAAAAGAAAATTATATTCGCCAACGTTAATTATTGATAAAACACTTACAAAGACTTAAATACTGCAAGAGTTCTTCGCGTAATTTTTATAAACGTAAAGCCGGCGATGAAAAACTAAAATTTCGTCCAATTGACCTCACAAAGTTGAGGAAGGTCAGATGAAGGTGATGCTAATGAGAAGGCCGAGATCTGTCATTAAAGTGAACAGAGGGCATCCTTTTTTAGTAAAATAATTTATAGTTTGGTTTTTATGAACTTTTTCCTCTAGGACAGGGGTGGTTAGGTGCGTATGTATCTCCAATAACATATCTTGTATGTTAAAATACTTAGATTACATTTTAATCCATCAAGTAAATTCAAATATTCAAATTTCAAGGGAAATCAGTTTCGGGTATTTATTGTTAGATGTCGCCAAATGTCATATATTTGCAATTAATTTTGTTTTGATTTTGACAAGTTGCGTGTGTCAAAATAAAGCAAATTCTTCGTTTTCGCGTTTTTAAATTATAAACTTTCGAGAAATTCCCACCGATTTGAAATGTTTACTTTGTTCTAGTATTTATAATAAATCAAGTGGTTGTGTGGATGCACAGTGTAGAAAATATTATGAAGATGCAGAATCTATTAGAAAATGAGAGGTTAGTTTCAGTCGAATAATATTTTTTGTTGTTCAGCCTAAAGTCACCTCATTTTTAATATTTTAAATGAAACCACAAATTATGCATTTACTGTATGATTATATGGTGATTTTTGCCAGGATAACAAAGACTTATGTGATTTATTTTCTTTTGTTTGCAATGGCTTCGAAACATAAATTGCCAAAATTGGATTTTCGGGTTTTATATAGGATGCACCAATTTTAACTTAAACATGTTTGGTACTTTCTAAAATTTAAAATTTTACGAAAACTAAAACTAGCGAGAATGTTTTCTGACAAAGAAGTTTCATCCGACACGTAATTTAAGATTAAATTGTTGGTTTATCAATTACAAGAAAACTTCCAAGTCATTTATTTCATAAATTATATGGAGGAGGTAATGCAAAAATTCTACGTCTGTCTTTAAAGTTGTCATTTTAAAAATTCTTAAAACAAATTTGATGGGCAGAATTTATTTTCATAATATTTTATTTTTCAGAGTTTGGAAAACACCACAAATCGAAAACACTTGCAGGGGTGGGGAGAATGAATTTTTCTTTACAGAAGAAGAAAACTGGTAATGAAAAGTTTCCATGACGAGGATTGAATTCGAACTTTGACAATGGTTTACGGAGCAACTGCAGGATAGGAGATAAAAAGGTTTGTAACATAAAACTGTTGGTTCTACAGATTAATGATTTCAAATATTCGTAAATTATGAACTTTTGAGAAAGTCTTGCTAATTTTTGGATTTTTAATTTATTCTAGTGTTCATTACAAATGAAATGAAGCAGTGCCACTGGAGTGTTGTAAATTTGGATTACGACTATCAATTGGAAATTGAAATTGGTTGCTGAATCAATAATTATTGGAATTGAAAGGTTAGTTCTATTGCTGTAATATTTTGTTATTCTAGCAGAAGTCACTAAGTTCAAAATTATTGCTTTATTGGTAGGATTTTTTATGTACAAAACTTATTGATAAATTATACATTTGTTTCAAATTACAGTAAAAGCCCTCGTATCCGAAAATTCTTAGAATTTATCACGTCAACCGAAAGATACTTGCGAGGTCAACGCGTAGGCAGACTTCCGTTTCATGTTGTGGTATTTATATTTCAACCAGCTATTTATCTGAAACATTCCCTATCTGAACAGAAATGGGTCCCGTTGATTTTGGATACGAGGGCTTTTACTATATGTGGTAGGTATATTTAAATATGGACTTTACGTTATTATATTTAAATTAATCTACCGAACAAGTAGCTTTAAGCTGAATGGTATAAATTTGAATTGATGACTAATGGCAAAACATTGATTTGTGCGATAGCTTTCTTTTGCTTGCAATTAGTTTCCAACCAATTTGATAAAAATTTGTAAATTTTCGAATAAATTAGAAATTAATGACATTCTTTGAAATCATACCGACTGACATTGGAACAACATTGCCAAGTAGGTAAATTATTGTAACTTTGATATAGTAAAAAGTACATCAAATTTCTACAATCCAGCAGGTTTTAAAGGGCCACAGACAAGGTATTCTTCAAGGAACTTAGAAGACAAAATGTCTGTTTTATAAGTAATGTTTTTGCAATCTTTTGAGAGTTAAAATTCGATATTGGATGGACGTTTAGATGTTTAATTTATGGATGACTTTGTACAAATAGTTTTGCATCTTTGGACCCCCATGTAAAAAGCAAAGTTTTTTTTTAAATGTATGATGATGGTCATTAAAGGGGTTAAAATCTATAGACGTTATTATTTTTTTTGTTTTATTTAGGCAAGGATAAACATTGAACAAGAAATTATTTTATAGTGTGGTGGCTTGATGTGATCGCTGTTATGAGCGGAAATTCTGGGTTCAAATCCCGGACTCGGCAGAATTTCTTAGGTTAGCCCTCTGGTGAACATCAAACTCTGTATTGAAATACTAAACTTTCCTTAATAACTTAATGGAAAACGGGGTACAAAGTGGGTATTGAACCACTACCCGTACAGCTAATAGGAATATTGTCTTTGCATTCAAAAATCCCTTTATAATTCGTGTAGTTTTAGGAATTTATCCTCTAATATTAATTTTAAGTTAGCCCATTTAACACATTTTTATAAAAATTGAAATTAATTATATAAATCCTTTGTTCGCAATTTCGATTTCATATCCTGTTGAGTATCTTTAGACGCGAAAAAAAGTCTGTTTGAACCAATACCTTTCTAATTCTTATTAGTTACTAGCTGGATACCCGGCTTCGCACAGGGTCTCACTAAAAATAATATACTTTGCCTTTGTCTGAAGTACCTTGATTTAGGCCCTTGAACTTCGTTCAGCAAACAGCAATACTCTTTACTCTTAAACTGTAAACCTTCGGTGGAGGTTGAATAGGTAACAATTGCACTTTTCCACCATTATAGCACATTCCAGGTTACAGTTGTTCTGTTTGTATATTCCTTATGTTATTTGTGATTTTAGAAGATGGAAACTTCGAAACGACATGTTTGTTCATGTCAACATTGGCATTCCATGTTATGAAACATTCCTATAACTGTAGTATCGGGGGCATAAACAGGGAGGCTGGACGATGCAAAATCGATAACAACTGTTGGATTGGTTTCAAGCTTTACGAAGGCTTTCGAGATGGCAAGCGTTAGATGGGACATAAGGTTTGTGATATTTAATTTTTAGTATCTACAGATCAATGACTTTGTGCTTTTCAAAACTAAAGTGTCAAAATTTTTTAATTATTTTTATGTATTTTCGATATTTACCGCTAGATGCCGGCATACGTCCTAAAATTGAATTTGTTTGTATTTTTAAATGACGTCGCATGTGTCAATAAAATAATTTAACAATTTATTTATTTTCGCGTTTTTAAATTGAATACCTATATTATTATGAACTTTTTGGTTTGTTCTAGTTTTCATCACAAATCGAGTGGTAGTGTGTGTGTGAGTGAACCGTAGGGTGAATTTGGATAAAGACAGTTTGAAAATTTACCAAGATGAAGAAATGATATTAGCGGTGCGGTATTTGAAAATTAAAGGTATTTACATTTTAAATAATATTTGCCTGTTATTCAGATTGGCGGAAGTCACTTAGTTTAAAAACAATTTAGAATGTTTTAAATCAAACGACAAATCGTACACTTGCTGCGTTGAAAGTTTTGGCGGTTGGAAAATGTCAAAAATTGAATCAATGACTTTTGCCAGGATGACCTCTTTATTTTGTGTGTTATGAGTTTCCAGGTTAACGTTAGGACGTTTCTTTTAACAAAGAAATATTGTTTAGAAGAATACTTTGGTTTTATTTTGTACCTAATGCAATTAGAAAACAACCCCGTTAAAATTTAATTTAGTTAATCCTTCTGTGGTTATTATAAAAAATCTTATAATGAAATTGTTTCTGTCAATCGAAGTTATTTCAATAATTAATTTCACATAACTTCGAAAAATTGTTGCCAGGAAATGGGTACGAGAGCCCATACGAATCCGCCTGATAGCTTCAAGATTTTATACTTAAATTTTATTTATAAGTTAGCAGCCCAATATTTAGATTTAGGTAATGCATTTTATGAAAGTAAATAACTAATAATTTAAACCTACAAAACTACAAATAAAAAATTTCCTCGAACTCGGCTGGATTTCCAAATATTCCTAATGTGCTGGCCCATTACTCCTTTGAATTTCGAGGCTAATGCGTTGAACGAAGGAAGACTTGGCACGACAATCACTGGATTTCTCAATTAAAATTTTGCCAATCTCATCGGCAAAATTTTTTGAGTTCGAAAACCAGCCACCAAGAAAATTTTATAATAAATTATATGAATCTTTTGTTTGCAAATTTGAGTTCGTACCTATTCATAATCAAAAGCAATTTAAATTGCATACCTACCTACGTGTCATCAGGTTAATAATGAGTAATAGAATATGAATTTTAATTTGCTGATAAGAGTTAAGTAACTAGTTGAATTTGCAAATATATTTTTGACTGCAAAGAAATTATTATTTACGATTATTTATATCAAAACCTGAAAAAAATTCTTGTGGGGTTTTAGCAACGAGGATTCATTTTTCAATATTTTTCTATTGTAACTTGCCTACAAGTTCTACGTAGGTATTATTTTTAACACGATTAATTCACTTAAAATTTTATATTCAAACTAGGAGTTCATACATTTTACAATTTTATAGCAGATACGTTGATGCATTTTTTTGAATCTTCCGGTAGGTTCACTGGTTTAGCGATACGTAAGATAGCATTGAGAATAAACCCATCTAATAATCTAATTTTTTTTATTTGTGGCGAATTAGATCACGTGAATATTTTATTTGATCCTTCAGCCTTGTTAAATAGGTAGAGTCAATTTACAAAATAGTTAATGAAAAAATAGACCAACATTTTTAAGGAAACGGGCAGTCACATAAACACCAAATTCAATTCCGGAAAATTAATAAATGAATTTTCTTTCTTTACATGAATGCATAATAAACAAAATATACAAGTTAAAAAATCGGTTACATTTTGAAATGCGTTCTTTGAACTTCTCAGATCTGTATTTTTTTAATTTTTCAGTCATTTCAAACGAAATCATCAAATCCTTGTTGCTGCATTATTTTAGAATTTGATTAAACTTTGTGGAAATGTTCTTTGGGGTTCCGAAGACCAAAATCCAGAAGGATTTAATTTTCGCACCTGCCACTTCCGGTCCACACAAAATAAAACAATTGGAAAGTCTTATTTTTATACTTTGTGGTTTTAGTTGTAAAGATTTTTCTATTAGAGATATTATCTACTCGAGCAAGGTGGCATTTTGAAGCTGAGGGATGGTAGTCACGGTAGATGTATCCAACAGCTCAGACAATGGAGTCAATTGAAAATCACAAAAAATCAATAAAATACACGTATTTTACTAACATCTTTCAGCTTTAAAATGCTACCTTGTTCGACTAGATATCTCTAATAGAAAAATTTTTTACAGCTAAAACCGCAAAGCACAAAAATAAGACTTTTCATTTGCTTGATTTTGTGTGGACTCGCAGTGGTGTGTGCGAAAATTAAATCCTTCTGGATTTTGGGCTTTGGAATATAGTTGTTAATTATAATAACTAAATTTAGTAATTTTAGTAATTTAGTTGTTATGACAGAATGTCCTATGTTTGGTGCAATTTTCTAAGCAAAGTTGTTAATTATAAGAACCGAATTTAGTCGTTATGGGATGAAAATAACATATGATTTTCTGTCATAAATCTAAATTCAGTTATTATAATAATTAACAACTTTTCATGTTGCATGAAATTGCACCAATTACCTACCTATTTCCAATAAAGGTGATCATTAGAAAATGAAAATAGAAATCTTGATCCAATCGACTTTAGAAAAAATGCTGAATGAATTAGTTGATAAACAACTCAGGAATGCCATTAAAAAGTTAATAGTAAACTGTAATAATAAATTAGAACAATAGGAAAGTGGACTATCTAATAAAACAACAAGTTTATCTCTATTTTCTTTTTCATCAGAATCAGAATTACACGAACTACTTTAAAAATCTCAAAAGAGATGCTGAAAAACATTTAAATGTTTTACAGGATCTTTAGACAAGTAAGTTGACTGATAATTTTTACATTACTATACATACGTAAGCTGAAATATTTTAAATTTATACTCCATCGATTTGGCATTACAATTTATTGTTGTTTGCTGTTGAAGATACAATCACAAAACCTGCTATTTTTGACAGCATTGCCGGTAGGGCTTCCGAATTCAACAATGAAACATTAAAATCACAGAACTGGACACTGAATAGGATCTCCATAACCAACTTATATTCCCGATGAGGTAATTCTAATTGATATTTATTACCATTTGAAAATGTAATCACGGCATCAGGTCTTACTGCTTGAGAGCTACTTAAAATGTAACTATTTCTCTTTATCAAATAAACAAAACATAAGTTAAATCTACTTAATTGCTCTATTGTTTATATTTTGGCTTTTTCCTTGAAACACAGTTGGTTACATTTAGAGTAGCTTTTTAAATTGTATCTATAAAACATCTAATGTTGTGTTTATAAAAACACGAATAATTAAAAATGTTCTCTGCTTTTTATTGACAAAAGTACATTCCATTTTTAAGTATAGCAAATTTTTTTTCAGGCAATTTTAATTGAATACACACCAACCAATCTCCCAGGATTCCGAAAGTAAACAAAAGGAAAATAGAAAGGGCATACCTTGCAGATGCTACAACAGCTTTCAACCGAATTGCTACAGTTATCGTTGATGACCATAAAGGAAAGTGAGGAGCAAACGCGAGTCGACGCTTTTCTTCAATACTTATCGGTCAAACTAAGAAGAATTCAAGATAATCATATTTTGCACCAAACAAAAAATACTATACTTATTAGAATTTGTACAAAATAAATGTAAAAAATTTTATAAAATGTAAATTTTATTTTGAAATAAAAAATAGATTACTACATATTATGTTTTAAATTGTTGCACCTTGCCGATCTTGCCAAAAATCTAGGCCAATATTTGAACAAAAATAGTCCTTGTATTCCTCTCTCACAGATAATGCCGATCTTGTAGCCCGATTTGCGCCTTGTTAACGGATTTCTTCTAGTAAGGGCTACAGTGACTTTATAGAGACAGTGACGACAAGTGATGTCCGATTTTTGATTGGCTACAATGTTTTTGTTAGTATATAGCTACAGAATAAAAATAATTTTTTTAAGTTTATTAGTGCATTTTATTAACATAAGAAAAGAAAAATCTTTCAATTGAAAGAATAATATGCTAATCCAGAGCATTTATTTCTTGATTGAATTTGCAACATCCTGGGCCGATTTAGGGGCTCGTGTCGCCACTGTCCCTATAAAGTCACTGTAGTAAGAGCCAATCCCACCAGACAAAAAAAATCGAGTTTTTGACAAAACTTAGATTAAAATAACAAATTTAGCATGTGTTACCAAGGTAATACAACAAGTTTTGTCTAAAATTCGATTTATTTTGTCTGGTGGGATTGGCTTCATTCAGATGACCATTAATAATTGTTGTCAAATAATTGCTATAATCTCGACTTTATTTTCTACCAATCCTACTGGATTTAATAAAACTGAAAATCTGTTTGTAAGAATTCCAAAGTAGATGGTGTCTGGAACAGGAATGAAAATTTATCTTATATTACCCGAAGTTGACTATTAGAAATATCTTTAAGAAATAATTTTACAGAACATTAAATAATAATGCCTGACAAACTTCCGGAATGAATTCTAGTCGAATACATGATACCCCAAAATGATTTTCCTGTAGCAAGAAATCTACGGTAACTTCGAACTTAACACATAAGTTAAAAATATATTTTTTTATACCATCAAAAGCCTTTTTCGTCGAATTCAACAAGAATAATACTGTAATGTTCATTTAAGTTTGTAAAAGTTGTGAAACAATTTTTTCCACTAACCTGTTTCTAGCTGAAACACATTGCCTCATACTAATGTCTTCTCCTCTGATTTGCGGTTCTACTAGTTGCAATAAATTATCGAATTGCTCTACAGTTAATTGTGCAAAATCTCAATACGGAAAGAGTTACTCCATTATTGGCTTGACGAAGAATGGCTTTAATCTTCCTAATAATTAGCACAACAAATAGTGTAATATCAATATGAAGTATCCTACATTAATTGTAGCGTAGAATCAGTAGATTACGTGAGGATGTTTTTGTATTTTTAATTTAAACGAATTATGAAATTGTCAAACTTGTAAGATTTATTGTTAGTCCTACATATTAATGGTTATTTATAATTGCCATGCATTTCAAAAACTTCGATTGACAATAATAATTTACATTTTGGTAAACGTCAAAATTTCAAATTACATTTTCAAAATTTTTCGTTAGGTGTCACTAAATGACTCATATTTTTAATATTTGAACAACAAAATTTAAAGTGACGTTTCGTCGTTCGGTAAAATAAACGGTTCCTTTGTTTACGCGTATTTTAATTAAATAAATTATGAACTTTTGTTAATTAAATTGTTACTAATTTGTGGATTTTCAATTTATTCTAGTGTTGATAACAATTGAAACGAAGCAGTGTCAGTGTAGCGAATTTGGATCTACAACATTTGCTTCTTGAAAATTGGAATTTGTCGCTGAATCAATCATTTGTTAGAATTGAAAGGTTAGTTATATTTTTATAATATTTTGCTATTTATTTTTTCATAAAGAATGCTTTAAAACACGAAAACGGTATAATTTTGAATTTGATAACTTCTGCTGAAATATCCATTTGTCATAGCTTTCTTTTGTTTGGTATCAATTTCCAATTAAGGTTCTGTCTTGCAATTGTGAGTTAAACCAATTTCAAGGGTTAACCTACGATTATGACTATTCAGATTGGTCAGCATTAAAAATTAACCGTTTAATTTGGGTTATAACTCTCAATTGAGAAACTGGGCATAAGAAAAACATTTGTAAAGTTAAAACTAAAAGTAAGCTAGCGGTGAATTTCAAATGCATTTAGAAACACTTTGAAATCCAATCGGCAGCAAAAGAAGATGTTTTAAAGTTGCTAGAAAAATTGTTGTAATGGAATGAAACTTTGCCATACTGATTTTCTAATTAAAATTTTGAAATTTTAAAACTAAATAAATTGTTCAAAATATTTTAATTATTATTAAAATGCATTTTCGATATTTACCGATAGATGTCGCCGTACGTTATTTAAATCAAATTTATTTGAATTTTTAAAAATGACGTGTTGTATCTGTCAATAAAATCGTTACACAATTTACTTGTTGCTTTCGCGTTTTAAAACAAAATAGATTATGAACGTTAATTCTAATTTGTTTAATTTGTTGTAGTCTTTATAAGAAATCAAGTGATGGGCGCGCGTGTGTGTGAACATTGGAAAGAATTTGAATCAAGACAGTTTGAAAATGTACCGAGATAAAGAATTACTAATGTTAGCAGTGCTGTAGTCCAAATCAAGCAAATGAAATCAAATTATAGTGCGCGCGTGTGTGTGAACATCGAAAGAATTTGGATAAAGACAATTTGAAAATTTACCGAGGTGAAGAATACACATATTAACGGTGCTATATTTCAAATCAAGTGATGGTGTGTGCGGGACCATTGGAAAGAATTTGGACAAACAGTTTGAAAATATACCGAGGTGAAGAATTAATGTCAGCGCTGTTGTATTTGAAATCAACTGATGGGCGCCAGTGTGTTTGAGCATTGGAAAGAATTTGGATAAAAACAGTTTCAAAATTTACCGAAGTGAAGAATTAATGTTAACGATGCTGTATTTGAAATTAAGTGAATCAAATCTAGTGATGGGCGTCCGTGTGTGTGTGTGTGTGTGAACATTGGAAATAATGATAAAGACAATTTGAAAATTTACCGAATATGTGAAGAATACATATTCTACGGTGCTGTATTTCAAATCAAGCGAACAAATCAAGTAATGGTGCGTGCGTGGCCATTGCAAAGAATTTGGATAAACAGTTGAAAATATACCAAGGTGAAAAATTAATTAATTAAAAAAATTAATGTTAGCAATGCCAAATCAAGTTATATTAAAAGTTATGTTAATGATGCTGTATTTGAAATGAAGTAAATCAAATCTAGTGATCGGCGTCCGTGTGTGTGTGAACATTGGAAAGAATGATAAAGACAGTTTGAAAATTTACCGAATATGTGAAGAATACATATTCTACGGTGCTGTATTTCAAATCAAGCGAATCGAATCAAGAGATGGTGCGTGCGTGGCCATTGGAAAGAATTTGGATAAACAGTTTGAAAATATACCGAGGTGAAAAATTAATGTTAGCAATGCCAAATCAAGTTATATTAAAAGTTATGTTACTGATGCTGTATTTGAAATTCAGTAAATCAAATCTAGTGACCGGCGTCCGTGTGTGTGTGAACATTGGAAAGAATGATAAAGACAGTTTGAAAATTTGCCGAATATGTGAAGAATACATATTCTACGGTGCTGTATTTCAAATCAAGCGAATCGAATGAAGTGATGGTGCGTGTGCGTGGCCATTGGAAAGAATTTGGATAAACAGTTTGAAAATATACCGTGGTGAAGAATTAATGTTAGCAATGCTGTATTCCAAATCAAGCAAATTAAATCAAGTTATAGTGCGCGCGTGTGTGTGAACATCGAAAGAATTTCAATAAAGACAGTTCGAAAATTTTCCGAGATGAACAATTATAGTTCGCGGTGCTGTATTCGAAATCTATCGAATCAAATTAAGTTACGGTGCGCGCGTGTATGTGAGTGTGTGTGTGTGTGAACATTGGAAACAATTTGGATAAAGTTCGCGGTGCTGTATTTGGAAATGAAAGGTATTTACATTTTAAATAATATTCGTTTGTTGTTCGCACTAGCATAAATCATTTAGTTCAGAATTATTATTTGTTTATGTTTTAAATGAAAGAATAAATCACATACTTGCTGGATTGCAAGTTTTGGGGTTCAGAAATGGGGGTAAAATATTTGAATCGGTGACTCCTACTAGGGGATTGAGTTTGGAAAATTTGTGTCTTGAAAATGTATGACGTTTGTAACAACGAAAATCATAGAAATAAGATGAATACTAATTAATAAGTATTTATATGATTTCCATTGTTTCAAACTTCAAATTTTATAATTTTACAAAATTCAAATTTTCAAGAATCCACCCTAGGATGACACTTTTATTTTACGTGCTGCAATATGAGGAAAATTAAATTTTGTTTATAATGTTTTCGTGATACAAATCTATATTGATTTTACTATTGGGTCTTTTATTTATGACGAATAAAATAATATCGTTCGGTGGTTTATTACAAATTTTATTTAGCTTTGCTATGGACAGCAATACTTTCTTTTCAATTTTACATGTAGGAAATCTATTTAGAAATACGACTAGTTTCACATGAATCCACATATCTTCAAGATTTTATCCTTAAATATTATTAATTTACAAATTAGCACAACAATATTTTAGGCAATCGATTTATATGCATTTGCATGCATTGCATTTAACAGGGTATTTATAATTTAGTACTTTCTTGACGATCATGCTTATTTCGGTAGAAATAATATGTAGAACTATTCTTACTAGTTTTATTATTTAATAGTTTTTTTAACAAAATGCTAAAGGAAGGTGATCTGTCTGAGACGATTGGGCTTGGAAATTTTATCGATTATGAAAATCACCGATTATTAAACAAGGACAGACAAATAATAACAAACGATAAATAAATTTAGCTCATTTCTAGTGCATATTTGCATGTATATTTTGCCATTTTATTAGTGCATAATATAATCCGATGTCCAATTATAAATTTCAAAATTATATAAATCCTTTGTTTGTTAATTTGAGTTCATACCTGTTAGTTTTATGATTCATTTTACAGTATTATGATAAAAAGCAATTTAAATAGTACACGTGCATATTATGAGTCTTTAAATTATGAGTAATAATATGAACTCGAATTTACTGATAAATTGTTACTTTTATAAAATAAAATACTTTTTAAATAATTTTGTAAATAAATTTTTGATTACAACAATTATTGTAATTTGCAATTATTTATAACAAAGCTTGAAAAAATTCCTTGAGGGGTTTTAACAAGAGATATTTTTATTTAGAAGTTTTTTCTATTGTAACCTTCTTACAAGTAGATACAACTACTACTGCGACAGAAGAAAAAATTCTACGTTGACCGAAATAGCTATAGAGGCACTTGAAATTAATATTCGAGCCAGTAGTTTATACCATAATTAGCAGAAAATGCATGATTAGTAGTGCATTTATACAATTTTATTTACTGCTATTTTATTTATACTTATTCTTGTGGGTCATGGTAGCCACGGGTATGCTGTACTGCCCGATTTCCTTATGTCAGTGACATTCACAGGAAAACTTATTTTATTAGAATCAAATTTGTATCTGATTTGTCAGTGGCGAAGATAGGGGTGGCTTTACCTATACTTGATTGCCACCCTTGTTAAGTAAAATACTGCTTATGTGACTGAAAAATATTTTTGGTTTGATTGAGTATAAATATTTATTTTATGAAAAATAAAGTGAATTGTTTTGGCTAGAAAATTTTAAATTAACCGAGCCTAAAGTGGTTACATCGGTTTCACTGGGGACTGCATTTGTTAAAACCTAATTATTGTAATCAAAATTTATATTGTTTTATAAAGGAGGGTTAAGAATTTTGAAGTAATAGTTATTAAAAATTTTAATTTGCAATTTTATTAAATTGCAATTACATTTATCGAAAGGAACTACCCAAACATGAAAAAGCTGTAGTACATTAATACCAGAGAAAATTGAGTTTGTTGGCCTCTGATTATTTTTATTTGTTTTGCGAACTCGATCTGTTTTTGGCAGTTTTTAGAAAAGTAATTCTGCATCTTCGAAAAGCTGTATCTTCTCGACTTAGACGGCTAGCTTTTTTCTCTCATTTTTGGATTTTTATTTATTTTGATGAACCATTAACCTTTATTAACATTTCAACATTCTCGCAAATTAATTCAAACAAAGATTCGAAGTTGTATCAACTTCACACCGTTCGGAAGACATTCATGTGGCAATTGATGATTCCGAAGGTTTTGCTCATCCGAAATAAAAAAATCAAACACCATCTTAGTTTGTACACGAGAGGCTATTGCCGGAATTAAAATAATGTAAAAATATTAAAAATTGAATTTTTGGCCCTGTTACTTGAACTTGAAAACTTGAAATTTAGTTTTTAAAACAGTGCCAAAAATTCAATTTTTGATATTTTTAGTTTATTCTAGTTACGGCGTTAGCCTCTCATCTACAAATTAAAATGCCGTTAAATTTTTTTGATTTCAGATGAGCAAAACCTTCAGAATTTTCCAAACGGTGGCAAATCGATTTAACTTAGTATGTACTTAATGTTTGAAAAAATTCTGAGGGATTCTTGAAATGTTAATAAACGTGTAGTAGAAATTCAAAGATGCTGTAATAGTTTATAAAATAAAATCCCCAAAAAAAGCGAAATATAGTCATGTTATCAAGTTTAATGAAACGTAATTTGTTTAAATAAATCTACTTTCGGTATTTAAAGTTGTCATATTTTAAAAATTCATGAGGCAGTGCCATTGTTGTTTACAGATGCAGTTTCCATAAAATATCGAGATATTAAAGAACGGTTATGTCCTCCCACGTAAAATTTGTGGGCAAAAGATTTTAATTTTAATTCTTATATTCAAATGTACTTTTGCCTAAATGTTCTTTATACAAAATTTATTCAGATCATACTTCCAGAAGCAGAATGAATCTAATCGAAACTAGTTGAATTTGACCTAGATTTTTTAATGCAAAGAAAGTATTATTAATTCATATCGAATTTTAAGAAAAATTTTTGAAAACTTTTTTTTTTAGTAAATAGGCTAATTAATTAGAAATCATTGTTTGTGAATTGTAAATTAAACCAAGTTCAAGGGTTAACCTACTTTTATGACTACCCTGATTGGTCAGAAGTCAAAGTTAACTCTTGAATTTGGGTTAATTCACGATTGAGAAATTGGGCCTAAGAAAAACATTTGTTAAGCTTTTGAATAAATTGGAAATTAATATTAAGATTGATTTTTGCATTTTGTGGGTTTAAGTCCATGGGTTGTATCAATAATAATTTTTTTCTTTGCATTCAAAAATGTATTTACAAAATCGTGTAGTTTCCATAATATATTATGAATAATAATAGAATGTGAACTGAAATTTGGGAGCAAAACATTTTAATTTTTATATTAGAATATGTTGTTGCCTAAATGTTCTAACTATTAATTATAATTATTAGCTCTTGAAAATACAATAAATATGAATATCAATTACGAGCTAATAATTATAATTAATAATTATTTCATAATATTGCATTTTATTGCATAGTATTTTAAATAAAATACTCTCATCCCATTTTGGGATAGCTTATTCACAATTAGGTCCGTCTTCATTATTTTTTTATTTGCTCGGTTAAACATTTTCAAAAAAATTTCATGATTTATATTTATTTTGGAATCAAGTTAGATAGATTTGTGTTTTTATTTTAAAGAAATGTCAAATAATTTTGAATTTTTATATTTTTTTCTATCATATTGAATTGAATACTGTGCGCGCTAGTAATTTTTTCCAGGTTTGCCTGATGAGAATCCGAAATTCGAAACACCTATGCATACGTGTCGCAAACTAATTCACTTAATTTGCATATTTTTCGGATTAATGAACAGTAAGCATTTTCAATCATTAATAATTTTTTTTTACAATATTTAATTAGATAGGATTGCGAAATCCATATAATAAGATTTATTAGTACCCTTTAGCTCGTAATTGATATTCATATTTATTAAATGTTCTAACTTATAAAAATTTTATTCTAGAAACTAGTCGAATTTGACCTAGATTTTTAATGCAAAGAGACCCTTTTAATAAATAGGTCCAATGTGAAAATGTGATATAAAAAAATTGGTATGGAAGAAATAGTTTGGAAAACCCTTGAATTTTCTATCATATTTTAATATCGTAATCACTTGCATTTTATGTTCATACATACATGATTCACAGGAAATGTTATAAACTGCTGAGTAATTTTGAATAAATTATTATTATCTTGTCTGCACTGCTAACAAATTGTAGTAAATTTGCATAAGATTTTTTTGAGTTTTATTACAAAAATTTGATCATGCCATGCTGTAATAAATCTGACCTGAATATTTCAAAAATTAAAATAAGTAGTACATGCAAAGGGAATGTCGAAATTATGCTCTTTATAGTGCAGTGGCAAAAAAAAGTATATTCGTACACCCCTATCTTAACAATGTAAATAGTACTTTTTGAAGCCTTTTTTTGACACATAAAAATTGCTTTTACAGCAAAACTTTGTAAACATTTTTTGTTAAGAATTTGATTGTCTTCAATTTTGTATCCATACATTTTTCTATTTTGTCGCCTCGTTTTTGACTGACAGCGACTTAAACAAGACTCTGTAAAAGACAAAAAATAATATCATCCATATCTCAGAAACGGTGTAACAAAATAGAAAAATGTATATAAACAAAAATGTAGGGAATAAAATTTGCAATAAAAATTACTTATACATTTTTCTATTTCGTTGCACCGATTTTGAGATACAGGTGACAAAATTTTTTGCATTTTACAGTCTTGTTTAAGCTGTTGAAAAATGTATGGATACAAAATTGAAGACAATGAAATTCTTAACAAAAAATGTCTAAAAAGTTTTGTTGTAAAAGCGATTTTTATGTGTCAAAGAATGGCTTCAAAAAGTACTATTTACATTGTTAAGATTGGGGTGTACAATAGTATATTACATGATAGTGGAGAAACCGAAAGATTCGCTCACGCATTTGCCAGTTTTGCACGCGAGCCGACAGGCGAGTGTGCAGAGGCAAATAAGTGAGCGAAAGGGTTTATCCACGAGTTATGTATAGCGTTTTGTTCAATCCTGCACTTATAAATCTAAAAAATTTATGAAAATACAATTTATTATAATTCGTGTCATCAATAATTAAATTTGAGATTTTGAATTTGCAATAACTCGAAAACGGCGTTAGATATCGAAAAACTGAGCTAAAAATTTACCCCCCTTTGCTCGTACTCAACCCCCCGTAGCAATTTGTCGTAGGAAGCTTTATGCAAAATTTTAGATCGATAGCGCGCATTTTGCGCGCAAAATAATTTAAAAAAAAGTTAGCTTTGGTTTTAAAACATTTTAATATTATTATAAAGAACGTAGGCAGGTTAATGAATGACTGCATTTTTCACTCACTAGTGGGTGAAAAGTCTTTCGCCCACTCGTTACCATAGATATAATTTGAGTGAGTAAAACAAACGGTTTCTAGTTGCATATCCAAGTAAGAAACGACATGTTTCAATAACAGGATTGAACAAAGTAATTTTGGCAATGGATGAATTGTTTACGCGGATATTTTCATTTTAGTTGAAAATTTTAAATTAAGCTCTTTTGAATATAATAATCAATTTTTATGCAAAAATATGTAGGTATACCTATAAAATTTTCCAAAAAAAAATATTAAAATGTTGGTTTTTTTCGACTTGATTGGGATTTATATTTAGACCCTTCCAAGGAAGAAAAACGTAACACATTTTTAACTTTAAAATCGGTAAAGGGATTTAAAAGCTTAAGAAATTCCCGAAGGTTTAACTTAATTACAAAATGCTTGTTTTTAATTTGAAACAACTATGTTGCAGTTGACATAAGTTAAATCTGCAGGAAATTTTTAAACTTTGAAATCGCTTTCCTGAAAAATGTTAAAAGTATGTTACACCTTTATTAGGGTGATCCCTTAGTGTTATGGGTAAAATTTCTTTTTTGATTCGATGCTCCCACCCACTAAAATCATTCCTTTTGATACTTCATCATATCAGAAAAAAAATAGAAGCAATCCAGCAATGTTTCATGGTCCCCCAAGACATTAAAACTTTTGTGTTCTAATGTTTTTTTTAACTTCTCAAAAGTTTAGATGTCTTGGGCGACCATGAAACATTGCTGGATTCCTTCTATTTTTTTTTCGGATATGATGAAACACCAAAATCATTATTACCTATAACACTACGAACCACCCTCATCTTTATTCCTTGGGGGTGTCGATATTTTATTGTCAAAATTTTAAGTCAATCCGAGGAACCGTTTTAAAAGGATTGATTTCCTGGAAAAATATTTAATCATAATTTAAGAAAATGTCAGGTGGTTTTTGAAATTAGTACAAAAATAATATCGCTAAATTGCGAAAGGATATCTCGGAAGGTTTTGGGAATTATTAGAAAAAGTGTCTCTTTAAAATTTGGTAGCAGTATCTTTCAAGTTACATATTATATTATGTAAATTCACCTGCTGAAAATATAAAAAGAATTTTGTCATTTGCCATTTATTTATTTATACATCGGGGACATTGAGATTTCGGATTTTATAGCTATTTGTAGGAAAAACAAATTTCTGCGCCACTGCAAAATTCGTAGCCGGTAATTTGACCCCCAGTAATTTGATCTCCGGTAATTTGATCCCCTGGTAATTTCGTCCCCGGTAATTTCGCCCCAGGTGATTTTACTCCCAGGTATTTTGATCCCCTGGTAATTTCGTCCCCGGTAATTTCATGCCCGGTGATTTTACCTCCAGGTAATTTGATCCCCAGTAATTTCATCCCCTGGTAATTTTGTCGCCAATTGCGATTTACATTATTCTACTGCATTTTTGTAATGAATTACTTAAAATACAGTATTTTGTAAAATTGTTCCTCTTCATGTTTATAATTTGGTCTTAGTTATATTATCCGTAAAAATTAGATATCTGCGCGAAGATATGCATCGGTTATGTAGGTTAGTGTTAGCTGTTGATTTTTTTTTAGCAAAATTACCCACAAAAAAGAGATATCCACGCTAAAATATGCAACGGTTATGTAGGTTAGTGATGGTTTATGATTTTTCTATAGCGAAAACGCCCGGCGTTTCTTCCAATTGGTGATGTAATAGAAAGATTTGAAAAACTATCCCATGAAGATACTATTCCCGAGGAAATATTAAATTATTTCGAAAAATATTATATTGGGGAAGTTACAGGTAGGCGTAACAAAACACAAAGAAAATTGCAACTTTTTCCTCTAGAGACATTGAATATACTACATAATCGGACTTGGAGAAATATGCTTCGGACTAATAATAATTTAGAAGCCTACCACGGTGCCATACAAAGTTTGATTACCTGTATGCATCCCAACATATGGAAATTAATAGAATCTTTGAAAAAAAAAGAGAGTCTAGCTCAAGTGAAAAAAAATCAATTTGATCGCGGCGAAAGGAAGAATAACAAAACTTATAACAACATTAACAAAAATATTGTCACGTTAATTGAAAATTATAACCCTGATCGTAAAATTGACTTTCTGAAAGGAATTGCTTGTAATCTTCATAATTTTTGATTGTTGTTTTGTTGAATTTTTGATAATTTGTCTTTGTGTTATATTATTCATATTTTGCAATTAATAAAATTATTATAAATCATCGGGAGTCACATTGCCGGGGGTGAAATTACCATGGACCAAATTACCGGTGATGAAATTACCGAGGATCGATTTACCTCTGCGATCAAATTACTGGGGGTCAAATTACCGGGGATCAAATTACCGGGGATCAATTTACCTCGGGGATCAAATTACCGGGGTCAATTTACCGGGGACCAAATTACCAGAGACCAAATCACCTACTGCCTGCAAAATTATAATTTTTAAAAATCTCTATTGCGCAAATTTTGATAATTTTAATTAAAAATAATAAATATTTTAGATTACTAACTCAATGTTTTTAAATCGAAATTTCTTTGTGTTCAATAGTTTTTTTTTTAAACTACGATACGCGTACATCCGGCGCTTATCCAAGAGTATTGCAGATACGCAAATTAAATTGAAACCATTACGTTTTCATTTTGTTAAATTTAAATTGGTAAATCAAATAGATCAACCCATGAATTATTGTTTATGCGTATATTTTTATTTTGTTTTCTAAATTCTTTATTGAGCTTAAATGATTTTCTAGTTTGATACAGTAGTGATTAAATTGCTTTTGATCGGAATATTTTCCACTAGTTAAACCTACGGAGTTGGGATGTTTGTTACAGATGAGTGAGAAGAAAAGTCTTTTCCATCTTCTGCAGAAGTTACCAATGAAAATATCATTAAATTTTTATTTTTTTCTAATTTTACTAATGTCAAAACTACTACTTACTATTAAAAATTGAATTAAAATCCAACGGTTGCTCGAATCAAATCAAATGCTTAATCGATTTAATTTTTGAAAATTGACCTTCTATTTGATTTTGTTTCAAATCACTTGAGGGATTCATTTTATAACACCCTTCTTTAGATAATTCTTAAATATAGGAATTCTTATTTACACAAGATTTGGTAATTTTGTTGCTTTCGAAATGACTATTTAGGATGTAAGTGTTAAAAGAGAGATTTTATTTTGTTGGTGAGGAATTTTGCTAAACGAGCGAGAGTTTCTCTCGAGAGAACAAAATAAAATCTCACTTTTAATACTTATATCATAAATAGTTATTTTCCCACAAGTGGAACATCGTACTTGATTTTTAAAAATTTATAAATCTGAAGAATTTCCAAAATAACCCAAAGTTTATCAATTTTTTTGAAAACATTGAAGGTATTTTCTTTTTCTAAAAAAATATAGGTACTTTTCTTATCAAAAAATTTAATAGCTTTTGGGTGGATTCTTACCCCGTGTGTGCCCTTCAAATTTCAATAATGAATAAGTATATTAGTTTCGGAGATATCAATTTTTGAAATTTTATAATTAATTATTTGGCTGACCAAAACTAGGCCGTTTTATAGAAAATCTGTAAGTGCCCGCTAATGTTTTTTAATTGTGTTTATTAGGGCTTTGGATATAATTGGTTTTGATCCCCAATAAGTTTAGATCACGAAATCCGTTGAGAAGTCACGCTGCGTCACATTAAAACTTATAGTCTCCGCTCAAGATTTTTAATTGCTCTTAATAAGTCCTTGGGTATTTTATTTGGTCCGCCACCAAAGTTTGAATTTCGTAATTCTTGAGATGTAAAACTGGGTTTAAAGAAAACTAGGTTTTCGGCTCCCGTCAGAATAGTGTTAATGTTAACGAATGCTCCTATCTCACGGTCTTTAACACTAGATCATTAACACTATTCTAACAAGGGTTTAGTCGCATTTGTTAAAAACAAACCAAACTTTGGTTCTTGTTCTGACTTTCAAGTTGCGTTAATTACCTAGTACCTAGTGGACTAGTAGATTTAATTTAGCAAATAGCATATTCCGTGTTTTTAATCAGCTTATTGGTGGTTTAGGAGGAGGGTTGGTTGGTTACAATATATTCATCCCTTGATGCATTGGCCACTTACTTTTTGTAAGCAAAACTTCGAGATGTTTCTATGTTGAATTTTTTATACCAACAATTTACTTTTCAAATTTAAATATTTTAAAAACGCGCCATAAACGTATGGGTAAAACTGAAATTTGTTTAATTTTTATTTGCATTTATTAGTTCTTTATAGTTTTCACAATATAATATAAAATTTTATTATTATTATTATTAATATTTAATATTAATGTCCATATTCACAAACGTTCGTAAAATATTTAACGAGCCGTTTAATTTTGCAAACCAATGAAAATGATTTCGTAGTACAAGCAAATAAATTCCATTGGTTTGTTTAAATAAACGGTTCGTTAAAATTTTTACGAACGTTTGTGAATATGGGCATAAGAGAGTTGAGGATATATTCTATAAACTCTAAAAATAGTAAATTGCAACTAGATCACAGCATCAGCAGTGTTTTTTGTATATCTAAAATATTAATTGTCACATTCTTATATATATTTTTTATTTTCAGAACTTGACGTGAAGATTAATGAAGAACAGCAGGATAAAAAAAGGTGTGTGACATTTAACAATAATTGAGTTACTGCCCGATTTAGTACTATAATATTTTATATAATTTTATCAGATGCCTCACGTTCGTAACGGCAGCTTGAACCTCGCGCAAACAATTAAAATCGTGGAAAATTGAAAAATAAGTTGAAGGAAAATTCACCCCGAACAGCTTAGGTTTAAAGCCCCGTAAATCAAAAAATATCATAGTTACGCCAAATCTGACAAGTGCATTCGAATGTTCTGCTCAAACCACGTAAGAACAAGGGAAAATTACAAATTTAAATTTTTGAAGTCAAAAAAATTTAATCAATTACCATTCATGAATCTTCGATTTTTTATAGGAAAATTTAGTTGATCTTTTTAAATGTTTTTTATTTCCCAAATCGACGTATTCAGATGCCTCACGTTATAAACGGCACCTTGAACCTCGCGCAAACAATTAAAATCGTGGAAAATTGAATAATAACTTGAGGGAAAATTCACCCTGAATAGCTTAGGTTTAAAGCCCTGTAAATAAAAACTATGATAGTTACGCCAAATCTGACTAGTACACTCGAATGTTCTGCTCAAACCACGTAAGAACTAGGGAAAATTACAAATTTGAATTTTTGAAGTCAAAAAAATTTAATCAATTAACATTCATGAATCTTCAATTTTTTATAGGAAGATTTAGTTAGTCTTTTTAAATGTTTTTTATTTCCCAAATGGACATACTTAGATGCCTACTGCTGGATGCAGCCTTCAGAACCTCGCGGAATCAATCAAAACTGTGTAAAATCGCGAAACAAATTTTGGTCTAATTGACCCCGAATGTGTTACGTTTAAAGCCAAATAAAACAAAAAATATCATACTTACGAGAAATCTGACTGCGCCATTCGAATTTTCTGATCAAAGTACGTAAGAAACAGTGAAGGAAGCTGCCGAATTCCAGTTTTCATTTTTTGGGGTCAAGTAACACCAAAGGTGGACTTTTTATTACTTAAATCGACGTACTTAGATGCCTACTGCTGGATGCAGCCTTCAGAACCTCGCGGAATCAATCAAAACTGTGTAAAATCGCGAAGCAAATTTAGGTCAAATTGACCCCGAATGTGTTACGTTTAAAGCCAAATAAAATAAAAACTATCATACTTACGAGAAATCTGACTGCGCCATTCGAATTTTCTGATCAAAGTACGTAAGAAACAGTGAAGGAAGCTGCCGAATTCCACTTTTCATTTTTTGGGGTCAAAAAACACCAAAGGGGTTAACCTTACGTTTTTTTCAAAAATCTTAAAAAATGTAGGTGGCCTTTTTATTACTTAAATCCACGTACTTAGATGCCTACTGCTGGATACAGCCTTCAGTTCCTCGCGGAATCAATCAAAACTGTGTAAAATCGCGAAACAAATTTAGGTCAAATTGACCCCGAATGTGTTACGTTTAAAGCCAAATAAAATAAAAACTATCATTCTTACGAGAAATCTGACTGCGCCATTCGAATTTTCTGATCAAAGTACGTAAGAAACAGTGAAGGAAGCTGCCGAATTCCACTTTTCATTTTTTGGGGTCAAGCAACACCAAAGGGGTTAACCTTACGTTATTTTCAAAAATCTTAAAAATTTTATGTGGACTCTTTATTACTTAAATCGACGTACTTCGATGCCTACTGCTGGATGCAGCCTTCAGAACCTCGCGGAATCAGTCAAAACTGTGTAAAATCGCGAAACTAATTTAGGTCAAATTGACCCCGAATGTGTTACGTTTAAAGCCAAATAAAATAAAAACTATCATACTTACGAGAAATCTGACTGCGCCATTCGAATTTTCTGATCAAAGTACGTAAGAAGCAGTGAAGGAAGCTGCCGAATTCCACTTTTCATTTTTTGGGGTCAAGCAACACCAAAGGGGTTAACCTTACGTTTTTTTCAAAAATCTTAAAAATTTTATGCGGACTTTTTATTACTTAAATCGACGTACTTCGATGCTTACTGCTGGATACAGCCTTAGAACCTCGCGGAATCAATCGAAACTGTGTAAAATCGCGAAACAAATTTAGGTCAAATTGACCCCGAATATGTTACGTTTAAAACCAAATAAAATAGAAAATATCATACTTACGAGAAATCTGACTGCGCCATTCGAATTTTCTGATGAGAGTACGTAAGAAACAGTGAAAGAAGCTGCCGAATTTCACTTTACATTTTTTGGGGTCAAAAAACACCAAAGGGGTTAACCTTACGTTTTTTTCAAAAATCTTAAAAAATTTAGGTGGCCTTTTTATAACTTAAATCGACGTACTTAGATGCCTACCGCTGGATACAGCCTTCAGAACCTCGCGGAATCAATCGAAACTGTGTAAAATCGCGAAACAAATTTAGGTCAAATTGACCCCGAATATGTTACGTTTAAAACCAAATAAAATAGAAAATATCATACTTACGAGAAATCTGACTGCGCCATTCGAATTTTCTGATGAGAGTACGTAAGAAACAGTGAAAGAAGCTGCCGAATTTCACTTTTCATTTTTTGGGGTCAAAAAACACCTTACGTTTTTTTCAAAAATCTTAAAAAATTTAGGTGGCCTTTTTATTACTTAAATCGACGTACTTAGATGCCTACGGCTGAATACAGCTTTCAGAACCTCGCGGAATCAATCAAATCTGTGTAAAATCGCGAAACAAATTTAGGTCAAATTGACCCCGAATGTGTTCCGTTTAAAACCAAATAAAATAGAAAATATCATACTTACGAGAAATCTGACTGCGCCATTCGAATTTTCTGATGAAAATGCGTAAGAAACAGTGAAAGAAGCTGCCGAATTTCACTTTTCATTTTTTGGGGTCAAAAAACACCAAAGGGGTTAACCCTACGTTTTTTTCAAAAATCTTAAAAAATTTAGGTGGCCTTTTTATTACTTAAATCGACGTACTTAGATGCCTACTGCTGGATACAGCCTTCAGAACCTCGCGGAATCAATCGAAACTGTGTAAAATCGCGAAACAAATTTAGGTCAAATTGACCCCGAATGTGTTACGTTTAAAACCAAATAAAATAGAAAATATCATACTTACGAGAATTCTGACTGCGCCATTCGAATTTTCTGAAGAAAATACGTAAGAAACAGTGAAAGAAGCTGCCGAATTTCACTTTTCCATTTTTGGGGTCAAAAACGTTTTTTTCAAAAATCTTAAAAAATTTATGTGGCCTTTTTATTACTTAAATCGACGTACTTAGATGCCTACTGCTGGATACAACCTTCAGAACCTCGCGGAATCAATCGAAACTGTGTAAAATCGCGAAACAAATTTAGGTCAAATTGACCCCGAATGTGTTACGTTTAAAACCAAATAAAATAGGAAATATCATACTTCCGAGAAATCTGACTGCGCCATTCGATTTTTCTGATGAGAGTACGTAAGAAACAGTGAAAGAAGCTGCCGAATTTCACTTTTCATTTTTTGGGGTCAAAAAACACCAAAGCGGTTAACCTTACGTTTTTTCAAAAATCTTAAAAAATTTAGGTGGCCTTTTTATTACTTAAATCGACGTACTTAGATGCCTACGGCTGGATACAGCTTTCAGAACCTCGCGGAATCAATCAAATCTGTGTAAAATCGCGAAACAAATTTAGGTCAAATTGACCCCGAATGTGTTCCGTTTAAAACCAAATAAAATAGAAAATATCATACTTACGAGAAATCTGACTGCGCCATTCGAATTTTCTGATGAAAATGCGTAAGAAACAGTGAAAGAAGCTGCCGAATTTCACTTTTCATTTTTTGGGGTCAAAAAACACCAAAGGGGTTAACCCTACGTTTTTTTCAAAAATCTTAAAAAATTTAGGTGGCCTTTTTATTACTTAAATCGACGTACTTAGATGCCTACTGCTGGATACAGCCTTCAGAACCTCGCGGAATCAATCGAAACTGTGTAAAATCGCGAAACAAATTTAGGTCAAATTGACCCCGAATGTGTTACGTTTAAAACCAAATAAAATAGAAAATATCATACTTACGAGAATTCTGACTGCGCCATTCGAATTTTCTGAAGAAAATACGTAAGAAACAGTGAAAGAAGCTGCCGAATTTCACTTTTCCATTTTTGGGGTCAAAAACGTTTTTTTCAAAAATCTTAAAAAATTTATGTGGCCTTTTTATTACTTAAATCGACGTACTTAGATGCCTACTGCTGGATACAACCTTCAGAACCTCGCGGAATCAATCGAAACTGTGTAAAATCGCGAAACAAATTTAGGTCAAATTGACCCCGAATGTGTTACGTTTAAAACCAAATAAAATAGGAAATATCATACTTCCGAGAAATCTGACTGCGCCATTCGATTTTTCTGATGAGAGTACGTAAGAAACAGTGAAAGAAGCTGCCGAATTTCACTTTTCATTTTTTGGGGTCAAAAAACACCAAAGCGGTTAACCTTACGTTTTTTCAAAAATCTTAAAAAATTTAGGTGGCCTTTTTATTACTTAAATCGACGTACTTAGATGCCTACGGCTGGATACAGCTTTCAGAACCTCCCGGAATCAATCAAAACTGTGTAAAATCGCGAAACGAATTTAGGTCAAATTGACCCCGAATGTGTTACGTTTAAAGCCAAATAAAATAAAAACTATCATTCTTACGAGAAATCTGACTGCGCCATTCGAATTTTCTGATGAGAGTACGTAAGAAACAGTGAAAGAAGCTGCCGAATTTCACTTTTCATTTTTTGGGGTCAAAAAACACCAAAGGGGTTAACCTTACGTTTTTTTCAAAAATCTTAAAAAATTTAGGTGGCCTTTTTATTACTTAAATCGACGTACTTAGATGCCTACTGCTGGATACAGCCTTCAGAACTTCGCGGAATCAATCGAAACTGTGTAAAATCGCGAAACAAATTTAGGTCAAATTGACCCCGAATGTGTTACGTTTAAAACCAAATAAAATAGAAAATATCATACTTACGAGAAATCTGACTGCGCCATTCGAATTTTCTGATGAAAATGCGTAAGAAACAGTGAAAGAAGCTGCCGAATTTCATTTTTCATTTTTTGGGGTCAAAAAACACCAAAGGGGTTAACCTTACGTTTTTTTCAAAAATCTTAAAAAATTTAGGTGGCCTTTTTATTACTTAAATCGACGTACTTAGATGCCTACTGCTGGATACAGCCTTCAGAACCTCGCGGAATCAATCGAAACTGTGTAAAATCGCGAAACAAATTTAGGTCAAATTGACCCCGAATGTGTTACGTTTAAAACCAAATAAAATAGAAAATATCATACTTACGAGAAATCTGACTGCGCCATTCGAATTTTCTGATGAGAGTACGTAAGAAACAGTGAAAGAAGCTGCCGAATTTCACTTTTCATTTTTTGGGGTCAAAAAACACCAAAGGGGTTAACCTTACGTTTTTTTCAAAAATCTTAAAAAATTTGGGTGGCCTTTTTATAACTTAAATCGACGTACTTAGATGCCTACCGCTGGATACAGCCTTCAGAACCTCGCGGAATCAATCGAAACTGTGTAAAATCGCGAAACAAATTTAGGTCAAATTGACCCCGAATGTGTTACGTTTAAAACCAAATAAAATAGGAAATATCATACTTACGAGAAATCTGGCTGCGCCATTCGAATTTTCTGATGAAAATACGTAAGAAACAGTGAAAGAAGCTGCCGAATTTCACTTTTCATTTTTTGGGGTCAAAAAGCACCAAAGGGGTTAACCTTACGTTTTTTTCAAAAATCTTAAAAAATTTGGGTGGCCTTTTTATAACTTAAATCGACGTACTTAGATGCCTACCGCTGGATACAGCCTTCAGAACCTCGCGGAATCAATCGAAACTGTGTAAAATCGCGAAACAAATTTAGGTCAAATTGACCCCGAATATGTTACGTTTAAAACCAAATAAAATAGAAAATATCATACTTACGAGAAATCTGACTGCGCCATTCGAATTTTCTGATGAGAGTACGTAAGAAACAGTGAAAGAAGCTGCCGAATTTCACTTTACATTTTTTGGGGTCAAAAAACACCAAAGGGGTTAACCTTACGTTTTTTCAAAAATCTTAAAAAATTTAGGTGGCCTTTTTCTTACTTAAATCGACGTACTTAGCTGCCTACTGCTGGATACATCTTTCAGAACCTCGCGGAATCAATCAAATCTGTGTAAAATCGCGAAACAAATTTAGGTCAAATTGACCCCGAATGTGTTACGTTTAAAACCAAATAAAATAGAAAATATCATACTTACGAGAAATCTGACTGCGCCATTCGAATTTTCTGATGAAAATGCGTAAGAAACAGGGAAGGAAGCTGCCGAATTCCACTTTTCATTTTTTGGGGTCAAAAAACACCAAAGGGGTTAACCTTACGTTTTTTTCAAAAATCTTAAAAAATTTAGGTGGCCTTTTTCTTACTTAAATCGACGTACTTAGCTGCCTACTGCTGGATACAGTTTTCAGAACCTCGCGGAATCAATCAAATCTGTGTAAAATCGCGAAACAAATTTAGGTCAAATTGACCCCGAATGTGTTACGTTTAAAACCAAATAAAATAGAAAATATCATACTTACGAGAAATCTGACTGCGCCATTCGAATTTTCTGATGAAAATGCGTAAGAAACAGGGAAGGAAGCTGCCGAATTCCACTTTTCATTTTTTGGGGTCAAAAAACACCAAAGGGGTTAACCTTACGTTTTTTCAAAAATCTTAAAAAATTTAGGTGGCCTTTTTCTTACTTAAATCGACGTACTTAGCTGCCTACTGCTGGATACATCTTTCAGAACCTCGCGGAATCAATCAAATCTGTGTAAAATCGCGAAACAAATTTAGGTCAAATTGACCCCGAATGTGTTACGTTTAAAACCAAATAAAATAGAAAATATCATACTTACGAGAAATCTGACTGCGCCATTCGAATTTTCTGATGAAAATGCGTAAGAAACAGGGAAGGAAGCTGCCGAATTCCACTTTTCATTTTTTGGGGTCAAAAAACACCAAAGGGGTTAACCTTACGTTTTTTTCAAAAATCTTAAAAAATTTAGGTGGCCTTTTTCTTACTTAAATCGACGTACTTAGCTGCCTACCGCTGGATACAGCCTTCAGAACCTCGCGGAATCAATCGAAACTGTGTAAAATCGCGAAACAAATTTAGGTCAAATTGACCCCGAATGTGTTACGTTTAAAACCAAATAAAATAGAAAATATCATACTTACGAGAATTCTGACTCCGCCATTCGAATTTTCTGATGAGAGTACGTAAGAAACAGTGAAAGAAGCTGCCGAATTTCACTTTTCATTTTTTGGGGTCAAAAAACACCAAAGGGGTTAACCTTACGTTTTTTTCAAAAATCTTAAAAAATTTAGGTGGCCTTTTTATTACTTAAATCGACGTACTTAGATGCCTACGGCTGGATAGAGCTTTCAGAACCTCGCGGAATCAATCAAATCTGTGTAAAATCGCGAAACAAATTTAGGTCAAAGTGACCCCGAATGTGTTACGTTTAAAACCAAATAAAATAGAAAATATCATACTTACGAGAAATCTGACTGCGCCATTCGAATTTTCTGATGAAAATACGTACGAAACAGTGAAAGAAGCTGCCGAATTTCACTTTTCATTTTTTGGGGTCAAAAAACACCAAAGCGGTTAACCTTACGTTTTTTCAAAAATCTTAAAAAATTTAGGTGGCCTTTTTCTTACTTAAATCGACGTACTTAGCTGCCTACTGCTGGATACAGCTTTCAAACCTCGCGGAATCAATCAAAACTGTGTAAAATCGCGGAACAAATTTAGGTCAAATTGACCCCGAATGTGTTACGTTTAAAACCAAATAAAATAGAAAATATCATACTTACGAGAAATCTGGCTGCGCCATTCGAATTTTCTGATGAAAATACGTAAGAAACAGTGAAAGAAGCTGCCGAATTTCACTTTTCATTTTTTGGGGTCAAAAAACACCAAAGGGGTTAACCTTACGTTTTTTCAAAAAACTTAAAAAATTTAGGTGGCCTTTTTCTTACTTAAATCGACGTACTTAGCTGCCTACTGCTGGATACATCTTTCAGAACCACGCGGAATCAATCAAATCTGTGTAAAATCGCGAAACAAATTTAGGTCAAAGTGACCCCGAATGTGTTACGTTTGAAACCAAATAAAATAGAAAATATCATACTTACGAGAAATCTGACTGCGACATTCGAATTTTCTGATGAAAATGCGTAAGAAACAGTGAAAGAAGCTGCCGAATTTCACTTTTCATTTTTTGGGGTCAAAAAACACCAAAGGGTTTAACCTTACGTTTTTTTCAAAAATCTTAAAATATTTAGGTGGCCTTTTTATTAATTAAATCGACGTACTTAGATGCCTACTGTTGGATACAGCCTTCAGAACCTCCCGGAATCAATCAAAACTGTGTAAAATCGCGAAACGAATTTAGGTCAAATTGACCCCGAATGTGTTACGTTTAAAGCCAAATAAAATAAAAACTATCATTCTTACGAGAAATCTGACTGCGCCATTCGAATTTTCTGATGAGAGTACGTAAGAAACAGTGAAAGAAGCTGCCGAATTTCACTTTTCATTTTTTGGGGTCAAAAAACACCAAAGGGGTTAACCTTACGTTTTTTTCAAAAATCTTAAAAAATTTAGGTGGCCTTTTTATTACTTAAATCGACGTACTTAGATGCCTACTGCTGGATACAGCCTTCAGAACTTCGCGGAATCAATCGAAACTGTGTAAAATCGCGAAACAAATTTAGGTCAAATTGACCCCGAATGTGTTACGTTTAAAACCAAATAAAATAGAAAATATCATACTTACGAGAAATCTGACTGCGCCATTCGAATTTTCTGATGAAAATGCGTAAGAAACAGTGAAAGAAGCTGCCGAATTTCATTTTTCATTTTTTGGGGTCAAAAAACACCAAAGGGGTTAACCTTACGTTTTTTTCAAAAATCTTAAAAAATTTGGGTGGCCTTTTTATTACTTAAATCGACGTACTTAGATGCCTACTGCTGGATACAGCCTTCAGAACCTCCCGGAATCAATCAAAACTGTGTAAAATCGCGAAACGAATTTAGGTCAAATTGACCCCGAATGTGTTACGTTTAAAGCCAAATAAAATAAAAACTATCATTCTTACGAGAAATCTGACTGCGCCATTCGAATTTTCTGATCAAAGTACTTAAGAAACAGGGAAGGAAGCTGCCGAATTCCACTTTTCATTTTTTGGGGTCACAAAACACCAAAGGGGTTAACCTTACGTTTTTTCAAAAATCTTAAAAAATTTAGGTGGCCTTTTTCTTACTTAAATCGACGTACTTAGCTGCCTACTGCTGGATACAGCCTTCAGTTCCTCGCGGAATCAATCAAAACTGTGTAAAATCGCGAAACAAATTTAGGTCAAATTGACCCCGAATGTGTTACGTTTAAAACCAAATAAAATAGGAAATATCATACTTACGAGAAATCTGACTGCGCCATTCGAATTTTCTGATGAGAGTACGTAAGAAACAGTGAAAGAAGCTGCCGAATTTCACTTTTCATTTTTTGGGGTCAAAAAACACCAAAGGGGTTAACCTTACGTTTTTTTCAAAAATCTTAAAAAATTTGGGTGGCCTTTTTATAACTTAAATCGACGTACTTAGATGCCTACCGCTGGATACAGCCTTCAGAACCTCGCGGAATCAATCGAAACTGTGTAAAATCGCGAAACAAATTTAGGTCAAATTGACCCCGAATGTGTTACGTTTAAAACCAAATAAAATAGGAAATATCATACTTACGAGAAATGTGGCTGCGCCATTCGAATTTTCTGATGAAAATACGTAAGAAACAGTGAAAGAAGCTGCCGAATTTCACTTTTCATTTTTTGGGGTCAAAAAGCACCAAAGGGGTTAACCTTACGTTTTTTTCAAAAATCTTAAAAAATTTGGGTGGCCTTTTTATAACTTAAATCGACGTACTTAGATGCCTACCGCTGGATACAGCCTTCAGAACCTCGCGGAATCAATCGAAACTGTGTAAAATCGCGAAACAAATTTAGGTCAAATTGACCCCGAATATGTTACGTTTAAAACCAAATAAAATAGAAAATATCATACTTACGAGAAATCTGACTGCGCCATTCGAATTTTCTGATGAGAGTACGTAAGAAACAGTGAAAGAAGCTGCCGAATTTCACTTTACATGTTTTGGGGTCAAAAAACACCAAAGGGGTTAACCTTACGTTTTTTCAAAAATCTTTAAAAATTTAGGTGGCCTTTTTCTTACTTAAATCGACGTACTTAGCTGCCTACTGCTGGATACATCTTTCAGAACCTCGCGGAATCAATCAAATCTGTGTAAAATCGCGAAACAAATTTAGGTCAAATTGACCCCGAATGTGTTACGTTTAAAACCAAATAAAATAGAAAATATCATACTTACGAGAAATCTGACTGCGCCATTCGAATTTTCTGATGAAAATGCGTAAGAAACAGGGAAGGAAGCTGCCGAATTCCACTTTTCATTTTTTGGGGTCAAAAAACACCAAAGGGGTTAACCTTACGTTTTTTTCAAAAATCTTAAAAAATTTGGGTGGCCTTTTTCTTACTTAAATCGACGTACTTAGATGCCTACTGCTGGATACAGCCTTCAGAACTTCGCGGAATCAATCGAAACTGTGTAAAATCGCGAAACAAATTTAGGTCAAATTGACCCCGAATGTGTTACGTTTAAAACCAAATAAAATAGAAAATATCATACTTACGAGAAATCTGACTGCGCCATTCGAATTTTCTAATGAAAATGCGTAAGAAACAGTGAAAGAAGCTGCCGAATTTCATTTTTCATTTTTTGGGGTCAAAAAACACCAAAGGGGTTAACCTTACGTTTTTTTCAAAAATCTTAAAAAATTTAGGTGGCCTTTTTATTACTTAAATCGACGTACTTAGATGCCTACTGCTGGATACAGCCTTCAGAACCTCGCGGAATCAATCGAAACTGTGTAAAATCGCGAAACAAATTTAGGTCAAATTGACCCCGAATGTGTTACGTTTAAAACCAAATAAAATAGAAAATATCATACTTACGAGAATTCTGACTGCGCCATTCGAATTTTCTGATGAAAATACGTAAGAAACAGTGAAAGAAGCTGCCGAATTTCACTTTTCCATTTTTGGGGTCAAAAAACACCAAAGGGGTTAACCTTACGTTTTTTTCAAAAATCTTAAAAAATTTAGGTGGCCTTTTTCTTACTTAAATCGACGTACTTAGCTGCCTACTGCTGGATACATCTTACAGAACCTCGCGGAATCAATCAAATCTGTGTAAAATCGCGAAACAAATTTAGGTCAAATTGACCCCGAATGTGTTACGTTTAAAACTAAATAAAATAGAAAATATAATACTTACGAGAAATCTGACTGCGCCATTCGAATTTTCTGATGAAAATGCGTAAGAAACAGGGAAGGAAGCTGCCGAATTCCACTTTTCATTTTTTGGGGTCAAAAAACACCAAAGGGGTTAACCTTACGTTTTTTCAAAAATCTTAAAAAATTGAGGTGGCCTTTTTCTTACTTAAATCGACGTACTTAGCTGCCTACTGCTGGATACATCTTTCAGAACCTCGCGGAATCAATCAAATCTGTGTAAAATCGCGAAACAAATTTACGTCAAATTGACCCCGAATGTGTTACGTTTAAAACCAAATAAAATAGGAAATATCATACTTACGAGAAATCTGGCTGCGCCATTCGAATTTTCTGATGAAAATACGTAAGAAACAGTGAAAGAAGCTGCCGAATTTCACTTTTCATTTTTTGGGGTCAAAAAACAACAAAGGGGTTAACCTTACGTTTTTTTCAAAAATCTTAAAAAATTTGGGTGGCCTTTTTATAACTTAAATCGACGTACTTAGATGCCTACCGCTGGATACAGCCTTCAGAACCTCGCGGAATCAATCGAAACTGTGTAAAAAAGCGAAACAAATTTAGGTCAAATTGACTCCGAATATGTTACGTTTAAAACCAAATAAAATAGAAAATATCATACTTACGAGAAATCTGACTGCGCCATTCGAATTTTCTGATGAAAATGCGTAAGAAACAGGGAAGGAAGCTGCCGAATTCCACTTTTCATTTTTTGGGGTCAAAAAACACCAAAGGGGTTAACCTTACGTTTTTTTCAAAAATCTTAAAAAATTTATGTGGCCTTTTTATTACTTAAATCGACGTACTTAGATGCCTACTGCTGGATACAGATTTCAGAACCTCGCGGAATCAATCAAATCTGTGTAAAATCGCGAAACAAATTTAGGTCAAATTGACCCCGAATGTGTTACGTTTAAAACCAAATAAAATAGGAAATATCATACTTACGAGAAATCTGGCTGCGCCATTCGAATTTTCTGATGAAAATACGTAAGAAACAGTGAAAGAAGCTGCCGAATGTCACTTTTCATTTTTTGGGGTCAAAAAACACCAAAGGGGTTAACCTTACGTTTTTTTCAAAAATTTAAAAAAATTTGGGTGGCCTTTTTATAACTTAAATCGACGTACTTAGATGCCTACCGCTGGATACAGCCTTCAGAACCTCGCGGAATCAATCAAATCTGTGTAAAATCGCGAAACAAATTTAGGTCAAATTGACCCCGAATGTGTTACGTTTAAAACCAAATAAAATAGAAAATATCATACTTACGAGAAATCTGACTGCGCCATTCGAATTTTCTGATGAGAGTACGTAAGAAACAGTGAAAGAAGCTGCCGAATTTCACTTTACATTTTTTGGGGTCATTAAACACCAAAGGGGTTAACCTTACGTTTTTTCAAAAATCTTAAAAAATTTAGGTGGCCTTTTTCTTACTTAAATCGACGTACTTAGCTGCCTACTGCTGGATACATCTTTCAGAACCTCGCGGAATCAATCAAATCTGTGTAAAATCGCGAAACAAATTTAGGTCAAATTGACCCCGAATGTGTTACGTTTAAAACCAAATAAAATAGAAAATATCATACTTACGAGAAATCTGACTGCGCCATTCGAATTTTCTGATGAAAATGCGTAAGAAACAGGGAAGGAAGCTGCCGAATTCCACTTTTCATTTTTTGGGGTCAAAAAACACCAAAGGGGTTAACCTTACGTTTTTTTCAAAAATCTTAAAAAATTTGGGTGGCCTTTTTATAACTTAATTCGACGTACTTAGATGCCTACCGCTGGATACAGCCTTCAGAACCTCGCGGAATCAATCGAAACTGTGTAAAATCGCGAAACAAATTTAGGTCAAATTGACCCCGAATATGTTACGTTTAAAACCAAATAAAATAGAAAATATCATACTTACGAGAAATCTGACTGCGCCATTCGACTTTTCTGATGAGAGTACGTAAGAAACAGTGAAAGAAGCTGCCGAATTTCACTTTTCATTTTTTGGGGTCAAAAAACACCAAAGGGGTTAACCTTACGTTTTTTTCAAAAATTTTAAAAAATTTGGGTGGCCTTTTTATAACTTAAATCGACGTACTTAGATGCCTACCGCTGGATACAGCCTTCAGAACCTCGCGGAATCAATCAAATCTGTGTAAAATCGCGAAACTAATTTAGGTCAAATTGACCCCGAATGTGTTACGTTTAAAACCAAATAAAATAGAAAATATCATACTTACGAGAAATCTGACTGCGCCATTCGAATTTTCTGATGAGAGTACGTAAGAAACAGTGAAAGAAGCTGCCGAATTTCACTTTTCATTTTTTGGGGTCAAAAAACACCAAAGGGGTTAACCTTACGTTTTTTCAAAAATCTTAAAAAATTTAGGTGGCCTTTTTCTTACTTAAATCGACGTACTTAGCTGCCTACTGCTGGATACATCTTTCAGAACCTCGCGGAATCAATCAAATCTGTGTAAAATCGCGAAACAAATTTAGGTCAAATTGACCCCGAATGTGTTACGTTTAAAACCAAATAAAATAGAAAATATCATACTTACGAGAAATCTGACTGCGCCATTCGAATTTTCTGATGAAAATGCGTAAGAAACAGGGAAGGAAGCTGCCGAATTCCACTTTTCATTTTTTGGGGTCAAAAAACACCAAAGGGGTTAACCTTACGTTTTTTTCAAAAATCTTAAAAAATTTAGGTGGCCTTTTTCTTACTTAAATCGACGTACTTAGCTGCCTACTGCTGGATACAGTTTTCAGAACCTCGCGGAATCAATCAAATCTGTGTAAAATCGCGAAACAAATTTAGGTCAAATTGACCCCGAATGCGGTACGTTTAAAACCAAATAAAATAGAAAATATCATACTTACGAGAAATCTGACTGCGCCATTCGAATTTTCTGATGAAAATACGTAAGAAACAGTGAAAGAAGCTGCCGAATTTCACTTTTCATTTTTTGGGGTCAAAAAACACCAAAGGGGTTAACCTTACGTTTTTTTCAAAAATCTTAAAAAATTTAGGTGGCCTTTTTATTACTTAAATCGACGTACTTAGATGCCTACCGCTGGATACAGCCTTCAGAACCTCGCGGAATCAATCGAAACTGTGTAAAATCGCGAAACAAATTTAGGTCAAATTGACCCCGAATGTGTTACGTTTAAAACCAAATAAAATAGAAAATATCATACTTACGAGAATTCTGACTCCGCCATTCGAATTTTCTGATGAGAGTACGTAAGAAACAGTGAAAGAAGCTGCCGAATTTCACTTTTCATTTTTTGGGGTCAAAAAACACCAAAGGGGTTAACCTTACGTTTTTTTCAAAAATCTTAAAAAATTTAGGTGGCCTTTTTATTACTTAAATCGACGTACTTAGATGCCTACGGCTGGATAGAGCTTTCAGAACCTCGCGGAATCAATCTAATCTGTGTAAAATCGCGAAACAAATTTAGGTCAAAGTGACCCCGAATGTGTTACGTTTAAAACCAAATAAAATAGAAAATATCATACTTACGAGAAATCTGACTGCGCCATTCGAATTTTCTGATGAAAATACGTACGAAACAGTGAAAGAAGCTGCCGAATTTCACTTTTCATTTTTTGGGGTCAAAAAACACCAAAGCGGTTAACCTTACGTTTTTTCAAAAATCTTAAAAAATTTAGGTGGCCTTTTTCTTACTTAAATCGACGTACTTAGCTGCCTACTGCTGGATACAGCTTTCAAACCTCGCGGAATCAATCAAAACTGTGTAAAATCGCGGAACAAATTTAGGTCAAATTGACCCCGAATGTGTTACGTTTAAAACCAAATAAAATAGAAAATATCATACTTACGAGAAATCTGGCTGCGCCATTCGAATTTTCTGATGAAAATACGTAAGAAACAGTGAAAGAAGCTGCCGAATTTCACTTTTCATTTTTTGGGGTCAAAAAACACCAAAGGGGTTAACCTTACGTTTTTTCAAAAAACTTAAAAAATTTAGGTGGCCTTTTTCTTACTTAAATCGACGTACTTAGCTGCCTACTGCTGGATACATCTTTCAGAACCACGCGGAATCAATCAAATCTGTGTAAAATCGCGAAACAAATTTAGGTCAAAGTGACCCCGAATGTGTTACGTTTGAAACCAAATAAAATAGAAAATATCATACTTACGAGAAATCTGACTGCGACATTCGAATTTTCTGATGAAAATGCGTAAGAAACAGTGAAAGAAGCTGCCGAATTTCACTTTTCATTTTTTGGGGTCAAAAAACACCAAAGGGTTTAACCTTACGTTTTTTTCAAAAATCTTAAAATATTTAGGTGGCCTTTTTATTAATTAAATCGACGTACTTAGATGCCTACTGTTGGATACAGCCTTCAGAACCTCCCGGAATCAATCAAAACTGTGTAAAATCGCGAAACGAATTTAGGTCAAATTGACCCCGAATGTGTTACGTTTAAAGCCAAATAAAATAAAAACTATCATTCTTACGAGAAATCTGACTGCGCCATTCGAATTTTCTGATGAGAGTACGTAAGAAACAGTGAAAGAAGCTGCCGAATTTCACTTTTCATTTTTTGGGGTCAAAAAACACCAAAGGGGTTAACCTTACGTTTTTTTCAAAAATCTTAAAAAATTTAGGTGGCCTTTTTATTACTTAAATCGACGTACTTAGATGCCTACTGCTGGATACAGCCTTCAGAACTTCGCGGAATCAATCGAAACTGTGTAAAATCGCGAAACAAATTTAGGTCAAATTGACCCCGAATGTGTTACGTTTAAAACCAAATAAAATAGAAAATATCATACTTACGAGAAATCTGACTGCGCCATTCGAATTTTCTGATGAAAATGCGTAAGAAACAGTGAAAGAAGCTGCCGAATTTCATTTTTCATTTTTTGGGGTCAAAAAACACCAAAGGGGTTAACCTTACGTTTTTTTCAAAAATCTTAAAAAATTTGGGTGGCCTTTTTATTACTTAAATCGACGTACTTAGATGCCTACTGCTGGATACAGCCTTCAGAACCTCCCGGAATCAATCAAAACTGTGTAAAATCGCGAAACGAATTTAGGTCAAATTGACCCCGAATGTGTTACGTTTAAAGCCAAATAAAATAAAAACTATCATTCTTACGAGAAATCTGACTGCGCCATTCGAATTTTCTGATCAAAGTACTTAAGAAACAGGGAAGGAAGCTGCCGAATTCCACTTTTCATTTTTTGGGGTCACAAAACACCAAAGGGGTTAACCTTACGTTTTTTCAAAAATCTTAAAAAATTTAGGTGGCCTTTTTCTTACTTAAATCGACGTACTTAGCTGCCTACTGCTGGATACAGCCTTCAGTTCCTCGCGGAATCAATCAAAACTGTGTAAAATCGCGAAACAAATTTAGGTCAAATTGACCCCGAATGTGTTACGTTTAAAACCAAATAAAATAGGAAATATCATACTTACGAGAAATCTGACTGCGCCATTCGAATTTTCTGATGAGAGTACGTAAGAAACAGTGAAAGAAGCTGCCGAATTTCACTTTTCATTTTTTGGGGTCAAAAAACACCAAAGGGGTTAACCTTACGTTTTTTTCAAAAATCTTAAAAAATTTGGGTGGCCTTTTTATAACTTAAATCGACGTACTTAGATGCCTACCGCTGGATACAGCCTTCAGAACCTCGCGGAATCAATCGAAACTGTGTAAAATCGCGAAACAAATTTAGGTCAAATTGACCCCGAATGTGTTACGTTTAAAACCAAATAAAATAGGAAATATCATACTTACGAGAAATCTGGCTGCGCCATTCGAATTTTCTGATGAAAATACGTAAGAAACAGTGAAAGAAGCTGCCGAATTTCACTTTTCATTTTTTGGGGTCAAAAAGCACCAAAGGGGTTAACCTTACGTTTTTTTCAAAAATCTTAAAAAATTTGGGTGGCCTTTTTATAACTTAAATCGACGTACTTAGATGCCTACCGCTGGATACAGCCTTCAGAACCTCGCGGAATCAATCGAAACTGTGTAAAATCGCGAAACAAATTTAGGTCAAATTGACCCCGAATATGTTACGTTTAAAACCAAATAAAATAGAAAATATCATACTTACGAGAAATCTGACTGCGCCATTCGAATTTTCTGATGAGAGTACGTAAGAAACAGTGAAAGAAGCTGCCGAATTTCACTTTACATTTTTTGGGGTCAAAAAACACCAAAGGGGTTAACCTTACGTTTTTTCAAAAATCTTTAAAAATTTAGGTGGCCTTTTTCTTACTTAAATCGACGTACTTAGCTGCCTACTGCTGGATACATCTTTCAGAACCTCGCGGAATCAATCAAATCTGTGTAAAATCGCGAAACAAATTTAGGTCAAATTGACCCCGAATGTGTTACGTTTAAAACCAAATAAAATAGAAAATATCATACTTACGAGAAATCTGACTGCGCCATTCGAATTTTCTGATGAAAATGCGTAAGAAACAGGGAAGGAAGCTGCCGAATTCCACTTTTCATTTTTTGGGGTCAAAAAACACCAAAGGGGTTAACCTTACGTTTTTTTCAAAAATCTTAAAAAATTTGGGTGGCCTTTTTCATACTTAAATCGACGTACTTAGATGCCTACTGCTGGATACAGCCTTCAGAACTTCGCGGAATCAATCGAAACTGTGTAAAATCGCGAAACAAATTTAGGTCAAATTGACCCCGAATGTGTTACGTTTAAAACCAAATAAAATAGAAAATATCATACTTACGAGAAATCTGACTGCGCCATTCGAATTTTCTAATGAAAATGCGTAAGAAACAGTGAAAGAAGCTGCCGAATTTCATTTTTCATTTTTTGGGGTCAAAAAACACCAAAGGGGTTAACCTTACGTTTTTTTCAAAAATCTTAAAAAATTTAGGTGGCCTTTTTATTACTTAAATCGACGTACTTAGATGCCTACTGCTGGATACAGCCTTCAGAACCTCGCGGAATCAATCGAAACTGTGTAAAATCGCGAAACAAATTTAGGTCAAATTGACCCCGAATGTGTTACGTTTAAAACCAAATAAAATAGAAAATATCATACTTACGAGAATTCTGACTGCGCCATTCGAATTTTCTGATGAAAATACGTAAGAAACAGTGAAAGAAGCTGCCGAATTTCACTTTTCCATTTTTGGGGTCAAAAAACACCAAAGGGGTTAACCTTACGTTTTTTTCAAAAATCTTAAAAAATTTAGGTGGCCTTTTTCTTACTTAAATCGACGTACTTAGCTGCCTACTGCTGGATACATCTTTCAGAACCTCGCGGAATCAATCAAATCTGTGTAAAATCGCGAAACAAATTTAGGTCAAATTGACCCCGAATGTGTTACGTTTAAAACCAAATAAAATAGAAAATATAATACTTACGAGAAATCTGACTGCGCCATTCGAATTTTCTGATGAAAATGCGTAAGAAACAGGGAAGGAAGCTGCCGAATTCCACTTTTCATTTTTTGGGGTCAAAAAACACCAAAGGGGTTAACCTTACGTTTTTTCAAAAATCTTAAAAAATTGAGGTGGCCTTTTTCTTACTTAAATCGACGTACTTAGCTGCCTACTGCTGGATACATCTTTCAGAACCTCGCGGAATCAATCAAATCTGTGTAAAATCGCGAAACAAATTTAGGTCAAATTGACCCCGAATGTGTTACGTTTAAAACCAAATAAAATAGGAAATATCATACTTACGAGAAATCTGGCTGCGCCATTCGAATTTTCTGATGAAAATACGTAAGAAACAGTGAAAGAAGCTGCCGAATGTCACTTTTCATTTTTTGGGGTCAAAAAACACCAAAGGGGTTAACCTTACGTTTTTTTCAAAAATTTAAAAAAATTTGGGTGGCCTTTTTATAACTTAAATCGACGTACTTAGATGCCTACCGCTGGATACAGCCTTCAGAACCTCGCGGAATCAATCAAATCTGTGTAAAATCGCGAAACAAATTTAGGTCAAATTGACCCCGAATGTGTTACGTTTAAAACCAAATAAAATAGAAAATATCATACTTACGAGAAATCTGACTGCGCCATTCGAATTTTCTGATGAGAGTACGTAAGAAACAGTGAAAGAAGCTGCCGAATTTCACTTTACATTTTTTGGGGTCATTAAACACCAAAGGGGTTAACCTTACGTTTTTTCAAAAATCTTAAAAAATTTAGGTGGCCTTTTTCTTACTTAAATCGACGTACTTAGCTGCCTACTGCTGGATACATCTTTCAGAACCTCGCGGAATCAATCAAATCTGTGTAAAATCGCGAAACAAATTTAGGTCAAATTGACCCCGAATGTGTTACGTTTAAAACCAAATAAAATAGAAAATATCATACTTACGAGAAATCTGACTGCGCCATTCGAATTTTCTGATGAAAATGCGTAAGAAACAGGGAAGGAAGCTGCCGAATTCCACTTTTCATTTTTTGGGGTCAAAAAACACCAAAGGGGTTAACCTTACGTTTTTTTCAAAAATCTTAAAAAATTTGGGTGGCCTTTTTATAACTTAATTCGACGTACTTAGATGCCTACCGCTGGATACAGCCTTCAGAACCTCGCGGAATCAATCGAAACTGTGTAAAATCGCGAAACAAATTTAGGTCAAATTGACCCCGAATATGTTACGTTTAAAACCAAATAAAATAGAAAATATCATACTTACGAGAAATCTGACTGCGCCATTCGACTTTTCTGATGAGAGTACGTAAGAAACAGTGAAAGAAGCTGCCGAATTTCACTTTTCATTTTTTGGGGTCAAAAAACACCAAAGGGGTTAACCTTACGTTTTTTTCAAAAATTTTAAAAAATTTGGGTGGCCTTTTTATAACTTAAATCGACGTACTTAGATGCCTACCGCTGGATACAGCCTTCAGAACCTCGCGGAATCAATCAAATCTGTGTAAAATCGCGAAACTAATTTAGGTCAAATTGACCCCGAATGTGTTACGTTTAAAACCAAATAAAATAGAAAATATCATACTTACGAGAAATCTGACTGCGCCATTCGAATTTTCTGATGAGAGTACGTAAGAAACAGTGAAAGAAGCTGCCGAATTTCACTTTTCATTTTTTGGGGTCAAAAAACACCAAAGGGGTTACGTTTTTTCAAAAATCTTAAAAAATTTAGGTGGCCTTTTTCTTACTTAAATCGACGTACTTAGCTGCCTACTGCTGGATACATCTTTCAGAACCTCGCGGAATCAATCAAATCTGTGTAAAATCGCGAAACAAATTGAGGTCAAATTGACCCCGAATGTGTTACGTTTAAAACCAAATAAAATAGAAAATATCATACTTACGAGTAATCTGACTGCGCCATTCGAATTTTCTGATGAAAATGCGTAAGAAACAGGGAAGGAAGCTGCCGAATTCCACTTTTCATTTTTTGGGGTCAAAAAACACCAAAGGGGTTAACCTTACGTTTTTTCAAAAATCTTAAAAAATTTAGGTGGCCTTTTTCTTACTTAAATCGACGTACTTAGCTGCCTACTGCTGGATACATCTTTCAGAACCTCGCGGAATCAATCAAATCTGTGTAAAATCGCGAAACAAATTGAGGTCAAATTGACCCCGAATGTGTTACGTTTAAAACCAAATAAAATAGAAAATATCATACTTACGAGTAATCTGACTGCGCCATTCGAATTTTCTGATGAAAATGCGTAAGAAACAGGGAAGGAAGCTGCCGAATTCCACTTTTCATTTTTTGGGGTCAAAAAACACCAAAGGGGTTAACCTTACGTTTTTTTCAAAAATCTTAAAAAATTTATGTGGCCTTTTTATTACTTAAATCGACGTACTTAGATGCCTACTGCTGGATACAGATTTCAGAACCTCGCGGAATCAATCAAATCTGTGTAAAATCGCGAAACAAATTTAGGTCAAATTGACCCCGAATGTGTTACGTTTAAAACCAAATAAAATAGGAAATATCATACTTACGAGAAATCTGGCTGCGCCATTCGAATTTTCTGATGAAAATACGTAAGAAACAGTGAAAGAAGCTGCCGAATTTCACTTTTCATTTTTTGGGGTCAAAAAACACCAAAGGGGTTAAGCTTACGTTTTTTTCAAAAATTTTAAAAAATTTGGGTGGCCTTTTTATAACTTAAATCGACGTACTTAGATGCCTACCGCTGGATACAGCCTTCAGAACCTCGCGGAATCAATCGAAACTGTGTAAAATCGCGAAACAAATTTAGGCAAATTGACCCCGAATGTGTTACGTTTAAAACCAAATAAAATAGAAAATATCATACTTACGAGAAATCTGACTGCGCCATTCGAATTTTCTGATGAGAGTACGAAAGAAACAGTGAAAGAAGCTGCCGAATTTCACTTTACATTTTTTGGGGTCAAAAAACACCAAAGGGGTTAACCTTACGTTTTTTCAAAAATCTTAAAAAATTTAGGTGGCCTTTTTCTTACTTAAATCGACGTACTTAGCTGCCTACTGCTGGATACATCTTTCAGAACCTCGCGGAATCAATCAAATCTGTGTAAAATCGCGAAAGAAATTTAGGTCAAATTGACCCCGAATGTGTTACGTTTAAAACCAAATAAAATAGAAAATATCATACTTACGAGAAATCTGACTGCGCCATTCGAATTTTCTGATGAAAATGCGTAAGAAACAGGGAAGGAAGCTGCCGAATTCCACTTTTCATTTTTTGGGGTCAAAAAACACCAAAGGGGTTAACCTTACGTTTTTTTCAAAAATCTTAAAAAATTTGGGTGGCCTTTTTATAACTTAAATCGACGTACTTAGATGCCTACCGCTGGATACAGCCTTCAGAACCTCGCGGAATCAATCGAAACTGTGTAAAATCGCGAAACAAATTTAGGTCAAATTGACCCCGAATGTGTTACGTTTAAAACCAAATAAAATAGAAAATATCATACTTACGAGAAATCTGACTGCGCCATTCGAATTTTCTGATGAGAGTACGTAAGAAACAGTGAAAGAAGCTGCCGAATTTCACTTTACATTTTTTGGGGTCAAAAAACACCAAAGGGGTTAACCTTACGTTTTTTCAAAAATCTTAAAAAATTTAGGTGGCCTTTTTCTTACTTAAATCGACGTACTTAGCTGCCTACTGCTGGATACATCTTTCAGAACCTCGCGGAATCAATCAAATCTGTGTAAAATCGCGAAAGAAATTTAGGTCAAATTGACCCCGAATGTGTTACGTTTAAAACCAAATAAAATAGAAAATATCATACTTACGAGAAATCTGACTGCGCCATTCGAATTTTCTGATGAAAATGCGTAAGAAACAGGGAAGGAAGCTGCCGAATTCCACTTTTCATTTTTTGGGGTCAAAAAACACCAAAGGGGTTAACCTTACGTTTTTTTCAAAAATCTTAAAAAATTTGGGTGGCCTTTTTATAACTTAAATCGACGTACTTAGATGCCTACCGCTGGATACAGCCTTCAGAACCTCGCGGAATCAATCGAAACTGTGTAAAATCGCGAAACAAATTTAGGTCAAATTGACCCCGAATATGTTACGTTTAAAACCAAATAAAATAGAAAATATCATACTTACGAGAAATCTGACTGCGCCATTCGACTTTTCTGATGAGAGTACGTAAGAAACAGTGAAAGAAGCTGCCGAATTTCACTTTTCATTTTTTGGGGTCAAAAAACACCAAAGGGGTTAAGCTTACGTTTTTTTCAAAAATTTTAAAAAATTTGGGTGGCCTTTTTATAACTTAAATCGACGTACTTAGATGCCTACCGCTGGATACAGCCTTCAGAACCTCGCGGAATCAATCGAAACTGTGTAAAATCGCGAAACAAATTTAGGCAAATTGACCCCGAATGTGTTACGTTTAAAACCAAATAAAATAGAAAATATCATACTTACGAGAAATCTGACTGCGCCATTCGAATTTTCTGATGAGAGTACGTAAGAAACAGTGAAAGAAGCTGCCGAATTTCACTTTACATTTTTTGGGGTCAAAAAACACCAAAGGGGTTAACCTTACGTTTTTTCAAAAATCTTAAAAAATTTAGGTGGCCTTTTTCTTACTTAAATCGACGTACTTAGCTGCCTACTGCTGGATACATCTTTCAGAACCTCGCGGAATCAATCAAATCTGTGTAAAATCGCGAAACAAATTTAGGTCAAATTGACCCCGAATGTGTTACGTTTAAAACCAAATAAAATAGGAAATATCATACTTACGAGAAATCTGGCTGCGCCATTCGAATTTTCTGATGAAAATACGTAAGAAACAGTGAAAGAAGCTGCCGAATTTCTCTTTTCATTTTTTGGGGTCAAAAAACACCAAAGGGGTTAACCTTACGTTTTTTTCAAAAATCTTAAAAAATTTGGGTGGCCTTTTTATAATTTAAATCGACGTACTTAGATGCCTACTGCTGGATACAGATTTCAGAACCTCGCGGAATCAATCAAATCTGTGTAAAATCGCGAAACAAATTTAGGTCAAATTGACCCCGAATGTGTTACGTTTAAAACCAAATAAAATAGAAAATATCATACTTACGAGAAATCTGACTGCGCCATTCGAATTTTCTGATGAGAGTACGTAAGAAACAGTGAAAGAAGCTGCCGAATTTCACTTTTCATTTTTTGGGGTCAAAAAACACCAAAGGGGTTAACCTTACGTTTTTTCAAAAATCTTTAAAAATTTAGGTGGCCTTTTTCTTACTTAAATCGACGTACTTAGCTGCCTACTGCTGGATACATCTTTCAGAACCTCGCGGAATCAATCAAATCTGTGTAAAATCGCGAAACAAATTTAGGTCAAATTGACCCCGAATGTGTTACGTTTAAAACCAAATAAAATAGAAAATATCATACTTACGAGTAATCTGACTGCGCCATTCGAATTTTCTGATGAAAATGCGTAAGAAACAGGGAAGGAAGCTGCCGAATTCCACTTTTCATTCTTTGGGGTCAAAAAACACCAAAGGGGTTAACCTTACGTTTTTTTCAAAAATCTTAAAAAATTTGGGTGGCCTTTTTATAACTTAAATCGACGTACTTAGATGCCTACCGCTGGATACAGCCTTCAGAACCTCGCGGAATCAATCGAAACTGTGTAAAACCGCGAAACAAATTTAGGTCAAATTGACCCCGAATGTGTTACGTTTAAAACCAAATAAAATAGAAAATATCATACTTACGAGAAATCTGACTGCGCCATTCGAATTTTCTGATGAGAGTACGTAAGAAACAGTGAAAGAACCTGCCGAATTTCACTTTACATTTTTTGGGGTCAAAAAACACCAAAGGGGTTAACCTTACGTTTTTTCAAAAATCTTAAAAAATTTAGGTGGCCTTTTTCTTACTTAAATCGACGTACTTAGCTGCCTACTGCTGGATACATCTTTCAGAACCTCGCGGAATCAATCAAATCTGTGTAAAATCGCGAAACAAATTTAGGTCAAATTGACCCCGAATGTGTTACGTTTAAAACCAAATAAAATAGAAAATATCATACTTACGAGTAATCTGACTGCGCCATTCGAATTTTCTGATGAAAATGCGTAAGAAACAGGGAAGGAAGCTGCCGAATTCCACTTTTCATTTTTTGGGGTCAAAAAACACCAAAGGGGTTAACCTTACGTTTTTTTCAAAAATCTTAAAAAATTTGGGTGGCCTTTTTATAACTTAAATCGACGTACTTAGATGCCTACCGCTGGATACAGCCTTCAGAACCTCGCGGAATCAATCGAAACTGTGTAAAATCGCGAAACAAATTTAGGTCAAATTGACCCCGAATATGTTACGTTTAAAACCAAATAAAATAGAAAATATCATACTTACGAGTAATCTGACTGCGCCATTCGAATTTTCTGATGAAAATGCGTAAGAAACAGGAAGGAAGCTGCCGAATTCCACTTTTCATTTTTTGGGGTCAAAAAACACCAAAGGGGTTAACCTTACGTTTTTTTCAAAAATCTTAAAAAATTTGGGTGGCCTTTTTATAACTTAAATCGACGTACTTAGATGCCTACCGCTGGATACAGCCTTCAGAACCTCGCGGAATCAATCGAAACTGTGTAAAATCGCGAAACAAATTTAGGTCAAATTGACCCCGAATGTGTTACGTTTAAAGCCAAATAAAATAGAAAATATCATACTTACGAGCAATCTGACTGCGCCATTAGAATTTTCTGATGAAAATACATAAGAAACAGTGAAAGAAGCTGCCGAATTTCACTTTTCAATTTTAAAGGTCAAAAAACACCAAAGGGGTTAACCTTACGTTTTTTCAAAAATCTTAAAAAATTTAGGTGTCCTTCTTATTACTTAAATCGACGAACTTCGATGTCTACTGCTGGATACAGCCTTCAGAAGCTCGCGGAATCAATCGAAACTGTGTAAAATCGCGAAACAAATTTAGGTCAAATTGACTCCGAATGTGTTACGTTTAAAGTCAAATAAAATAGAAAATATCATACTTACGACCAATCTGACTGCGCCATTCGAATTTTCTGATGAAAATACGTAAGAAACAGTGAAAGAAGCTGCCGAATTTCACTTTTCATTTTTAGGGGTCAAAAAACACCAAAGGGGTTAACCTTACGTTTTTTCAAAAATCTTAAAAAATTTAGGTGGCCTTTTAATTACTTAAATCGACGTACTTAAATGCCTACTGCTGGATACAGCCTTCAGAACCTCGCGGAATCAATCGAAACTGTAAAATCGTGAAACAAATTTAAGTCGAATTGACCCCGAATGTGTTACGTTTCAAGCCAAATAAAATAGAAAATATCATACTTACGAGCAATCTGACTGCGCCATTAGAATTTTCTGAATAAAATACGTAAGAAACAGTGAAAGAAGCTGCCGAATTTCACTTTTCATATTTTGGGGCCAAAAAACACCAAAGGGGTTAACCTTACGTTTTTTTCAAAAATCTTAAAAAATTTAGGTGGCCTTTTTATTACTTAAATCGACGTACTTAGATGCCTACTGCTGGATACAGCTTTCAGAACCTCGCGGAATCAATCAAATCTGTGTAAAATCGCGAAACAAATTCAGGTCAAATTGACCCCGAATGTGTTACGTTTAAAGCCAAATAAAATAAAGAATATTATACTTACGAGAACTCTGACTGCGCCATTCGAATTTTCTGATGAAAATACGTAAGAAACAGTGAAAGAAGCTGTCGAACTTCACTTTTCATTTTTTGGGGTCAAAAAACAGCAAAGGGGTTAACCTTACCTTTTTTCAAAAATCTTAAAAAAGTTAGGTTACCTTTTTATTACTTAAATCGACGTACTTAGATGCCGAACGTTCGAAACGGCAGGTTGAACCTCGCGCAAGCAATCAAAATCGCAGAAAATTGAAAAATAAGTTGATGGAAAATCGGATATTTTATTTAGTTCTGCCACCAAAGTTTAAAATTTGTATTGCAAAATTAGTTTACATATTCTTATAAATATTTTTATTTACAGAACATGAGGAGAATGCCGATGTAGAAGAAGAGAAGATTAATGAAGAACAGCCAGATACGATAAAAAAAGGTATGTACCATTTAAAATAATTGAGTTAATGCCCGATTTCACAGACAGTAATTACGAAATTTAATCAATTATTAAATTAAAAGCAGTTCTTTGTAACAATAATGTTAGGTTCGCAAGACTATTATAACACCATGATTTAATAAACATTCACTTTTTCATGATCGTAGAAACGTTTTTGGCCATATTAACACCTTGGATATTTGTTTACCATGATCTTTGAATTTATATTATATTTTCCATTTTTTCTGTCTGCGTGCTAATATCGTTGGTTTATGATGCAAATTGCCTAAGTCCAATTTTGGCTGAAAATTACTTTTAGTTCCTTATATTCAAAATTAATTTTTTTCCCCTGAGGTTCTTTTAAAATTCTTTGGAAATAAAGGGAAAAATCAAAAAGTCACTTTTTTTCGACCTCCCAATTAGGCATAGTCTTTTTAGGCTGGAAACTTTGAAATCGCTCTCCCGAAATATGGTGAAAATAAGTTACAAGATTATTCCTTGGAAATGTCGATAGAACTTGTTGTTTTCATTAAAACTCAACCGTGTAAGATGTAATGGATTTGTTCATATTTATTTGAAGCTCAGTTCATACTATTTATGTTTTGAAAAAAATATCATTTAAATGTCCACCTCTTGATCGTTTGCATCCACACATTCGATGGGAGCAGCTGGTTTATAAAGTCTTTTATATAGATTTTACTCCTGGAAGTTCTCCGCGATATATTTGACGTAAACACATCTAGGAAAACAATGAAGAAATGTAATTTTTTTTATTAATTGGAGGAGAACGAGACTTGAAAGTGTTTTCTAGTTATATCGACACTCCCAAGGAAGAAAAATGTAACTCATTTTTAACTTTTTGCGGCAGAGCGATTTGAAAGTTGAAAAAATTTCCGAAGGTTTGGCTTAATTACCAAATGCTTGTTTTAAATTATTGTTTTTAATTTGAAACAACCATTTTGCGGTAAAGTTAAATCTTTGGGAAATTTTTAAACTTTGAAATCGCTCTCCGGAAATATGGTGAAAATTAGTTACAAGTTTATTCCTTGGGATGTCGATATTATGTTGTCAAAATTTTAAGTCAATCCGTTTTTAGAGGACTTAGATTATTTTGTTAATGTGTTATATATATCTGGACACTTCAAATGAAGAAAAGTGGAACTAATTTTTAACTTGAAAATCGGAAAGTTAATTTGAAAGTTTAAAAAATTGCCGAAAAACACAACGGTTTTGCAGTTAACATAAGTTAAATCCGCAGGAAATTTTTAAACTTTGAAATCGCTCTCCCGAAATATGGTGAAAATTAGTTACAAGTTTATTCCTTGGAAGTGTCGATATTATTTTATAAGAGAGGAGTTTTAAGAGGACTTATTTCCTGTGAAACACAGCTAAACCCTAGTATTAATTAACGGTAGTGGGTTATAATCGTCCACCCCTATTTCGTTGTGAAATGTTATACTTTTAAATTTAAATAATAATTTAAAAAAACAGTAGGTGCTTTTTGTAATAACCACAAAAATAATTTTCAAAAGGATATCTTGGGCAGTTTGGAATTACCAGAAAAAATAAAATCATCCGCGAAGATATTCCTTTAAAAGTTATCTTGGAAGTTATTTGTAAATGCACCTGCTATTTTTTGAAAGTTGTTTGTTTAAATTGTGAGGAATATTATCAATTTCCGAAAAAAATAGGGGTGAAGGGACTCACTTAAGTCAAGTTTTTCAATTGTGAGTTAACCCAAGTTCAAGGGTTAACCTACGTTTATGACTACCCTGATTGATCAGAATTCAAAGTTAACCATTGAATTTGGGTTAACTCACGATTGAAAAACTTGGCCTTAATGCGAGAAATGTGTTAGTTCCAATACGGGCAGAATGTGATTAGTGTGTTTAGGTCAAACATTGATTTGGGTTTACCAGGGGTAAATCACCCTAGCAGTTGGTCAGTAATCTGTAGAAGGTAGTCTGAGAAGTTGGAGATAGTAGTTGGAAGTGTTAAGTAGTTTAGGGAAAAGCGGGATACTCTTGAAAAGTTAGGGGTAGTTTGAAATTGGAGTTGGTGTGTCGTAGCAAATTTTATCCCGGGATTTTACTCCCCGTAATTGATTTAATAATAATTTTAAAAGAACTTGAGTTGGTGTTTGAAATAACCACAGAAATAATATCGTTAATTTTCATAAGGATATCTTGGGCGGCACTGAAATTACTAGAAAAAATATGTAAAATCATCCGAAAAGATATTCCTTTAAAAGTTGACATTAGGATCTTTGAAGTTATTTGAAAATGCATCTGCCATTTTTTGAAAGTTGTTTGAATTGCGAGGAATATGGTAAATTTCCAAAAAAATTAGAGGTGGAGGGTTCCTGTTAGTTCCAATACGGGCAGAATGTGATTAGTTTGTGATGAAAATATTAGGTTTGGGTCATGAAAATGTGTAAGTCAAAAATTGATTTGGGTTTACCAAGGGTAAATCACCCTGGCAGTTGGCCTGTACGAGGTAGTCTCAGAAATTGGAGATAGTGGTTGGAAGTGTTAAGTAGTTTAGGGAAAAGGGGAATAGTGGTTGGAAGTGTTAAGTAGTTTAGGGAAAAGGGGAATAGTCTTGAAAAGTTGGGGGTAGTATCAGGCAAGGTGGGTAGTTGAAAATAGGAATCAGTGTGGCGTACAAAATTTTATCCCTGGATTTTGACCCCCCCCCGCAAATATTCCCCGTAATTGATGATGTGTGTACCGTGTAAATTTGAAAAACCGATTGTAATTTGTATTGTTAATTTCAGATAAACGGAGAGCATAGCAGATTTCGTAAACGACATCGGAGTGGATGATGATGGAGATTTCGGGGAGAAGAAGAAAGTGTAAAGTGTTAAATTCGGGACATAATATCGCCGCTCGTAACGGCGAGCTCCCTCCCCTTCCCCTAAAAAAATGGTTTTCTTGGCCAAAGTCTGCGTTGGTGGACCAAGCTTCTTGGGGGAAGTGTTCGTTAAGATTGTAACTTATATTGCAAAACAGAAAAAAATGACTTGTACTTATAAGTTAACAATAAAACGTTACGAAAGTATTGATTAAACGGCTTAAGTTGGTGGGGAGTCACGTGATCCCCCACTTAAGGCCCCTACTTAGGTCCAAAATGTAGTGGGAAATTTTGGGTATATAAGGAACTGCAGAACATGGGGTGGGTGGTCGGGACCATAGTCCGAGCGGAGCGAGGACCACCAGCAACGGTCCCCTCTACGGAGAAGCTTGGTCCGAGCGAAGCGAGGACCACCAAGAAACCATTTGTTCTAGGGGAAACTCTTGCCGCTGCGAGCGGCGAGGAGAGGTCCCGAATTTTTCTAAGTCCGAAATGTCAAATTTTTATTTGACATTTTGCACTTTGAAAAATTAAATTTGTCATTGTTGTACTTATACTTATACTTGTAATATATTATGTGAATATCACATGGCTTATACTTATACAAATAAATAATAATACAGTTAATTGTGTTTTACTTTTATTCATGATACTTAAAGACCTATTACAAAGTGATTGGTAATATAATAATATAATATAACAAAGAAGTACAACACCGGACGTGAGTGTCACTCGGTAGGTATGTCGTTGTCCAACGAGTATGTCTCATAATAAATACATATCATTGGTAATATAATAATATAATATAACAAAGAAGAACAACACCTGATGTGAGCGTCACTCGGTAGGTTGATCCAATGATCAATGAGTATGGCTCATAATAAATACATGTTATAATATGTACAATCACACATGAGTACCCTACTGGCTACTGTTGGATACATACCAACCAACCACATACTATGTGCATAATGATAAACAAATAAAGCTTATAAATAAGGCGTTAGATTGTAACGTCAGACACACCTGTCTTAACGTAGATTGATATTTGTCTGACGTGATGCCTCGATATAAATGATACGTTCTGACGTGTCACATTACATCGGACGAATATGAATCTACCTTTAATTACAATCCCCCCCAAGACCAATCTCAAGATACACAAGATACAATCAGTGGTGTGCGGTGAATAGTTTAATAACATAAATTTAAATATATACTTCAAATAAAACAATAGATTTATTACAATTGCGAACAAGTACAAACATATTTAAATTTATCAATTAATAAATTCTTCGTTGAACTTAATTCCTACATTATTACAATTTAAAAACTGCATAAATTAAATAAGTGCAAATTGTATTGGTTAATGAATTTTAATATTTAAATATTGCATGAAATTTACAAAACATTAAAAAATAATATCTAAATCAAAATACAAAGTTTCACAAAATTGTCACGCAGTTAAAGATTTACCAAAGTTTAAATAATTAGTCTCTCTTACTTTTTGTCCATCGTTTATTTTCTATTTCTAGTTCACGATTTTGATCTGCTCGAATTTTGCAAACAGAATATACTGCCATACATGTTTTTATCGCTGGGCCCATTTTCGATTTCATGGTCTTATGGTTGGTGTCCACTTGAGACAAAACAGTCTCGAGAGTAGTCTGGAGACCACGGATTTCATTCATAAATGAATATATCATTCATAAATTCGTGGTCTCGAGACTGTTTTGTCTCAAGTGGACAACAGCCTCTACTTTAGAATTCTCCAATTGTGGTACATACAAAAATGTGTCGATTATAGAACAATTGCATCATAAATTCTTATAATGAAGAGAAGATTTAATAAATTCTTTCCTCAAAATAAGAAAATATGCTAAAATTATCGACAATTTTTATACGGACGTAAAGGTGGTCCACTCACGATCCTGCGGCGCAGTACGATTCTGTTAGATTGAACTTGGTCGGATGGGATCGGTCAGACTTCTGCATTATGACCGGCTTGTCTGCGATCCGACCAAGTTCAATTTGTCTCAACCTACAGAATCGTACTGCGGCGCAAGATCGTGGGTGGTTACCTAAATAATAACGCGAAATTGAAGACCAAAAAATTGAAAATCGATCGAAAAATAAAAAACAAACCAGAAAAATGCAGCAAATAATCTTTGCAAAGTAATTAGAATTATCAAATGAATATTTGAGAAAATATTTAGATGCACCTCTCTTCGATAACGAACATGTTAAAAATTCCAAGTCATCCAGAAAACTGAAAAACCCCTCGCGATTCTTGTGAGTTTCCTGTAAAGCTTTGCTCTACAAAAAAGGTGACGTCTAGTTTGTCACCATATTTGCTTACAGGAAACTCCAAGAATCCTACAGGATATCCCATACAGGATGACTTGGAACTTTTAATATGTTACCAAGGATGTACGTCTGAACATATTTCCCAAGTTACGCTCGGTAATCCTGAATGTGTACCAGTTTTACGCAGCAAAAAGTGAAAGAGAACTGACTTTTTCAAAACCAATTGGAGAATCGAATAAAAGAATTTGTCTGAGTTAAGTTGCAAAAAATTGACGATAGTCAAATTGAGTCCCTTCTAATTAACGCTCATTAAAATATTAAAAAATAATAGAAAAACATGACATTTGTACTTTAAAACTTCATTTTCTTTGATGTATTTGACTTTAAGTGAAGTTTTATTTATTTTGATAACTTAGGGTCAATTTCATAATAAAAGTTAATAGGGCTTTTAAATTTAAAAGACGAATTAAGACAAAACAGACCAATAAAACTCATCAGTTTTGTTTTAAGTCGCCTTTTAAGTTTTAATGCCATGTTAACTTTTATTATGATATTGGCCCTAACTTATGTCAAATACATCGATAAAATCCAAGTTTTAAAAAAGAAATGTCCTTTTTTTATTATTAATTGATGTTTAAATTACGTAGCGTTTGATTTACGCCAATTGAAAAAAAGGGTGTATTTGCGACTTGAGATGGAAAAGAGCAACTGTAAGGGTCCGACGTTTCCGTTCTTTGATTAAATTAGTGGCCTGTTACCGAGTTATTGCTATTGCAACCAATAAGGTTGACTAACCCTAGAAAACTACTGCCAATCTATCAAGAGAAAACTCCTTGTTGAAGTTAGGATATGAATATTCTCTCGAAAGATTATTATTTTTCCATGGATAATTGGTTTACTAATGCCCGTATTCACCAACTACAAATAGCACTATTTGTCGAATAAAAACAAGATTTTGCATTGTAATAATGTTATTTTAGTCGACAAATAGTGCTATTTGTAGTTGGTGAATACGGGCATAAATACAATTATTTATTTACATGTTAAAAAACAGTAAGATTTGTCAATCTTTAATTTTCCCAACATGTGAAAAAATAATTGTATTTATGACCGTATTCACCAACGACAAATAACTTTATTCTATGATTAAAAATTTAATTGACCAATAGAAAACGCCCACAAGTACCAACAACCGTTTTCTATTGATCAGTTAAATTTTTAATCATAGAATAAAGTTATTTGTCGTTGGTGAATACGGGCATTAGTAAAATATTTTCACAAGTTAATAACTATTCCATATCAGGATAATTGTTTACATTGTTTGTCATTGTAAGCCTTAATAATAAATAACCAGAAATATCTGACACCACTTTATAGTTGCTCTTATAAGGTCCAGTATTTCAGTTGCTAGTTAAACTACGTTCAAGGATTAACCTACGTTTATGGCTACCTGATTGGTCAGATATCAATATAAACGGAGTTTAAACTCGGATTGTAGTTTAAACCACAACTGAAACACCGGCCCTAAGGGTTTATTTTACAAAGTTGAATTTATTTTTAGGATTAGGTATGTACTTATTCGTTAAATTAGTGAAACTACTGTTTCAATGATTTTTATTAGAACGACATGTTAGGTGTACATTTTTACACATTTTCAAGTCTTCAAAATTAAATTGTAATTGGTTTAAATTTAATATTTCAATATGTTTGGAAATTTGAAGTAAAATTATTTTAAGTTTAAATTAAACTTCAAAAATGTTAGTTCAAATTTCTAAAACTATTGAAATACTAAATTTAAACCAATTGTAATTTAATTTTAAAGACTTGAAAATGTGTAAAAGTTTACACAAAACAAGTTGTCAAAATGGATATCATTGGAAGAGTACTTTCATTAATTTAACAAACAAGTACAAACCCAATTTTAAAAGAAATCTTTTATTTTGTTCCAATTATTTGTCAAACTTGCAAATATTTTCTATTCGATTCCCTAATCAATTTCAAACTTGTAAATCTAAACATTTTACAAGAAATCACAATAACGAGGAGGTTTACATTTATTTGAACACGTCTTCCATTAAATTCTAATACAAGCAGTTATCGGGGTGAACCCCAACTGCACAAAAAGCACATGCAACCATGTTTATTTTAAATATATTATACATTATTAAGTTGTAAAATAATAATAAATCGAAACTTCAATATACAGGTTAATTAAACATTAATAAAAATTGATTTTATTTTTAAGTTTTCAGCTAAGGTGCTAAGGTTATCACTATCGTCAGAAAATGTACTTATAAATATTTTAGCCCCTATAGTCTAACCGCTGTATTCATAAAAATATTTAAGTGTTGAAACCTATTTTAGTTAAAACGCTGATTAAAGTTCAACAACCAATGAAAACCTAACACGTAAGGCTTATGAACATTTGTGATTGGTGTTTTATGAATACAGGGGTAAGAACTTGTGACACCCGTTTTGGTACCTGTTCGATTTATGTAGAAATTTTTCAGTGGTATCTTTAGGATAGGTAAATCACAACTCGAAAGTTTACCGAACATATTTTTGTACAAATGAGAAGCACTTGGAGCAAATAAGAGCGTTTATCGGCAACTGCTGAAAAATGCTCTCACTCACACTCATTGCTGCCCATAACGCTTCGCTTTTGCTCTATGCACAGTACTTCCTGTATAAAAATCTGTATAGCAAACTTTAAATTTCTTATTTACCTATCCTAAAGGTGCCACAGTGAAAATTTCTATGTGAATCAAACATGAACCAAAACTAAAATCAGTTTGTTTAAAAAGAAACATTACACATTTTCAACTAAATGCAATCTTAAATGGTGAAATTGAAGGGCGAAAGAAAATGTTGACTTGTAAAAAACTAGGATACTTATGGGAAAGATTTTGCAGGTACAAAGTAAATACAAGTAAATATTTTATTTATTTTGAGATTATACCTAGTTGTATTGGTATACCAATTATCATCTCTGAGATTTATACAACTTTTTTTTCTAAAACTCCACAAAGTTTGGATGAAACTAAGTGGCATTTTTTAACGCTAAATAGCGCCCGATGAAGTACCGGATAAAAATCTAAAATTTTAGGCAATAAAAGTACCTATTATTATGAGACATTTTAAATTTTTATCGGGGTCCCTATCAACGATAAAAAATGCCATTGTGTTAAATTTACAAACTTGAAGAAGTTTTAGAAAAAAAAAAAATGGTATAAATCTTAGAGTTGATATTAGGTATACCAATTCAACTAGGTGAAATCATTTTATAAAAATATATTAGCTTGTACACTATTTTCCTTTCTTCAAAAACTTCCCCACCAAGATGACACCTTTCTAGAAAAAATAAGTAAACATTTAGGGATAACTGTCACCCATTAAAATCACATTTAGGTAAAAATAAGTAGGGAGTAATCTTGTCGTCCATTTATTTGTAAATACATTTTATAATTTACCCTTTTGTTATTGTTAAAAACTTTACTAGCGATAACATCATGTCTGTTACGGTGCCTAATAAAATTTACAAGTACAAGAAGTGACCTTGGCCCTTTTAACAATGCCTCGCAAAAATATAATTAATTAACTCACGTAAGAAAACCAGTAAAACAACACATACCGGCATCTGTATAGTTGAGTTAAAGGGGTTCGTGCTCAAATTAATGTCAACCTAGCAAAATATTGTACAAATAAAACCGACCTTTTACTTTTAAATCCATCGACTGAACTTCAGCTTGATATTTTTTCCAATGATCATTTCTCCGATAACCATTCTACCCTGCACTATTGGACATGTTATGAATCTAGAACAAATTAAAGTTTAAAATTAGTAAGAACTCATTATAAATTTACTTTAAAAATCGCCAAAACAAGTTGCTTGTTTCGACAGTTTAACTTATATTCACTATTGTTAATTCTTATGTATTTTTCAGTTATTTATTTGGGTGCCGCAGTTAATGATCTTTTGAAACATCAAACTGCAATATAGGAAACTTTATGCAAATGCTGCCTACCAATGACTAGCAAAAGAAAACCACATTTAAATTTTATTTCTTCAATATTGTCAAAGAATGGTACTTCCATTGAAAAATCGAATATTTCAATACATAATTGTAAATTAATGAATAGCTGCAGTGAAACTTCTTTAACTCGAATTATTCTATAAATCGAATTTTTTTTGAAAAAATGATAAAGGTTCGTCAGATGTTTACGTGTTAATTTATCTACATAATAACTCAAAGTTTCGCTAATGCCCAATTTCTTCACCATAAGTATAACCAATCAAATAACCCTAAAAATTTGAATTACAGTCATTTGATTGGTTATTCTTATAGTTATACTTATCCGATAAATATCTCAAAGTGAAGAAATCGAGCATAATTCGAACTTTTCGAAGAACTCAAGATTCGAGTTAAAGAAGTTTTACTGTATTTGTCAGCACTAAAAATTCAATTAAACATACCTTTTAAATCATACCCCAGTCGTTGCTCCACCAAGACGTTATTCAACAACAATCCAACAGCTGTCATGGAATATGTAACAATCCGATTTTAACACTTCCAAGTTCTGCACGTCATTCTAGAATCCACTATCTGCTTCGTTATTAATACTAGAAGAAATTAAAAAACTAAGATTAGCAACATATTCTCACAAGTTCATAAAATATTAGGCATAATATAAACACCCAAAACCAAACAAAATGATTTCAGTTCTGGTCATTAGACATGTCATTTTTAAAAATGTAAACAAAACAGATGTAGTGACATCTATCATATAATTTTTAAACTTAACTGTAGCCAAGCGACAAACCTTAAATGCAGATTTCTCCGTTGTGGCAAACAGTCGGTATTGCAGGTAGCTATGTTATCCATTCAAATTTTGACGTTAGATGTCGACGCTTATATTATTAATTTAAATTGCTGGCACGAAATTAATGACAGAAATTATTATAAATCAAAATAAATACAACTGAACAAAACTTGGATCACATACAATTAAAAAACAACCGTAAAGCGTCCTTCTTATTCAATTAACGTTACGTACAAAAGTAAAATTTAATTTAAAAAATTTCCTCTTTAAAACCCTCTTTCTTTTCTTCGATGAATTTTATAAGTTGATTTTTAATTGTTTTATTAACTTATTTACATTTGATGTTTATTTATTGGAAAACAGGGTTTTCAATTATTTTATTAATTGACGTTTAAAGTACGAGACGTTAATTGGATGAGACCACCGTTTCACTTTGTACATGCCAAATATAAAATATCACAAACCTGTTGTACGATAAACCCTTAGCAAAAGTCCAAACAAATCCAACAGCTGCTATCAAATTTTGCAGTTCAGCATCTATAATTAACTCTAAACGAACATGTGATAACTAATCGGCTGAAACTCACGCTATATTATACTTATATTTATTAAAAAATAATTTACATTTTCCTATATAAAGGAAAAGATGTTCCTATTGATGTCGAATGGGGACTTGAAGAAGAAGTGGTTTATCCCTTCGAAACAATTGTATCAATTTATGTTTATTTATTTTTTAATAAATATAAGTATAATATAGCGTGAGTTTCAGCCGATTAGTTATCACATGTTCGTTTATAGTTATCATGCTCCGCACAAAAAGTGTTACTATCGATTTTATTAATTATATAATTAACTCCATATCTTGACTTCGCTACACAGGCAAGTTCATCTTTCCCAGATCAGTAGCAACTTTCATATGGTTTATCTTCTAAACCCTGCAAAATAAAAAATATACAATAATTTGTCTACAAACTTTGTAAAATTAAATTTAAAAAAGCGATTATTACTTATCAAGTATAAGCTTAATAAAGATTTAACAAATTAAAAAAATTAACTAGGGCATTACAAGTATTCTTCTAACAATTCTGAAAGTAACCACTCACGATCCTGCGCCGCAGTATGATTCTGCAAGATTGATCTTGGTCGGATGGGATTGGGCAGTCTGCTGCAGTATGACCAGCATGTCTGCGATCCGATCCGACCAAGTTCAATTTCGTCTCATCCTGCAGAATCCTACTGCGGCGCAGGATCGTGAGTGACTACCTTAACTTCTAACAAGCGAACAGCCTATTGCAGATTCCGGTGTTGTCTATTGAAATTTCGATGTCAGCGCCAAACACAAGCAATTTAAATTTTAATTTAAAGCGTCATTCTTAACCTATTAACGTTAAGTAAAATAATAAAAGCTAATTAATAGTTATTCTCCAAATATCATCTACGAAACAATATTTCCTTCCTTATGTACGTGCAGTGAAATTGAATTTCCCTGACTAGTCCGGTAATAATTAACAACAAAATATTATGTGATGACTCACCAGTGAATTTTAAATGCAATAGTTTATATCTCCATACATTTTCTAATATCCATGTTTTCAGTTTTACACTGCACCATTTGCTTCGTTACAAACACTAGAAGAAATTATAAATCTATAGTAACATATTCTCACAACTCACAAGTTCATAAAATATTAATCATATAACCATATAATCACCGGAAAACAAACAAAGTGCTTTGTTCACGTCATTTTGATGTCATGTCATATTTTAAAAATATAAAACTGTATAACATGTAATGCCATCTTAAGATAAATGGCCAAAGTAAACTTGAGCCTGGCGACAAACCTTACATGCAGATTTCGCGACTGATAAAATTTTGATGTTAGATGCTTGCACCTTCGATAATTAAGTTTAATTAAAAGCAAAAAACGAAAATAATAAACTCGACAGTTTAAACACATGCAATTTAAATACAACTGCAATGCGTCCTTCTCGTCCAATTAATGCTACGTAAAATTCGATGTACAGTCAAAGTTCCCTCACTCGGATTTCAAGGATCCACTAAAAAAGTTAATGTTAGAGGCATAATTAGAGTTATGGAAATTAAAGTTACACGTAAATATCTGACAAACCTATATACCTTTTCAAAAAAATATTCGATTTATAGAATAATTAGAGTTAGCGAAGTTTCACGGTATTTGACTGAATTTTTATTATTTGTTTAATTAACTTATTTGCGTCAAATATTTACCAATGTTTGGTAAAGAAATTTCATTGATTGGACATTTAAATTACATAGCATTAATTAGATTAATTAGAAAATCAAAAATAGCCATTATTTCGTACATACCATTTATAAAAGATCCCAAAGTTGTTCCTTCAACAGTTATAAAAGTTCGTTACGAATCTAACAGAAGTTATAAATTTTGCATCGTCATCGATAATTAACACCAAATCTTGACTTGCTTTACACAGGCCAATCCATCCTTTCCAGGTCTGCAGCTGCTTTTGATGATTTGACTTCTAAATTCTGAAAAATAAGAAATATAAAAAAATCTGTCGATCAAATTTGTAATCTCAATTAAAACAAAAATGATAATCATTCAGAAAGGCAGAAATTAAACAAGTTCAGTTTTACTAATATCCACTGTTAACTTTCGGCCAGAATAATTAATAAAATAAATCACTTCAAGTATTTTTCCAATAATTTCTTAAATAACACAAATTCAACAAATAATTTACACAAGAGCGTCGTTTTCGTCGAATTGCTTTCACTTCATACAAAAATTCTGCTTGTGCTGGTCCAGCATTTTTAAAAAACCTTATTTAATAAAACATATTTTAGTCGGATCAAAAGTCGGATTTAAATTACGTAACGTTAATAGGAAGAGGCCACCGCATTACTTTGTACATGAAATATATAAAATATCACAAACCTGCTGAACGATTAACCCTCAGCAAAAGTCCAAACAAATCCAACAGTTGCTATCAAATTTCGCAGTTCACCATCGATAACTAACTCCATATCTTATCTTCTTCTAGATAGGAAAGTTAATCTTTTCCAAATCTGTGGCAACTTTCATATGGTTTGTCTTCTAAACCCTGCAAAATAAAAAATATACAATAATTTGTCTGCAAAATTTGTAAATATAAATTTAAAAAAGCGATTATTAATTATCAAGTATACGAGGTCTGGCAATTAAATTCCGGGAATTTAGTTATAACTCGGGAACTGCAAACACTACGTTGTTTATAAACATATGTCTAAAAAGCGGGGACATTCCTTTAGTCCCAGTCAAAATTTGAAGTCGACACCGCGTATGGTTTGTGTCTTATGCGTGTTTTTCGAAAGTAACTTTTTTAGTGAGGTCGTAAAAACCAGTGAAAATCGATCTGCGAGGATGTGTTATCCCGCATTCAGAACGACGGCAGAGATTGAATGAGTCGGGTAGTCACTGGAGATGAGAGCTGAATAATTGAGTATAACCCCGAAACCTATAAACAAAGTCAGCAGGGGATGGAAAAGGGTGGAGAGCGGCCAACGAAAGCGAGGATGTCTAAGTCGTGACTCAAGGCAATGTTTATCGTTTTTTTCGATATCATCATCGTGAATATCTTCCTGTCGGCCAGACAATGACTGGATAGTTCTATGTTGACTTCCTAGAGCGGTTGCGGGTACGCATTTTCTCAGAACTCGCCGAGAACTCTGGTTCTTGCACCACGAGAAATTATACTCGTTTATTATCCAAGAGTTTTTGATGAAAAAAAACATCCCAACATTGCCGCACCCCCCTATAAACCCGATATCGCCCTCTGCGACTTTTTCTTATTCCCCAAGATGAAGTTGCACCTCAAGGGAACCCATGGTGGCGACGTACAGGAGGTTAAAGAAGCTGTAACCACGGTGCTCAACAAGTTAAGTTTGGAGGATTACCAAGGGTGCTTTCAATCGCAGAAGAACGGTTGGAATCATTGTGAAGGTTTGAAGGAGACTATTTTGAAGGTCAATAATAAAATTTTGCTGGCAACTTAATTTGCTTCTGTTTTATTGACACATTCCCAAAACTTAATTGCCACACCTCGTAAGCTTAATAAAGATTTAACAAATTAAAAAAATGATATAAGGCATTATAAGTATTCTTCTAACAATTTGTGTTATTACACAAATTTACATCATTTTATACTTAATGGCTTATATGATAGACTTCAGTGCTAACCAATGAAAAAGTCGCGTCGTGGTCGTAAACACGAGTGCTACCGAGAAATGTTGAGTTCACTACCTACTACAGGTCACTACTTGCATGCACATTGAAACAATGCACAGAAACCATCATACCACCCAGCGAAACAAGCAAGCAATCCATCAGCAAGACCAGCGTCATGTGAGGTGGGCTGTATGCTTGTTCCAGAAAATTATAGAAAAGAAAAAAATATATACCAGAAAAGTTTTAATTTTTCTGACTTTCAAAAACAAACAAAAAACATTTGTCGGCACAAAAATTCAATTAAACATACCTTCTAAATCATATCCAGTCATTGCTCCACCGTGATCGTAATCAACACCAATCTAACAGTTGTCATGGAATATGTAACAATCCGATTTTAACACTTCCAAGTTTTGGGCGTCCCGCATACATAACCGCTTTTATTCTACAAAATAATTAATAATAAATAGTTGGTTAGCCAAAACAACAAAATCTTATTTGATGACTCACCAATGAATTTCAATCCATAAATTTTCTAATATCCGTATGTTTTCCATTCTAGAATCCACCATATCCTTCGTAATAAATACTAAAAGACATTAAAAATCTAAGATAGCAACATATTCTCACAAGTTCATAAAATATTAACCATAAACACCCAAAACCAAACAAACTTGTCATTTGACATATTATTTTAAATGTAAACAAAACAGAAAACTTGATAACGTGTGGTGCCATCTATCGTTTAATTTCCAAACTAAACTGAAGATTTCTCCTTTATAGAAGAAATTTTAAAAATTGAAATTCCTCAACAAATATAAAATATCACCATCCTGCTGTTCCTTGAATATTCGTCAAAGATCCACCCAAATCTAATAGTCATCACATTTGGCATCATCGATAATTAATTAACACTAAAACTTGACTCGCTCTATGCAGGTCAATCCAGCTTTCTGAGGTTTGTAGCTGCTTTTTGGATGGTTTCTCTTATAAACCTCGAAAAGAAAATATCCAGTAGTAAAATTGCAAAGTACCTGTTGGACTTCATGTCTATAATAATATTATACAAATAAAACTAACCTTTCAATATCTAATGCAGTAAATCCTTTGATTGAACTTCAACATTGAAATTTGGGACTATGGGTGACACCCACGGATTTATGAATCCGATTCATAAATCCGTGGCGACACCTAATCAGAGTACTATATTCATTATGTGACGCTGCCTACTATTTTTAAGAACTTCCAGCTAGAGAGATTGATAATAAAAATTTTCCTTTTTGAAATGAATTATTTTCTTTATTATCAAACAATAATAAAAACACACATTTTTTAAAGTATCAAAAATTGAGTGCATTTACCAAAACAACTCCACCTACTTAATTAAATTTTTGGTAGAAAAAACTTAACTTAATAAAAATAAATTCTGAGACATTACAAAATTTACTTCACAGGAAAATATGATTGTAAAATTCCTTGATAGATCTGCTCATCCTGTTCCAAGAATATACAAAAAATAATTCTGTCAAATGAATCCGAATTGGATTCTAAATGTTTACGAACTTCCGTTGCTGCAACATGAGCTGCAGGTAGGTTTGGATATCCATAAATGCCTGTCGATATACACGGAAATGCAATAGTACGTAAATTGTTTGATGTTAACACATCCAAACTGTTTTTATAGCAATCGGCAAGAAGTTTAGTCTTTTCTCCTTGCGGGCCCACCGTCTGAATAATATCTGAAAGATTAAATTAAAACTTTTACCTCTCTGTGGGTGCAGTTTACATACATTTTGCTGGTAATTTATAACCTCCGGTAATTTTTGCATTTCCTACATCGCAGCCGCCCAAAGTGTTGCATTCTTGTTGAAGGTTAACACCGGCCGCTCTGTGAATGGCACCATCAACACCTCCTCCAGCTTTCAATCTACTGTTAGCAGCGTTAACAATAGCATCAACCTATTTACAATTAAAAAGTCAAAAACTACCAGTTGTTATTGCGTCGTTACTAACCTCCAAAGTGGTTATGTCGCCTTTAAAGATAGAAATTTTATCTGCAAGTTGAACATTTTTCGCTTGATCTATTACGAAATTATTTTGAAGCGGAATTTTGTTTGGGAGAGAACCGTTCGATTCGACATATTTTCTCCAAGTTGGAATCTTATCGACCTCGGTGTACGCATTGGTTTTATAAACTTTACGTTTGTCGTTTAAACTCAACGAGAGGTAATACTTTTTCTCTGTTTGCCAGTCACTCATTTTTCTGTTTAAACCTTCACCGAAATAACGTAAAGAGAGCAAATTTAAAAAGACCGAACTTATGTTTGATGATTTGCAGATAACAGCGAGCGACATTACCGGCTTCTCGTACTTGGATTTAAAACGCGAAAAAATGAAGAGAAGAGTTGTTATTACGGGAGCAGGTGTTTTGTCACCTATAGGAAATAGTTTAAAGGAGTCCTGGATGAATATAATCGCTGGTAAGAGTGGAATCACGAAATTAGAAGGCGTTGGGTATGAAAAATTGCCGTGTAAAGTTGCCGGCGTGATTCGCGAAAATGGCGCCAAATTTGAATTGAGCCATCACTTCAGCAAGAGTGAGTTACGTTCGTTGGGGCCAGCCACTGCGTACGCATTGTTAGCTGCAAAAGAAGCGATAAAAGACGCGAAGTTAGAAAGTTTAAGTGAAGAAGAAAAACTTAATGCCGGTGTAGCCGTTGGAATGGGGATGGTGGATATGGTAGATGTGTGTGAAACCAATGCTGCGTTTTCTAAAAGTTACAATCAAGTTAGTCCATTTTTCGTGCCTAGGATTTTACTTAACATGGCTGCGGGACAAATTAGTATAAAGTATGGTTTAAAGGGACCGAATCATTCGGTTTCGACTGCGTGTGCAACTGGAGCCCATGCGATAGGAGATGCTTTTAGGTTTATTAGAAATGGGGATGCGGATGTTATGGTATGTGGTGGCACGGAAGCGAGCATTTCGCCTCTTGGGATTGCTGCATTTTGTCGCCTGCGTGCGCTTAGTACTTCCTTCAACGAAGATCCTGAGAAAGCGTCGAGACCTTTCGATAAGGCACGAGATGGTTTTGTTATGGGCGAAGGAAGCGCCATTTTAATTTTAGAAGAGTTGGAACGTGCACTCGGAAGAGGGGCTGAAATTTATGCAGAAGTTTTGGGATACGGATTGTCGGGTGATGCGTCACATTTAACTGCGCCCAGTGCGGATGGGGTTGGTGCCGTGTTGGCCATGAAACGTGCGATGCGGGACGCTAACATCGAGCTTACGCAAGTAGGGTATATTAATGCGCACGCGACTTCGACTCCCATAGGGGATGCGATCGAAAACAAAGCCATTAAAACGCTTTTTAAGGAGCACGCGTCTAAACTTGCAATCTCCTCTACGAAAGGAGCTCATGGTCATTTGTTAGGTGCGGCAGGAAACTTGGAGGCAGTTTTTGCGATTAAAGCGGTGCAGGAGGGCCTTTTACCTCCGACCATCAATTTACAAAATGCAAGTGACGAATTAGACTTAAACTATGTTCCAATAAACCATCAAAAGTGGACAAGTGATGGACGTAGAATTGCATTAAAAAATGCGTTTGGTTTTGGCGGAACTAATGCCTGTTTGTGTATAGGAGAATTTAACAAATAAAATATTTTAATCTAATGTAATTTCATTTATTTTCTTACCAACCAACTGCACACTGACTGATGTCCAATCTATTGATTTAGATATTTCGTATAAATTGACATTTACTTATTTCTCCTCACTTCCTTTTAGCTTTAAATCTGCTTCTGTAAAATGCAAGTTTGATTTTAATAGAACCAAAGCTTCTTGTGAATATAGGAAAATGCAAGGGGTAAATATCTCGAAAATTTTGGGTACACTTGTTTCTAAAGAAATTGTTGGAATTTTGAGTCCTGTGTACAACATTTTTTTGAAATATTTAGCCCCTCGGGAAAATGTAACAAATAAAAAGTATAATTTTAAATTTTCATTTATTTTATTACATTATCATTTTGCGCATTTTTCTTTCTTAATTATGTAGATATTAAAAAAATTTATAACAATAACATGTATGGAATGCAATAAATGTTTTGTACAGGTGGTTACAGTTATTTGAATTTTGCCTACGTACGAGATAATTGAAAAATAAAATCTGTTTTGGCCATGCAGCATGAGATTAAATAGCGTTTATTTACAACACACTGAAAAGGAAGTGATAAGGCGATTTCATTAAATTCTGTAATGACAAAATACAAATTTCTGCACCGAATCCTGTACATTCATGCAAAACTTACTTTAAATGAGCAAAAACATACTTTGATGTATTAAAAATGCTTGACGATGGGAAAACTACAACTAAACAAGTGGGTACCAACGGCAGCGGCAATGGTACCAAAAAATGCCATCAAACATTATTTCATCATTCAAGTACAAATTCAAAATGTCACCTTTTTGAAATAATAACGCTATAGAAAAAAACACAAAACCTTAACTTAAAAATATTATTATATTTTTTATATTGGAACATCTGAACGAAATAAATTTTGAATATAAACAAAAGTATAAAATGAAGAGACGTATTGTTACCACCATTACCAAACTTCGGCCCAAACGTATCCTACTCTTCAATTTGACGCATATTTACTTTGTACGAGTAATCGAGGCACTTGCAATGGACCGTAGACACACAATCGTGCAAACTTTGACTTCAATGTTTCACGTAATTGCTGGCGTTTCAAAATTACATCACCTTTGTTGATTTGATATTCTCGAACCTCTTCGGGCGTTATGAAACTGTCGCTATCACAATAAAATTGATCCTAAAAACGAAAATAGATAATGAGGTGGTGAAAGAGAGCTGTACAAAAATTGAATTAAAATACTCACATCTACCATTTCTTGTAAACTAAGCTGTTGACCGTTTCCATATAGCCCATAACCAAATCTAGAAATCGGAACACATTCTCTATCGGTTTGGCAGCATTCGTCCGAACAGGCCAGTTCGGAACCTTCGGGTGAGCTGGGTAAAGTTGAAGCCGAAGATTCGGTCTCGCAGTACCCGTTCATATTTTCTGAAGAATATCCGCAGTCGTGAGAATGATCGCTGGACGAACAATTCTCCTTCCTTCCTCCATAATCAGGAGAAGACAAGAAATTATTTAACTTAAAATATTCCTTTCGGTGCGGTTTTTCACTGTTACATTTACACATCCAAACTTCGTTATGTTTCTCTCCCGTGTCTGTATCGTTACAATTATGAGCGTCGTTCCTGTTGACCCCTTTTTCCTTATACACATCATCAAACTGTTTACAAGTACAAGTTTCGTTGCATTTTGCCAATTTAATTCCCATACAAGAACAGTCCTCCTTATCGGTAATGTCTTCCTTATCATCGAATTCGTAGCCGTTACAATTTTCTTTTCCTTCCTGATCGGTCATGCGTTCTTTCTTACGCTTTCGCTTTAATTTTTTCTGTTCTTTGCGCAACTGTTTGTGTTGTTCTTCCTTTGTTAGTTCTGCATAGAGTAATTCCAGTTGGGAAACGCCTTGGATGCGTTCGATGGTTGTTTCGAAATTGCGGCACAGAGCGTCAACGGCAACTGCAGCAAAAACACGACAGGTACATTCCTCTTCGCGCATTCGAATGTATATACGATGTAGTCTTTCGTACATGCAAATGCCGAGACACGTTAAAACTTCCTCTTGAGCTATTTCAAGTGTTTTAGCGTGTCTTTCTCTACGACTGAAACAAAAAATTTTGTCTTAACGTGGAAAATAGTCAATAAAATTAAATGTGTTCGGTACATATCTGTTGTCAACAATTAAGTAACAAGCATGCTAAAATGTTAATCAGTAGTAAACAACATGGCGCATATATTTCTAATATAGAATCTCGACATATATTTAATTAATTCCCAACTCGAAGCGAATTTTGGGTAAGATTGAATAAACAGACTCAATTCGATTTTTCGAATTTTTTTATAGTTTCACCCAGAATTGAATCTACTTTAATTTTGATACAGTAGAAGCTCAATAACGTAAACATTCGAATCTATGAACATCGCGGTCCTGCGAACACCAACTTTTTCTATAGCTACTTGGTAACGTGAACATTATTAGTTCTTACACTCGGTAACATGAACAGTAAAAGTTAAAAAACAAAACCAAAATAAGATAACTACGTTTTTTTCGTGAACTTTAATGTTCTTAAACTACACCCCCGTTAGTGAGAACACTTGCGTTAGTTTGAACATATCTTTGGATTTTTGTGTTCACAGAATCGAGCTTCTACTGTATAACCTATTTTGAACATAAAATGCACAGGAAACGGCCAATTTAAGATTTCGTGATTTTTGGGACCTCTCTTGACAAATTTGTCTCTGTTCCGGTTTAAATCTGTTGTAAAAAACTTAAGGTCTTTTTTCTAATACTAAAATAAAGGGTTTAAGTAAAATAATTTCATTACGGAGATATTTTCATGTAAAAATGCATAACGACAAGACTATGTGTAAATTTGAGAAATAAAAAAAATAATCAACTATTGAGGTCACTCACGGACATCTATTCCAATTTGAATTTCAATTGGCTGGTATATTTTTAATTCGGTTTTGCAATACAACAGAATTGCAATAATTCAAACCCTTCTATTCCTGGGTACAATTAAATCTGAAAATTTACCGCAAAAATGTTTTGAATATCTTCTTACTTTAGGTCGACCTTTGTTATCACCAATAAAATCGTCGAAGGTGTATCAAAGCTAAAATTAGTTTTTTGAGCATTACTGTTTTACATCTGAGATAGCTTGCTAGCCTCAGATGTGCCTGTGAGTTTGTGTTATTGTTAATGATAGCAATTCATCAACCCAAGAAGACTGACGGTTTTACCTGTTCCCACAGCAGTCTCAGGATTTGACTCAAGTATCTTATCGTAAACAATTGATCGCGCTAACTAGTAGACCAATGACCAGCTCCCATCATATAATTATGAAATATTAAGTTTAAAAAAATTCGCTTGATTTAAGCACATATAACCCAAGGCCAAGTTCTACGAATTTGATTTCAAAGTAAAATGTCTGGCCGCCGACTTGAAGAGTATATAAAACAAAACCTACGGAGCGAAAAAAATATGTTAGGTAGGTAATATCAAAAATACTATATTCAGTATGGGGACGTCTATTAATTACTTGAGGTCAAAATGGGGTCGGCAAAATCTCACCAAATCTCATTTAAGGGGAGGGGGGTCAATAAAAATCACACGTCAACCTTTTAATTCAGAGAATATACATTATTATAACAGATAACATTTTGTATTTTAGTGTAAAAATTTAAATTATTTACATGTTAGAAAAATTAAAAATTGATACTTTACGTAGTATAGTGTTACAGAGTGCCTATATTTTTAATACATTGACACCGAGACGGGAAGTATATGAACGCTTAGGTATTTAGTCGTTTGAAGCAAAATACATGAACATATCAAATACATTTAATTATTAAAAAATTATAGAGTAAATCTCACGTGAGCAGATAGAGAGGGGGGAGGGGTTCCGTCACATCTCACCAAATCTCACCAAGGGGGGGGGGCGTCTAAATTTTAAGAAAAACGCCTCATGTAATTTATGGACGTCCTCTATGTTTAAAAAAAACTACAGCTTTGAAACACATCTAAAAATCGTACAACAATGAACTATTTTAGTGCCAATTATTTAAAACTGAGTATCGATTTGAGATAAAAATGTTTTACAAATTAAAGTTAGTACGTAATTCAAAAATTATTTCAAAATATTGTCGTTGCGGAAGGATACGGTCTGATGCTTAAGTGCGTCGGCTACTAAGCAGAGAATCCTGGTTCGAGCCCGAGTAGAGCAAGAACTTTATTCTAATCGTCCTCCCTTGGCGAGCTGGCAAACCACCGAGGTAATCTGCCTTGAAAACCCTTTATAAAATGAAGTGGTTAGCCAAAACCTACCCTGGGTTGTAGTGCAACTGTGTAATTGTCGCAAAAATTTTGGGACACAGGAAAAAGTTCATTGTATTTCAAGTTTAAATTACAGAATAATTAAACATATATGTTGCTGAAGAAAAAATTTGTCGAGTAGCCCCTATGTGAATAGATTGCTACTTAAATTATGCATATTTGTAAAATATTTTGATGTGCAAAACTGCATAATAAAAATTTTTAGTATGTTGTACACTATTAAATTCTTTATCGCTTTGCTTCTACTGTATCAAATTTTAACTACCCTTTTAAATTATGACACGCTAAAGTTAGAGATCAGAACGTTTCGCTCTGATAGTAGATAAATCATAGCTCAATTGCTCTCCATCTTAGAATCCAATCGAAGGGAGTACGCTGGAAAAATCTGGTATACAAGTGAAGAAAAATCTGAGGATTTCCATTCAATAGTAGTAGTTTTGTTACATCATAAGATAAAACATCTAATTCAAATGTTATAGACTACAAGCCTATGGAAAATTTTAGGGGGTCAATGACCCATCATGAATCATGTTTAGAACAATGCTGCTACATGAAAGAATAACTTTAAGCACTATGCCGTCAGTTTTGGGCAGTACAGGTGAATGCACGGGAAGATTGAATTTTCCATCTTAAGATGGGAAATTATGACAAACTATTCTTGTACGGCTTTCTTCAAGATGGATAGATCCTAAAAAAATAATGACGAAAAACCTAGTGCCGTACAAAAATAATGGTACCCGGGAGCCAGGAAAATTTTTTGATTTTCCGAAAAGTTTTTAATCAGTATAGGCGATTTATTACTGTACGGCATTTGTGTACTTCGCTTTGCATTCTTATACAGATTCATTATTCAGAAACACCGTACATATTTGCTGGACAGGAGTGAGAAACCGGGAGCTGCAACCCTTACGCTAGAGCAGTATGGTGGAAGATCATTGCAAAATGTACGGCATCTATTTCAAAAATTTCTTTAACACATAAAATAAATTTTAATAATTGTGCCGTCTAAAAATTATGGTTAATATAAATATAAATAAACAATTACCTGAATTTTGGGGTTAAATCAAATTTTTGTGGCTAGAAGATCATAAATTCATGTACGGCAACTTATTTTATGATATGATGTTACTAAATATTATCGTTGTACCTTATAGCCGTTTATTATAAATGGAACCAAATTTTTCAAATTTCTCTGGATTAATAATCTTACAAATATCGAAAATTTGATATTTTTCTTTTTATTCACATTTTCTGACTGAAGATCCTACTTGTAGGATGTGTGGTGAAGAGGATGAAACCCCTCACTACATCTTATGTGAATGCCCAGCTTTAGCCGGCAGCAGGCTACGCCACCTTGGTTCTCCATATCCGGAAACCGAGGAGATAGCAAAAGCACTCTACAGCTGCTTACTTGACTTTGTCGAGGAGACGCAGTTGTTGGAGTAAAACGTGGAACGAGAGGCACAATAAGCTTAAGTTTCAGTGAAGTGGGTGTCAGAACCACGACCCGTTATAATAATAATAATTGTCTAACTACAAAAAATGTATAAGAAACTACCTATTTTTCCCTTACGACTTGGCACCCGATATAAATACCCTGCATTTATAAGAACACAAATTATTATCAGTTTTAATTTCATTTGGTAAGTTACTAAACATAGTCAATCCTTCGCAATTTTCAAATTAAGATTATAAACATTTCTGATATTACTTAAATTAAAATTAAATAAAGTAAATCACAGTTGCAGGTAGATTTGATGACACTATATCCTACAGTTAACGTATCATCAGCATAATATAACAATTCCGTTTGAAGAATTGTCATAATCACATGATCACAAGATCAGGTTTATCAGATCTGACAATAGTAGTAGATTTCCAAATACATAATTTATTTATTTTTTTATTTATTATTAACATTATTAACTTGAATAGGAATTTTATTTAATCGCTTATTACCGAATAAAGCTGATTATTCTTTTTTAGTGTTTCTCAGCATTTTACTGAAGCATTCTCCTTATTTAGCATTTACAATTTTTTTACAAAAAAAATATTATTTTATTATCTAAATAGGTTGGAGAAAACTATCCTGGTAATACGTCAAATAAATTTCGAAAAAGATTTTATTAAATAATAAAAGAAGACTTACCTTCCCAGAAGTTCAGGTTCAGCACGACTAATAAGATCTGTAATATATTCAGTCTTATTTGGCAGATGAATGTGTTTGTTCACAATGCACCTTTCTATTCCATCATATAAAGATGCAACATAACCTTTTTCCTTACAAGGTTCCGGATCTTCCATCAGTAAGGTGTAAGCTAAAAACGTGGAAAACAAAAACTCAAACACTGCTCCACAACACTAACACCACTACCACTGCAAAATAACCCACCTTTTAGCACTTTAGTGCGACATTCTCCACAAAAACGATGTTTCCTCAGATAAGTCTCCAAAGTGGCATGAAGACTGTTGGCATCGATACGGCACGTAGCTTTCTTGCATTCATCTCTCATGCACTTCCAAACATCTTGCCAAACAGGTGTAATGGGACGACTTCGTTGTGAATCTAACGAATGCAAAATACATCGATGACTTTTCTTGTTACGTCTGATTTGATTATCAACTAGGTCGTTCAATCTAGCGCTACAAAAAAAACACTTTAAGCTTCTTCGCAATTTTTATGACGCCCTCCTACCTGTGACCATGAAATAAGTTGCATAAAATTTGTGGTATTTGCTTATCTTCTCGTATTGTTATCATTCCATCGGGTTTGACAACAATCGGATCTAAAGTGGGATAGCCATACTTAAACAGTTGATAGTACAAGCGTTCCACACTGAAAAAACGCAGATTTAAAACCTCGATAATAATTTTAAGTTAAAGTTGCGTGTTTACCTGCGCCTACATCCGACACAAGGAACCACTTGATTCAAAACATGTAACATATCTAAACGTGTAACTTGTAATGCTGCAAGGAGGTCACCTTCGGTCAGTATGTCGACTTTACGAATAAATTCATCCAATATTTTGCTCTTGACATGTCGATTATCGTGGAGCAACCCCATAGACTTCAAATCCATAACCATCTGTATATTAAACACCAATTAGGTTAAGTGACATACAAAACAAAAGTGACACAACAAATTTAATAAATCTCCCAATAATTCGAGCAAGAGGCCCCGATGAACTTAATTAAATTAATTTAATCATAATATTATTACCGTTAAAGATTCGTCTACAACTAAGGGTAACTGCCTTCGACCTATAGGTTTGGGTTTGTTCGCATCGTATACGTTCACCAATTTCGCCATAATCTTAAAATTAATTATTTAGGTAATCAAATTACCAGTATTAACTTGAAATTATTCACCTATAAGCGCGGTTTGTAAACAAAATTATTAAAGAATTATCAACACACGAGTTGCCATTCATTTAATATCTGTCAATTTGACTTATCTTGTAGATGGCAGATTAATCGCCTATGTACACCATGACAGCAAAATATTGAATTTGGGTCGCAAGAAATAAATCGGAGAAGATTACCAGAACCAAATTTGTTACAAAGTTTATCATGAATAAAACTGATGGATTAAATTCAACCTCCACAGAATTTGAGCAGAGTTGCTACTCGTTGGAATCAGGATGAATTTACATTTTCCAGCCAATGGTAAGTCAAGAAAATGATCGTAATCTTGGTGATTTCTCCTCTGTGACGTCAAGAAAATAATATCCCTGACTCGCCATTGGCAAAAAAAACAAACAAAAAAGTGGGAAAACAAAGTCTTAATGCAATTTTAATAATCCCATTTTTATTAGAAATATATTAAAATGTAAATAAAACATTAATAAGATGAAAATCACTCATGGCTTCTTTGTCTACTACATGTGATTGCTCCACCTTTTTGATTCCACCTTCAGGGGTCGGCGCAAACCGAACCCCTTGATCGCCAAATTAGTTTAACCTGCTCTAAGAGGGGAAATTTTCCCCAGTCTAACGACATTGCCTGGGTCTAATCAACCCGAACGATAAAGGAGGTATGGGTCTTAGACCCGGTACTCCGTAATGCCATGAAGACTTGGTTTGATTCCCATACCTCAATTCCAAAGACCCTGAAAAATAAACAAAATCAAATTATTTTCTAATTTTATCAATTAGACGGAATTTTAAAAACTATCATCAACTTCACAAATAAGAATAGAAGCCTAAAATTGGCAGAAATCAGCTACTATTTAAATTTTTATAAAACTGACGTTCATCGTACGGAAAACTCTAGTTTTCCTCACTAGTGACATAAAGAGCTATTGCTTTCATAAGACAGGGATTTACCAAAAGTCTTGTTGACTGCAATACCTATGTGTTTATAAATTTAATTCTACTTTAAATCGCGTACTTTCCAAATCAAAATTAAAAAATCCTGCTTCACTTTTTGTACGAACCTCGTAGTTGACTATTTACATTTTATACATTTTGCAAGCCCGATCTGTGATCCTGTGCAAAACTCAAACTTCAAAGCCTAAAATTGTGACTAAAATGGTAACATTCCTGTTTGATAAAGCAATAATTTTGTGAATTTCAATTTTTCATTTTCTTGGGTTTATTGGGCGTTCGGTAGGTATATCTGTCAGTTTGACAGTTCATTGTTTTCATTCTTTTTTTTTTAATGGTAGGTTTGAGCAATTCGGGTAGGCGTTTCCTGAACACAGAAAATTGTGAAAATTCGTGGATGATAAATATGTTGATAAATTAAAAAATAATTACCAGTTGAAGTGAGTCATCATCGTTCTTAGTGTTATTAACAATAGTAATAATTAACCGAGGAATATGCATCGACGACGACCACAGCACAGTAATTTCACTTACGTGAGCTCCTGTGTTAAATATTTGATCTTTATTTTAAATTTTGTGTTTTGGGTAAGTCGAGGTGATGCAATGGTGGTTACGAAAGTAACTTGCTGTGTTTTGTTTTGTAGTTGTTTGGCGGATTGTTAATCGGCATAGGTTTGTATGCCTTTGTCGACAAGTGGCAATTAACGGGATGGGTTAAATTGGAAAACGTTTACGATGTGATATTAAACATATCTTTGGTTATGGTAATAATGGGAGGCGTAGTTTTTATCGTTAGTTTTGCCGGATGTGTGGGAGCTCTTAGAGAAAATACATGTTTGCTTAAGTTTGTAAGTTGTCCGAGCAAGCCGTCTCTGTTATGTTAACCTTAGACTTTTTAGTACTCCCTTTGCTTGTTGATATTTTTTCTCTTGGAAATGGCAATAGCAATTGTAGGTTTCGTCTTTCCTCACAAGATGCAGTCCATGTTGGAGGAAAATTTCACAGACAAAATAATTCATACATATCGTGACGATCCAGACTTACAAAATTTTATTGATTTTGCTCAACAGGAGGTGAGTTTGTACTTTTATCAACCTAACTTGCAACTCTATGGTTTTATGTCAGATAAATTCTAATGATTCAATTATCAGTTTTGACCAAAAATAACCCTACTAATCCCTAAAATTTATTGAATATTATCTTTTGTAAAACCACAATAAAAACTTACATGAAATTATGTTGCCGATAACAAACAAACTCTTTTGAAGCCAACGTTGCAATTGAAAACTTCAATTGCCAGATGCTTTTTTATCGCGATAATTTTGCAGCTGCGAATTTGAGACTTCCGCTCGCCATAGTTTTGTTTACCTTGCAGTAACTTTGATAGTAAGGCATTTTATACAATCGTATGCAATTCTTTTTAAATTATCGAAGATATTAAAATCCGACCTAAATAGTTTAAGCAGGTAGTTGTAACCCACATGCAGTTATAACAAAATCTTAAAATTTATCTGATAAACAATTTTGTTTATAAAAAATTATTTACTAATACAAAGCTGTTAGTTTCGATGCTGTGGATTGAGTTCGGAAGGTTATATGGATTGGTCGAAGAACGAATATTTTAATTGCTCATCACCTAGTGTAGAACGCTGCGGTGTTCCATATTCTTGTTGCATCAACGCCACCGACATTAGTTCAGGTTTGGTTAACATCATGTGCGGATATGGGGTACAAATGCTCTCGGTAAGTATCCACAACGGTTAAGTTTCCAAGTCTACTTAAAATTTTTAAGGTTGCAGAAGCAAGTAAGAAGGTTTGGACGTCCGGTTGTATAGAAATTGTGAGATCTTGGGCCGAAAGAAACTTATACGTGATTGCAGGAATCGCCTTGGGCGTGGCTTTATCTCAGTTATTTGTTATTTACTTGGCCAAAACTTTAGAAGGTCAAATAGACTTACAAAAATCAAGGTGGGCTAGTTGAAATATTGCATATAAGGCCGGTGGGCCTAGGGTGTATTTGTAAACTGTCGTACGTCCTCTCAAATCATACGCAATGTGTTTTTAATAAATTAAATGGGAGTATGTGCTTATAAATTTTTGGCGCCCATACTTTTTAAATGTAATTTTGTATAAATAATCGGTGATTCGGTGGTTGTTTTCTGTTTCAATTTTGTGTTTTTTTATGCATCACAACATAATAACCAAGCTCATTGTTTTTAACAATCCAAAAGACTTGTAATTTGTATATTGTAGATAACTTTTTGGAAAAATGTACAATTTTTGACTTCACTAAACAAAACCTGCCAAGTCTTTGTAAAAGTTTTAGTCTTTTAATCACATACCAATACTCATGACTTTTTTACAATTTTAAAATATTTCTAGTTGTAGTATTTTCATGTACGGGGAGTTTGATTACTAACCGGATGAAAAAGTAGTTTTGTAAGATCTGTCCATTTTTCTAAAATTGTGCCAAAGCTTTTTTTAATGTGTAGTATTTCGTTTAATCATCACAGGTTCATTTAAACGAGATTAGAGCAATCGAGATTATTTATGAATTTAATAACTTTATTTTCAGACATGTATGGTATACATACCTGAATAAATATTTAAGTAAGTAAGAGAAGAATCAAAAAACCATCACAATTTTTAGAGCACAAGTTTAGTTTTTAATTTGTACAAATATTTAATTTTTAATGTAAATCAAAAGATAAATTTGTGATTTGATTGTAATTTTATAAAATGACATAGACTTTAATATTAGGCTTAAGATTGTCTTTAGTATCGAATTTTAACGCGAATTTAGATAAATTTGATAAGGCAGTTAACTTGCTATTTACAACCCAAAGTCCTTTTGTGACTTTCAAAACCAAACCAAAGTTGTTTTCATTGATATTCATGTTCTCTCTAGCAAATGCAAGTTTCGTTTCTCACTAAATTTAAGACTCAAAAAATCGTGCCTATGAGCTGAGACCTTGTCCAAGTTGACTGTCTTTATCAATCGGTCCAAATTTGCCTTTAGTAAATATTTATAGGACATGTATTAAGTTATTAGCTTTTGTTCAAATTTTTTAAAAACAGTTACTCTTTCTATTAATATTTTATATCTGTACTACCTACTGTATTATAAATTACCTTATAATTAAATTCTTTTAATTTCCTTTAAATTAAAACTGTTTTAAAATTTTCAGTATATACTGAAATTTAATAAAATTAAAAGGCCTACAGGAAAATACCCCAAATATGACAGTTTTTAAGTTTACATAAATATAATTGTTAAATCTTTAAATTACATTAGGTTATTATTTTCTGTTATATTTAAATTTTTTATTAATTAGAAATGGTAAATTAGTGCATAAGTAATCTTCCGATATCAAGTACCTACTGAACCGAATTGCCAGTGATAAAAAATCACGCTTGTTGAAAATTACGAATTTTGGAATCGGATAATAGTAATTTTCAAGTGTGAGTAGAGATAAACGGGCAACAGTAAATATTTTCAAAAATTTGACCATGAATTTTATAGAAATTAGATTTAAAAAATTGTACGTTGAGAGTGCAGTGTCAATACAAATCAACTTTACTTATACTTTTACTTACAAATACAAAAATTTTAAAATATACAAGTGAAGAGTTTGAACAAACCAAAACAAAATTGGTAGGAAGCTAGACGGAAGGCCTGCAGGTGGATTTCATTAATTTTTAACTGGACTGTATAGGAGGTGCATAATTTAATCAATTCCATGTGGAAAGTAGGTAGAATAAGTGGGAGCATTATTGAATTAACATTTTTTTAATTAATAAAATCATTTATTTCACTTGCAGAATTGTTGGGGAAGTGAAAAGGTAATTCTTAATTATAAAATTTACATTATGTACATGCGCATCTTATCAACATTTTTATCTATAATATTATATCACAATAGCAGCATTTATAATTAATTGCCATGAAAAAAAGGTAACTTATCGTTATTCCTTTATCACTAGGTAATCTTAAAGCAATCAAAATAAAATTAATTACAATTTATACACAGTTTCAGCCAATACATTCTGAATTTATCTACAAATTGATAAATGTGAAAAATGTCGTTTAATTTCTTTACAAATCTTTTCTCAAGAAAAACTCAGAAAGATAAACTTCCGGAAGATATTAAACCACCCGAACGGAAGATTTCGATATCTAAGACGGGAAGGCTTCGAGAAAAAAATAAAGTCAGACTGTCGATATCTGAAGATACGTTTACTACCGTGGAAAAAGCTAAGTGCACTGTGAAGGATGCAGAAAAAGGGGGTTGAGTGATAAATTATTGTTGAAGGAATTAAATTATTTATTTTTTGAAGAAAAGGTGTCTTATTTCATGTTTGTGTATGTAAGAGACTCACATCCAAAATGCAAAACGTCGATCGACACATTGGACAAGTGCATTTCGATGATAGCCATGTTTCAGGTTCGGAACTGTCTTGCCGAGAAGCAAACCATTTTGCCATGCAGTCGATGCACCACATAGGCTTGCAGTGGCACGTAACACATGGTTCGTTGACTCCTTCGTCAATTAAACACATCTTCTGTAACTTTACGTTCGCTCGAGTTTGCATACAACCTATGCAATTTTCCAAGTCCTAAAATAAATTTGAATTAAACAAACAAAAGTTGCATAGAAGTCAGGTCTAGGCAATGTGAAACTATACAATAACCGTAAGTAATATAGAAAATTGAAATAATCATTAAATTTTAAGATAACTCAAAAACTATAATAAACCATTTAATTGAAATTGGCACTTGAGTCTCTAGGTGTCTAATATACTAATAAGTAATAACTTTTAATAATAAATTAAATTAAAAGTTTATGTGGAAACAATTAATTGTTATTGTTTACCTAGTTTATTTAGAAATTCTTATGAATTATTTTAGATAAATTCCGATCCTAATAAAAATACTTAATATATTTTTTACTAATGTGGACATACAAAGAGCAATTAATTATTTAAAAAAATTTCAAAAATTGATTTTTTTTAAATCAAACCCTCCGTTAATAATTTTTAAGAGTTTCAAGGGTAGACACAAGAGGGGGGTAACGAGGTGACGCATCAAAAACCCAAAAACATTAGTAAATTTTGTTTAAAATTTATATGAAAAGCCTCCCCATCAATAGCCTCATTTACCCCCTTCACGAACTTTGCCTTTTTTTAGTCTAAATTTGTATATTATGTGTTTTTAAAGTACCTGTTGATAGTCGTATCGTGAGTTTTCATCTACGACTGTCTTGAAGGCATCGACAAATTTGTCCATTAAGCTTTTGTGGAATTTGACGTTTGGCAGAACCGTTATGATTCTTGCAACACGGTCGGATAAGTCTTTAAAGTCTAAAGTGTTTAGTCGGATGATGAAGGGTTCCACGTTTGGTCTAGAACTTTTTACTTCGATATTGACAAATTGCACTTGCCCTAAGCTGTCTACTGACATTGTGTGAGTGTCACTTTGGTTAACCTGCAGTGTGGCATCGCTTTGGTGCACAACAAAAACTGTCAGCGGTGTTATCTTCATTATCCAGTTTTCGGTTGCTATGACTCTGCAAATGGCGTTTGTTCGAATGCATATCTTGTCGACTCTGTTTGAAAAAACAGTTGAATATTTCATTTTAAGAAATAACAGATCTTACCTTCTAAACTCGTTATTAATATTAGAAGCCACGGTCGACCAATCGGAATTGTTGTTACAAAACTTGGAAACATTTTTCACTGTTGGATGATCTTTCCAATTATCGCGGTGCCAATTTGCTATTTGATACAGAGCCAACAGGGGTAAAACGAGTGTCGAAGTGGTGAGGAACCAGAAGAAGATGCTCAATAGCGAAATAATCTAAAAAGATAAAATTTAGTCAAACCGATACACCGGCTGCGAATTCCAAATTACCTCTTCCGAGTAGCCAGAAGTGGCTAACAAGACAACGTAAATTAAAGGTAATAGTGAATAGATGAATAAATTCAAACAGGAACGGCGGAGATGATAGGTCACAAATTGTTCCGATTCAGATTTCAAATAGGCGGCAAAAATTGATTCAATTGTTATGCCAGATGTGACAAATTCGACTGGAGGGTAAATTATACAGCAACACAACAAAAAATACAACAAAGTAAATAATGCAAATTCTTGTAGTGGTTCCATGTTTGACAACCGAACTATTAGGTTATGTTTTGATTTGGAGATAATTACATTGTATTATTTTTTGTATTATGTTACGTAATTTAATTATGAGGTCGGGTTTGTTTTGCAATCTTTAAAAAAAAGTATTGATTTGCTGCAGACGTGTCCAAAATTTTTCGATTTAGTCAGGTTGCGAACCAATTAGGCCGCTGTTTTATCTACACGAAGTGGTGCACCATAAAATTAAATAATCGATCCGATTATTTCGGTTTTATTAGTTATGAATAATATTTGAGATAACGTAATTTTACAAAATAATCTTTTTGTAATTTCGTTGCTTGGATCCGTCAGACGCGATTGAAAGTGTGGGAAATTGCATGGATTCGTTTTATTTAACGGGTCAGCTGTCAAATGCGATGGAATTTTAGTGCTCGTATCCTTGGTGACCGATACAACAACTCGGAAAATTGGAAGGTAAACGAGACATTTTTTGGTACATAGTAATTTTCCGGCTTTGTTGTAATTTGCGTTTCCTACGTTATTGTTTTCGCGATTTTTTTTTGATCCTATCGGCGGGAGAGGCATGACGGTGTTTGGTACGTTAATTGCATACTTTTAATTTTGTTCACCTTTTAAAAATGGCTCCCATTTCAGTGGAGAAAAATTTGACGACTTATTTTTTCGTTTTAATTTTCATTTCGATGCGACCCCAGTGGCTTATTTTAATTGTGATTTTTTTCTAGATAACCTAACGATGTCGTCCTGGAACTTTTTGCACGTTTAATTACAATTTTATTCGCACAAAGGTAACTAATTAAGAGTTTCTTAAATTGTAAATCGGAGGTTTTAGATTACTCACTGGGGATGGGTTAATTTAAGGGTTTTCAAATACGCAACTAATTTTAGCAAGAAGTCAAATTATTTTCCAATTGCTCCTTTAATTCTCTTATTTTCTTTCATTATCCTCATTTGTGTATTAATTTACTACTATGATTCACTTAATTAACGAAAATTTGTATATCTCATATTATTTACAACAAAATTACGTTTGCTTACCCCAATTATACCGCGTGTTTCCCTTATTAGTTGAATAGTTTGTGGGAATCGTGCACCTGATATCAAAAGAGCGAGATAAAATCTCAAAACTTGAAAGAAAATTTTTCTTTTTGTGCCACGAGATTATGATTTTGTTTGATGCTCGAGTTTTTTTTGGTTCAAGATGTAGAAACATCAAGGTCAAAGCATTGATTTGCGACAAGAGGATACAGCTAAGAAGTGAAATCGAATGAACCCCAGTTTCGTTACCATAGCTGGTCGCTATAGCAATCACTTTCACGGTCTCCTCGTGCAATCAAAAATCTCACCTGCTAGAGCTTTATTACTTCGGAACATGGTTTTCAATTAAGAACTCTTGCCACATATTAAATTTTTTGCATTTCGGTCCTCAAAATTTTTCACCGCTGAAGTCTTGAAATACGAAAATAAATTAACAACGGTTTTTTTCGTTCGGTAAGCTTTAATGTTTATTTTTTATTTTATATTTTAAATATATTCCCCAGTCGTTCGGTGCTTTCTCGTGGAAACTACTCGGAACTGCAGTTTATTTTTTAATAAACTAGCTTAGTATTGAAAGTTTTCTACGCTTGGCGCAATCCAGAAGAAGATGACGAAATTTGTTGAAGTAGGTTCTAAAAATGCATTCATTCTATCCCAAAATAGGTATAATTAAGTTAGTTAAAATTATGGCTAAAAGTTAAAAAAATACTATTCTAATCTCTGTAGTTTGAGATAAAATAGCAAACAAAATATTTTACTATTTTTGGAAATCCTAATTTTGTACAAAAAATTTCGGCGCTGGGATATCTCGTCACGGGAGGGGGAATCACAAGGCAAATTTTTGTACACTACATTTTCTTTTACAAGATTTTTGAAAGATATCCCCGGATTTCTTTTTGAAAACATAACAGAAAAGACTGTTGATAGTATTCCTAAGATTGTCTTGGATTTCTTAAAATTTCTCGTAGAGGCCGGTTGAAACATTAAAATATTGAGCTTACCCTGTAGTTGTGCGGAAAATTAAGAAGATTTAAAAAAAGCTGGATGGTTGACGGCATTAATAATTTTATATCTGTCATAATTACAAATATTGTGAAAATCGTCCGGAAAAAAGTATAGGGGATTCGCGATTTAAACTTAATTTCATGCCAATTGTCTTATATTGCATAGTGGAAACTGGCAACATCAATTGGTATCCCGTCTCGCGCGGAACGGGACAGGATTTTTCCGATCCCGCATTTTTCTCTAATAATCATGCCTGCACAAAGGAGAAATCTCTCATGAGTACATACCTCTGGCTTTGTATTGACGTGAAAATAAATTTAAATCGCGATTAGAACTACTGTTTTTTTTTAGTTTTTACTCGGAGTTTTACCAATAACTGTTTTGGACAATAGACAATTTAACGGCGTGTTACAGGTTTTATGAAATCGGGCATACCTATTGTGTTTTGTTTGGTTTGTACATTTTAATTTGATAATAAAAAGTTAGAGTGTTCTTATTTAATTCATTGAAAGAGAGTTATCATTACGGCAAGAAAACCAAGGAAGGAAATTTGCGGATGTTATCATTCTAAGATTATGAAGGGGCTTTGAGTAGAAGATTTTTTTAAATAAGTAGTACATGGGACAAGGACTGCCAATTGGTCCTTGCTTTCTTAATTTTTTTGTTAATAGAAAGCGAAATTTATCAAGACAAAAAGTAATAATATATTATCAGATAGAAAGTTGAATAATTAATGACTACTAAAAAAATTCTTATAAAGAATTATCGTAAGTTAAAAAATAGATAAAAATATTTACTCTCGAAGACTCAGCTGATTGAGGAATAATAAAAAATATTGTTTTGCTATAAGTATAATATGATTATTAGAAATTATTTCAAAAAATCATCGAAAAGAAATCCACTTGACAAAACTATAAATTTATTTAAATTTAATATCTACCTACAGAAAAATTAAAAAAGTAATATTGCTGTCAGAAACCTTAATCAAAACTAGGACTCCGAAATATTTTTTAATTTAAAAAGTTTGAGTTGTACTTCCATCCCCTGGTTGCAAAAATTCTATGCAAGCAGGTGTAGTTGGCACAATTTTATTTTTATTGTAAAAAAATATTTTAGTAAATGAGATTACGAAAATGTAGATAAAGTTTCTCATAGTATGCCCGCCAAAATTTGGCTGGTCCCTTCCATAATATAAGCTCACCAGTAAAACAGGATATTCTTGTCAGGTGCTATCGAACACGTGAATATAAAGCGTCACCCTTGAAGGGTTACTTCCATAATATGAAATATTTGTGAAAAATTAAATTAAATATAATTTTTGTTATATAAAGTAAAAGTAACGATCGTGCAATTTGTCCACCTTTGGTTTCATGCAATTACAACTTGAATTTTGTTACCTATCAAACTTTGTGCCATTTTGTACCACTCTTTCACCCCAAATAATCCGGAAAAAATTCCCGTGTTTTAACCCTCACGTGTGTCTTGAAGCAAAGCTTAGTCACATGACTCATGCACAATTATCTAATAGCCAGGTGGGTAGGTAATTGAGTTTTACTATTTTGAGCTTTATGGTAATGGTATGCAAATGCTACTATTTAATCGCCAAAGCCAGGTGCATTTAAAGATAGTATTACATTTTGGACTTTGTTATTTCCTATTAAATTTACGCAATAGTAGGGGGTGGGCACTATTAGTTTGTTTATTAGGGGGTGATCTATTTACTGTTTGATGTAGTCACTTAATGCATCGTATGTATTTCAATAGAAGGATTATCTTTGTGCTTATTAGTGATTTGATTAATCCAGGGACTGGTGGAAGTGATTTTTTTTAAATTTAATTGGGGATGATTACATTTTTGTGTGTTTTGATCTCTTCATCTTTCTCGAAAGATTTAAATTAAAAAAGTGGTGTGCATTGTACGTATCTATCAATTGGGTTTGAGTTTTTTATATTCTTACTTTTACAAATTTTGAACTTTTAGAAAATATATATTATTTGTATTTGCGAGTAAAAATAAGAGTTTATTTATTTTCTATTTCTATTCGAAATGCGGGTGTTCAATTTTTACAAGATAATTTAATTTATTACAAGTGGCTTGGTGCGACCGTTGCGTTGGTTGAACTACAATAATTAAATAATAATAATAAATTTGACGATTAGTTCCTCTACTCGTAATTTAATAATAATTTAACTTATTTTATCATAATTGATTACTGTTACCATTGTTATTGGATATATCAACTTTTATTATTAATCTATTAGAAAACACATCTATTACACAAAGGAAAATTTAAATTTATTTAATTGTTTTCCATTATTACTCAAATTGCTTTTTTGTAGTTTTGAGATAAGCATAAAATAGAATTCCTTCAAAACTGTTGGAGGCAAATAAATTAGCATGATAGTTTTTAGTAACTCTGAAATGAGCCTAGTAAGAGAGCCAAACAACTGTTCACACTAAGGTACCTGATTCGAATCCGGAGAAATCTGTGAGATGTACTAAACTGCAGAAAATTTGAAAAATTACCTATTTTGTTTTTTATCGTAAAATATTCCCCCACCCCAAATATGAACTTTAGCTGGATTCGCTCTTGGTTCCCCTGGTTTACCTTCATCAACTTTGTAAGTCTCAGAAACTACCTCGGATGTAAAAAAATTAATATAATATTCAAGTACTAACGTAGCTTTGGTCTATCGAAGTTACCATATATTGGTGAAACACAGGTCGCAGGTCTGACATAAGAAAAATGATTAGAAGTATAATATGCTTACTATCATCACCAAACGGACAATTTTTTAATCAAAAAATCGATTAGTTAAAAGAAAGTACCTGTATGCTTGTTAGGTCAATCTGCCTGTGTTTGAAGATAATGTCGGGGTAAAGGGCAAAGTAAAGCGGCAGCGATTCCACGTGCTAACTGATAAGAAGGTGAGGTCGCTCATTGACTCATGTACAATGTTCATCGAGTGTCAAAAAACTACTTTATCAATTTTTTTTATTTAAGCTTTGTTGATAATTCTTTATTGACAAATTATACAGAAATTTTGTTTGCAAAGCGACAAACTAATGGTCTTTATTCTTCTATAACTCTGTATGTGAACTCTTCAGATTGAACATTAATTTATCTCTTAATGGCTACTTTCCGAACAGTTAAGCAACTTTACAAATTTCTTTTAAAAAATCTAAATGTGATAGAAACTTCTGATTTAGTCATAGGAACATAGCATAAAAGGAAATTCGGAATTTTATTTCAATCGGGGATTCCCACATCCTGTATTTTTTTTTATGCCAATGTTTAAACGGCGATTATTTTAATTTTATAATAAGGCTTTTTCTGTCATAAAAATCAATTTCAAATAAAATTGAAGGGAATGAAAATTTCAACAAAAAATGTCTGATAAGTTTTGCTATAAAATAGATTTTTATGTAACAAAAACAGTCTTCAAAAGGCACAATATACATTGCTAACATAGGAGTATCCGAGTTCTTCTAAAAGTACCTGTATAACGGGAATTATTTAATATGATGCAAAAAATTGTGGCTCATCTGTTAATTGATTCAAGAATCGTTTAGACCTTCTGAGTCTTTCGTGACAGAATTTTGAGTGTCTTCAAATTCTGTGTTATCTCTTCAATAAATAAACAAATAAATAATAATAATTTTTTTTCACGGTTACTCATAATTCTTTAGTTATCATGGTTTTCTTATTGTTGCAGATCTTAACTTAAGCAACAAAGGGAATTATTCAGGTTGTAAAGCTCGTAAAATTGAAAATTCAAACCAGTCGTAGGTGTTTTATAAAATTACTAGGTACTAGGTCTGAGACAATACACTTTCATACCTTACACCATGAATAGTAAAGGCGTCTAATTCAGATCTACAGTGAGTGTACAAAGTATTTGTCACCTCCTATGTTACCAATGTAAATTACACATTTTGAAACCGTTTTTTGACATATCGATACCTCCTACGTAAACTATCGTATCTTCAAAATCTTAATTTTACAGGAGAGCATTTTAAAGTTTGTAGTATGTATGCTCTTAAGTGGAATGTCAATGTATTTTGTTGAAATTTAAAAAGGAATCTAATTAAGATTAGATATAGTATAGTCAATTTCTGCGAAAAAATAAAAATTGGGATTTTGTGGGTTACGATAGTTTACGTAGGAGGTGTCGATATTAAAATCGTATTTACAGCAAAACTTTTTAAACATTTTTTGTTAAGAATTTCATTGCCTTCAATTTTGTATCTACACAATTTTCTATTTTGTCGCCCCGTTTTTGACTGACAGCGACTTAAATAATACTGTAAAATAAAATTGTAACCTGTATCTCAAAATCGGTGCAACGAAATAGAAAAATGTATAAGTAGTTTTTGTTGCAAATTTTATTCCCAGCATTTTTTTTATATAGGTACATTTTTTTATTTTGTCACACCGTTGCGTTGCCGAGATACAGATGATAGTATTTTTTGTATTTTACAGAGTCTTGTATAAGTCGCCGTCAGTCAAAAATGGGGCGACAAAATAGAAAAGTGTTAGGTACAAAATTGAAGATAATGAAATTTTTAACAAAAAATGTCTAAAAAGTTTTACCAATGCAATTTACATTGGTAACATAGGAGGTGACGAATACTTTGTACACTCAGTGTATAAACCACAACAAAAAATATAATATGGCAAATAAAAATTGATCTATATTGTTTATATTTTTTATAATTCGACCAATTTATCCACGTGCTGAACAAACATTTTTACCCATTTAGTTTAAAATATCTAGAATTTTATACCTATTAAATTGGAAAAAAATAGAATATTTCGGATTGCATTATTATACTCTTTGATTTAGCATCTTCAAAGAAAAGCTTTCGGATGATCACTTTTCTTGATGCTCTGCAAAATATTGAGATATTCATGTTGCAAAATATTGAATTCCGGTTGGTTAAAGATGTATTCGAGCTACCGAGAACATTTTTACCAAAAAAGTTGGGATTGGACTAGTTTTATATGAGTTTAGCAATTTTATTAAAAATTCTTTTTAATAAAAAAATTGTTCATTTTAGATAAAGCCAACGAATCGAGTAGTTATAATATAAAATAAGTAATATCATCGTTGTGATGTCGGTGCAAATTTTCTCATTCTTTGGATTGGACGTTTCAGAGGGCAGCAGGCGTAGTCAGGGTGATAAAGCCATGGCAACTACAGCTCGTTTTACATCAGGAAGAAGTAGCAGCCCCTCCACACCTACCCCGGCTACTACGCCTCCGACCCAGTCGCAGCCTACGCAGCTTATAGTTCTACCGGCTAGTCTACATCAGGTAATTCATACCTTATCATATTACTCTCCATTTTTATTATTACTCTCGTTATTGATTATCCACTTTTTTTTCCCACACAAAATATTGATTTCATCTCATTTACACCAGTTTATCTTTCATATAGATTACGAGTTCACTTTTTATCTAAATCAAGTTGTCCTTTCTTTGTTTTAATATTGGTAGTCATTTATGGCAAAAGTTTAATTCAGATCGTCGCGTGCATTATTGTCATAGCAGCAGATAAAAATCTAAAAAAATTGATTTTATTGTTGCAGGCTGGTAACGGTGGTGCATTAGTGAACGGTGTTCCTGTAATCGACGTTTCTGCATTGGAACAAGCTGCCGATTCGAGTAACGAAAGTTCAGCAACGACAGAACCACAAGGTGATTCCCACGACACGGATTCTATAAATCAAACGTCTCCACAGTTCATAACAGTTACAGGTATCTGTCCTGTTTGCTTTACGACCGACTTTTGTTGATTTTTGAATTAGAAAATTTTATTTTGTTAATGAATGCTTTTCTTTTCTAATAAAAAAGACGACAAAAACATGTAGAAAGTTTGTTTCAAATTAATGGCGCCGGCATTTTTTGAAATTAACGCAAATTTTGTTTTGGTTTATAACCAGAAAAATGTTTCAGACGAAATTTTTATTTTAGCAAGCTTTGGAAAATTGATTGAAAATTACAGTTTGTCAGTTGTTTCATTTGAAAGATTGGTTTCTTAGGAAAATATTTTGCTGAATTAAGAAAATCATTGTTAAGTTGCTCTCGAAATAGTGATGAAATATTTTTCATGTAAGAATTATTTATAAAATAAGAATTATAAAATTAATTTCTGAAAAGTCAAAATTTCAAATACGTAGAAAAATGCAATTTGGATTTTCTGTTTCTTACAGTTTATTCTTTATGCTGCTTTGAAAAATAATTTGATGGAAACTTTCCTGTTTAGTCTCTTTTTCTTGTTGTATTTTTCAAATAACGTAAACACGGTGCACCCACACTAGTAAACCTTTTTTGTGATTTAAATTTTTTTATTATGAAACATTTTTTAATGCTGCCAGAAGCTGCAGCTAGATCGTATGCTTCATTAACACCCGTGCAACCTGCAGTAGGTAAGCACTATCTAAAATCATCAAATTAGTTGTTGTGTCTTCATGTTTCGTAATATATGAGATTTGTTGCCAAGGTATCATACATGATGAGGGGGCATGTGTCACCTGCACGTGATCATAGTTCACATATCTTATTTTATTACCCCTCATCATGTGAAATCAATTCTTATTGGTATCTTTTACAATAGGGTTGCTCTTACATCTCACCCAACAGGTAGGGTTTGTTACATTGTATTCATATTATTAACGCTTGGTTGCATTTTTTACTGTATTAACCCAGAGCTTGAGGGGTTCACCTGTATTTAGTTCTTTTATTGCACTCGTCATGTTAGGATTTGATATGTTTCGTCCGCCTTACAGAAATCCATGTCTATGTAAAATTTAATTTTTTTAGATAAGATCTTATTTTGAAATCAAACATTTTCAGTTGCTCAAGAAGGTGACACTGTGGCGTCCCATCAAGGATACCATGTTCAATATGTGGAGCCCGAAATATACGCTACACAGACTAATGGTGGGCAAACACAAATGTAAGTTAAAAGTTTATTGTTGTTACTATTTTCTTGTAAACCGAAACCATTGTTTTAGGGCTTACCCCGTTTATACGGTAGGAGAATCGGGTACCTTGTACACCAATCAAGGTCAATATTATGCAACGAACACCGGCACAACTGGTACCGCATCGGCAGTGGGTTATGGTGCAACTGGAACACATTACCTTGTTCAGCAAACGGTGGATGCAGACACTCTTATTGCATCGACGAGAAACTCACCTCAAGCGACAAGTGCGGTAAGTGTTAATTCTTAGAATTATTGTAATCATTAACCTTTTACTAATCTGACTAAACATCAGATGTCGTTTTCATTTTGCTTTGTTACTAATGTTTCTGGTTGTGGTCTTAACTAATATTTATATAGGAAACAAGCTATGTTGCGACAGCTACTGTGCATGCCTCGTCGTCTACGCAGGTATCAGATGAAGGTGGATCTTCTTTGGGACATGCTACTCGAGTTTCACCTGCCACCGTAAGTCTGAACTAATATTTGTGTGGCTTTTCACTACTTCCCTTGCTGCAAGCATTTTTTTTCAAATCATCAACACTTTTTGTTACCACAAATCTGACTGACTTACAACTATGAGAAAAACCGACATAGAGTTTTGTAAATTGCAGTAGTTTTAGCTTTTATCTTATGCAACCCCTGTTAACAGTTGGCTTTTTCGCATGATATGTATAAGTCAACTTGTATGTTTATGTATTATTAATTATTATTCGGAATTAGCTTATTCGTATTAAATTAAATAAAATTAGTTATTTTGCATAAAAGTGGTTCATAGATAGTGAAACTGGATTTAATTCAATTATTTATGAATTCCGGGGTTTTGAATTTTTGAAAAAAAAATATTTTTTTTCGAACCGAGTACCTTAGAGTCAGCAGTTGTTCGGCTAACCTACTAAGGTAATGATAGTCTCTGACGATGTACTGTACATTACAATAAACCGAGGGGGGAAACCGCTTGTGAAAGAGGTCCGTAGCCATAATGAAACATTTAATTTACATATATATTTACAAATGCTTATAATTTACTTTAAAATCTTGATCATCTCACATACTTACGACCATAGGCGGATTTAGGGGGGGGGGGGGCACGTGCCCCTCCCAGACGCTTAAAAATAACAAGGAAACAAGGAAACAATCCCAAATCTGAGAACACTTTTTGCCCGTCTCGACTCTTGTGCCCCCCCCACAAAAAAATTCTGGATCCGCCGCTGCTTACGACGCGTTTACGTGACACAATTTTAAGGTTAAGGCTACGGTCACACTTGCGACTCAAATGCACATAATAGATAATTTACTCCGCGACAAAAATAACAATGAAAATCGTACACTGCCACGTGGTACAATTTCGCGACCTTGATGTGGCATCTGGTCGTAAGTGTTTCCTTGCCAATACAAAAAAATGCACTGTTCTACCAGGGGGAAATACCAGTGCTGTCAAAATATTTCGAAAACCGAACATTTTTTTGTAAATCCGTAATTAGATCCATTTGCCATTTAATATTAAATTGGCGCTTATACTAATAAAAATAAGTTGTTACAAAATCGCATGTTTGACATACATACCAAAATTTTTAATTTATTTTTTACAACCACAAATTCTAGAACACTCAGTATTACATAAACAAGTTGCCATGCTCTAGGCGCGTACTACACTCTGCTTGGTTAATCTTTTAGTACCGCTCAGTATATAGTAAAAAAACTGTAGTGTTGCTTAGCAATAGTGTAAATAACCAACAAAATGAACTCTAATGATGTAAAGTTGAAAAATACAGCATGTTCTTTATAAATAAGCGATTAACAAAATTTTTGTTACTAGGTGCAATGGTTACTCGAAAATTACGAAACAGCTGAAGGTGTCTCATTACCTCGATCGACACTTTATGCCCACTACTTGCGACATTGCGCCGATAATAAACTGGAACCTGTGAATGCAGCTTCCTTTGGTAAATTGATTAGATCTGTGTTTCTCGGATTAAGAACCAGAAGATTGGGCACCAGGTATTTTAGTCTTACAATCAATTAACATTGTAAAACACGTTTTGAAAATATTTTTACAGGGGAAATTCCAAGTATCATTACTATGGAATTCGGGTCAAACCAGGATCTTCCCTGACTGTCATCGAGGAACATGTTTCAAAAAATTTATCTGGATCGAGTAATATGTCTTCAAAAACATCCACTAATGGAAATCGCAATTTTAAAAGAAACTCGGACTCAAGCGATGGATCAATCGCTGTTAGTGTTATTACCCAGCATTTATCGTACCTTGGAGATGGTAGTAACGCCATACCCAATTTTCCTGATATTCATTTTATGGAAGGTCTTTCTGACGACTGTAGTATTGACGACGTCGACACTTTCAAGTAATATTTTCTTAAATTAAACAGTTCATGTTAATCAACGTATTTGCTTTTAGATCTATTTACCGCGAACATCTGGAAGCGTTTTTAGACGCAATTATGAGCTTAGAATTTTCCACAGTTGAATCCTTATGGAGAGAATTTTGGCGATCTCAAGATAATAACAACGGTGACGAATGCGAAGAGGAAAAATATTTATCAAAGTAAGCTTTTTTTTAAATTTAAATCAAACCTGTGCTAATGTGTTTCTGTATGTAGGTCAAAGTTGTTTGCTTTGTGCAATTTGGAACCTATACAAGCATTTGTTCGGCAAGTGGACCTATCGTTTTATCAAAATTTGATCCAAGTTCTTGTGCCTGACGTTCTTAAACCGATTCCTGCCACCTTAACTCAGTCGATTAGAAACTTTGCCAAAAGTTTGGAGAGTTGGCTAACCGTCGCGATGACTGGGGCTCCAAGTGCAATGTTGGGTTCGAAACTGGCTGCCGTTACCGCGTTCGGTTCGAGTTTGCGACGTTATACCTCATTAAATCATCTAGCGCAAGCTGCCAGAGCCGTTTTACATAACGGATCGCAAATTGCTCAAATGCTAAACGATCTCAATAGGGTTGATTTTCATAGTGTGCGCGAACAGGCGTCGTGGGTTTGTCAGTGCGATCACGAAGTTGTTGCACGATTCGAGTCGGACTTTAAGTTAACGTTACAGCAACAAAATTCGCTAGAACAATGGGCCTCGTGGCTTAAAAATGTTGTCAAGAGTGCGTTGAAACCTTACGAGGGTAAACCAAACTTTTCGAAAGCTGCACGGCAATTTTTACTCAAGTGGAGTTTTTACAGGTACATATTAGATTTTTATGTTTTATGTCAAATTTATGTCAATTTTTTTGCAGTTCGATGGTAATTCGCGATTTGACTTTACGCTCTGCTGCCAGTTTCGGTTCTTTTCATCTCATTCGATTGCTGTACGATGAGTACATGTTTTACTTGATAGAACATCAAGTTGCAGAAGTTACCGGTGTTGTTCCTATTGCTGTCATGGCGGAAGGCATTGTAAGTATTAAATTATTAATTAGAATATGTAAAAAGGGGAAGGATTTATATGTGAAGTCTCATTATTTTGATTGCTATTTTATAATTATTATTAATTATATAATAAGTATACGATTAGAGAGTTTAATAGAGGTGAAAGGATTGACTCCAAATTTTTCAGTTTTGACTTGGGAATTTTTTTTCAGAAACAAGACATGGAGCAAAATAATATAGGAATGTATGGAAGTGATGTGGGTATTTGCAATGGAGACGCAAGTTTGCATGGAAACTCAAAATTGGGTTGTATAAGTCCATCAGAGCATACGTCAAAAAGAATGAAAATCAGCTAGCTCACACATGAATCAAAGTTCATAATTTTTCGTTAGCACAGTCAGTTTGTTAAGTTTTTTTTTTGCAATACTATTTATTAGTTAATTTCCTTTTTATTATGTATTGATAATTGATTATATTGTGATTATTATGAATTTTTCTAACTAATATTCATTACGTTATGTGATTAATTTGAATAATGCATCGGCCCAGTGAAATTACGTGTCTTATATTTGACATAAACGGAGGTGTTTCTTTTTGTTAAGATTTCTTTAACAAAAGGAAATACCTTCACCAAAATATATTATACCTACCCAAATATTAATTAATTTAAAAGAAATAATTATGAAAATTTTACAAAATTTACTTGGATCTTATTATGTTCGATGGCAAGTATTTACACCATCTAATTGGATATTCTTTTCTCGAGAAGAACCTAATTTTACTGGGTTACATCAAAATTACGTTTAATGAAGGCGGGGTCGCAATCGTGTTGCACTAATTTAAAACAAAACAGATAAAAGTTTAGTTAGCTACGGACATTTTTTGTGGTTAAAATGGGGACCATTCCTAAAAACAATAGTTGAACCAAGTTTTTTTTTGGGTCACAACTACTAAAATTTAGTGTAACTTACCGATTGAGAATTTAATAAAAACTAAAGTCATTTAAGTGTTAAAAGTGTGCAATTTATAGAGGGAGTTTTAAATTGTACCCAGCGAAGAATGCTGGGCATTTAGAAACGCCTTGTACACACATAAAAGTGCCGCATGTGTATATTTATAAACCGATTGTCTTATAATGAAGGAAATGTTAACTGTGTTATTGTAATTGATTATTATTTTAGTTGTTTGATTGTAAAAATGAAAGGTAAAGTTTTTGTGTGCTATATGGAATATGTTGTGGTAGATAATTTTGTGGGCATTATCGTTTATAAGAATATTTTATTGTGTGGAAGACGGCGGTTATTCTAGTCGTGCTTTTAAATTGTTTTTAAAAGCAAAATTAACCCATCTTTGCACTCATGCGCTGTTATAATTATTATAATTTTTGTAAAATATTCTTACAAATAGATTAAAAAATTTTGCTCAAAAGTATAATCCCTCCATTAATATTGTAAAATATTGAATTTGTAAACATAAAAACGCAGGGTATATTGTATATTCCTCCTATATAGTACAACTAAGTGTGTAATCTAAACGCTTACACTTAAACAATGTTGATTGTACATTTACCCTTGACCCCTTTTGTAAAAGTGAGCGGTTGTTTTTTTAAATTTTGAATTTATAATAATGTCCGCTTGAACTTGCATATTATGAATTTGCTAATGCAGCAGCATGTATCATCATCCAAAGCACATTTTATAAACTAGCGTGTTACAATGAATTGTACAAATTTTGCGGACAATAGCGCGGTAGTTCTGATTTTCCTAGAGATTTTAGCTTATTAAATTGTGTCCGCGAAATTTGTACAACTTTTAGTTATAAATGAAATGAGTGTATTTTTATAGATGTCAAAAAATGAACCTGTATACTTAATTAATTTGTTGTAAATTTTCATTATACACTGCTACAATAAAACCATTGTTTGCTCACACCATCACTCGACGATGTATTTATTACTATTATTATAAAATGTATTTTTCTTTTTATATTTGTAAAAATTGAAAGTTGGGTAGATATAATGAATTAATTAGAAATGTGCGCGTTGTCTATGTCTTTAAGAAAGCAAACGGGAAGGATGTCAACTTGTTTATTTATAATGTTGAAAACAATAAGTTGTTCGTTGTGCCTCTGAACCATAAACTGATAATATTTTTCTGCTGACATTTTTTCTCGAAAATAACACTCACTGTAAAAGTGCAAGTTACAATAAAATCTAGTCTTGTGTTATTAATTGTATCATTTTTTAACAGTTTTGTTAAAAATGCAAAGAAAGATTTTAATATAATAAAATTTAGACTGTAAATAAACTGTATTTTATTTTGGAATTTGCTTACCTCCCAAATGTGAACCGCCAGAGTGGCAACCACTGCATATCGACTCCAAATAAGAATACAAAGAGACCTAAAACAGAAAAAGTAAAACTTAGAATTTGTCAACATTTTTTTAAATTAATTTAATTCACATACTAACTTGAATTTTTCCAGGTGTTGCTTCAAAAATCAGTAAAGTAAAATAAACAACATCCAACATTTATAAACATTTATTTACATTACATTTTAATAAAAATACTAATCTTATCTCATTTTAATTTAAAAATAAAAATATTTCATCAGCGAAAATCGCCTACAAAATTATCACAATGACGCCAGCAAATCTTTAAAAGGAGAATCAACTTGATGCTTAACTTTATTAAACGTCGTTACAAACGTTTCCCTTTGCTTATCGTTAGTTAAATTTTTATAAAAATCAGCACCTGCAACGCACAACATTTGTCTGTCTTCGTGCTCGTAACGACCTATTCTCGATTGTACATATGGAAACAAGGATCTCAACCATTCGTTAGTACTGGCACTAATAAAAAAACAAGTCAAACACCAAATCGACATTCCAACTGACGACTGAGTAAAATTAGACAAACTAAACACAACCCAATCTTGCAGTAACGACAACTGAGATTGTCCAATTGCACACTGAAAGACCTACAAACAGATTTCTATTTTTATCAAATTCAAACACTGCAAAAAATCTTACCTGAAACACAACACGGCTTAAAAATTTAGGATGAGGTTGTTGGGGCGATAAAAATTCTCCTATAACTTTAGTAAGAATATCGGACGGGGGAAAAAAATCATTTAAAATATCGGGAAGCACGAAACAAAGTGTTTCCACTTCAACAGGAAAACCTTTCTTGATATGGTCAAAAATTGCAGATATCTTTTCTATTGTTTGTACTAAATCATCGGGGTTACTTTGTACTACACTACTGGATTGATTTGGATTTTCTAATTGTACTGCAGAATCTAAAGAACAATGTTATCATAACTTACACATAATATTGTTATTAACGTAATTTACTTGTGTAGATGCAAGTTAGAAGTAATTGAATGGCGGGAAATGAAGTCGAAGGATGACCATTTTTCATTTTATCAAGAGCCAATTTGTAAATTTGGTCGCAGTTTTTCCCGCTTATGTTACGTTTGATTACCAACCTTTCCAGGCCCTAAAGAGAAGATTGCAATCGGAAATTTCATTCAAAATGTAAATGATTTACCTTTAAAAGTGCGTTACTGACGGCGGCCACTTTTTGTTGAGAAATACAAACAATTGCGGATTGTAGAGCGTTTGAAACGAAATTAGAGCCAAAGTTGCTCTCTTCTACGTTTTCAATTAGGTAGAACACGATCGCCCAAAACAGTAGGGTGTGCTCCACGGATTGATTTAAAACACTAAATAATAAATAAACAAATTAACATTTTCTTTACCCAATTGAGTCAATACAAACCCAATATTTGAACTGATGTGGCATTGTATATAGTCAATGGCAACGGCAAAGATCAGCTGAAGTTCTTCAGAAAGACTGCCAATGTGCGTATTAGACAAAAAACATCCCTGAAGTATGTATAAAATTCCGTGCAAGCTTGCGATTTTAGAAGGAATAAAACCACTCTTCAAATTTAGAGTTAGCAATTTTTTCACAGTTTCATACGTTTCCAAGTTCTACAATTTTAGTAATTTATTGTCGGTACACAAACTTTTTGTAAAACTTACAGGAGTTAAAACTGACACAGCCTTGCACATTCCAATAACCAAATATTGTTGTAAAATCTCATCTTCACTGTTGTGAGTTTTAGATAAATCCAAACAAACATCCAGCATCCACGAAAATTGCGATTTGTCAGTAAACAAATCGGAAATAACCAGCAGGGATTTTACCACTTCGTATAAAATCCTTACAGGGGTGGTCTGAAAATAAAAGGTGTTACCGATTGTTTGCTTCACAAAAATTGAGATTTACTTGAGACTTAATCCATTGAGTATACAAATCAATCAAAAATTGGATGCAAGAATTTAAATCAAGTCCGCTATCATCCAAATTTTGCTGTGCTTGTTTGTAAACTTGAACTGCATACGAAGTTTCGTCTACAACATCAACGATTTTTGCAGAAACCAGAAGGTACTCGACCGAGAGTTGATTGAATGCATAATTCTCATTCAACTTTTCCAAATTTGGTTTCTCGAATACGTTCAACAGAACACCTCCACTTTTAAATGACTTTGAATGTTCATTATATTTACGTTGGAGTTTGTTTTGAACATTTCTCAATTTTCTGACACTACAAGAAATGTCTTTTATGGTTCCGTCTCGTGAAACGTGTAAAAATGCGGAAACATTTTTGTTACCAACGATGGGAGTGCAAAGAGTTTGTAATAAAAGTGAAGTTATTGCCTGGATAGCTAAGCTGGTAACGTGAGAAACTGCGTTTATATCTTCACCAGTGCTAACATCCCCGATATTCGAACTTAGCACGCTCAACAAGCACATCCAATTTTCTTCAAACTGCTGTCTACTCGTCCACCCTAATAGGGTAATCCTAAACCAAAAACATTCTAAGCTTTAATAATAAAAATCAATACCTTACCTGAAAATAAATTCTTCTAAAATGTCAACTTCTTGCAAAAATTCTATCGGTAAAGAGGGAACCTCAGTGTTGTAGGGCCCTAACAATTGGCAACCCAATTCGGCCTTCCATGCACTTGGTGGAGTTAAAAGATAAGAATTTACTAATGGCAGTCTCGACAATGATATGATGATCGATCTTATAGAAGTTAAAAAACATTTTGGAACCTGTACAACCTTGTCTTGGGTTCTTTCCAACCAACAAATCAAAATTGAAAGTTGATGACAAGCGTGACTAGCTATCACAGATACATTTTGTGAAATGTTTGAAAAGCCATATTTTGGAATGTCTGGTAACGGTTCATTTCCGATCAAGAAGTGGGACACTATTTTATGAATGCTATTAATGGACGAACATAACCACGTGAAATTACTCTTTTGATTCAAAATTTCACTAAAATGTACATTTTCGGCTATCACTTTTGTACAGTTTAGGGCGATATCTATGCTGCTCAAATTAAAATCTTGGTCATCGTCGATAAGAAAACTTAGAGATTCTAAACAAAGAACTGAAAATATCACTATGTCATCATAATTAGTTGTTGGGTCTTTAAAATACGGCAACGACTCAAAATATGAAGTAACGGATGGAAGATTTTCGTAAATTAACGACCAATTTTCATCTTTTAAAAACAAATTTGTGAGTTCCGTCGAATACACACTTTCTTCAGGTAGTTCAGCTCTTTCGAAGACTTTGTAAACCTATAAACATTATGAATAGTAAAAATAAAATCATTGGGCAGGGTGGTTGTACATACCTGATGGGGTGTTGGTAACATAGTTCTCAAAAATTTGACATTTTTAATTAACGTATTTACAGTGGCCTTCATAAGAGGTAGTTCCGTATCGCAATTTTCAACAAGGACTTTGCTTTTGCACCACACAATGCATTGCTTCAGAATGGCCTTATTAAAGTTTTTATCGTCCATAATTTCCATCAAGTTTTCGTACTCTAAATAACTTAAAAGTTCTGCCATCTCGGATCCCACAGACAAACAACAACACTTTGCTTTTACTTGCGAAATGTACCAAGTTTTGTTGATTTGTAACTTTTTAACATAATTAGGATTGATTGTGCGTTTTTGATTGACTTCTAAAGGACTCAAATCGTAATACTGCGTTGCTAATTTGTTTAGTAAACTAACTAAAGTTTCGTACCTACAATCAAAATTAAACAGTTGGCCGATATTGAAAACTTGAATGCTACATACTTTTTAATAAGTTTTGTTTCGGTTAGGCAATCAAAAATTTTGATTAGATCAGTTTTGGGCAGCTGCAAATGAACTTCTTCCATAGATAAAGTTAATAAAAGTTCAATTTTTCTGCTGGCTAAATTAGAGGCCAAACGAGACAAAGCTAAATGTTTGCAATCTAACAACTTGGGCAATAGAAGGCTGAGAAGTTTTCCCACTTGTGAAGAATGAACGTTTTCTATGGACTTTAAAATTTTTCTTCTAAATGTTGGCTAAAAAAAAAGCAGTATATTTATATCATTATAATCGCAGAGTTGGTTTGGTTTCATACCTCAGTAATGGGAAGACATTGGGTGGATATTGATTGTATGACTAGACCGCTGGTTGATGGATTTCGGTGTAAAGAGGATAAAAATTCGTTAACTGGTTCTTCATCGCATAAAAAAACTAATAATCTAATATTATTGACCAAAAACCATAAGAGTTGCTCTTCATTCGTGGAGTTTTCAGTCTATAAATAGAAAATGAACTATGAAAATCACATGAAAGCGAAATAAAGCATAACTTACCAAATAATCACAAAAGACGACGACGCCGCCAACTCGAACAATTTCTAAATTGATACAGCGTCCTAGCCTGAAAACAGAAACTTTACTCGACTTACTGTGCATAGAGGAAACTTACAATTCGTTAAATGGATCGTCAATCTTAATAATTTTTGACCAAAACTTCTGGTTGTTGTAATTAAGAAGAGTTAATAAATAGCACCATTCAAACGTAATGGTAGGAAAAAATGTGGCTAACTTTAACATATTCTCGTTAATGCCTTCAATTGGAATTTCTTCCTGATTGTCTTCCTTTTTGGATTTATTATTTATTAATTCTATGGCTGCGTTTGCAATTTTACAATGACTTCCTAGAAATACAGCGTGAATACTTGAAAAACTTTCAAAAAAAAACCTACCAGACTGAAAAATATGTAAGCAGAACAATAAAAAACTCGACAGTTGTTCGATTAAAAACATATCTTTCTGCGTACCGATAAGACCCACGCAGTGATTCACTACAATGTCGATTGTACGAAAGATAAACCTAACAAAAACACTCTCGGCCTGAATGTTGTCTAAAACTTGAGAAGTGTTGGTGACATTTAAAGGGTCAGCCGTTACGGAAGTGTACCGAAAAACGCTTTGAGGAACAAATTTATCCTTCACTTCTGCAATTTTTAAAAGCAACAGTTCCTCCTTCGTCTTTGAAACAATCAACAATAAAATGATGATTTTGCTAAACCAACGGTTTACTTGCAAAAAGTTTCCCTGTAAAGCACAAAATAAATATTAAATTATTTTCAAGAGTAGGGGAACTTATAGGATCCTTGACTCGTAAGTTTTTTCTACTTAATACTAAAATTTTAATATATCAAAATCAACTGGATTTTGATAAATCAAAAAAATCGAATGACCTATCTTTCAAGATAGACACTTCCTTCATAAACCCAGCCAAAGCATTGTTGGGCACCAAAATGTAGATGGTTTAACAAAAACAAGGATAAGATATTTACCCCTTGAACTTACCTCTTGGGGTGGATCATCAAAGAGCGCTAGTAGAACATCATTTAATGGTTTGAAAACGCTCGGATTTAATGCAAACACCATCTTTCTGACCAAAACCAAGTCGTCTTTGTTGTCGATTGCTATGCTATTCTTCTTTAACATGGGAAGAAATACGTCACACACTTGTTTCGACCATTTCAACCACTTATCGCAGTTATCATTGCAATATTTGCTTTCATTTAAAATTAGCGTCAGCAGGGACGTGACCGATGAGTATTCAAGTAAACGCAACAACATGGACAGTAACACTTCGCGCATGGTTTCCAGTTCTTTAAAATCTGTCGTGTTGGATTTGTTTCTAAACAAAAATATGTCTTCTATTACTTGTTCCAAAGCTGGAATGCAGTTGGTGAGCGGCGGCTGTCCGCTGGCCATCAGACCATCGCACAATTGAATTATTTTGGGAACACCAATTATACTCTTCGAGTGTTGTTTTCCATAAGACAGTTGAACCAAAAAGTTAAACAACCAAGGAATTAATTCATTTGAATATCTAAAATATTAAAAACTAAACTAAAAAAACCGATTTCTATTCGAAACTTACGGGATTTGCCCTTCTTCGATGTATTCAAATTGCTTCAAGACAAAGCCTATAAAAATCTGCTCCGAATCTAATAAACAGTAATTAACCCGCAGCTGTACCAATTGACATAAAAGCTGTAAAACTCTGCATTGTAATTTTACATCACTTGTGATGGTGTATTGCTGGAACAAAATTATATAAGCACCAGATTGAAATCAAAGACACTTTTTTACTTTCAGAGATTTTATGACCATTGGCTCAAACAAACGAATGTAATTGCCAAGAATTTTATCTGCACCTCTGGGCAAAATAGCAGATTTGCTTTCTCTTCTGTGCAAGTACCCCATAACAACTTTATCACTATCTCTGTCGATTTTGCTTGAGTTGTGAAAATCGTTGAAGCATCTCACAACGTCATTGTATGTCGTTTGAAAGACACTATGATAGAAAAGATCCTCGTTTTGTTTTTCCTATAAAAATACATTCCTAAATAATGAAAACCTGCATTTCGTTCAATCGAGATATTTACCCCTTGTATTATAATTACCTCTTTGACGTTCGTGCTTATCACATCCCAAAAGTTGCAAGTCAAATTTGTTCCAAATAAACTCCTCAAAAGTTGTTGTACACATTCCACCGTAGACGAAGGCTCAAAATTGAACGTCGTACGAAAATAATTTAAAATTTCTTCGGCAACTCGACCCGATTCAAAAAGGGTCGCAAGTTCCAAAAATTTTGAAAGCGTCTGCAAAGACGTTCGAAGAAGATTTAAAAACTTCTCCGACGCTTCCGAATCCAAAGTAGTTTTATAATTCGTGTACGCCGTTTTGAGTAGCTCGTAAATTTTCAAATAATGGGGCGAATTGGCAAAAAAGCCCATCAAGTTTGCTTTAAAGCTTTCGGTCCTCTTCTCACTCTTCAAGTCGTCTTTTTCAATTGATTTCCCTATAGACATGCTCTTTGCCTTTTCACCTAGATCGCTTTTACGTCTCTTGAGAGGCGACAAGTTCGTAGCCGTTGGTAGGTGAGGCAAAACTGGCTTACTTTGAGGATGCATTGGAACGATTTCGTCCAAAACGTGACAAAATATGTTCAATAATTTTAGAATGTGAACAAAAAATTGTTCAATTAGATTTGAAAGAGAATTGTCGCTAAACATGCCCCATAATTGATTGTTGTCGTCCAAATTGATGTCCGCTTTGGGTTTTAAGTTTTCGATGGAAAGACCTGCTCAAAAATATTTTCTGTAAAACGTCTAGTTTTTAAAACGTTCTCACCTGCAAAAATATTTCCCCCTAATTTTAACAAATTAAGGTGACAGTTTAAATCGTATGCAATGCTGCCGTTACATAAAAAACCAACACAAGCACTGAACAATCCCATGGAACTACTCAAACATATTTCTTTCTTCAAGGTTTTTACGTTTTTAATTTCAAAATTAACAGTTGAAGCGTTAAAACAATTCCAAGCCTCAAAATAAACAGTTGGCGGGTAGGAAATCGATAAAGCGCACAAGGTTTCGATACATCCATGCTAAAATAAGCTCACATGGAGGTAACTAGTAATAATAATTTTGTAAAACTCACCACAAAGTGTTTAGAAGAAGCAGTTAATAAAAAGTTGCTCAATTGAGTAATAATTCGTGATAGGGACTGATCTGTTACTTCTTCTAAATTTCCCCCAATTGAATTAAACGGAAAAGGCATATTTTTGATAAACTGTTTCTTATTTGAATTCGTATCCACATTTTGAAACAAATTACCCATGTATAACTTTTTAAAATGCTTGGCTTTTCTCGTTATCAACATTTCATTAGGAAAATGTTGTTTATAGTGTAGCAATGGAATAATTCTACAATAAACGTATTTTAATTGTGCCTTTGAAAATTCACACAATAACTTACTGGACCAAAGCCGAAGAACATGCGTTACGCACACGCTGATTGTCATCTTTTAGTAACTCAAACAAAATGTTGTGAAGGACCTTGTCTTGAAATTTGGAACTTCCCGTTATGTAGTTCAGAGTGACGTAGTGTAAATCAGTAATGACTTCCACCAGAGTTGCCTGATGCAAAATTACAGATTAACTAACTGCACCTCATTTAAGAGTCAAAACTATTGAAAAACTTAACTCACCTTAACTAACCAGTACGGATTTTTGGCAACAAGAGGTAAAACGTTTAGAATGGGTTTGGCACTTAAACTATGTTTCGATTCAATAAGAAACTTCAAGCAGATGCTCAAACTCTGCAGACTTTGTTTTGAACAATTGGATGATTCGTCTTCCAGTCCCGTAGCAATAATATTCAACAAGTTATCAATTTTAAAAGTATTTTTATCCTCTACGAAGCAGTTTGCCTCTACCCAAGCGTCATAATTTTCACAACTTTTAATTAAAACTGCTTTTATAAAATTTCCTATCAAGATCCTAATGGTTCCTCTCAGTTGTGGATCTGTATGATCCTTAAACAACAAAACATCTGATAGTTGTTGTTTAGTTATTCTGATGTCCTTAACGGAGTGGTTTTTGTCCAGGTAACGTAAAAAAATTTGAGGACATATTTGAAAAATTGTTGCCAAACAAGCTAACGATAGAGATTTGACTGACACTCTAACCAATTTGTCTGATACGGTTTTGTTTGGATGTCCGGTTAATAAAAATGATTTTGCTATCAATCTTGCACAGTACAGCAACGGAATGTCTTTGTCACGAAAATCACCAACATCAACATCCTACAATAAAATTGAGCAATATTGAATCAAATGTCTCAAGCAGAACAGGAGAAGCTAATTTAATAGTGGTACATACCTGATAAATAATATCGGTACAGGTGGTAGCGATGCTTTTATCACATGTGTTTTGAGTAAAACTATGTTCCGAAGAAGTTTCACTTATCGGCTTGTCTGCATTATCAGAAAATACTGCACCACTTTTTCCACTATCACTAAAATCTTCCCTTACAGCACCAATTGACATATTACTGTAGTCCGCATCTTGAATAACCTCTTTGTTATCACTTTGATCCACATTTTCAAGAGATGCAGTTTTATTCAATGTTTCAGATGTTCTTGCGTATGTAACGTTCAAGACCGAAAGTTTTGATTCGTCAATCCATTTTTCAATATCAGGTCTAACAGAATCAAGCAAATCGTTATCCAAACTTTCTTCTCCCGATAAAGAAGTAGTGGCTACACTCAACTGACCTGTTTAAGAAACCACGGTAATAAAATATAAGAAAACACTTTTTATTGCTTACTTGGAGATCTTTGTCTTAATCTCGATCCTGAATCGTAAAATAAAATTCTACTTTTAGTTAAACCATTAGAAGATAAAAGGGCGTTTCGCAGATCTAAAGGAGAACTCTGTAAGAGGACGTTTAAGGTCTCCAATGACACGTTTATGATGTTATGATCGTTGTCCATGAGGTAGTGGAGACATAACTCGTAAACCTGTAGACAGAACATTATAGAAATTTGAAATGCATTCCAGTTTGAGTACCTGCAAAAGGCGATCAATTGCAAAAGGTGTTTCGTTGACTTCTTTGCGAGCCCCAAAGCTGTCTTTGATTTCGTGTTCGTTTTCAGAATTGTTGATATGAGGTAAGATAACTTTCAGGCATCCCATTGTACCCAATACTAAGGAGGGGCTATTGCTATCTTGTATTGGTATCAGCAAGTCTATAAGTTTTTATAATTTAAATATTTGTTATTCAATGGCGAAGTCCCAATCTAATTTTTCATTAAGATTCAATGGTGCACTCTAGGCAGGGTGCGAAAGAAGAAGATTGAGAACCACCGATTTACACAAAAACCAATTTGACTTACCCAACAAACTGTTCAAAATGTAAGTGATAAAAACATAAGGTTTGCGACAATTTAAACAAGTCGTCAGGATACAGTTGATGTTACTACGTCTCACAGCAGCAGAAGTGTTGGAAATGTTAATCATGAATGCTTTAAGCAGTGCCTACAAAGTTACATCATTAACCCATTTTAGAAACTCAAAATATTTATTGTTTATTTACCTTTATATCGTTATCTGTCGTAAAACAACCCAGCGAAGCCATAATTTTGGGTAAACTATTTGTAAGAGTTTCGTGAACTAATTCCTCCTTACGTTCCGTAATCTTAATAATGCAAGGTAACAAATTGGTAATATAGGGTTTTCCCTTATGCGGTCTAATATGATGTGCCAATTCGGAAAATCTCCATAAAGCAGCTCTCAGTGATCTAGGTGCGCCGTTCTTTTTAATTTCCTTATGCAGTTCGATTTGAATTTTATTCATATTTCCGTTACTCATCACCTAAACAAATTCCAATAAGAATAACAAAATTAAATAAATTTAAAAACGTTACCCTAATAATACGATTGAGACATTCTTCGACAAACATTCTAATATCTGATTCGGAATCATCGCACAGCTGCAAGAAAACCTCGATTGCACAGCTAAACATGTATCCAAAATTTGGCGCTATTCGAATCGTTGGATTCGACATAGCTTCCGTTATTACATTGCAGTGGTGTATTTTATCTTTTTTCCTACAAAAAAATACTTTTTAAATTCAAAGACAAAAAGTCAAAAAAAAGCTAACCTGGTAGGTGTTTCTGATGCAGGGTTAGAAGTGATAGATCGTAAGAAATCTAACGATTTGAGTAGCTTCTCTTGTGTTGCCATTGTGTATTTAATTCGAAATTAACTGATTAACACAACATAACTAATTATTTGATTACGGCTGACATTTCATTTGACACTTAAAGTTTAGGTTATGTTTGCTTTGACGTTTAAGATTGTTAACCTCACTTTTTCACGTTGTATTTGAATCGTTTATAAAAATGTGTAGCGTAGGAGACGACGTTGAAGAACAGGAAAATGCCAAGTTTTTACCCGAGAAAGTTAAATTTAGTTTGTGAGTTTTTATTTTTTTGTATTTCAAAGTTTTAACTGTGACTTTTACACTTTTAGGAGCGAAAGTAAGTGTGGTAAATGTAGAACCGAAACACCACAAGTTGTTCTCAGTGGTCAGTATCCTTATTGTAAAAACTGTTTTCTTGCTGGAACACTGCACAAGTTTAAGGCTCTGGTTGGTAAAAATCGTGTGGTAAAACCAAACGAGACTGTTCTTGTTTATCACCGTGCAGGACATCCCAGTACGGCACTTTTACATTTTTTACGATCCGGCCTTAATTTGACCACTCCTAAAAGGATACGCTTTAACGTGATAGTACTATTTATCGAAGGTACAGAATTATTTTTAAAAAAGTGCCAAACAATTTTATTGCTTTATTTTTTAGATCACTACAGGTTTGCGGTCGACAAAAGGCTGAGCATATTGAAACAGATAAAAAATGAAGTAAACACCTTTAATTTTCCTCTTTATTTTGTTTCGTTAATGCAGTACGCCTTAAATCCTACGAATTTGTCTAATCTTCTTGTGGAAGATTTTGAAAAAGTTCACCTCGATTCTCAGGATGGAGCACATATCAGAAATATTATAAAAACTAAAACAAATTCCACAATTCAAAGTGAAATTTTTAAAATTTTTCAGTAAGTTTCTCCAGTTTGTGTAGAAACTTCAATTACATTAGTTTTTTGTAGGCGGGATTTGCTAATTTCTGCAGCTAAAATTCTAAATTGTAAAGCTGTGTTTACCCCAGAGTTAGGTGTGGATATTGCTTCGCAGTTATTAGCAACAATTTCGTTAGGAAGAGGGGCTCATGTGACCTACGAAGTGGTAAGTTCAATAGAAGCCATCGATTCTTTTATAATCTATTATTTAATAGGGGACTGTGGATAGTCGTGATTCAGACGTGAGTATATTACGACCTCTTAGAAATTTTAATATAAAGGAACTTGCATTGTACAATGTTTTCAATGATCTTAACCCCACCAGTTTCTTGAACAATACCGAAATATGTAGCACAAGTGTGCAAAGTCTGATGAATAAATTTGTAACAAATTTGCAAATTAATTATCCGGCAACAATTTCTACTATTGTTAGAACTGGAGATAAACTTTGTATCGGAAAAAATTTAGTAAGCAACAAGAAATGCGAACTTTGCAAGGTAAAAACTGAAAGTTTTAGTCGTAAACGTTTTTAATTTATTTCGAAATTTTCAGGCACCGATAGAAAGTGATGGTCACAAATTGAGTTCTTCAGAAGCCACAAATTTCTCTCATTCAGTTTCACTGCAGGCTGTAGCGATTGAAGAATTGATTAAATCAAAAGAAGTAAACGGAAGCCGGTATTGTTTTGCATGTGAAAATATTGCTGTTTGTTTGTAATAAATAATTTTATATTCATTTTGTTTTTTGTTAAATTCCAATCTCTCTTTGGTTTAATAACAAAAATAACATAATTGAAGCAATGTGAGGCAGCTAGCCGGTTTTGCCGGCCATTAACATTTTTATGATTTTTTGCTCATGTAAATTAATTTATTATTTGTTATGAATTTTTTGTTCCGCTGTTGGAAGGAGGAAAATAAAACCAAAAATTTTAAAAATTCAAATTTTGATTTTACGAAGTTTTAATCAACAAATAATTATTACAAAAATGATTTGTTATCGTTAAACACTAAAACTATCCTAGATTACAAATATTTAAAAATTGATAAAATCACCAAGGAAATAATTTCTCTTGTTCTCACCTAATTGTTTTTTAATAATCCAATTTTAATTGCTTTTCATCTGGAGTTGAACGTTGTTTGAAGAGCTCAGTCATTCTTCTACTAAGTCTTTCGAATTTAGAAAATGCAAATAATTTTGCCAGAGTTCTTATGTATTTATGAATAAAACCAATAAATTTATCTTTGTGGTTTTCGCCATCTTCTGGATTTTCCAAATTTTTGAATATAACATCACTGGTTAAAAAGCACGATTCTGTATTACGTATCAAGTCCGCTTTTAGATCGGATTCTTCAGAGTCGCAAGCTTCAAACAGCCTAATTTTATTACTTCTCGTTGGACATTTACAACATTTTATATTCTGATTATCTACAGTTTGGCTTTCTTTATCTTCCATTTTTACTGGCATATAATTAAATTTTATTAGCTGTGTCTGTGTCACTCCTGCTACAGTTTTAACTGTTTTCTCGACAATGGATAAATGTTCGTTACCGGAATCACTGTTGAAACTTATACTTCCAAAAGTTATGTTGAGTTCTTGGTTCTGGGAGTACTCTCTTTCAACAGTTCCGTTTTGACTACTTGTAGTTCGATTATTTCTTCCATCTCCGTTACCCGACCTGTTCCCAATTTCGGTAGAACTTCTAAAACTTAAATTTATGCTTTGATTTTGATTTATCTCACCACTTATATTAGCTGGACTACTTTGTGCAACTGGAGTACTATGTGCAGCTGGAGATTCAGGGTCGTTCGGATTCTTTACTGCCATTTTTGATCAATTTGCACTTTTTAAATTTCAAAATAAAGTCAGCTTTCGATTTTAAATTGCTTGTAAAAGGAAAACGTGATTACTTCGCCACACATGCGAGGACGATATTGATGCGAATGGATTCCATATGTAAATTTAGATATTTCTTAAAATTAAATTATAAATTTGGCTTTAATTGATTAATAAATATTTTTTTATGCAAGGACCTCAATTTAGTCCTATTTGCAACTTAAAACATAATATTGAGTATTTTAATTTAAAAATTCTAATGGAAGATTCGGTTTAAATCTTAGATTAAGTGGAAAGTTGGTAATCGGCTGATCGGTTGTGCAAAATACCACTCGGGTTTGCCAATTATTTACTTTTCGAAACTGATACCAAAAACTACTATTTAAGATTTAGCAAAAGCTGAGTTGATTTTTCAAATTTAACAAAAAATAAAATTTTTGGGAGCAAATTTATTTTACAAAATTACATAAATCATTATTAGATGATAAAATTTTTATAAACATACTATGGTCACTTAACAATTAAAATATCTTACGTGTATAATAAACAAGAAAATTATCGGACGCAACTAATTATTATCTTAATCGAACAATCATCCCATTGATTAAAGTGCTATTTTGCACAATTTCAACTTCGACTGCTTCAAAATAATATTGAACAGCTTCATTCCATTTCCTAAACCGTGATATGCTGTGGTAATTTACACAACCATTAACTTCAATTTTTCTGAATTCTTGCAAACAATTATTGTGATGCAAAATTCTCCATATGGTGCGTGGTTTAGACAAAGTATTTTTCCAGCTCACCTCCTTCACAAAGCTGTACTTTTCTGTTTTTTTCCCCATTTTTTCCACCAATTCGACTAACATTCCAGAGTTTCTTTTGTGTGCCATACTTTGGGTTCTATTAATTCTGGTGATAACACAAACTTGAAACAAATTCACTGTTAACTTTTCTTGTAGAGTAATTTTTAATTCTAGAAATTGTTATTATTGCAATGGCGTTTTGAGTAAGCTAGGATTGATAAACTCGGCACACAAGGACGAATAATATCGTTACAGGATTAATCGCAACGGGCGCATAGATTTTTGGGAAATTAATTGAATTATTTATAATATTTAGAAGTATTAGTTATTGAAAAAAAAAAATAGAAATACAAACAAGCAAGTAAATGGTAAATTAGTAGAACCAGGATAAAGAAATTGTTTTATTATTCAATTACTTCGTTAATGGAAAAATTCATTTTTCAATTTGTCGCTTTGTATTTTCAATTGAAAAAGTTTTATGATTTAAAGTGCACTTATAATTTTCATTTAATTTCAACGTAGGTATCTATTGTTTACGACTTTATTTCAGACAATGCAAATGACAAAATGCCGTGTCCAAATTAAAACGGGGAATTATCGATTTATATATTAAAATCTAAATCAAAAAAATTGTTATTACTCCTGATTTTTTAAATGGAATTTAATTTCATCCTACTGTATGGTTATAATTTTAATTCGAAAAATTGTAAATTGTCCAAAATGAAGAACCTGGTAAATCTCGTGCTTTTGAAAGATTTAATAGAGTAAGTAACGCGGTACTGATGAAAAGTCGATAAAACAAACAGGAAAGGATGAGAAAATGTAGGTAGTCAAAGAGAAAAAGGAACTCTTCGATTTTCGTCGCTATATCTTTCTGCAGTCAATACCTTTATTGGTTTCGTGCTTTAGTGATATCGAGCAAAAAATAGTTTATGCCGTAATTCCATTTTTATATTTATCCCTTTCAATTTGCCATAACACTAAAACATACTTAGTTCCGCTACAAATTGATTTTTCCTAATTACGATTATATCATACTAGCAGGTCAGGCGGCCTACCGGCCGCCATGACCTTCTAATATTTAAATGACCTGGAAACTCCTTTTTGCACAGGATCATTTATTATAATTAATTTCTTATTTTATGATTATAAAATCACAAAATCCGATTTTGCAAGAAAAAATTGACGTAGAGAGCTGGGAATAGTGGCGTTAACCTTAGAACTCTTAGCTGAATAACCGGACATACATACAAACTTTGAGTTTTATATATTAAGATTACTTAAATAATTTTACTTTAAAATAATTTAGAAAAAATAGTTCCTCCATCGGGAAGGAAGACGGAAGCGTGCCGGTTATGCTAACAACGTTTCCTCTTTAAATAGCTAAAGAAATTCTTGGAATAAGGTAATTTTTAGATCGGAAATCACCAGTTAGTTTAATTAGCCGAGATCCTATGTTGTCAATTAAGGTATGGGCCCCAGCAGACCAGGGACCCATTGTCTCGACGGCAAAAGGGGCAAAATAATAGTTCTGTTTTAGATCCACATATCTTGCGTGCTCTCATGAGCTAGCAAGCTCGGCTGCGGAAGCCACTTTTTTTGAAGTAACTCAGACATAAGACGCCGCTAATGTGTCCGAGCATGTAGCATCCCAAACCAGACATTTTCTTTTTGCCCATGGAATCAAAGTAACACCATCAGGGCGCTTCCCGTCATTCCTCACCAGTCCTGTACGCTCAAGTGTAGAAGGAACATTAACGGAAAATACGTCCAGAACTCTTCGAGCAGCTTCAGTCCATGTCTTCCATCTTCAACAACAGTTTGTCCCAATATTGGGTGATGGAATTGCGTGAAGCCATCCTCCTGATTCTTCTGAATCCACTCTTGGTCCCGAAGTTTCACATTTAGAATTGTTTCCAAAGTAGATCTAATTTCAGTGTCAATTGTTCTAACAGAAGATTTGAATTTCCATATACTTAGTAGTTGTCCGGAGTAGGTATGTAAGTTTAAGAATGGAAAAGCAGTTTTTGAGTAGAAAGTATGATAAAAGGCCAAATAACAACTTGAGAATTTCAAGCCTTTCTTGAGTAAATGTTTCCACGCCCTCATCAAATAAGGGAGACCCCAGCAAATGTAGATTGCGTTTGTCCATAATGCGGATGCCCGGAGAAACTTCTTTAAATTTAACAAAAATATCCGCGTTTGTTGAACCAGAGCAGAAGAGAAGTTCACATTTGCTTGGGTTAATCTCCAAACCCAAAACCTTAGCCATATCTACAAGTAATATGAAATCTTTCAAAACTACTTTCCAATCATTGCATAACGTTCCGTCATCTAAATAAAATACGTTTAGTTTTGAAGTCAAGCAATCTTTGACGGCATCTCAGGGCCGGATTAGGTCTTACTTGGGCCTTAGGCTATGACATTTTGATGGCCCATCTTATCTCTTCTGTCAGGTAGTCTAAATTTAGCTAAAAGCACAAAAAGTTGGCGGGAAATTCTAACTAGGTATCTAGTTTCTGAGAAATGAGAATTGCAATCGATTCAGGTGCGTGGTGCGGTTTGCGTATTCTGTAAATGACTGAACAAAATATTTATTTCAATAAATTTTTTGTTTTAAAAACTTTTTTTATTTGATAATTTTTTTGATACTGAAAATAAAAGCAGGGACAACGTATTCCAACTGGGAATTTGCTGCATCAAAAATAACGGAACTGCAGAAAGATTCTGAAAATATTAATCCAACAGAAGAAAATGGAGCGCCTATTTTTCACTGGGTTGGGCCCTAGGCTAACTAATATCATCGAAGGCCGAATTTTTAGGTTATTTTTAGGTACATGCCTAATGCGTCTAATGGTAAAATAGGCCCTGTTGAGAGGTTGAGTAGATGATGTAGTCTAATAGTTTGTTGTGTTGGACGTAAGAATTTCGGAATAAAATAAAAGTATGAGCTGGGGGGTTATTCCAGACCCCTTGGTTTACCCTCATTGTTGTGTACCTCTTTAACTTAAATTCAAAATTTAATAAGTTATAGAGATCCCGCAATATGGTTATGGTTGGGACTTTTTATCAATAAATATCGATAGTTATCGATTAATCGAAGAACAATATTTTATTTTTGAAATTTCGATTAATCGATATATCGATATTTCGATAGTTATCGATATTTTGATAGTTTCCATATTTCTAATTTAGGTTTGTCTTATGTTTTCTGGACTTCCCATTGCCCCATTGGTCAATTTTGGATTCGACCGGTTTCTTTATTCGAGAAACAAAAGTTAGGGTTTATTATTTCAATAATTCGGTAATTATCGATACATTGACACTCCAATTATTATCGATACTTCGATTCTCCGATAATTATCGACAAATATCGATTAATCGAAGTTATCGATAGTTCTTGAATTATCGATATTCGATATCGATTTTTGAATATCGCCCTACCCTAAATATGGTTCATATTTTGAGCATCGAAAGAGTTAGATCCTCTGCTGGGCGCATATGTAAGTAATTTTATTTTTGCATACCCGGGAGTTGATATCGTTGATCGATAACAGAAACCATAATAAAACGGGTTCGAGGTTAAACGTATTTATTTATTATTATAACATCAAATATTGAGTGAGCTTCAATGTAGCTATCGGTAAACCGGGGGCCTGGGGGGTATGGAATAGCCCCCAGTGCACGGATTACTCTTTATTTATGGACCACTAGTATTATTTCTTCAGTACCAAAGAGTTACTTAGTAGCCAATGTTGGGATCCTTGATTGTGAGCACCGTATTTGGAAGAACAGTTTTGAGAAGAAGAGGGAAGGAAGGTTCTAGCAAATTTTCGGGCCTCTGATATTCGAGTGTAACTAATAGCATCGAAGGCCCAAATTTTGGGTTATTTTATCAGAATTTGATTTTTATTTTACGATTTTATGTTCTCTCTTTTCAGGACCCTCGGGCCATTGGGCCCCAGGCACGTGCCTAATGTGCCTAATGGTAAAATAGGCTCTGAGGACCAACATTAACTGTTTGTTTAGATGTGAATCCATATAAAAATTCCACTCCTTCTACCTCGAGCGTACAGCCTGCTTCGCCTACATTGGATAAACCAAATAGAGGAATAGAACCAAACTTCTGAACAGTGACAGTAACTCCGAACATGAGATTTGCACTGAAGCAGGAAAGAGCAAAAAAGGAGAATCTGATTTTTAGGATAATGCCTATACCTACATGTGAATGTAGGAACAAAAGATGATCGAAGAAGAAGATCGATGAGAACACATTCATTTTCCTAAGTTTACCATTACAGGGTCCGAGAATAAATATTATAAAGGAAATTTTTCGGTAGAACTGTAGATTCTGATGATTATTTTAATCTTCTCGGCGAGGTTATTGGTTGCAAAAAAATTCCCCAATGAAAATGAGGGTAAATTTTCAAATTTTTTTTTATGGAGGTATCTTTAGGACTTGTCGAGGTACACAGTGTTGTTGTTGATGTGTTGAATTTTATCAAACGGAAGTTGTGTATCTACATTGAATTTTAAACTAAAATTGCAAAATAATCAAATTATTAATAAAAAACAAAGAATGAAGTTAATCAAATAATTAGTTGAGAGCAATAATATGCTTTACCCCTGGTCTTAACACAAAATTAATTGGACTTACTGTGTTAATTACTGAATATCATGAAATTATGACACTTGATGCTAAATATTGTGATCTAAAGGTTTGCTAAAGCTGGTCCCAAGTGCGATTTATTTAACTTTAAGTTAAGTTGATGATCGATTGAGCCAATCTCACCGGAGATTGTTTCACTATATAGAGCTATAGTTTATAACAACTTCTAGTTCTTCAAGCTAATTTAGATTAAATATGGGTCATTCCAACAAATAAAATCACTTTTCAGGGCGACCTTCGCCGATTTTGTTCAAACTTTGTGAATTCATTTTCAGAAAATTAAAAATTTTTTAAAATTGAAATGTTTTGAAGTAGAAAACTATTTTATAAAAATTATAAAAAGAAAGTTTTTTTAGGAAAATTTCTCAGCTTTTCAATGAAAATATTCATTTTTTGTCATACGTAACAGAAGACTCTCTAAAATTCAATTACAGTGGAAAAAAACAACTTTTCTCACCGTGCGGCGCCTGTTGCTTCAAATTTGATATTTTTTTCTGAAAGCTGAGAGTCTTTCTCACAAAATATGTCATTTTCACAATAATATGGATATTTTTTGTTTAAATGTAATTAAATAAAATGTATACTTTCTACAATAATTAAAATACTTTTATTTTTCATCTCATCTTCTAATCAATGATAAGTAGTATTTAAACAATAATTAATTGAATTTAAATAAAAAATATGTACATACATCGTGAAAACGATATATTTTGTGGGAAAAATTCTATCAAATTTGAAGTAACACCGCACAGTAAGAAAAATCGTTTTTTCCACTTTAATTGAATTTTAAAGGGTCCTCTGTTACGTATGACAAAAAATGAATATTTTCATAGAAAAGCTGAGAATTTTTCGTAGAAAAAATTGTTTTTTTCAAAATTTTCCAAAAAGGTTTTCTACTTAAAAATTTCAAAAAATCATAACTTCAAATTGGCTGCATATTAAGGGCTGAAATTTTCAGAAAATGTTTTTTATAATGTAGAGAACATATTCACGAACATCGACGGGGGTCGCCCCGTAAAAGTGATTTTATTTGATATTTTATTTTTAATAAAATACAATTAAAACAAATTAAAAATGTTGGCTTACTGGAATTTTCAAAAATACATTTTTATTATATTTTGTAAGCAAGTTGACAGTTCTGTAATACTTGGATAAAAAGAAAAGAAGGTAAAATAATTTATTGAAGCAAACACTGACCAATCAATAAAGATTACGAACGAAAATTTATCGGTTTGATATAAGCCATTAATAAACGAATAGTTTTTTTTAACAAAAAGCTTGAGAAATTAATTAATATCCATTGATTTATGAAATTTTATAAAATCCATTTATCTTATTTTTAAAAGTTCGCTGAAAATCGTTTTTTAAAGTCAGATTTTCACCACACTTGAAGAAGTAACCGGGCAAATTAAATTTATGAAGTAAAGAACTGCCTTCTCAATAGGTTTTCTTCAATCACAAGGAAAAAAATTTAGTTGTCGCAAAGTAGCGATAATTAGAAAAAATGTTAGTAAAACCTGAAAACTCTCGACAAGGGAAAACTTAACAAGTTTTAAACTTGACACCAAGTCAGAGTCTGTCTTGGACTTAACGAAGGCGGTTTAGAAACTTTGCTGTACTCCATCAAACTATAAAGTTTATTGTTTATTATTTGTTTAGAAATTTAATCATTGAAATTAATTGCTTAATAATTATAGGGAGACAAACCAAAACGATATTTAATTACTAAAGAGTTGTTTTTTTTATTCAAATTTTATTCAAAGATATTTTATTACTTATTCGGGTGCGATTTTATCCTCAAAGCATTTGCTTTGCTTTTTTGAGTATTATAAATACAATATAGAAAATATTTATTAAACAAGGGAAATAAATTAAATTGCATTCTTTTAAAGAGCTCTCCAAGTCTCAAAATAAAATACCTTTTAAGTTTCGTTATTAGGATAACAAGAAAAATTTTTCAATCCGAATTATATTGCTTGCTTAACCTCAGCTCTACTCAATATTCACTGGAGCCTTAATAAGTAATAGCTTTTTTGCAAAAAACACTTTAACTATTCTAAAAATTCAATTTTTCCGACATTCTAAGACATCAATTACGCTTTTCTAAAAAAAAGGAAACCATTATTAAAATTTTAACTTTTCAACTCAAAACCTCCTGCCGTTTGCGATTGTGTGCTAATTTTTTAATTGTTTTAGTTGACAAGCTTTTATCTAAGATTGAAAATCTTTGGATAAGCTGATATTGTTTTGAGACTAAGCGAGGATGACGGAAAATATCGGCAAAATAATTATGTTTCTTAATAATTATTATTTAAATAACTTTTGTCATGTTAGGAAATTTTACTTTGCTATAGTAATTTCATTGTGTCTGACAACTAAATTACGATTTTAGACAAAGGATTTAGTTTTCCTGAAAGAATTTTCTTTACATAAATAAATACATATTTGCATTTAAATCTTTTAAAATTCTGTTTATTGTTTTAAAATTATATTAAATTTTTTATTACTTATATTTTATTTTCATTCATTAATAAAATATAGTTTTTGTTCACTCATGTTTCCAATCACAATAATTTGTGAATTAAAGTTAAAACCCCCCAGTTTTTTATTTTTTCTGTCAAAATCATTTTTGATTTTACTTTTCGATCCCAGGCTTAGATCTTCTGTACAAGGAAGTAAAAAATTAATTTCTAATTTAAAAAAATTAATATTTAAATAAAATAAATTTAATATTAAAATTTAAAAACAAATTTATTTTAATATTTAAAAAAACGTTTAAATTAAATTGTTTACCTCGACTGAAAATTCAATTTCCTTGACATGGCACTAAAAATGAGAAATTCCCTGACAAAATTAGAGAATCCTTAAATTTTCCATGACCTTTCCAGATTTTCCAAAGAAGTGGAAACTCTGTAATTGTTATATAGGGAATAATCAGTAGTGCATAAACGTGGGGAGACCCTAGGGGGCACGGGCTTCTTCTGTAACTAATCAATATATTAAATAACATACAATTATTATTTGTTATTTAAATATTTAAAAGTCTTGAGGGATTTGAAATCCTAATTTATTTAATAAATTATAATTTAGGTCAAAAAATTAATTATGAATTAAAATAATAAAAAAAGAACGAAAACTATTTTTAGGAAAATTTATTTTTGTATTTTATAGTTTACCCTTTCATTTTAAAAGTTTTTATTTTGTTTGTTATTTTACTATTAGAAAAGGAAACAAAAAAATTATCTATGGTATTTTAAAGATTTCCTTAATTTCCCGAGATTTCCTTGGGAAGAAAATAGCATTCTTAAGTTTTACTAAGATGCCATAGAATGTCCCTAAAATTTGCTTGGATTTCTTTTCACTTTTGTATATCACGATTTTTCCTTCGGTTTTCCAGTTCGTGCAAAACTAAAGGGAAATCGCCGGTGAATGAAAATCTGAAGAAATTCTGGAAAATTCCAAGACATATCTCAAGAAACAGATTCTTAGAAAATTTGTACAAATATAAAAAATCTAAGAAATCCATAGAAATTTCAAGAAAATCTTAGGAAACTCTAGAAAATTTTAAAGTCAATGAAATCTCAGAAAATGGAAAAAGCAAAAAAAAGATAGTCTATAATATTCTAGATTTCCTCAAATTTCCCTTTAGTTTTGCATATGACAATTTCCCCACTATTTTTCTACTTATCCATAAAAATGTCACTAATTTTACAATTAGGAAATGTAGAAAATTTGAGGAAATGGAAAGTTCTAGAAAATCTTAGCAAAATATTCCAAAAAACTTGTGAAGTGGGGAATCTCAGAAAATTCTAGGATATTTTAGGAAATTTAAACAATCTCAGAAAATTGAAAAATAAAAAAACTCATCTATATAATCCATTCAGAAATCAAAAATCGAAATTTTCATCATGTCCTGTTTAGTTTTTGTTGAAAACTGTATGTCTGAAGGTCAGTGTGTGGTTGGGGTATGAAACGAAATAGTATCAATTGCACAGATTAAACCACGCAACCAAATGTTATGAATTTTGGCATAAATGTGCATCATAGTTAAACTTAAAAGCCAGCTGAAAATGGTGAAAATTCGTTGAAAATTGCGGAAATGATAAAGAAAATAAGAAAAGTTCAAGTGTCAATCACTTTTGGACCACCATTTATTATACCCAAATTAAACGGGGAAACTTATGCGATGTTCACATAGCCAATTTTTTTGTCAGATAGGTAATTAAGTATCAAAAAATGCAGTGATTTATTTATCCCAGATTTTTTTTCAATTTCTCAAAAAGCACGTACTACTGCTGCTATGCAAATAATATTAAAAAATACCTATCGTATTTTTAAAAAAGGAATGGAACACTTAATTAAATTATAATTTATTGGAAAATTTAAAGCATTTAATAGAAAATCGAGCTATAATCGAATATTATCAGAGGTTAATTAAAGAGAGGTAAAATTAAAATGCTTCAAGGCGATTTTAACGGCAAATTTGATTGTAAACTGCAGATAGCTAACTAATTAATTATCTTAAAAATAACAAATTTTAAATCTAAGTAAATAGCAGATTGCAAATTGCTCGTGGGCGCTGCATTCTGTATTTTCCTCAATCTTAAATAAAATATAACGGAACGTTTAGGACTTGTAGCATAAATAACTATTACTAGCACGTTCACTGCGTTTTTGAAGTATCAATTTTTTTCGTCCAAGTCCTTTTAGTATAAATTTCACTGTTTTCGCTGTAAATTTCAAATTGTGTTTTCTAAAGTACTGCGGGCTTAACAATTTTATATTGGGTTTAAAATAGAATATAACCACTTTTAACTTGTTGAAAGTTTTCAAAACTGTTGTATACCTACCTACTATACTATTTATTCAATGTAAAAAATAAAACTAAACGATAGAAATAGGACCTCATTGAAAATTCAACAAAACTATCGATTGAAACCGCACTGTAATAAAAAAGTTCTAAATGGGAACAAAATAGAAAATGTATAACCACAGCACGGCCGATTTATTAATCAACTGAGTACCTACTGGATTGGGTGGCTGTTGAAAAATTAAAATTTTTTTAATTGGCCTCCGGTAGCCAAAGCTCCAGTTGTCCGGTAAAGAATTCGACCGATCAGGAGGATATTGTTTATATATGAACTATATATGAGCAATATACGAGGTGACTTCCGACCATACTATTAAAGTAGCAGACAAAAATCTCGTATTACATAATTTTAAAATGTTTCAATTTCAAATTTTTAAAAAAAATATTTAATCGTCAAATTCTTAGATTTAAATTTAATATTGTATATGTTTATCCAGAAAAGTGAAACATTCCTGGACATCTGTCAGTGCGCCAATAAAATTTAAAGGAAAAGGAAAGATCAAATAATAAAATGTGAGATGACTTTGACAACGAGCATATGATGAGCTCAAATTTATCCATCTGTGACTTGCACGGAAATTTATTAATACAAGCCGAAAGAAATAGTTTTTCCTGTCGGAAAGCATTTCGAATATTTAAATGTATACATTTTTAAAAGGAAAGCAATTCGTTTGTGTCTGAAACAAAATCTGACAAATTTTCTGCTATTGTGTGAGTAATTTAGTTTAGCAACTGAAACTGACCTTTGTTCAAGCTCCATAAAACTGGAAAATTATTACACCATCTAAAACTAGATATATTCAATGAAACCAAGTAAATCGGATTTTAAAGTGAAAACTATTCCATAAATTTGAATTAAAATTTAGTTAAGCTTGTTTTTCCCGAGAGAATGAAAATTAAATTTAGTGGTTGCATGCATTGAGTTTACTGTTATTCAGTTGAAAAATGAAAACTCTCTTAATCATCGGCTAATTGAAGCTATCTGGAATTATTTTTTTGTCTGCATTCTGCAATATTGCTAATTAATTTTAATTTTCTGTTTGTTTTCATGAAAATGTAAAATTTGTAGTAATTTTGCTATATTTGCTAAATTGAAAAGGTAATTATTTAAAAATATATTATTACTGGGCAGCACTTAGAAAAATACTGGAAAAAACCATAGGGAAATCTGCGATTTCCTTGTGTAATACATTTTTAAATTCAAAAATGTTATTTTCAAAGGTTTGGAGTAACATTTACTGTAAACAGTTTAAATTATTAATAATATGGTGTCAGAACAAGCTGATGTTTTACTCGGATAAGCTGTTTACTTCTCGAATATCCTATTACCTATCTTGCACAAACAAAAAGAGGAAATTTGATAAATGGGCTTCTCATTAAAACGAATTAAAATTAATTTTTAAATTACAAGAAATACTGCCGGTTACGAATTTGATAAAGCATTATTATATGTTTTCCCGGTTTTCCTTAAAATATTTTTATTTATGTTTGCTGTCGGTGTGCTGCAATTGCCAGATCCAGTTTTCTGCGTGTATGATTTATTATAAACAAATAAAAACAAAGTCAAAAATTTGAAAAAATATAATCCAGTGTAATATTAGATTAATTTACAATTTGAAATGACTAAATGAAAACTTAATTAATTTTGTGGCTTTTTCTATTACAGCAGGTTTTTATACTCTAAAACCACTATAATTGTCAATTATTGATTAGCATCCGCCACAACCAGAAACCGCAATGCGTGGTTATTAAATAGTGTGACAACTATCAAGACTATGACAAGTATTAATTAGTGCGAGAAACATGAATGAAAAGCGAAATTAATTAAAAAAGTAACAATGAAAAATATGAAAAGCTAATTTGGTTTAGTAATGAAGCAAATTTTTTAAATTACTTCGCCAGTTAATCAAAAAAATTTGCTTTAATACAGAATAAGCCGAAAACTTGTCTAAATTATTTCAAATTAAAAATATTACCTTTCGCATAAAAAATGAATTAATTATTATTTAAAAAAATTATTTACATATAACATTTTTTGAAAATTCCACCACAGAACAAATTATTTGTCATTTTGTCAAAATTTATTAAAATTAATTGTAAATTAAAAAGAAATTTCCCAATATTATTGCAGCAGATCCTTGCAACAGAGTCCTTCAATAATGCAAATTATTATACAACTCCTGAGTGGCTATATACTGTATTAATCAATCATCAAATTAATTTAGGAAATATAATATATTGCGGCGAAACTCTGCTGAACAAATTAAACCCATTGATGCCCCACGCTGGGCGCTATTAACAAACGTTAAGTTGTTTGATCGACACTTAACTGTCGATCGACTGCACAGTAAATTAATCTCAAAACTTCTTTAAGTTTATTTAATTTGAGTAAAAATTTCAAAGTTTTCAACTGAAGTTAATTTCACTTGATGTCGACAACAATGTTTCATCAACAAATGCTTGAGAAATTATGGTTTTTAGGATTTTAGAAAAGCAGATAAAAGTATATCGAAATACAAGGTTTGTTCAACAAGTGGCCACTTAAAGCATCTAATAGTTTTTAAAACTTTTTGACAAGTTCATTAATAAGTAATTACATTAACGTTTGTTTATTATTTATTGTTTAAATAACATTGTGTTTGGAATTGCAATCTGAATTTTGATTGGATTCTTGTTGTATGTTAAAATCTTCCGAATTGAAACTAAGTTTCCACAGCTCGACACGATTGTAACTTCTGCTCTCAAGTAATGTAATTTGACTCGTAAACGTTGCATAATATGTAAGCGATATAAATAAATTTGGGTCAAACTACCACCACAGGTAAAATAGTGAACATCTGGATAGGAACAAATTCAATTAAAGTTCTGCCAGACGTTGGAAGCAAGAGAATCGATAAATGGGAAACGTCATCGATAACGAAAATTAGATTAAAAAAATTGTCTTTTAGTATAGTCTCTAAGTAAAACAAAGTAATAGCGTACCTGAGTCAGCAGGTAGACATTTGGTACTCTCCTTCACTCTACAGGTTGCTTATCAATTCTTTGTCTGTTATATGAAATTTTAATATTATAATATAATTTAATGCAATACTACTATATAATTTCATAAGTGTTCAAATTTGATAATCCTTTTAAGGATGTTAGCACAGTGTAATATGTAAATAAAGCTCTTGGCTTTATACATAATTTATTAGTACCCTAACTGCATGAAAACAGTGAAATAGTTAAAAGCTAATATTTAAATTTTTAGAATAAAATTAAAAAATTAAAAAACTTCCAAGATAAAATTTTTGCCAAATTAGTATAAGAAAAAAACATACTGTCCGGTACTCGGAATACATAGTTGAATAAATCTGACAACAAAACTGAAGAAGATTAAGTAAAGAATAAGGAAAACGGTAAAACCAATAGCCAAAAGTGGAAATCGTAAAATGTTATTGTATTGCTAACCGAAATAAAAATTTAATTCGCAAATTGCACCAGCAATAATCATACCGAAAAAATGTATTTATTCAATAAATAAACGGAACATATTGACGTTAATTTATTACTAAATTTTTTGGTAACGAAATGTTTCGTTTAAAAGTTACGTAATGAAGTGTTTAAAAAGCAATCTTTTTCCTTCAAATACCAATTTGCTCACTCATCAATCTTTTAAACTTTAAAATCAATACAAAGTATTTAACGTTATTTTATCAATTTTGAACATTTTAATATTGACAAAAATTTAATTTGCTTACGCGTGCGACGCTAATAAAAATTTGTTTAATTGTTCACGCGCTTCTGAATCATTGACTCACTTTTTTTAAATCTATTCGTGCGCGTCGTAAAACAAATGCTAGAATGTTTCAGGGTTTACAGACTTACACTACCGGATCAAAATAGAAGTATGTTGTCTAGCGAAGTGAAACATTGCTAGCACTTAAAGTTTTGTAAGTTGTTTTTGTTTAACATTCGATTTGTGCCTAACCTTTTTAAAGGTATTTGTTTGCTGTTACATATTGCAAGCTTAAGTAGTTGTAAGTTTAGGAAAATACAATATTTATTTCATTTAATAAAATAATAAAGAAGCTGTTGAATTTTTTAGGTAGTTATTCAGTTATAGATGCCTGCATTACAAAACTTTTAACAAGCCGTTAAATTTAACGGAAAATAAAGAAAAAATATTAAAAATTAATAATCAGCATAAGTAAAGTAAAATTTAAGGGAGGTTGATATGTTCTCAACGCGAACACAGATTGCTTATCTGATGAGATGATTAATAAAATTTAAAAAATATAAAATTACCCAACAAAAAAGCCAGAAGATACTTTGTTATCGTTTAAATTTTAAAGAAAGCCAATATCCTTCATAAAAGAAAACAAATCGGAAGTAGTAAACTGTTTCATACAGCGTTTCAAAATGGAAAATTCAAATTGACTGTTTAATGTTTATATAACGTTAATAATCCATACCAGTGGCGTAACAATGTATTAGTTGAATATTAATATAGATACATTTTTTTGAATAAATTCAAAAATTCGATTTTTTACTATATTTTACTCTACCTCTTATCTAAAAATTATTCAAATCGGTGAGGGACACCGGGGATTCTTTGTTGATATGCGTACAGCGGGTGGCCTAACGACCTAATTAAAATTCAGCCAATGGCATGTTACTATTTTGGTTGTGTTGTATAGGTCTGTAGTGAAGGGTTATAAGTAACCCGAATCAATAGACTACAATTACACCAATTACACTAAACTAAATATTCCCTGATGAGAAAACTAATTTAAAAACAGCATAACTCCTTAAATTTTCTAAAAAGCAGCTCCGAAATCGTTTACAATATTAAAATTCTTTTCACGTGCATTGCAACTTCGCTGTGAATGCGCTTTTAAAGCTCTCAGAGAAACTATGACATTAAAAATTGGAAGGTACACCTGATCCTTTCATATCCCCATAAGTCAAAAAGATTACGGTCGGAAGATTCAAATTGTCAGGAAAGCGGTCATGCTTGTTTTATTTAAACATTCTGTCATACAAGAGGTGACAAAAATTTTAGTACTAAAACAGAAAACTCAATTATAAAATTAAAATAATAAAATCGATTGCAACTCTGGACACTGTAAAAATCGTATATACATACATTTTAAGTCAAAAGCAAGAATTTACAAAAAAAATTTTTCTTGATCTTGGGAAAACCTCTTAAAATTTTTGCTTTGTTGCACATTTTGCCGAAACAAAAATTTCAAAGCGCTTGACATTTTGACAATTTTATTTTTCTTTGATAAAAAATTGTTTTTATGTTAAGGTAAACATTTATTGTGTTACTTTTAATTAAAAAGCTTTTTAACTACAATCGGATCAACGGTGTGATACGAATGCGCCTAGAGGAGTAATGTGGCAACCCCTAGTACTAATAGGGTAGTTGTGTTAACGTCGCGACGCAGTGAACATCGTAACCGCGCACTTTACTAAGGTAGACGCGCGAAACTTTGTATAACAACAGGTAAATTTCGCTCTTATGCCTTTTTTCAAACTTTTTTATTTTAATATTTTTTTACCAATTTATCTAACTGGAAAAGTTTTAATCCAAAAATTAAAATTAAAAAAAGAAATTTACTGGAAAATTGATTTAATTAGTAATCTGAAAAGTGAAGTCTCGCAAAAATTTTAAAAAAGAATTAATTTTCTTAAATTCATCCGCAGATTTTTTAAATTATTAAGCAATTTTTTCGATTTGTTTATTTGCCTGGAATTATCAATTAGCGTCAGATTTCAATTTCCGTACTGGTTAACTTTTTTAATTAAGAAATTAATTACGAGATAAATTGGTTTCTTCAATTTTGGCAAAACTTTTGAAGGTAAATTCTTTTAAAAATATTGAATTAAAAATTAATCGGTTTTTGTATTCAAATGAACGCGACTTTAAATTGAAAAATCGAATCAGAAAATATTAACGTTGTGATCGATTCGATTCAAATATTTTTAAAACCAAAATTTGCATATCGTAAATAAAAAAAAAGCAAGTTTTAATTAAATATAAATGTCGCAAAATGTAAATTTTGGTAGCCTGCTTTAGATGCCATAACAAAAAATTCAATTATCCTTTATAAATTTTATTTCATAAAATAAACCTATAAATATCAAAATTTATTAGGTAAAAAATATTTTTCAATTAAGATTAGTAATTTTGTTTAAAAACTTAATTTTCCATATCGTAGCTAAATCCTTTGAGAATTTTCACTCATCCTTGCTCTTATAATGCGGGGTTAAAAGATAAAAACAGATCCTGAAAAAATTATAAATTATACCTTACAGTGCTGGGTTACACTGAAAAATTTAGTTTTTCCTTAGGTTCAGTTTAAAATATTAATTAATATGTAAGGGATGAGAAAACTCAAGCGTGGCGTTTTATAAGAATATGAAAAAGTTTACCTCAAATGAGTTTTGCTTCTGACGTTCTTTCACCTTTAAAAATCCAAGGAAGAAAATATATGAATGAGGACAAGCTTCTGGGACCAGCCTTACATTACATGTTCATCAATACTGAGTAATAATAAATCAATTTTAACCTGATGAGAACACAAATTTGATTTCTTTTGATTCAATTACAGTTTAGTTTAAAAAAATATATAAAAATTATATTACGGTTAATGCATTCGAAATATACGAAAATGTTTCCTTATTGGAAGTTTAAAATTTTGTGTTTTTATAGAAACGAAAAAGTTATTTTTATTTCAGTTCTGCATAATATTTTGAACTTGATTTGTCGTAATTCAAATTTGAGTTTATTATTCTTGAGTTTGCAAAGTTCAGAATAAAATAACTACTTCAATTTGTGTTTTATGGTTTAGCTATGTAAACTTATAATTATTCTCATAAATTATTTATTACAAAATTTAATATTTGCGATATTTTTTGCTGGGTTTCAGCACAAAAAATATAGGTGGGATTCCCAATTTTCATTGAATTTACCAGTAACACATAAAAATCAAAACTACCGATGCCTACGATGATTTTGAAAAACTAAGTGTTTACAAACATAATTTCAAACATTCTTCTAATAAATTTTTTGAAAATCATTTTGTAATTTTTTGGGAAATATCATCAATTTATATTTTGTAAATTTTCTGGTTTTTCCACCAATTAATTGAGGTTGCAACAACTAGGTAGAGAAATCAGGCGTTTCTCATCCTGTTGTTGCCTGCTGAGATTTTGCGATTTTCATTTTCAGTTTTATATTGTGGAGAAAACAAAGTGATTTATATTTTTGAGTTAATAGATTTGTTTTATTTGATTGTAGAAATTATTCAAACCATTTTGAACATAAGTGCAGGGCCTATTTTACCACTAGGCGTATTGGCACGTACCGAGGCCCAATGACTGGAGGGGCCCGAAAAGAGAGAGCATAAAATCGTAAAATAAAAATCAAATACTGATCAAATAACCCAAAAATTGGGCATTCGATGCCATTAGTTACACTCGAATAAAAGGGGCCCGAAAATTTTCTAAAGCCTCATTTAACAATAGGCCCTGGGAATAGATTAAAATTCTGACCCTGTTATATATGTACAATGCCTGGTGCAGATGTCCTGAGCGCAAACCATACTATTCGTTAGGATCAGGGCCAACGCTTGGCATTAGGGCGCAAACAAGATCAAGATGCAAAAATTAAAAAAAACTTATAGTAACTTTTGCCCCAAAACGGCCAGATTTTTTTTTCTGAACTTTTCTGAGGCCTGGAGATCGTAGAATACTCCTAGAATTAATTTTGCTGCGCCAACAAAGTGCAAAAAGTGCACTGGGGGGTATGGAATACCCCCCAGGCCCCCCGGATTGCCAAAAAACAGTTTTATAGTAGCAGCAGGTATGGAATACCCCCCAGTGCACAGTTTACTGTTTAGATTCTAAAGTGTTGCATATTTTTTACTATTTTGGTTATTTTTTAGAAATAACCCTTCATAGTCAAGGAATTTGCGTGTTTGATGGTTGTACGACCTTCTAGCATTGAGGATATTTATTTCATTACTACGGAGTCGGTACTTTTTAATAATTGTTACTAAAAATAATACCTTAATTCGGATGTGCGAATAAAAAACAAAAGAGGTACTGGGGGGTGTTCCACACCCCCCAGACCCCCCGGATTGCCACAAAACAGTTTTATAGAAGCAGCTAAAGTAAATCTCAACAAAGCTTTACAAACAAATTTAGAAGTTTTAACAATTAATTACCTAGGTTGCTATTGAATTTTCTAAAATCTGTTTTAAAAATTCGATAAGCTTCAGTTTAGCTGCTATTATAAAATTGGTTTAGACACAAAATGTAAGTGGCAATCCGGGGGGTCTGGGGGGTGTTCCCCCAGTGCATCTTTTGTTTTTTGTTCGCGCATCTGAATTAAGGTATTACTTTTAGTAATAATATTAACCTAAACCCAAAAATTGGGCCTTCGATGCTATTAGTTACACCTGAATATAAGGGGCCTGAAAATTTGCTAAAGCCTAGGGCCCAACTCTGTTAAAAATAGGCCCTGCATATCTTGATATTTTTGATTGAGTTTTTGGATTATTACATCTAGGGAAAGTATTGTAATCTATTAAAAAATCAAAAATCGAAATTTTGGTACTAAAATGTTTCTGCATATGCATCATAGCTAAACTTCCAAGCCAGCTGAAAATTGCGGAAGTGATAAAACAAAATAAAGAAAGTTCAAGTGTCAATTACTTTTGGACCACCATGTTTTACCTTTTATTCAATTTGTTCGACATAAATTAAATGTTCAGTTTTATGTCGATGGTTTGGAATAAAGAAAGACGTTCAATATGAGTTAATATTTGACGTTTTAAAGTTTATAAAAAATAAAATGTAAAAACGGCACTTGATTTGAAATTAATTCATTGTACGAAATAAATCGAATTTTGAGTATTATATTATTAAATTCATGGTCAGATAACCTTTTAACATATTTTTTGCCGACAATCTATTTAATTGGCGAAAATCTGTTCTAATTTTCAATTTTCATAAATTTATTTCATATTTAGATGAGGAAGTCATGCAATGTTTACATAACCGATTTTTAATAATTATAATTGAAGATTTAGAAGATAAGTAAAAATTGAAATTGAAATTGATACGATGGTAGGTGGGCAATTTATCTAAAATTTAATTTTTACTTTTATAAAATTTATATTAAGTTAAATTTGGATTGGGATTTTAATAAAGACAGGATAAATGAAAATATTTTTAGATTTTTGGAATACATTTTTTTAAGATTCATATTTTTGAATTTGGAATCTAGAAAATTAAATTTCAGTTTTCCGATATACAAAATTTATTTATAAAATAAAAGTTAATTTTAATATGATCTTTCCCTGTTCACTAAAGTTATGCCGCCGAAAACCAAAATTCAAAATTTAAATTAATTTTTACTAAATTTCTATATATGAAAAAGGAAACCCTAACAATAAGTTTACGAGGTAACTTACCCATACGTCGCCATATCAAATTTAATTTACTATTATTTTTGAATTAAGTTTCCAATTATAACTTTAATCCTCCAATTTAATAATCTCGTTTTCAAAATTCACATTCAAAAATCAGTCAAATCCCAGTCAAAAATTTACCAATTTCGTCCAAAATTATGATAAACAATTTGAAATTTGGTCAAACAAAATTACTCTCGGGAAATCAAATTAACTTTTTCACAAAATTTAAAACTCAAATGAAATCGCAATAAAAATTCAAGAGACAAATAGTACAGTATAATTAGATGTGAACCCCTAAATCCAAAAAATAAGAGGTTGGATTGTCACAAAATGTTTATTATCAGTTGCTCTATAAGTACTAAAATGTCTCCTGCTTAAGAGCGACGGGTTTGGGTGGGGCGAGGGGGGAAAGGAAAAACCATACATTTCCACAGTTTTAGTCAAATATCTCGAATATGACGTTAGATAGAGCAAATCCCGCCCTGTACAAAATTAAAGGCCGTTAAATTTTCTAGAAAAATTGTCTTGAACATATTTTTGGTAAACCCCACAGATTAGAAGATATGGAGGAGGAAAGTTTTAATGAATTTTCGCCTTTCTTGAATACTTTTTTCCAGGATTAATATATTTATATGAAAAAGCGTAATATAAAGGTTACAAACTGGCATTTATAAAAAGCATTTTAATACATTTAATTAAAATTACATTTACATACAAATCCATATATATATAAAAATGAAACGTAAAAAATGTATGTACGTTCATCACTTGAGAACGACTCTACCGATTTGGCTGATATTTTTTTCGTTGTGTTCGTGATTGTCAGGAGAAGGTTTCTATGTAATAATATTTACGAAAATCCTATTCGAAACAGATTTTAGTACAGATTTAGGTCATTAGTTTGTGACGCGCATGAATAGGTTAACGAGATTCCATTTGAAATGTGCATTACAGGGTTAATATCACTTCTCTTCTCCATCACTTCCATGAGTAATTACAAAATTCTAATATTAATTACAAATTACAGTAAAAACAAAAAGTAAGTAAGAAAATTATCAAAACTGTCCCCTTCCCCCATATCTCCTAATCTATAGAGTTTACCAAAAAAATTTATAGGACTATTTTTGTAGAAAATTTCACGGCCTTTAATTTTGTATACAATGGTATTTTCGGTATCTTCCATCATTTTCGAGATATTTGACAAAAACTGTAGAAACGTATGGTTTTGACTCCTTACCCCCCTAGCCCCACCCAAACCCGTCGCTCTAGAACGAGAGACTTTTTAGTACTTATAGAGGAACGAGTAATAAACATTTTGTGGGAATTAAACCGTTTATTTTTTGGATTTCCCGGTTGTTTAGTCTAATTATACTGTAGTAAAAAGCCTGGTTTTCCCACCTAGTTGTTGCAATCTCAACTAGTTGGTGGGAAAATCAATAAAATCAAAATTTAAATTATTTGCAATAGGTAAGTCATATTTTTCGTTTTTGGATACCCAATATCTGCATTTTTTTTTATGAATGATAGGGAATTAGTCCGATGTCTGAACCGCCAAATGGAAAATGGAATCTGATAGTTGTGTAACTTCAAGTTATCTCGAAAGGAACCCGAATTTCATTATACAATTCTTCGTTGTTTATCTGTTTATTTGGGAATATTTATAATTCAATAGCTATTAATATTTTTTATTAAATTACATCTTTGGTTTTGCGGTACCATTAGCCGCAATAAATATATGGCTAAATTGCTTCATTAAATTTTATGCTGTTCAATAACAAGAAATTAATTATTGTGGTTTATATTCATTACTAAAATTTAGTTTACCCAGTAATACATTATATTATAATATTACGAATACGCAGTTTCACTTGTTGCTTATAAATAAATATGAAAATTAAATATTATCGATTTTTTCCCTGTTGTTTTTACTAAATGCCTTTGAGCGAATATGTTTAATTTATAAACTTTCCTATATCCTGCTGCGTCCGGTGCAATTACTGTTTTATCTCAAATATTGCAGTTTGCATTGACGCAGCAGAACGTTCTGCTGTGCTCAGTTAATTAGCTTTCAGTGAAACCACATGCATTTAAAAAGCAATAACATGAAAGATCAAAAAGAAAAAGTGGATTTTCTGTTAAATTCTGCTTGATTTTATCCACAAAGTCATTATTTCCTATTTTAGTATAGCCTGTTAATCAGTTTTATGTGACTGATAGAATCCACAAAATTACACATATAAAGGTAAATAAATTACTAGCAAAGCAAAGGCAATTCTGAAGCAATTTAAAGTTGCACCACATAAAGTACCGAACGACGTTTGCATTAAATTCAAATAACATTTTAGAAATTGGATTCTAAAGTAGGTAGTTTCAGAATGTTTAGAATTAGAAAAATTATACTTACACTAAAATAAATTCAACTGCAAATGTATTTAATTTGTTGAAGTAGTTAATTTTTAAGTTCAAGAAAAGGGATGTGTTTACTTGCGAATGTCACCACAATGCAACATAAAATACAAGAAGGAAACTCAATTAATTAAATTATAGGTATTTTCTCCTTTAACGAAATAAAACATTCATAAGAGCGCAGTAAATAGAGAAAACTTCCTTTATTCTTTTATAGAAAATAATTAGTTTAGCGGAAAATATGTCGACTACTTGAGACGGTTAATCAGAAACAATATTAATTAATAATTACGCCCATTTAAGTTTTTAAGTTTGGTCGATTTTTTGCAAAAATACTAATGAGGTTTGATGACCTTTCTTTTTAATAAAAATTGAAAATAATTAAATATCAAATCGAAAACGTCAATTCTTTCAAGAATTAATAAAAGCTGTGTTCGAAGTTTCTAAACCGTATAATAACAATGAGACTAATCAATTTGATTTTTACTGAAAAAGCAAGCAATCGCATGTAACGTAAAATAGAATTGCGGCTTAAATCCTACATCAAAGGCATTTTCCAGGTTTTAGTAAACCATTTGTTTAAAAATAAATGCAGCAAAATTTGATAAATTTTGAAATTAATTTCGAAATTTCTCGAAATTAATTGCGTAGATTATGAGATTTACGTTTTTCTGCCAAACGAAATAGATCTATATTTTTCATAACTTTCTCTTTGCAGATTTTGTATAAAAGTATCCTGAAAGATGATTTTGATTAAATTTAAATGAAAATAGAAAAAAAATGGACGCTGTATCTACAGATTACACGGTAAGTAAACTTATTAATTTTTTGTTGGAGTATTTTCTTAATAAAAAATTGGTTTTCTCATTAAACTTAATAATTGATTAGAAATGAGAAAATAAAAAACTTCCAGGGCTTTTATATTAAACTCGGATTTTGCAATATTTACCGTGTTGGCGAATGTTTAAATTAATTTCCGATTTGGGAAAAATTAGGTAAGTAGTTATTTCTAGAATGTTGCTTCTCCTCCAGGCATCAAATTTGATCAAGTGGATTCGTGATCTGAATGGCTCCCATAAATAGAACAAACAAATAATATATCTTGCATGTATGTACAACCTACAGGAAGGAAAACAAAGTCAAAATAAATTTTCTTTTCAAAGATTTTACATTCAAATTGAAATTATTTTAAATTTTACCTGTGCAAAATTAAACAGCTTTTAACTAATTATTAGAGTGAATAGATCTGAAACAATAATTGGGGATGCAATTTGGATCTAGACTTTCCATATTTTATGCAAAACGGAATGACAGCGACACAGGGATTTGAACCATCTATAATTCACCGGTGGGATTTACAAAATTTTTCAAGATTTTCAAGTTTGAGGAAAACTTTTTACTTATAAATTATATTGCAACCCTTTCGCTTAATCATTAACTTGTTTACAAACCAGTAAATTCAGCTTGATAAAAACTGTAGTAATAAATTTTCATTCAACATACAATGAAAAAAAGAAAAACATCGCTCACCTGTAAAAGAAAATGTTGTCGTTCGTCCAACCAAAGTTAGCTTCAAAGCCATTTGAACGATGAAAAATTCAAATATCTTAAAAATTAGAAATTCAATAAAAAGTTGGTTGAATTAAAAATTCAAATTTGAACAAGACGTGACTCGAATGTTTATTAAGGAATTATATTACATTAAAATTGTTTTATAAATTACCTTTTATATAATATTTTGTATTTTAGAAATCGTAAATTAACTTTTAAAACATAATGCCCGAGACTACAAGCATCAAATATTAGGCATAAAAATAAATTTCGTTTCAACTTGGTAAATCCGATATAAATTGGTAGATTGTTCAAATTCAAATTGCATGGCTCAACTAGTCGCTCTATTTCTGATTTATTTGTTTTTTGCTTCATCCTCATATTTTATTTAATTGTCCGACGAAATCCAAATTTTTTAATCGATATTTATCTTGAAATTCTGGACATATGCAAATTAAATCCATATTTTTGTAAAAGGAACTTCGATCTTAGTCTCTGGGTCACAAAACAAATTTTCCTTTACTGCTCAAGATTTCAATAAGGTAAAATTTACTTAATTTCTATTCGCCATTCAGATTTCCGTACAAGCTTTGTCTCTTATCTCGGAGACTGTATACTCTGACAACTCAGTACTCATTACCGAACAAAATTGTGTAGTAACATTATTTAATTACATCTACTTCATGTAATGCAAATTTTACTTCTCAATAATTCGGTTTGACTTATTCTTTGTTTAGACGCTTTTGCCTTCAGGTTTTCAGTTAAAATACAAATTATGTTAGAAGAATACCGAGATTTTTCCCGGTATACGCTTTGTTATCCTCAATTTTTGAGAACTAGAGCAGTTTTTAAAATCATCTCTTTATGAATTTTAACTTAACTTAACTTAAAAGTTTATTTTAAACTTTTACTTAAACAGATCATGAGAGTCCAACAAGTCGTGGTTTGCACTTAGATGGGTGACAGCTTTCAGAAGCAGCAGTCAACTTGTTGCTGACTTCCTCCAAGTTTGAGAGAAAGAGAGCAACTTAGCGGCGGAAGTTATGTCAGGAGTATACACCCGGAGAAATAATTCTAAAACCAAAAAAAAAGCAACCACACATTTTTTTATCAATATTGAAATTAATCTTCCTATATATGAATGTAAAACCATTTAAAAAAAATTTGATGTGGACACCACTAAACTTCCTGGTAATTTTTATAATGATTGTACTAGAATCTCGTTAATCTATTTGTGCGCGCCATGAATTACGACTTTTGGCAGGGATAATCGCAACCAAAAATAGGAGGTGCACAACTAGATGCTATAAGTGTCTCAAATCCAAAATTTAAACTTTCTACGACCTACCGTATTTGAGTTACGCGACATACAGACGTCCGTACATACGTACATACGTACGTACGTACAGACGTCACAACGAAAATCGTCAAAATGGATTCAGGGAAGGCCAAAACGAATATTTCCGTCAAAATCTGGAAACCGAAAAAAATCGGGATTACAATACTTCCTTGTTTTACAAGGAAATGAAATTTTAAATGCCCAAAACATTGTAAACCTTTATGCAGCTTAAGGAATAAGAGGATTTTACTTAACCATTTTGACCATGAAGGCCGATGGGACGCAATTTACCCGTACCCTTGGTCGTGGGACGCAATTTGCCGTCTCCGGTCTAATTTTCTGCTGAGAAAGCACTAAAGGTAGTCAGGAAGACCAGATTTGTAAACACAGAACAATCACAGTGGGAACTGTAGTTTGTAACATAAATCTAACTTTGGAATATTTAGGGAATTATATGATCATAACGGCTGATATTGAAGGCATAACAAAGGCATTCATTTTGTAGAATTTCTACTTTATTCCCAAAGAAATCTGCGAGAAAACCATAACATACAGTACAGTCATAATTGACAAGACACAGCACCAAATCCAGTGGCGTAACAAGCAGGTGAGAGACCCGTGTGCGAAGTTGTTAATGGGGGCCCTGCTTTTATAAAAGACAAAAAAAATTTGTATACGGGACTCGAAATTCCGAGGATTTTCATGCAATTACAGTGATTTCCAAAGAATTCCTTTCAAACAAGAGCGGATATAGAGACTTTCCGTTTTCAGAGATTTCATTGGCTTTAAAATTTTCTAGATTTTCCCAAAATTTTCCAGAAATTTCAATGGATTTCTTGAGATTTCCATTCACTAGTACAAAAAAATTTTCCGGCGATTTTTCCTTAGTTTTGTACTAACAGGAAAACCGAAGGAAAAATCGTGATATACAAAAATATAAAAAATAAAGTAAAATCAAAAATTTGATTTTGACAAAAAACATAAAAAACTGGGGAGTCTTAACTTTAATTTGTTTTTTCGGTGCATTGGAGGGTATTCCGTACCTCCCAGACCCCCCGGTTTGAAAACCCAAAAGTGTGTGTATACGTTTTGTGATTTATTTTTGTAATAAAAATTTTTCACTCTGTCAGAAGAAATACATTTATACGTCATTTTTATACAATTCATACCCCCAGTTTTATAAACAAAAAGTCTTAGTGCATATTCATAGGTGGATTTAGGGGGGGGGGTGCCCCTCCCAAACGCTTAAAAATAACGAGGAAACAAGGAGACAATCCCAAATCTGAGAAGACTTTTTGCCCGTCTTGACCCTTGTGCCCCCTCAGAAAAGAATTCTGGATCCGCGCCTGTGCATTTTCACACATCACGTGCCGTAAAAATTTGCACCGGGGGGTATTGGGGGTGTGGAACACCACTCAGAACATAGTAATTGAAAGATCTTTTAGAAAGTTAAATTCCTGCAACGAAAAATCCTTTAACTATAATAAATTGCTAGTGCATTGGAGGGTATTCCATACCCCCCAGACTCCCCGGTTTGAAAACCCAAAGGTGTGTGTGTTTTATGATTTACCTTCAAATGAAAACCTTTTATTCTCTTAGATCTACATATCGTTTTTATACAAACTAAAAGTTTATTGCATATTTATACAGCATATAGCTATGCGTCGTAAAAACTCTCACCGGGGGGTCTGGGAGAATAGTAACAGAATATAGTAAAATCCCTGGTACGGAAGTCACAGGTTTAATAGAACATAATTGCTGGTGACCTGGGGGTATTCTATACCTCCCCAGACGTCAAATAGCATCTAGTTATGTAGCTCCTATTTTGAGATTTTTATTAAGATTGAAAAGATCAAAGTATAACTGGGGGCTCCTTTAGCAGGTGGCCCGCGTGCATTGCACCCACCGCACCCTGGTAGTTCCGTCCCTGACCAAATCTACAGCAATTACACGACACTGAGCATTTTTTAATAAAATAACTTTCAATTTTTACACTTACACAACATGTAATTCCAACGAATTTAAAAAAGATGGCTTGCTTGCCCTAAAGTCTACATCGTAAACGTAAACTTATAAGGCGTACTTGGTTAATAATTGGTACTTGACTTGAAAAGGTATTGCTTTTCCGCTCATGGCTAAGATCAAAGTGTAGTTCTGGAAAATTTCCACTGTTCCTTAAACTTAATCCATTTTACCGCAATGCGAGCACATGGATAATTATGGTATTTTTTTGAAAGATATTTTTTGGATTTAATCATTTATGCAGCTTCCTAATAAGCTTTCAGACAATCTAAGTGTAATTAATTAACCATGTTCTACGGTTAAGTAATAAAAACATTATCTACTTACTTCAAGTAAGTACAGTAATCTCTTAGTTTCCTGCCACTATTGAGGTCTTCAGAGTATCGTAAAGTTCATGTTAGAACCCACTGAACAGCTTAATCTGCGTATTTCGCAACATTTTGTATTATTTTGCAGCTTCTGGTATGAATAACGAAAATATCATAAATATATGCTGCAATGATTTTCCATTTAATTTGGGGGGAAATTTTATTTTTACCAAATTTTTTGATCATCAACCCAGGGAGACCGCAGGATTTTGAACCGCGTACCACAGTGCCAGCTGATATACAAGGCCTAACCATTTTGAATTTAAGTTTTATACACAGACAACAGTAGGTGTAAACCGGGGGGTCTGCGGGGTATGGAATACCCCCCAGTGCACTATTTCTTTTTATTCTCGAATTACTCAGTAGCCTCTAGTTCCTAGTTAAATGATCAATTTTTTTTTGTATTCTGAGCGTAATTTATCTAATTTTCAGTATGACTGCAATTTATCCTTGTCGAAAATTATGTAGGTGCAAGAAATAAAAACTGTCGTGAAGGAAATAGAAGCGCTTTCCAGTTGCCGTTACTATGTTTGACCAAAAGTAATTTTGAAATCCAATCAAACGTGATTACTTTTTAAATTGGAATATTATTACGAACGTACTTTTCGAAAGTAAGCTTTAAATCGAAAAAAATTAGAAAAAATTGGTTGTAATTATGTTTTTAAGTGAATCAATAGGATAGCACAAAATTTAAACTTATACGAATAAAATCCAATTTCGCTTTTTAATTTTATTTCAAACTTTCTTGTTAATTAAATTTGTAAAAAACGGAAAAGGAAAACATAAGTGCAGTATTCAAAGTTGTGATAAAAGCTATTTTCGATAAAGTTTGCGGTAAATAACCAACAGAAGTGGTTTTTCTTAAAACGCTCAACTTTTCAGATCACGCACGAACATTGGACCGACCGGCTCCATAAAGTTTTCAGGATTTTAATGTTTTACTAGTTTTCACTCTACAACCCCCGACAATTTTTACAGTTTTTTAATAACTTTCCACGGTCTTTAATTTAATGTTATTCAAACTTTATAAATTGAATTACAAATTGAGAAGAAAATTAAGCTCCTACATTGAAAGAATTGAAAGCCGTTTAATCAAAGCACAACTTTTCAGCTTCAAAATTACTCAATGAGTAAGTTTTATGATTAATTATGTGTTAGAAAATCAAAAAAAAAAAAAATTTAGTTTATTAGAAGGGGGATGGTATGTAAACTTGGTTTCCTGATTTATCACCTGAACAACTCGAGTGAATAAAAAACGTGAGGTGCAAATTAACGTTAGGATTTTCTTTTTGAAACATTAGTTCAGCACTGAACGACGAACCGTTTAAAATTCTGAGTTAGATCGAAAAATTTTAATATTAAATTTTTGTTCAAATATTAACTACAAATATTGAATATTTGATGTCTTTGTAAATTTTTTTGTTTGATTGTCAGCTAGTTTATGATTGAAATCCGAAAAACGCACTTAATACTTTTATTGTAGTCTTCATTTAAAATGATTGCATAAAAGTATGCTTTTTACACAATCAAACTACAAAGTGACCTATACAAAGTATATATTTGGTTTTATTTTTAGTGCTTTGTAAAAGAACACAATGGAAATTGATATCCGTTATGAAATCTACACTGAATTTTATTCTCATTTTGGGTCTAATGGTTACATTTATTTTCACAAAAAAATCAAACTTTCCCTGGCAATTTAAATTTATAAAGTTTTTATAAAAAATGTTTAACCCAACTTTGATTGATTACCTACAACAAAGTAATTCCCCTAACCTGTTAGTTAATTAATTTTATAATTAAGTGGATTCTTAAATTTTTGCTTTTTATTGAATTGTGGAATACCTACCCATACAAAGACTGGCTTAAATGTTTGTAAATAACGACCACTTTTCGAGTTTGAATACTTGCGATTACATAAAATGGTTGGGTGAATTTCAAACTCAGCATGGAATCACAGAATTCGCTTTATTTAATGTTTTAAAATAAATAAATATAATTGTATGACATAGATAAGTGTACCAATATAAAAAAAATATATGAATTTTTTTTTAATTTAAAAATGATTAGAACCTCAGTGTTCAGTTTGCTATATACGACCACGTATCTAGCGTTAACAAAGTAGCTAATTGGTTGATGCATATTAAACTCTAGCTCTTGTAAAATAAAACAAGATCAAGTATTTGCGTTTCATTACTCGAGGTAGAAAGAGCTCTCAATTGCTTCGATCTCTAGTAATTTCGAGAGCTTTTTTAATTTTGTAGAATATCTCGCTATCGATCAGTTTTAAGCCATATTTATTTTTATATTTTTTTAATTCAATTTTCGGAAGAAATAGTAATATGAAACATTCGGCTTTAGAAAGAAAACCTTGACTAACAAAAAATTCTATAGTCATAATATTGTATCTCTCGTGAGACCATAAAACTTTTTTCTAAAACACTTTTGTTATTTTTTCGTTCGAAATACTATGTATACATAATGTTCGTGGGTATATTTAAACTGCCAGAGTGAGTTAATGCTTATTTTGTAAATTTTTATGAGCTAACCTAGACTGGCCATGTAAGTTTCCATAGTAATTATTTTTGAAAATAGAAATTAAATCAAATTTATTACATGGCTAGTGCGATAAATGAAAATTTTTACAATTTCGAAAGCATTTTTTGATCTTTGAAGTAAAAGCTAGCTGAAATCTAATGGTCTTATCATTCGTAGTTTATATTTCTGCATTTTTTCTCTAAAATAATTAGGGAAGCTGGAATTTGCATAAATAACTTATTTTACATGTTACATGTTACATGTTTTACATGTCCTATGTTCGGCTAACTCCTTCAGCACCCGGTATATCAATAAGTATTTGGTATTTCCCCCTTAACCGTATCTCCTTCAAAATGCTAGAAAATTTATATTTCAAGAAATATTTTGAAAGAAATCAATTGTTTTGTAAGAATGATAATTGATAATTTTGGATGGATAGTTGGAGTGCACTTAAAACAAAAACGAAACTTATTAGAAAATCCATTCGACCTAAATGGATTTCCTTGAAAACTTTTTAATGGCTTTCTATAATCATAAATGGAAAAGTTATTAACTTTTTGTACAATAATTGTTTTTTACTAAAAAAAAATTACTTACAGTAAATGTAATTACTCAATACCTTTTTACAATTTTTCTTGAAAAATATTTACCTTAGAGATTTCAAGGTCACCAAGAATCTGAAATTATAAAATAAAAATTCTTTTTTAAATGTAATTATTTATTGCCAAAAATAGGGCATAATTTGGCTAGAAAAAATAATTTTAGAGTAGAAATTATTAGACTTTGGTGTCAGGAAACGCACAAATACTAGTTTCCCACAACAGTTTGACCAGATCACAAATCAAAACAATGACAATTGTTAAAAACGAGTTCACCGAGACGCGGATTCATTTTGTCCAGTCATTTTCTTGCTTATCAGTCCGCAGAAACAAACTTCTAGGAGTTTGATTGAAAATGCAGAAAGAAAAAGCTGTCTACCTAGGTAGATAATATTTAAAATTTAATTTGTAATAAGATATTTTGATAATAATTTGAAATAAAATATTATATTATTTTTATCTGCCGCAGGAAAATAAAGAATAGACAAAACTACGGAGAATTAAATTACCTTTTAACTTTGTATACTTTTACATTGCTAAGGTAATGCTGTTAAATTGAAACTTTAACTTGTTTGAACTTGAGTTATAATATACGGTCGCTCAAAAAAGTATTCGTACACTCCTATGTTAACAATGTAAATAGTACTATTGAACCCTTTCTTTGAGACATAAATATTGCTTTTATAGAAAAATTTATTAGAGATTTGTTGTTGAAAATTTCATTATCTTCATTTTAGGATTTATAGATTTTTCTATTTCGTCGCACCGTTTTCGAGTTATAGTGACTTATGCCTTGATTACACCTAACGAGTACAGTAGCGAGACAGTGTTCTCGGCCGGTAATCAAGGCATCGGTAATCAAGGCATTACAAAAGACTCTGTAAAAAGAATATTGTCATCTGTATCTCGGAAACGGTGCGACAAAATAAAAAAATTTGATGTGGACACCACATAACTTCCTTGTAATTTTTATAATGATTGTACTAGAATCTCGTTAATCTATTTGTGCGCGTCATGAATTACGACTTTTGGCACGGACAATCGCAACCAAAAGTAGGAGGTGCACAACTAGATGCTATAAGTGTCTCAAATCAAAAATTTCACCTTTCTACGACCTACCGTATTTAAGTTATGCGACATACAGACGTCCGTACGTACGTCCGTACGTACAGACGTCACAACGAAAATAGTCAAAATGGATTCAGGGAAGTTTTCCCGGCTACAGCCCGGGACTGTTTACCCGAGTATTGCACGAAAAGGCTCAGGGATGGTAAAAAAAGGTGAGATTATGCTCTTAAAAACTCGTTTTCACAATTCCAGGAGTAAAGTAAATGCTTTTAAATATACTTTAAAAAATACTTATAAAGTAATAGTACTTTTTTTTTGCGCCATTACTGCGCGCTATTGATCTGAAATTTTGCATATGGCTTCTTACGACAAATCGCTGAGGGTTTACTGTAACAGGGGTAAATTTTTTGCTCAGTTTTCGATATCTAACGCCATTTTCGAGTTATTGCAATTTCAAAATCTAGGAAAATACTCCGGTGGAATCTCGTTAATCCATTCGTGCGCGTCAATGTGGGGAAAATATTAGTTCTGATTCTTGAGTGCAATACTCGACTTGATATGTGTGATCGCCAGTCGAATATGGATGCGAATGTATATGTGTGGGTCAATAAAATAAAACATAGCACAACCATACAAAACTAGCTAGAAAGCCCGTCCGTAGACGGTGCACTCTTATCTCTTATAAGCGGTATAATATTTAAACATTTAATTTCGTTTTCCGGTACTGGGGATTTCTCGTTTTTCTATATTTCCGAATTAAAGCAAAAAATTTAAAAAGCAATTAAAAATTTTTCATAATATAAAAATAAATAAGTTTCTCAAATTCAAATTTTCTTTAGCCGACCGTTTTAATTTCCCTCACTTTTGCTCAAAAACAAAAAATTTTCCAGCTTTTTCTGACAAAATTTGTAAAATTCTTCTGTCTTCTGTAGGTATTTTAGAAAAGTGCAAATTTTATTTACCCCCAGACCCCCCGGTTTACACTTTTGACTATAATTTTGACAGTTAACTTTCAAAGTAACGCAAAAGTTGTTGCACTTTTGCTTAAAAATTAAAATTTCCCGATTTATTCTGGCGAAATTTGAAAAATTATAAATTCCCTATCTTCTCCAAGTATTCTAAAAGAGTGGAAATCTTGTGATATGTACTGGAGACTGGAGGGTGTTCCACATCCCCCGGTTTACAATTTTGACTTTATATTTTTATATTATTTTTATAATTAACTTTAACACGGAAAGTTTCTCTCCAAGTTTTAATTTTTTCTAGCCGAAGCGAAGGTCAAATTTCCCCCATTTTTAATTAAAAATTCAAATTTCCCGGTTAGTTTTAATCTTAATTTAATATATGTTTTGATTGGTAAACTTGTAAACCGGGGGGTCTGGGGGGTGTGGAACACCCTCCAGTACATATCGAAGGATTTCCACTCTTGGAAAAATTTGTAAAATTATAAATTCCCTATCTTCTGTAAGTATTCTAAAAGAATGGAAATCCCGCGATATGTACTGGAGGCTGTTCCACACCCCCCAGACCCCCCGTTTACAATTTTGACTTTATATTTTTATAATTAACTTTCAAAGTAACACAGAAAGTTGCTGCTAAACTCCATGAGGTGTATGGTGATTAAATAAATATACTTTCCAAGTTTTAATTTTTTCTAGCCGAACGTAAGAATTCTAAAAATTCAAATTTCAAAGGGTGTGCAACACCCTCCAGTACATATTGCAGGATTTCCTCTCTTTAGAATACTTGGAGAAGATAGGGAACTTATAATTTTTCAAATTTCGCCAGGAAAAATTGGGAAATTTGAATTTTCAAGCAAAAGTGAGGTAAATCATAGTGTTTTTTTCCGCCAAAAAAGTACACGCTGTAGCAGGAGCAGCAGCAGCGTGCTGGGATTTTATATATCAGGATGATTGAACATGTGAAAAAATTTAAACTTTTACTGTAATAATAATAAAACAATAAATTCGCTATAATTACAAACAATTATTACGCATTCTGACGTTTACTTGCAATTTCTACCAGCACTTACATATTAATTCGTTGGCAATGTAAATAATATAAAAAATAAATAAAATAATTGTACATTTTTTAAGTTAATTCTAGACCTTTTAGAAATTATAACTCGAAAACTGCCCATAACATCCAATTGTGCCCATTGAGATATTTGTTCAGAATGATGAGAAGTACAACATATCCAAGAATCATCCAAATCTACTGAAAGACATTTTCCCATAAGAAATGTGCGGGGTCCTTTCATTCCCTGCATTTTTGTTCTAAATTGGGTCCGGTGATGTCATGCTGCCGTGTTGTTAATAAAATCCACTACTATTAATACATCAAGCGTGGGTATATTACACCGTAAAAGAGCGTTTTAATGCCTACTTACAGTGGATGTTGACTAAGCGGTAATTTGCTTACAGAGATTTAACGAACAGTTTAATCAAATATTAAAATTAAATTTGTTCACAATTAGTTGAATGTACTAGGAATAATATAATTTATTAATCAAATTGCAACTAAAATTGTAATTACGTGAACTATAATGAACAAACTTGGTTGCATTCATCAAAACCGACAATTTCAAAATTGCAATTCCAAATATTCTTGTTATCAAGCTACAACAGTATTGCATTAACAAGAAAATGATATATCCAATTTCATTAGCCTTCGTTAAGGTAGAGGTCACCTCATTCTAAAACAGTTTAATAGCCAGGAAGTCTACAATTTGAGAGCAGGACTATCCGAGCGAGATTGAAACTACAAAGAAAACCCTTAATAAACGATAATAGGTTTTTTATTTTTTTCACAAATTGATACTAAAATAAAGAAAATAGAAATAACCGAGATTTCAGTAAACTCAGTTATGCAAAACACCTAGCAAGAAAATCGATAAACGTTATATGTAGAAAAAATCTTATCAAGTTAACTTTAACAAGTTTATAAAGAAATTTTTTTGAGAAATTGATATTTTCATATGTGAGAAAAAAATTTGTGTGCGCAAAATTTAAATCCTTTATTACGCGATGCTAATCGCATTTTCCATCTTACGAATAAATGTTTCTTTTTGTGAAAAGTTTACCAAAGCAAATTGAATTCAGAAAAAATGTACCAAAGCAGGTGCAATCCAATTAAATTTTTAAAAATACCCGATTGGCGCAGTCGGTATATTTTCAAAAATATTTAGCCTTTTGCTTTTTGCGTCCAGTAAAAACCAAATTGTTTTCATTCTCTATATGTATTCATTTAAAAAGCTTAAAACTTCTTCTAACAAAGATTCAGACGTGAAGGTTAGTTTATGAAAGCAATTTTTCTGAAGTGGAAATCCGTTATGAAGCAAACTTCTCGATTTAATAGTCCGCTTACTTTTATGGTACTTGAAAATAAAATGTTACGGAATTTGCCCGTTTTATCACAATTTAAGTTTTCTTGTTTAACAAAGTAATTAGCACCGAGGTTACTCAAATTTTGAATAAATTAAAAGAATTAATAAAGTTGCGTAGACGGAGTAAGGGCCGGGCGCCAGGTGAGACGAAATAATCGCAAAATATATTTTTCTTCATAAAATCAAAACGAAACTTTGTGTTAATCTACTTTCGTTGCACTTAAAACTTACTTTATATGTAAACATAAACGGAAGTGTATTTATAAAGCTTTTGATAAAGTTAACTAATACAAACTATGTCAGGAAAATTTGTTTTTATTATTTTAAGAGAAAAGTTGTTTCTTTAATCATGCAAATTTCAAATTACTTCTGTCAACTTATTATCCGATTAATTATTAAGGCTCTTAAAATGTCAATTACTTATAAGAAGGTAGCTGAAGATTGAGAGTCTCTTAGCATTTTGTAAGCTTTTTGTCGAAAACTTTATTTAAAGCTCTTAGAAGACTTCCTTAAAGTAGTTTTACGTTGCAAAAATTATTTCAAAGTATTTGATTTGAAGTTGTGAAGGATTAATATTATGCTTTATGATAAATAGAGTTAACCGCAATAACTTTGTGTCAAAGCTGCTGTGCTTAAAATGCGGAAATAGCTAATCTACCAACAAAATAAGCTGAATAAACTCTTATCGACTCTACAAATTCTATCTGCATCTGAAATTGAAAAACCTAGCTCTCCTTCCTGATGCGAACATTTTAACTCCAATGTGAATATCTTATTTATTCATACACAAATACATCATTCCCGATGAACAACCGACATTTTTATTATATTTATTTAAAAAAGAGGATTCAAATTTGTTAAAATGCATGCGTGGTTTTAATCTAAATCTAAAGATATGTAGGTTTTCGGTTCGAATCTTAAATATTGATTTCCAGTTCCAAGCAAAATGTTTGATATGTAGGTATAACGTTAGCAAACTTTTGAAGCCGGAAAATTTAAATTATTTTATTTTTGGGACAGCTCATCAACACAAAAAACGTTTTAGATATTTAGATATATCAATTCCAAAAGTTTAAATCGAAACATCCAAATCAGCCTTAATTGAAATTTAAATAATTACCGATCTGTCAAAGAAAGATATTCGAGAGAAAATTTCTTTTTATATAAATAGAAATAACGGGATCATGTTTGCTTGTCTGTCTGTGTTCCCGTTTTCTAGTATAAACTGTCTCAGTCCGAATAAACCAAAACGCAAAGGTTAATTAATTTATAAAGACTGAATATTTAGTGAAAATGCGCTTTAATAATAATGAATTTCACAACTAAACCTGATTATTCACGTCGTCATATTTACTAATGATTCAGCTTAGCTTAGCTTTCTGTAAGCTAATTAAAATGATAGATTAAAGATTAATTTATTTAATCTTCCAGTGTTACTAGCTACAATATTGCACTTCTAATATGCTAAAAGCAGCATTCATTTTTTATATCCAACCAATTAAATTACATTTTATTTAACAAATATTCTCCCAGTGCATTAATCAAGCAAGTAATCACTAAGTGACTGATATGAATTACCAATGCTCTCAGGACTGCGATTTAAGTAACAAAGCTAGCTAACGCGCTAAGATACATTCATTTAATATAAAATTTAATCATCTTTCCATTTCAAAATTAAAATGAAATTACATATATCAACTCTCTTTTTATATTAAGAATATAAAAAATTGATATTTTTCCATAATAGATAGGTATAATATTATTCAAACTTTGCTACAAGAAAAATAATCAGTCACTGTCGAAGACTTTTAGGTTTTGATCCAGAAAAAAGTATTGTAAATCTGAAAATTGGAGCAAATGTCCCCAAGGCATTGCCGAACAACATACATATTACTAAAACTAGCAAAACCCCAAACGCCGGTTTCATTGATTTCTTCCATTTTAATTCTTCCAAAAATAAATTACAATGAATCAAGTTAATGAAACAGTTTGTATTAGAAAGAATCGTTTATTTTATCACATCTACTTTGTAAAAAGGTTCTCTAAATTGATTCAAATGCTAATAGTAGTATAATATAAAAAACGAAACAAGAAGAAGGTAATCTGATAAAATTTGAAGTTCAATATAGTAGTTAAGTTTTATCGGGATTATCAAGATCTTCCGGATCATTTTCCGTTAGGTTAGATTAAATTTGAAAAGCTTAATCTTTTCAATTTTTAGTTTGGCTAAAAACAAACTCAAATTTTTAATTTATTTTATATTATTTTGTTAATCTATGAAAACTATATTTAACTCATGTCAATTCTTCCATTCTATGCTTTTCTGAGTGCTGAAAAAATCTCATTTTCTGGTTATTTTTTTGCTTATAACGTAAATAGTCTTTTTGTTCAAAATGAAAGTACATAAAACTTCCCACAAATTTTACTAATTAGGTTTTTTTCTCAGACAAACCGTTCGGGCTCAAGCGCTAGTTGAAAATTGGCTTATTTTGTCTGACTCCGCAAAAACTCATTGTTTTCACTCAAAAACTCCAATTTATTATTAAAGGCTATCATACTGTGAATTCCTCCTAGCTTTAATTTGAATACAATGTAAACTTAATTTTAAATTTAAATATTGTATTTAAATTCTGTGCAAACATAATTCTGTCTTGTACGTCTTTTCATTTCTCCCGGCCTCTCCAAATGATTTTAAAGCTCCCGTTTGGTTTAAAAGCTCTCTTTCTTTCCATTTGACCCCTTCACTATACTACTACACTGAAAAAAATGGTTGAAACAAACATAATTCATCAATACAATGATTTGTTCGTTAATACTATGAATTTTCCATCAATTTGATGAATTTCATTCATTAACGCAAAAATTTTGTATTATTTATGTACCTTTTTTTTCAGTGTACGTCACCGTGTATCTTTGCATTGTTTACGTGGGGCCCTTCCTTCTCCCCTCAACCCAAAACACGCCATCTGGATTTTAGGTGGGAGGGCAGGGAAGAATTCCTAGAATAGAAGGGTTTTCTAGAGAGATACCTCGGTGGTTTGCCATTGCTGCCGATGGAAGACTGTCAGAATAAAGTTTTTACTCCGCCCGAGATCGAACCGGTCGGTGTTTTCGGCTTAGCAGTCGACGCAGCAGTCGACGTCTCTCCTCATTACAAATAAGCTTTTTTATTTTTTAAGCTGTTTCAGCTTGGTTTTCAAGGGAATGCTAAAATTTGTGCGATTTGAGATAACTAGTAATTTTGCCAACTGTTTAGTGAATTATCAACTACCCAAGTAGCATTTTGATGCTAAAAAATAGCTGCAAATTAGCTATTTATTAGCTCTTAAAAATAGCTTGCTAATAGCAAGCTACAATGATGCGCTACCAAGACGCGAAATAGCTATTAAAAATTGCTTGCTGAAAGCAAACCACAATAATTCGCTAATAAGACGCTAAATAGCTATTAAACATTGCTTGCTGAAAGCAAGCTGCAACGATGCGCTAATAAGACGCTAAATAGCTATTGAAAATTGCTTGCTGAAAGCAACCTGCAAAGATGCGCTAATAAGACGCTAAATAGCTATTGAAAATTGCTTGCTGAAAGCAAGCTACAATAATGCGCTAATAAGACGCTAAATAGCTATTAAAAATTGCTTGCTGAAAGCAACCTGCAAAGATGCGCTAATAAGACGCTAAATGGCTATTGAAATTTTCTTGCTGAAAGCAAGCTACAATAATGCGCTAATAAGACGCTAAATAGCTATTAAAAATTGCTTGCTGAAAGCAAGCTGCAAAGATGCGCTAATAAGACGCTAAATAGCTATTGAAAATTGCTTGCTGAAAGCAAGCTACAATAATGTGCTAATAAGACGCTAAATAGCCATTAAAAATTGCTTGCTGAAAGCAATTTGTTGACCCCAGACAGGACTTTCTAAACGACAAAGGTTCATAATCTAAATTTTGCTCATACGAATTTTCGCTGGAATTTCAACTTTTTTGTATTTGAATTTGTACAATTTTGTACTTCATTAAATACCTTGAATATTATGTAATTTTTGAAAAAATTACCTGAATCAAAAATAAGTTCGAGTTTTGGAATGGAAAAAGTGGGTTTTCGATTTTCAACTAGCGCTTGAGCCCGAACAGTTCATCGGAGAAAAAAAAGTAAAAATATGAATTTGTAAGGAATTTTATGTACTTTCACTTTGAATAGAAAGATTATTTACGAAAAGTTGATAGTTTTCGAGTTATAAGCAGAAAACTGCCAGAAAATGAGATTTCTTGGGTTTTTTCTGAATTCTTTTCAATGCTGTGTCACGAAATTTTGTTAGCAAAGCTGAGATTTGATTTTTGGAAAAAAAATATAAAATGGAAAAAATCAAAACTACCTACTAATTTGACTGAATTGAAATTCGCGGCTAGTTTGTGAATTTTAATTTTGCATTATGAAACTATCAAATTAAAGCTGAAGATTGGTTGGGTGTAATAAAACATTCTAACTGAATTTCTGAATTTGTACAATAGTTTACTTCATTAAATACCTTGAATATTATGTAATTTTTGAAAAAATTACCTAAATCAAAAATAAGTTCGAGTTTTGGAATGGAAAAAGTGGGTTTTCGATTTTCAACTAGCGCTTGAGCCCGAACTGTTCATCGGAGAAAAATAAGTAAAAATATGAATTTGTAAGGAATTTTATGTACTTTCACTTTGAATAGAAAGATTATTTACGAAAAGTTGATAGTTTTCGAGTTATAAGCAGAAAACTACCAGAAAATGAGATTTCTTGCGTTTTTTCTGAATTCTTTTCAATGCTGTGTCACGAAATTTTGCTAGCAAAGCTGAGATTTGATTTTTGGAAAAAAAATATAAAATGGAAAAAATCAAAACTACCTACTAATTTGACTGAATTGAAATTCGCGGCTAGTTTGTGAATTTTAATTTTGCATTATGAAACTATCAAATTAAAGCTGAAGATTGGTTCGGTGTAATAAAACATTCTAACTGAATTTCTGAATTTGCACAATAGTTTACTTCATTAAATACCTTGAATATTATGTAATTTTTGAAAAAATTACCTGAATCAAAAATAAGTTCGAGTTTTGGAATGGAAAAAGTGGGTTTTCGATTTTCAACTAGCGCTTGAGCCCGAACTGTTCATCGGAGAAAAATAAGTAAAAATATGAATTTGTAAGGAATTTTATGTACTTTCACTTTGAATAGAAAGATTATTTACGAAAAGTTGATAGTTTTCGAGTTATAAGCAGAAAACTGCCAGAAAATGAGATTTCTTGCGTTTTTTCTGAATTCTTTTCAATGCTGTGTCACGAAATTTTGCTAGCAAAGCTGAGATTTGATTTTTGGAAAAAAAATATAAAATGGAAAAAATCAAAACTACCTACTAATTTGACTGAATTGAAATTCGCGGCTAGTTTGTGAATTTTAATTTTGCATTATGAAACTATCAAATTAAAGCTGAAGATTGGTTCGGTGTAATAAAACATTCTAACTGAATTTCTGAATTTGCACAATAGTTTACTTCATTAAATACCTTGAATATTATGTAATTTTTGAAAAAATTACCTAAATCAAAAATAAGTTCGAGTTTTGGAATGGAAAAAGTGGGTTTTTGATTTTCAACTAGCGCTTGAGCCCGAACAGTTCATCGGAGAAAAAAAAGTAAAAATATGAATTTGTAAGGAATTTTATGTACTTTCACTTTGAATAGAAAGATTATTTACGAAAAGTTGATAGTTTTCGAGTTATAAGCAGAAAACTGCCAGAAAATGAGATTTCTTGGGTTTTTTCTGAATTCTTTTCAATGCTGTGTCACGAAATTTTGTTAGCAAAGCTGAGATTTGATTTTTGGAAAAAAAATATAAAATGGAAAAAATCAAAACTACCTACTAATTTGACTGAATTGAAATTTGCGGGTAGTTTGTGAATTTAAATTCTGCATTATGAAACTATCAAATTAAAGCTGAAGATTGGTTCGGTGTAATAAAACATTCTAACTGAATTTCTGAATTTGCACAATAGTTTACTTCATTAAATACCTTGAATATTATGTAATTTTTGAAAAAATTACCTGAATCAAAAATAAGTTCGAGTTTTGGAATGGAAAAAGTGGGTTTTCGATTTTCAACCAGCGCTTGAGCCCGAACTGTTCATCGGAGAAAAAAAAGTAAAAATATGAATTTGTAAGGAATTTTATGTACTTTCACTTTGAATAGAAAGATTATTTACGAAAAGTTGATAGTTTTCGAGTTATAAGCAGAAAACTGCCAGAAAATGAGATTTCTTGGGTTTTTTCTGAATTCTTTTCAATGCTGTGTCACGAAATTTTGCTAGCAAAGCTGAGATTTGGTTTTTGGAAAAAAAATATAAAATGGAAAAAATCAAAACTACCTACTAATTTGACTGAATTGAAATTTGCGGGTAGTTTGTGAATTTAAATTCTGCATTATGAAACTATCAAATTAAAGCTGAAGATTGGTTGGGTGTAATAAAACATTCTAACTGAATTTCTGAATTTGTACAATAGTTTACTTCATTAAATACCTTGAATATTATGTAATTTTTGAAAAAATGACCTGAATGAAAAATAAGTTCGAGTTTTGGAATGGGAAAAGTGGGTTTTCGATTTTCAACTAGCGCTTGAGCCCGAACGGTTCGTCGGAGAAAAAAAACCAAAAATATGCATTTGTAAGAAATTTTATGAACTTTCACTTTGAATAGAAAGATTATTTACGAAAAGTTGATAGTTTTCGAGTTATAAGCGAAAAACCGCCAGAAAATGAGATTTATTTCTTTTCTTTAGAATTCCTTTCAATGCTGTGTCACGAAATTTTGTTAGCAAACCTTAGATTTGGGATTTGGAAAAAAAAAAAATAAAATGGAAGAAATCAAAACTATACCTACTAATTTGACTGAATTAAAATTTGCGGGTAGTTTGTGAATTTAAATTCTGCATTATGAAACTATCAAATTAAAGCTGAAGATTGGTTCTGTGTAATAAAACATTCTAACTTTTAAGAACTTATCAAGTAAAAGATAAAAGTGATAACATTTGTCTTCCTAAGCTATAATGAAGTTAAAAATGTGTCAGTATTTGTTCATGTCTTGAACCCAACAGGCTGTTGTTGGGATAAATTCAGCTACTAACCTAGCGGTTCAGAAAACTAAATTTCAAACTTTTTATTACCCAACATTATTTTTATGAACTTTAAGATTAAAATTGTTCAACTTTGATATTATGATTTTATGGTATCACTTCCACTAATAATCGAAAATGAAAGAAATTGCAATTTATTAGTCTGAAATAATATCAAACGAAACTCAAGCTCATTTATCCTTTCAAGTTATGACTTAAAGGATTTTATTCCATTCATTGTATAAAATTGACTTAAATAATCACCACGTGAAGCTTTGTAATGTTAAATGTAAGTTAACTTTCGCGTATTACGAATGTTACTGATGGTAAGAGGATAAATTTTGTTGTCTTTCTCTCTTGATTATAATATTTTCTGTTCAAACAAATTTGTGATATACTTGAACGGGTTTGTTACTCATCCAGTAATCTTTCCCAAAAGTTTTAATAATGTCGTAGTAATTATCGATAACGAGAAAAATTTTTAATGACAAAATATGTATTCGTTACACTGAGAGAGCCAATCGCGTGGAACACAAATGTCGAATTGCTCGAGGTGTAATTGATAAATTATCTGGTTAACCATTCAAGCACACCAACCAGATTAATCATTACCAAAGGCAAAATCGAACAAACATTGTTATGGTGTTTTTATATCAATCCAATAATTGATATTGACGAAAATTGTGTGAATCATGTGCTGTTAACTGGAGGAAAAAATGGAAGTGTTGTTAGTGTAAGGTTTTCCAAATGGGAAAATTAAATATTGATTTAAATTGTGTCTCTAACTATTTTGCATTAAATTTGCAATTCAAACATAACTGAGACCTTCAAGACTTCAAAACTTTTTAGTGAAGTGTCAAAAACAGTAAAATCGACTAACTTGTTTAGAAATCCAGTTAATCCTAACTTGTATCGTTTTAAGTTACACTAAAAAAAAATATAAATTTATACTCGAGTTGATTTATATCCGTCGCACGTCCGATCCAGAAATGCGATTGATTTAATGAAATAAAATACGGAAAGAATGTAGATCCATCAATATATTAGTTTAATTGTCTTTTGTATTGTTTTGGAGATTTCTTGATTAAGAAAAAGAATAGAAAATTTTCAAGACGTGCTTTGCTGTTGATTTGTAGCAATATTTATGGTCGCAATGGGAATAAAAATATGTCTTTGTCATATAAAAATTTCACTCCCAGCTTGCCTTCCAACATTACATCTAATCAATAAAAAATTAGACGAATAACAAACAAAACAATTTTTGCCCCACGTAAACTTTAAGTCAGGATAATTAAATTTTAAAATTGAATTTTTCATAATAAAAGTTTTATTTTTAAAAATCCATACATGTTTGCGATGAAATGAGAAAACTAACTTTTCCTCCGGCTAAAAATTTTAAGCTGTAATCATTGTTTTAAAAATATTACTATTTAGGTAATTATTTTCGTTTGAAAATCGATTTTTCACCAATCAGCAGAAAAGTTTTGTGGAAATCTAAAAGTAAATCATAAAAAAGAGCTGATTTAGCTTTCATGTGTGATAACAGGATAACACATTTTATTATCGCTGAAATAACCCCTAAAAACGCCATAATTTAATGCAAATATTTATACTTGTGGGATCCATTAAAAATACTTGCAAGTTTTACTTACAATTTAGGCTGTTCCATTACTGGAATGATTTAAATTACTCCAAAGCGAGTTATGCACAGTACATTTAATCGATCTTCCTCCGTCATAATTATATTTTATACTCATTAATTACGTCCATTTAATTTACAAAATGTTTTGGTTTCACGGTTTTAATGTTCCTAATTAACAAATATTGATTAAATTTACCAACAAATTTGCTTCTGTTAGTACCGATTTTTCTATTTTATGAATCAATTACACGATTATTCCAATTAGAAGCATTAGTATACTAGCAAAAATACATTTATCCTTTGGGATCCCTTTCAAGCTTTTTCAGATCGTTTGAAAGCAGTAGGTCAGGGGTCTGATTGATGTTTACCCTCCCACTGATTAACAAAAACATAGACTCCTACATAAAAAATAAATAAAAAATCATAAAATAACTCATTTTCATAAAAAATAACAAGTTATTGTTGTGGTTTTACATTAAAAGCACCGCAAGTGACAGTTGATTGTTCTGTTGTGATGGACACATTTGAAAAGACTTTACCTCATTTTTCCTCACTAACTCCTCCCTACAGTTATCTAAAACCAGTATACAAATGCTTGCAATACCTGTGCGCAGAACCGATGAGTTACCACTACACGAAACCCGGTCAGTTATCTTCCTAATTTTTCATTAAAATGATGTAATTATGGTATATGCATAAGATATTTGCACAAAAGTGCCATTATGGCTTAAAGCAGGCGGTACTACCATGGTAGCGTTGGAAAATCTCGGAAAATTAACACTAGTACCAACAGAAAAAAAAACAAGCTAATTTAATCCGTCTAGGACTAGGTCAGTCCTATACCTATTATCTGCAATCCAACTTTTCCCAATATGTAAAATGCTATAAAATTGGATGTGGATTAGAATTTTTACTAAACTTCTAAATAAACTTTCTCCAATTTGGAACAGTTAAAATTTAAAATTTTGTTGTTTTTTCCCAGTTTATTTGAGTAAAATTGTGCTGACATAGCAACTTAGAACAAAATTAAAAGAGATTTTAATAATTAACTTAACTGACTACTTCAATTAAGAAACCTTCAGCTACAAAGCGATTAGACTGCTTTACAAAATTAAGTGCTGCCATATTTAAAATAAACATATTATTAAAAACTAATTACTCCTTCCCTGTAGTGTAAAGAAGAAAATATAGCAATAGGGTCTGCTCTGTATCCCAATTGTGTTGTCCACGTGTTAAACGAAAACACTGTGTTGTGATTTCATTTCATTATCCGTATTTATTACGTATGTATCCGAATGCGTTACATGTGGCAAGGATAATTAGTGGGAGATGAGACATTTCGCCGTCGCCACTTCGCCTCAGCGATTTTTTTTTTAAATAATATAGAATTAATTTGTTTTAATATGAATATCTTACGGTTTTTCACAAATTATCACAAAATATAATTAAATCATATATACTAAAAGGCAATAAACCAGTTCATTTAATTTACAAAATTTATATAATTTTATAATTAACTATAATTAAATCGTTATTAAAAAAATTTAGCTAATTTAGCAAAAGCTAATAATTGAAAATTAATTTATTACTAATTTTTAATTTTAATTTTCCAAGGAAATTCTTTATCTTATTAAGTGGATTGATACAAAACCAAACTGGCACCGAAAGAATCTCCCAATCTGGGCTTGATTCGACGCAAAGTATAAATTTGCAGCATTTTCAGTTTTATAAAACTTAATTAATATATAAAAGATTTAAAAATCTTTGTCATATTATTCTAACAAGGGAACCCCACAGTTTACAACCCACCATTGTCGGTTAGGTGGTAGTTATTTATTTATATACTTGTCTTTAAGGCAAAGTTTTGATTGAATAGATTTCAAAGATTCAAAAGTTATGTTATAAAAGTTAAAGTTAAAAGTAAAAGTTATAAAAATTATGAATTTAACATTATCATCATAGTTTACAACACACAAACACAAAAACTTGTGTGATTTAATTATATACAATATAATTATATAAAAAATTATATCTTTGGCTGGGCAAAAATATCTGCACCACAACGAAGGACTGATGTGGATCCAATCAGGGTGGCCCAAGCTAGAGTTAACCTTTGGTATTCCATGGGTTTTCGATTCGATTCGAAACAGCGCAGATGACTAGCTTAAGGTGTGATTCCTTAGCTGCGGCTGGGGGTCTGCGACTGCAGTCGCAGTGACTGCTCTCCAAGCTTTCTTACGAGACAATTTATTGCATTCTAAAGAAACACTCCCATAAGAAAGCATGAAAGCTGTGATTCCTTAGCTGCAGTTGGGGCTCTGCGACTGAAGTTGCAGTGACAGCTCTTCATGCTTTCTTATAAGACTATTACCTTAGAGTCGCTTGCAAAAATCGCATTCTAGGGAAACACTACCATAATAAAGCATGGAGGGCAGCCACTGCGACTTCAGTCGCAGAACCACAGCGCCTCAGCTAAGGAATTATATCTTTAGCTGGGAAAAAATATGTGCACCACAAGAAAGGACTAGTTAAACTTTAGATAAAAGTTAATCCAGAGTCAACTGATGTGGATCCAATCAGGGTGGCCAAAGATACAATTAACTTTTGGTATTCCATAGGTTTTCGATTCGATTCGAAACAGCACAGATGACTAGCTTAAGGTGTGATTCATTAGCTGTGGGTGGGGCTCTGCCACTGCAGTCGCAGTGCCGGCTCTCTAAGCTTTCTTATGAGACAATTGGATTCTAAGGAAAAACTCCAATAAGAAAGCATGAAAGATGTGATTCTTTAGCTGCAGTTGGGGCTCTGCGACTGAAGTCGCAGTGACAGCTCTTCCTGCTTTCTTATAAGACTATTACCTTAGAGTCGCCTGCAAAGATCGCATTCTAAGGAAACACTACCATAATAAAGCATGGAGAGCAGCCACTGCGACTTCAGTCGCAGAACCATAGCTTCAGCTAAGGAATTATATCTTTATCTGGGTAAAAATATCTGCACCACAACGAAGGACTAGTTTAACTTTAGATAAAAGTTAATCCAGGGTCAACTGATGTAGATCCAATCAGGGTGGCCAAAGCTAGAGTTAACCTTTGGTATTCCATGGGGTTTCGATTCGATTCGAAACAGCACAGTTGACTAGCTTAAGGTGTGATTCCTTAGCTGTGGCTGGGGCTCTGCGACTGAAGTCGCAGTGACTGCTCTTCCTGCTTTCTTATAAGACTATTACCTTAGAGTCGCCTGCAAAGATCGCATTCTAAGGAAACACTACCATAATAAAGCTTGAAAGATGTGATTCTATTCCTGCAGTTGGGGCTCTGAGACTAAAGTCGCAGTGACAGCTCTTCATGCTTTCTTATAAGCCTATAAGGCAAAGATCACATTCTAGGGAAACACTACCATACTAAAGCATAGAGAGCAGCCACTGCGACTTAGAACTACAGCCTCAGCTAAGCAATTATATCTTTATCTGGGCAAAAATATCTGCACCACAACGAAGGACTAGTTTAACTTAGATAAAAGTTAATCCGGGGTCAACTGATGTGGATCCAATCAGGGTGGCCAAAGCTAGAGTTAACTTCTGGTATTCCATGGGGTTTCGATTCGATTCGAAACAGCACAGTTGACTAGCTTAAGGTGTGATTCCTTAGCTGCGGCTGGGGCTCTGCGACTGAAGTCGCAGTGACTGCTCTCCATGCTTTTTTTTCAAAAAATATTCAATGGAAATGATCCTGATAATTAAATTTAATAAAGCATATTTGTTAGCGCTGTTGTCTCAGCTTCAAAACCTTTACTCAGGATATGATGTTTGTTTAGTTTTTCTAGTTTTCCCAAAACCAATAACACTATTGAGCTGGCTAGTAAAATAGTAAAATTTACCCAATCTATATATGTACCTCAATCAATATAATTTCGAGAATATTGGTTAAGTCCATATTCTACATATTTTTAAATTTAATATAATATTTTGTTTGAACTTCAAATTAAAATTTATTATTGGCTAATGTAACAAAAATTGCCTATGTATATCAAGATTTATTCTGTTGCGTTGGTCTCTTAAAATTTCCCAATTATTACGTCGTATTAAAATTCATTGTATAATATTAACGTTACCCCTATAATTCAATTGCGAATAATGTTCATTTAATGTGAAACGCACTCAAAATTTAATTATTGTGTGCCTACTAATAAACAGAATTATTTCAAAGCAAAACATAAAATGGCAAAATAACGTTTCAATATAATTTTTCAACGTTTTTCAGTTTAAAATTCAAGTTTTAGTGCAATATAATTAACCAGTAATACCAATTTTAAGCATGAGTGGTAAGAGAAAAAAATTGAATTAAAGTATGAAATTTGTTAATGTTTTTTTAATTTTTTTTTATAAATAAAAAAACGAGTAATATGAGTGGAAAAATTAATTTCGACATTACTCTTCCAGTTTCAGGAATTTTTTTGAATGAAAAAGAGATAACAATGGATTAGTACTATAGGTAGGAGAAAAGGAAAGTAATGGAAGTAAAAGCAGAATTTTTATGAGTTGGATGATTAAGAAATAGTGTACCACTTGAAGTAAATTGGTCCATCACATCTTTTCGAGATAAATTTCAACATGAAAGAGATTAAATATAATTTGATTATCTGTACAGCATATTTACCATTATCCTCATCTCTTAATACTTGAATCCATAACTTACCCAATATTAGTTCAGGGACGGGATTAAAAATAATTAGTTTTTAAAAATTAAATTCTCCAGCACCTTTCTATTGCAAGGCTACATAAACTAGATGGTAATAAAATAATGAGATAAAACAGTGTGGCAGTGCCCCCAATAACCATTAGCGTTAAAAAATTCCTAGTAAACTTTAATAAAAATTAAGTAAGATCAATTTTATTAAAAAAAGCTTTTTGGAAATTTAATATTGTGGAAGGATCTTTTTTAATAAGTGAGGCGTTAATTACACCAGCAAAGTTGTCGAGTTTATTTACTCTGAACCACTCATTAATACGGTACTCGAATGTTCTCACCTTCCATTGTGTGTTCTCTTCTCTATGCATTCTAATTTGATTCTGGCGTGTGTTAGAAATTCTAAGCGCTTAGAAGTTTACGGTCTACTTTATTAAACTATAAAACAATACTAGAAACCATCCCATGTCTTGTCTGCTTGTTTTTCAATTCCATATCAAACCTTTGATAAGCTCAAGTGCGCATAAATATCATATAGGCTCAAAGGTACATAAACCAGCGGATGAAATTTACAAGAAATGATACTAACAATAAAACATATAAGCTAATAGTAAGATCGAAATTTTCACCTATAATGCGTTGTGGATTTGGTGATACGCTTAGTAACGAGTTGTGGGTATAAATTCGTCAATTCAGTAGATATTCTTTGATAATAATATTTTTTCACAAAAACAAATAGGAAATGGATTTTTGTGTTCAATAAATAATTTTCTTCATATAAAATATATTCTTAATATTTTAAGTAAATCCGTCGAGTCGTCTTTAAGATAAGTAGATTTTAGTCCAAAATAACAAAACCCCAGCAGTAATAAAGTCGTTCAACTTACAACCGCTGAGTAGTTTTTATTAGGAAAATGGATATAAAATTTAATCATGGCATAAATACAAATTTTAGCACCAAAATGTAAGAACTAAAGAAAATTGCTACTAAATTGTTTATCAAGATTGCTAATTCTTTTTAATGAGTTTGGAAAAGAAAATTACAAAAGTTGTGAGTGCTGGTTACCGAAATTTTAACGTAGATAATGGTTTCAAGGTTTCTAGATTACAAGTTAAATATTTTTTGTAATTATTAAATATTTAGATTTTTCTGTAATATTTATTTTTTTGTTTTGTGTGATAATCAAAAACTTTTTCATATTTACCTTAACAGAAATGGTAGCAGCAGGTAAATATTAAAAATTAAAAAGAAAAGGAAAATTTAAGGTATTAATAATTAATGAAGGAAAGTGTTTTTCAAGTAAAGTTCAGAAAATCTTGTAAAAGCTTTAAAAATTAAATATGTTTATTTTGTTCAAAATTGAGTAGACTAATTTTTTCTCAAATATAAGCCCAAATCACTAAATTCACAAAATGTTTTTAGGAAATTTGCAGTAAATTGATCATAGGTGTGTCTGTCTATTCATCAAAACAGTAAATAAAATTTGAGTGTAAATTAATGTTTCAGGCACATGTTGCTTAGGTCTTTTTTTCAATCAACAGACGTATTTCCTTAATGAGTAAAGCTCAAACTGTTTCAATGCAATTAGGTTGTGTTTGTCCAATTAATTGGAAAAGATTTTCATCAATGATATAAAGATTTTATTGAGCTCTTCATGTGATTAAAGCTGCATCTACAATTTTCTAGTGATTAAAGAAACAATCCACTTTTTGACTTGACTAACAAATTTCTTGCACAGGCTAGAAAAACACAGCATAAAATATATTATCTATAAATTAATATTTTAATCGTGGTATGTAGTACTTCACCGTATCATGTAGTTTTCACGTACAGTGGAATTTAACAAGGAATCGAAAATTGAATAATGTGTAGAATGCTGATAACGAAAATACAAGATTACTACTATGTAATGTGACCTAAATAATCGGGCGCTGTAAAATCGTGTACCCTAACATATCAATTTTATTATTTTACTAGAAAAGTTTTCATATTGTGCTTTTCGATACTCGTTTGAGTGAGGTAAATTAATATTTTCCGCACTAGTGCGGAAAAGATGCAAATAAATACTCTTCACTACTACTATTCAAGCAATAGTAGAAAAAAATGTAAAAATGTCGATTTTGAGCTAGCCGGAGCTCTTCTCATACTGCAAAGCGGTGGTTAGGTTAGGTTTGTATAGTTATTATTTTTGCCGTATACGTACTTTTGTGTGCATTTGTCAAGCTAGTGGAGAAGTTACATTACAATAATAATGAAGACTGAATCTCAGAATCATCTTCCACTACAATAAATAAATTTCTTATAAATGACACTTTAATAGAAATAGTTTCCAGTTCCACTACGTTGAACACTCAGAGTTTATGTTATCTAACAAATTTGCTGTGAAGTAATGACAGACTTTTAACAATTAAATATGATCAAAAAACCCCAGTAATTGCTTGCTTGAAGGTTCTATTCGCTTGGTGTGTTGAACAACTATTTTGTTAAAAAGTTCATCAATACGTATTAGTAGCTATTGACATCTCCAGGACTGCATTGTATACTCCGGACTTAACTGGTTTTCAGCTTTGTGTAGCTTTTCTAGAAGTTCTGGTTTAAAAGTATCTACTCCAAAGTCTTTAACTTAACATACCTGCTAAACTATTTTTATCTGAATTTTTCCTGTTTATTGCGTATACCTTTAAATTTTAAAATATAAGCAATATAAATTGTAATGTGGATCTGGATATATATAGCTTGCATAATTAAGCAAGATCGATTATATTGCCGAGTAATGGACGAAAAAGACGAAAAGGACGAAAAAAATAAATTATTCTTAACTTCGTATCCAAACTACCGCACGGTGAGCAAAGAGACTCTTGATCCAAACAAAACAAAATTCCAAAAACCAAATGAATCTAAATCCAAAATTAAAATTATTTAAAATACAATTTTCGATATAAAATGGAACATTAAATTCAAACGATAAATCGGTCATCTGTCGCTGGTATCAAATTGCACTGCTCAACGAATTGAAATATTACATTTTTACCATTAAATTAATGAATTGTGTAATTACAATTGTTTTTCTCTTTTTACCCATCAATTTCAATTTTAACTTTTCGGAAATCATTCAAATTTTTCTAAAATTGGCATAAATAAATCACTTTAATTGGCAAAATCATAAAAATTCAAAATAAAATCGGAAAATCATCTCATTGGTTTCCAACTGCTGTCGCGACCGTCTTATCAGTAAAGATCTGGTTTCCCCACCTAGTTGTTGCGACCGTAAAACCAGAAAATTCAAAATTTATATTATTTAGAAAATTACAACATCTCTCCAATAAAAATAAAAACAATCACAAATCAATATCAAAAAGAAACCAAAATCGATAGAAGATTTTGGACCACATCATTGGCGAAGCCAGATGTCTTTTATGCATGTTGATGTTGGTCCAGTTCTTGGGGTTGCTGATCCATCCTTAAAAAACTGATTACATCAGATCAACCAATTAATAAAACCTTTCCTTGACGTCCAATGGTTTTCTTTTCTTAAGCTATTATGTTGGATGCCAAATTTAAATTGACCAAATTTGTAGAAATTCTATCTTTTAGGTTTCGATTTTCATTTTTAATCATTTCTACTTTGTTGATAATCCAATTAGGATCCAATCAGGGTGGTCAAAGCTAGAGTTACCCTTTGGTATACCATGGGTTTTCGATTCGATTCGATTCGAAAAAGCGCAGATGAGTAGCTTAAGGTGTGATTCCTTGGCTGCGGCTGGGGCTCTGCGACTGAAGTCGCAGTGACAGCTCTTCATGCTTTCTTATAAGACTATTACCTTAGAGTCACCTGTAAAGATCGCATTCTAAGAAAACACTACCATAATAAAGCAAGGATGGCAGCCACTGCGACTTCAGTCGCAGAACCACAGCCTCAGCTAAGGAATTATGGAATTATGAGGCAATTGGATTCTAAGGAAACACTCCTATAAGTAAGCATGATGTGATTCCTTAGCTGCGGCTGAGGCTCTGCGACTGACAGCTCTTCATGCTTTCTTATAAGACTATTACCTTAGAGTCACCTGTAAAGATTGCAATCTTAGGAAACACTACCATAATAAAGCAAGGATGGCAGCCACTGCGACTTCAGTCGCAGAACCACAGCCTCAGCTAAGGAATTATATCTTTAGCTGGGCAAAAATATCTGCACCACAATGAAGGACTAGTTAAACTTCAGATAAAAATTAATCCAGGGTCAACTGATGCGGATCCAATCAGGGTGGCCCAAGCTAGAGTTAACCTTTAGTATTCCATGGGTTTTCGATTCGATTCGAAACAGCGCAGATGACTAGCTTAAGGTGTGATTCCTTAGCTGCGGCTGAGGCTCTGCGACTGCAGTTGCAGTGACTGCTCTCCAAACTTTCTTATGAGACAATTGGATTCTAAAGAAACACTCCCATAAGAAACCGTGAAAGATGTGATTCCTTAGCTGTAGTTGGAGCTCTGCGACTGAAGTCGCAGTGACAGATCTTCATGCTTTCTTGTAAGACTATTACCTTAGAGTCGTCTGCAAAGAACGCATTCTAAGGAAACGCTACCATAGTAAAGCAAGGAGAACAGCCACTGCGACTTCAGCCGCAGAACCACAGCCTCAGCTAAGGAATTATATCTTTAGCTGCTTAAAAATATCTGCACCACAACGAAGGACTAGTTAAACTTCAGATAAAAGTTAATGCAGGGTCAACTAAAGCTAGAATTAACCTTTGGTATTCCATGGGTTTTCGATTCGATTCGAAACAGCACAGGGGTTCTTCCTTTTTCTTCTTTTTTTTTTGTTCTTCTTTTTTCTCTCTTTTTGTTCTTCAACCTTTTCTGTGATGTATTTGTTGAATTGCAATTGAATATTTTATTTTATTTACTTTGGATCCGATATCATCCATAATTTCCTATTTGTATCCTGACTGGTTCTGCTTAAATTTTTAAGCCCACTGGGGTTGGTCGCCAAATACTGTGTAAGGGTGGATGAAAAAATAGAAAATTATTCCAAACCCCGATTACGAAGTTATTACAACAAAGAAATAAAACTCCTAATAAATCGAAAATTTAAGTAAATTCAAATGCAAAAATTTAATATTTTCAATGTAAATTGGGAAAGTGGAATTTAAAAGATAACTTCGACCACATGCAACGATATCAATTCCACTTTGGATATTCACTAGGTATTCAAAATCATTTTATTAATATTTTAAATCCAAATTTTGAAATGTTATCTCTTCGATATATTATTAAATTATTTAAATTAATCACTCAAATTATTGAGTTTATCCAAAATAAAATCCAATTTTTGTTCAAAATCGGACATCGGACAAATAATAAAAATTTGTTCTCACAATACTAAACTGAATTCAAAGATAAATATTTTTAACAAAAAAATTTTGATTCTTGAAATAGCTGAAATTTTTATTGGCATTGGTTATTGACTTATATTTATATGCCTAGCTCCATTTAAATCAGTGCGTAAATGTGATTTTAAAAATTTAAATTAACATAAAAAATTAGTAAAATTAAAACTTCAATAGGTAGGTAGGTAGTTAATTAAACTAATAAAAATCAATTTATTCGTCAATAAATTTATTTATACATTTTTATTAGCTTAATTAACTTGTTATATTGAAATTTTAATTTTCACAAGTTAATAATTTATATATTTACATAAAAAATTATATTTAATATTATTTGAAAAGGTAATTAATTACCTAATAAATTAACTAAAACCAAGGGATATCCCGAGGATTAATTTCCACAGGAAATCCTAATAAAAAATTAAAATTTTTTGTTACATTTTTTTTAGTATGAAAATAATTGAACACAAAAAATCTCAAAATAATAATGTGAAACCATTATGGTTATAGTCAACTCGTTTGCAAGATAATTTGAATTTTTGTGAAATTAGACTAATTATTATTTTTATTCTTGCAAATTTCATTCCAAATAAGATCCATATCAAAAGATATTTCGTTTTTTCAACTTTTGCTCTATCTCTCTTAGCTATATAGTTTTCAAGATATTGATAAATATTGATAATGGTAAAATAATGCTTAGTAAATAGTTATGTGTGAACCTAGAGCAGAAAGTTATCGCTTGTCGAATTTTTTGTTAAACTAGAAATTTTTTTAAAAATTTAAAGAGGTTTTCAAATATTGCTCGAAGCCAACTGTTTCAATTGCTAAGGTAGTAATAAACCTTTTCATTATACAAGCAGTAATTAAAATAGTAGTTAAAATCTCACAAACACCTGAACTTGAAAAATATTTTCAAAGAATTTATAGAAATTTATGAAAAAGCCGGTGCACTTAAAAAAATTAATGTAGACATAAAATAAACATTCAAACTTATTTCCTTTATATCTCAAGATTTTAATTTTAAAACGAGTTTAACTAAATGAAAGCACCTAGCTTCCAGAAGAGGGAGCAAAATCGAAAAGCTTTTAATAGATATAACTCTTTTAGGTTAATGTGGATAAATTTAATTTAGATAAGTAACGCTTAAAAAACCCTTCAAATTTTATTTAATTCCGTTCCTTTTCTGCCGAGTGCGTGTTTTCTAATATTATTTTTTAATTATTTTAAAATGCAAATTTGAATTTTAAATTCTGTAAGGAACGTTGGGAATAATTTGCAGATGTAAATAAATTTTTGAAATCATGTATAACATGGATATTGTGTCAAGTTTGTGGTAGCTATAAAGTTTAGGGTTTTCCCTAGTCCAACAACTGAATAACTTATACGCAGTTTGGGTTTTGACAATTTCAAAAAATCTTTTGTTATTCGTGGTTCCACTAAAGTTTTTTTTTAATATGAAGTAACGCGAAAGCTGGCTCGGGTTTCGAAACATGTTTTAAAAGCTAATTTGAATTTCTGATTTTTCATTCCGCTTAACAAGAAATAGCGGATATTAAATATAAAAATTATCTACAGGTCCATCGATGAGGCAATAATCTCTTTATTGCGTGGATTTTAAGTAAAATTATCAAATTTTTCGGTAGCATATTTTATATTGTGCTGAAGTAAAAATATGGTGGAAAATTCTCACATTAATCGTGCTAAAATAAGTACCTACGCTATTGAGAATGCGAAAACGATTTTCAAGTTCCAAATATACCACGCTTGTTTATTTTATGTGAAAGCTTAGCTATTATATAATCTTCAATTCTTATACTGCAATACATTTTTATATTGTGTTCAGAACATAAGAACGAATAAATTTTCTTTAAAGTTAAAGCTTGTGCAATAACGAAGGCATACTTTTTAAATTAAATTGACTTCTTTTGAAAAGTTACGGATCTGACGATATCTGACAGGCTGGAAACACGTCTGAGCTGCTGATCAATTCTTAAGATGCTAATATTTGTAATAACCTTTTTATTGCACGTACGCGTACGGAATAATATGTAAAATTCTATAGTAGGTGGAAACATAAATATTTTTATTACTTTGCAGTTCAAGTTTTTCATTTATGTGTACATCTCAGTTAGGAATACTGTTAATGTAATGCAGGTAAGTTCTATATCTTTAAGGCAAACAAAGTTTTAAACTTTGTAATTACGAGTTTAAGTTAATATATGTAAAACTAAATGCGAACCAAGAAATGCCAAATAGCTGCTACGTGAACAGTGAAAATTGTTTGAAATGAATTTCACATTTAGAATAGATCTTACCAGTCTTTTTCCTTTTGCCCTAACGTAAGGACCGCATACAGAACATTGCAATATATACAAAACGGTTCACTTGCTCCACCTCGTGCTGCCGCCCTGCACCGTTATAAAATCCCTATCAAGATTGGTCAAAATAAACCAAACCTTTGTTTGTTGAAATTAAAAACTGAAACAATTTTCATTATAAAGTACTTTGTAAAGCTTCTGAAAATTTTATTGTAAAATTGTAAAATAGCCCATCGCAATATATTCAACTTTAAACAACGTCATATTTACTTCCTTTTGTGTTGCTTTAGTTTCAAATAAGCAATTTTATTGTCAAATATTAATTAAATTTCAATTTGTGTGTCTAACAAACAATTACTGAAATTGGAGGACAACACACACAATGCTTTCAGTAATTAGTATATCGGTAATGGGCTATCATACCTCATCAAATAAATATTTTTTTACATAGCATTACAAAATATTACCTATAGAAAATTAATCAATAGTTAATTAAACCCGCAAATAAATATATATTTTCGTTTTCATAAAATTATTTTTTCTTTGATCAACAAATCGAGGGCTTGTGCATTCGCCATACAATTTTAAAAATAATTTTCTGAGAGAATAAGAAACTTTTGAAAAACCTATTTATCTAGAAGACTTTAACCCGGTGTCCAGGGGTTGGACATAATGGTCGAAAGTACTAACTTGAATTTGATTTAATTTAACACAAAAATTGTAATGATTATTTACCATTAGTTACCTATAGCTTAGTTTTTTTCTCTTACCTTAAATATTTTTTAAATCTTTAAGATTTCATTTTTGCAGTGAAAGTTATTATGAAGCAGATGTAGTGTATAAATTTTAATCGAAAACTATAACTTTCAAGAAGGAAATTGGAGAAAATGTAAAAAGAAAGTTAGTCATAATGCAGGGATTTTAAATTCCTTATTTTGTTTTGTGTTTTTCTGCAACAGTCTAATTATATCTGATTGTGGTAAAGTCACAAAGAAGGATATAACTTCTTGTTATCTCCGAAAGTTATAATAAGACCATCATGCATGGTTAACAAAAATGCAGTTTACTTGAACATTGTTCTTCGAGCACCCGGGGAAATTTATCAAGTCGCGAACAAAGATAGTCGAAAATAAAAAAATTGAAAAGCAAATTAATTATTTAGATATGGAAATTCCAAAAAATATTTAAGGTTTAAAATTTTAAATGAAAAATATGTTGGAAAATCAAAGTTCAGTTTTGTGAAGGAAACTTTAAGGCATCAAAGTACTTTAGTGACTCGTAGGTGAACTGCAGACTTGTCAAGAAAAGTCCTACTTTTGAGCCTAATAAAGCAATATACTATTTTCTCCATTAACATTTTTGTTATTTAAAAATATATATTTTCTTTATTTAATTCTCTATATATTAATCTACATAATAATGAAGCAAAAGCTGCGGCCTGACAATTTATTCAAGCAATACTCGAAATTATTTATTTGCAACAAAACAAAACTTAAGCGAGGAACTTGATATTAGTAGTAATTACTGTGTTCTACTCGTATTTTCTAGATGAAAGATTTTAGATTTTAAATGAAACATACACCATTGTATAATGTCTAGGTTGAAATTTCGAATTACTTCTGCGTGTTTTGGCATTGGAATAAATAGATTAATAAAAGCTTAGTCGGTTGTATTACATATATCGTGGTTATTATAAAAACAATAATTATTATATAAGTTTTATAAACAATAATTAATAGTACGACGTATCGATGTGGAAAATGCTTTATTACATACTGCCGATTTTGCGCCTCAGTCAACTCGAAGCGCGAAGTTGTAATGAAGCTTTATACCAAAGTATGTATAATATGTATTATTTTATTCACAATGAATTAGTAAACGATATCTGAATAGCATATTAAAAAATAATTATTAAGTAGGTATCTTAAGTCGGAAAGGGTTCACTTCCCGCCGCTAGGTCGGAAAGTAAAACAAAAAGTTTTTCTGCCGGTTGGAAAGTGAAAGTAAATAAGAAACTATTTTTCAATTTACTAAAGTTTTGTAGTGGGTCGATTACTAACTGATTGTAGATAATAGAGTACTATTTGCCGAGGTGGAAAATGCTTTATTACAGCCAAGCCCAGCCGAGTTGTAATGAAGCATTTTCCACATCGGCATGTAATATTCTATTATTCACAATCAGTGAACAGCAAATAAATAATAATTTTACTAATTTTTCTTTTATTTTATTAAATATAATTAATTTTGTTTCTTAACCCTAAAGTTGGCAATGTATCTCACAAGATACATAGTTTCAAAAATTCCATTTACCAGGAAGGGTTGAAAAAATCCAAAAGATATCATCTCCGACAGAAAGAATTTTATGCCAAAAAATAAACGCTTGCCAAGTTTAGGGTTAACAATGGTTTTGTAATTTAATAGAACATCAACAGCGATTGCTACTAAATATGAATATTTTTGGAAATTATATGATAAAAATATTGTGGGTATTTAGGAAACATTTGTGATTCAAAAAAGACCAATAGATAGCGCTATTGTATTGAAAGTCCTATGCTCGGTTTCACAAAGGCTGGTTAAAATTTAATCTATGATTAAGGATTTTCAACAATGTCACAACAATGAATTTTTATTGTTGAAAACCCTTAATCATAGATTAAAATTTAACTAACCTTTGTGAAACCCAGCACTACAGTGACTTTACAAGGACAGTGGCGGCATAAGCCCCTAAATCGGCCCAAGATGTTGAAAATTCAACCCAGAAATACATGCTCTAGATCAGGGGTGGCCACCTTCATTGTATATGCGATCGAATATATTTCTTAAATTTTTTTCGCGATCTACCTATTAAAATTTTAAGAAAACCTTATAATATTAATATTATACTGACATATCAGGGTTCCCACTTAATTTTTCAAATCAAATTCCCTGGCTTTTCCAGGTTTTCCCTGATATTTCGATAAATCGGAAGATAAAAATGTAAAAAATTAAAATTAATATTTTTTTTAAATTTCATAATCAAAAATTTTTTTATTTTTAAATTTATATTAATTATAAGTTAAAAAATTTAATTTTAAATAAAAAAATTCAATTTAAAATCGCTTTTCCCTAGTAAGGGAAGTAGTTCCCTTACTTTTCCAGATTTTCCAGACGAGTGGGAACCCTGCATATCAATAATCATACTCGAATGGTATTTATTAAGGTAAAAGTAGACAAAGAACATATTTTCTTAGCTTAAAACGCGGAGAAAAGCACAGACCCAATACACCAGATTGCTTTTATTACATTTTCTTGGATTTTCTTTTGCATTGTTTCATGGTTTCCTATCAAAAAAGTTAATAACCAAGATTATCTGCAATTTCTAAGATTTCCTTAAATTTTCTCAGATTTCCCTTCACTTGTACAACAGCGGTTTTCTCCTCGGTTTATTATGAATCACGACTAGTGTCGGTCTAAAAATTGCTTCGCGATCGACCTGTCGATCGAATTGACCTGTTGGCCAACCCTGCTCTAGAATGGCATATTTATATAAGTACATAATTATAAAGATTTTTCAAAAACCATTGTAGCCAATCAAAAGTCACTTGTCGTCACTCTGTCCATAATGTCACCGTAGGAAATCCTAAAGTCATTGAAGAAAAACCCAATAAATTGCTTTAGTACTGCAATATTATGGACTTGTTGTACCAGCTAAGTTCAATGGAAATTCAGTTAAACTTTAATCAAAGACGGATACATGTGGGTTTTAACCGGATAGTCACCCCCCCCCACATAATCAAAATCTTCCAAAATATATTATCTATTGACTCCCCATAGTCTCATTTGCTCCGTCCGCGAACTTTGCCTTGATCTGCCTTTGACTTCAATTTAGAAAATATTTTATTACAAATTTTTGAACTTAGAACGGCAAATAACATTAGAAGGAATTAATATACTTTTATTTAGTACACATTTCAGCAGTATAGTGTAAAAGCCTACACAAGCTGACTATGAAGCGGGCAACAGCGGTTCAAATCATGGGGAAGGCATGGGCTACCAACCCATTAATTATATTTGTTACGGTTAATAATGACAATTAGGCCATTAACGTCAATGGCCGGACAATAACGTCAATGCCCAGCTTTGTTGGGCTTTGATGTCAATGACCATGAATTTTGGGCGATGTTGACATTTAAAATTTTATATGTGGTTTTACACCATTGATTGTCCAGGCAATGACGTTAATGCCCAATACATGTACTATTCTACAGATTCCATCAGATTCCATATTCTATCACTCTTAGGGCCAATCCCACCAGACAAAACGATTCGAGTTTAAGACAAAAGGTGATTTTAATAAGTTTTGTCTAAAAATCGATTTTTGTTGTTTGGTGGGATTGGCCCCTAGAGATAGCCGTCACACACGTTTCGTATTTGGCCGAGTTCGGGCCTTTCAATCGAGGTGGATAAATTTCAGGAATGTTTTTAGCGAGTAAGCGCTAACTAAAACGGCCTGAAGCATAGCGAAAGGTTGCATATGGTCAGTTTTAGCTGGCGCAAACACGGCAAATCACGGATCCACCGTAAAATGAATTAATTAAACTAAATAAATTTTTCCTCTGGACCGCTTTGGCTGACGCATCCACGACGAATCATGGAACCAACATAAAATGAGTTTGTTTAAATTAAATAAAAATCCCTGTACACTTATGAGGCCTGACAAGGGTTGAGTTGCTGTCATTTACACGGAAAAACGCGTGCACGAAAAATAATTCTCAGCAGTTTGCCATAAAGGGGTTAAGTCAGAAAACATAGTTTTGAGTAAAACGCAATTTAAATTATAATTTCCTTTGGGTATCAATCAAAAGAGCATTCAAAATAGATTTAACTCCAGTTATAAAAAACTTTATCAATTTCTGACTTAACCCCTTTATACCAAACTGCAGAGAATTGTCCCTGGTTGAAGTGTATCGCCAATTTACTGCAGTACCTTATAGTATTAATTCTATAATATCATCATTGTCCAATCTATTTTGGCCATTAATGTCATTGTTCGGCCAAAGATGTACATATTATAATCAGATGAAAATATCTACATCATTGCCCGTTGTTAACGGGCGTTGACGTCAATGGCCGGTCAATGACGTTAATGGCCAGCGTAAATGTTCGGCCATTAACGTCAATGCCCAATTTATGTAAACGACCGTAACATATTCACTAGTACATCATTTTGGCTTTGGCCAAGTGATCACCTACCCATTGAATAGCGTATGGAAATTATGTAACAGTCCTCCGGTCACGTAAAGATCGCGTATCTGTAAAATTTACACAATTAGATTCTTTCAGCCCGAGCTTTTTAAGACAACAATTTAAACAGAACAAAAAATCCATCTTTATACTGATCATTGCATAATGTCCAATTCCAAACCGCAGTTCGTACCATTTTATCAGCTTGATCGTCCAACAGTTTACTAAACCCTGGTAAAATAGCTAAAAACCTTATATTTATAAATGGGGTGAGTTTTATGGCTGAAACAATTACCACTACAATTTACTGAAAATTCTTAGAGTCACTTGAGGGATTCCCAGGACGTTTGATATAGTGGTGCCATCTGCTGATGTTCTATTAAATTAAAAAGCATTGCTAACTGAAGAAATGGATTTTCGCGATATTTCGCGTTCCTTTTTCAATTTTTGAAAAAATATTTTGAAATAATATGAAAGAAACCGAGAACAATCCGGAATAACAAAAAAAGTTTAATTTTTTAAAAGTGCGCTGACCTGAAATGTTGCTCTTCCTCTCTCCACTTCAGTTCTGGATATAGGAAAATGATTTTCTATGAAACAAACCCAGAACAACCTCGAATAACAATAAAAATTAATATTTTTAAAGTTGCGGGGCTAACTCGGAAAAATACTTTTTCTTTGCAATTTTTCGACAATTTTTCGAAAGTTCTCAAGAAATATGATTATTAAATTATGAAACGAAATTTAAATTAAATAATTTCTTGTTAGTAATGTAATTTAATTAAATTGATTTCCTTCTGCTTATATTATGTCTTAGTAAACAATACATAAATAAATGGTTTGTTTCTAAAGAAAAATTTGAAATAATACATTAATTTACCGTCTAACCGACAAATTGAAATGAAAAGAAACTGAGTTACAAACTCCATAATTATGTGGTAACTTTTGTTTACGGTTCTTTCATATTTGAACTTAGAGTCGTGAAATTTGAATTGCAAAATGAAATAAAAAAAATTTATTAGTTACCTAAGTAGTACATTTGAATTTTAATGAACATGAAAAAATAAATATTTAATATGTACAATAGCAAAAAATGCATGTTAGAAGATTTGCTGAAGTTTAAAAATTTGTTTTCTAAACTGGAATATCTGTCAAGATTTGGGAAATATAACAAACAAGGAATTACTTAACCGAAAACAAGATATCGAGATTATCTGGAGGCCTATACAGATTTCCGTTATGGGGGTCTTCTACAAACACAAAAGATAACCGGGTATAAGGGACACGATCCATGAAATTTACCACAATGATTTTAATTCGATCGAGTTAATTAAACTATGCAATTAAAATAACATATTGCGCTGCTAATTGCTTAAAGGTCAGAAATTAAATTCACAGCAAAGTTTCTAATTTTGGAAAAAAGTTTTCAATGCACGCACCTTATTACCTTTGAGCGTTTATTGCATTCTTTTCCGCATGATTAAACGCTGGTTGGCATTTTGTACTAATAATTAATTCAGACTTTTCACAAAATGGGAATTCCTGAAATAACAACAAATAAAATCGTTTGTACCAATCTCAATAATTAAAAGATTCAATTATCCTTTCAATAATTAATCACCATAATCTTCGGTATCAAAAGTTCCATCTCCAGATAAAATCGAGGCTATTAATTAACAAAGCTGGTAATTTAACTGTTTCATTGGCAACAATATTTGAAATTAGTTTGTTTTTGATAAAAATTATAATTAATTGCGGCGTAAACAGAGTAATTTGTTAAAACGTAGCCTCATTAACACATAAACGTTTAATATAACCCTCAATTTTGTGGTAACAATTTGTCGTGTCAAAACCAAAGTTTTCGAAATCGATTACGTTTTAAATAAAAGCCTAAAGTAAAGCAGCTTCGATTACATTTTGTTGTTAATAAAATGAATTAGATTTTGCATCTTGATACTAAAGCGTTTTTAGACTTTAGAGATACGTGAAAGCGTCATTTTATAAATCCCTCAGACATTGTCCGGTTTAAGGGTAGGATTAACTAACATACTATATAACTACAAAATTAACTTTATAACACCATTTAAATGTAAAATATAAATCCAAGTCAGTTTAATTTACTTCATGTCCCTACTCTACTGGGGAAGTTAATATTCCGCTCTTTTAAAATTTTTTCCTCTTTTTTAGTTTAAATAATATTTCTAGCATTACAAAATAAATCAACAACTTGCGAAATAAAATAAAATTTATGGGTATACCTAACATAAATCGTCGTTCAAAAGAATAGTTCAAAGATATGAAAAAAATATTGCAAAAGAAAGTATAATAAAATATTTATTATGTATTAAAAAGTGTATCCAAGTGGAAAAGAAAGCGATCAATGAGAAAATCGGAGATTTAAACAATTATTATTTTTGTATTACGAAAAGTCTGCTTGTTTAGCTGTTTCCTAATTTTGCTGAACAAGTTTGAACAATCAAACTTAATTGCTATTTATCGAAACCTTCTGTTTTCAAATTTCTTATGATTGGAGATTTCAAACTAATTTGCTCCAGGAAGTCTGCAGTCTAACTTCTAAGCTACACCAACACCAAACACAAAATAAAATCAGATCAGATCTTGTGTTGTAAAATTGTGCACTAATTCGCGATAATTCTAATTAGGTAGTAGAGTTATAATGTGATGCAATGCATCAATCGTGTAGTTATTGGAAGATTTGAATACAAACAGTCAAGCAATAAACAAGAGATTGGATAAAATTTAAAAAAAATTATAGGATAAAAAATATTTTTAAAAAAATTGTCATTGTGATTGAAGAAGAAATAATTGAAAATAAGAATGATCAACAAGTAGAAATGTAAATAATACAAACTGAAGAACAACTCCATATTCATATAAACACATAAATATTCCTTCTTTATAAATAAAGGAAAAAAAAAGTTCATGAATATCATTGATGAACCTATCCACCTCCTTCTCCAGAGGAGATAACCACATGGAAACGCGTTATATGGATATATTGTAATTTTAATTTTTTCAATTAAACCTAGAGGGTAAATGTCGTGTTTCAAAATCATCCATTGGAATTTTCATATTCATTTTTTATATTTTGATAATTTTGTAAATAAATGCGAATTTGATTAACTGATTTAATTTTTGATTTTGATCGTTTCAATTTTGAAAGAGATTAGTTTGGATTTTTGAATGATTGTTAGTTAATTTTGGATAATTCGATCTCGGAAGACAAATTTAGTTTAAGAAATTATTATAATCAACTTGAATATTTAATTTTGTAATATTGGAAAAGGAAAGTTAAAGTAAATATAAAATCAATTTGATATTTGGCGACAGATGATCAAATTATCTTTAAATTTTAATTTCCTATATTTTAATATTGAAACATTTTTTCAAAGCGGAATTTTAATTTGGATTTTGGAGTTATGCAGATTAAAATTAAATTCTTTATCTTCTTCCTCACTTTGGCATTGGCATTCATGGTTCTTTGAGCACTTTGCATATATTCTAGTAGGGTGCTAACCTTGCTAGAGGCATAGCCTATAGGTGAACGATACAAACGCAAAAAAAATTCCTTGTAGCCAGATCAATAAAAATACTCTTTTGGTATTTAATTAAAGTTGGTAAATTGTACGAACTGGCAGTAAGATTACTTCCGGGATACAACTACTACTCCCAACTAACATAACTACTTACTATTTTATAATTCTCAATTACTTATTGATGTAGCCTTAGCTGTCAGCATTGTTAGGTCATTATCGCTTGAAGTCAAGAACCTTATAAAATGTGCAGTATATATATTTAGCAATTACATTTTATTGACTCCGGTAATCAATAAGTTTAATTAAATTTATTTGAAGCTTTTCAGTACTACACGTTTTACAGTAACCATAGAAGATTCAATAGAGAGAGCATAGTAAATTTCTTATTTTTGCCATAGCAAATCAGATTTCTTAGTCATATAATCCCTCAGTAAGAAAAACAATGCTATGGAAATCTCAAGGGGTAAATATCTGAAAATAATTTTGTACACGGGACTCGGAATTCCAATGAATTCCTTGGAATTCCAAACATTCTCAAAGAATTTCAATGACTTCCAACAAGGGAGAAGTAACGGGATAACTGTCCCCCCTCCCATGACCCATCAAAACTAATAAAATGACTAAATTTTGTTAAAACTTAAAAATTATATGAAAATTCTTATTAAAAAAATTGATTATTGACTTTATTTTAAGAAATTTAGAATATCCTAGAATTTTCTACATTTTCTAGGATTTTCCATTTCACAAGATCCTAAGATCCTGTAATTTTTTAGATTTTTCTGAGATTTCTTTGGATTTTCTACATTTCCTTCAATTTTCAAAGATTTTCTTGATAAAATTATCTCTTTCTCTTTATCTTTCTCGTATTATATTTCTCTTTCTTCGATTTCCTGGGATTTCTTAACATTTTTCCGGTTTTCTGTAGATTTTCTTTCACATGTACTCCAGATATCCCCCTTGATTTTAACTAAGTTAAAAACTAACTGAAAATCGTCATATACAAAACTAATGGGAAATTTGAAAAACAAATTTATTTCTTTTGATATTATTCCTCTTTCCCAAGAATTTCTTGAGTTTCTTAAATTTTTTTAGGGATTTTACCTTTCTTTGGATTTCCTATTTACTAAAATTTTTCGTCACTACTACACCAGAGCTTTTTGATGATTTTACCGAAGTTTGTTACAGGAAAACCGAGGAGAAATCGTAAAATACAAAAGTGAAGGAAAATCTTAAGAATGATCGAGATAAGTTTTACTTTTTAGCCTTTTCAATCTTATGAGATTTCCTTGGCTTTCCTAAGAGTTTTTCGATTTCCTAAAATAATAGAATTTTCTAGAATTTTCCATATTCTATGTTTGCCCGCCAAGAATGTTTGGAAGGGGGAGAGGGTAGTGGGGAACCTAAATTCTTATCAAAATATATTTATTTACCCCCCCTCACTACTCCTCGTTTACCTTCTGTGTGAACGTTGCCTGGATCCCCCTTTGATTTCCAAACTAGTTCCAATCTAAGGAATTTCTATAATTTCCAAGGAATTCCAGAGATTTCCAAGGGAATTCCAAATAAGTGTACACAAAATTTTCGAGATATTTACCTCTTGGGAAACTACATATAGGGAAAGAAGAAGATAAAGATCCGAACTAAGATGGGAGAATCAGGAGAAACGTTCAGGACAGATATAATTGGAGAAAAATGGCTGATTTTCATTCAAAATTGCAGAGCTGATGATAAAGATCAAGTAGAAGCCATTCATTCTTGGTAGAATATGCGACATATTTGGAGGAATAGCAAATTTTTGCTTATCTTTCCAAACTTTATAATTAATGATTGACTTTGTGTGGAACACAGTAACAAACAGTTTTAATCGCAATGAGCTGAATTTGTAAAATGCCAGTAAAAAAAGCTTTGTTTTTATTAATCGCCGCTGTAAACGAGCTACAAGACGCAAGGCCAGATAATCTAAACCACTAAAATGTGGAAAATTAATTATCCTTGCATTAATTATCTTTAATAAGATAATAGCTAATTGCAATTTTTTTAAATAAAAATCTGAAATTAATTTTGTGAACCAAACTAAAATTTATATTATCAAAATAAAATGTAAATTTAAATTGCAAATTCTCCAAAAATTAAAAATTATTTTTTACTTAAATTGTTGGGAGCAAATCACAAAATTTTTATACAAGGAAAAAAAGCTGGTAGATAACCAATATGCAATTACTGACAGCAGATCAACACAGAACACGATACATCCAGGTGTAAAATAGGTTTTGAAAAACACACATTGATTTTCAATAAGCGTTTGATAAATCAAGCAATACAAAAATTGAAAATAGCATAAAACTTAAATTCGGATTACCACATAAAATATCTACTTTATTTAATTAAAAACATTAATTTCAAAATACCGTAACAGTGTATTTTGAATTCCATTGTTCTGATTTTTAAGCGTTCCTGTAGCGGCTTAGCTGCATGTTAGAGACGACATATAACAATCAACTTTCGTTTCATCTTTTCACTTTTATTTTTCTGCAAAACCCTTTTAGTTTTGTCTAAACTAAGTCTACATCACAACTTGATTTTTCGACCAGAAATTTCACTTCGTTCCAGTCTTTGATTATAATGTCATTATGTTTGCAACTTTGTTACTCTCAAATAATTTAGGTAAGTATATGTAGGGTGCGTAAAACACACTGTTACGTAGATCGCTACATTTTTTGAAAGTTTCCCCCCATAAACAGGATTACCCTGTCCCCACCTTTAGATTTTGTTTAAAGCTTTAAGGAATGTTTTTTATTTAACAGGCCATTGTTTGTATTGCCATATTTCAGGAAATCAACTTTTTATCATGGCCGTTTGTTCGTATTATCTCAGCTGGAACACACTGTATACGCTTCAAATTGAAACAATAACTTTCAATGTTTGGTAAATTTAAGTTTGATTATTAAACCCGCAAGCTAATACCTATAAATTTATTTGCTTAGAATTATCAGCGCAATCACTGGAAATTCTGGTGCAGCTAATCCGTTTCGGAGCGCTCAAGCGTTAATAAGTCAACAGAATGTTACTGTATTGACAAATAGAAGTACTATGTATAATGAAAAATGTATTTCTCTGTTTATATAAAATTGAACTACAATTTTTCATCAATTTACTCGACGATTTTTTGCGATCATTTGCTCAAGAATTTAAAATTTATTTTAACTGCCAGTTACTTGTTTTGGAAATGTTCATGTGCAAAGGCAGTGGTGAAAACTTAAGTGCCTGTTTATTGTATCCACAAACCCATTTATATATCCTGTATTGTAAAACATGTACTCGAATGTCGCAAAGGTATACCTTCGAGACTTTTTATGACTTTGCTCTAATGAAACTAGCAAATGTAATTAAAATTTTATTTTATGGGCGGATAAATAATTGATTCAAAATTCTTAGTTCATTAATTACTAATTAAATTTTGTACTTAAAGGTTCTATTTTTTTAATATAACTGCGTAGGTGTTCTGTTGACGCGCATGAAGATAAAGCAAAATCCGATTATTCGAAAAGTTTAAGCTCTTGAGCATCTTCAACGGCTTTTCATAAACATAAATATGAGTAGGTACACGAAAACTATATTTTGGTAAAATGTTCACATGCGCCTACTGAAAAATAAACTGATATACATACGAAACTCAAATTTTTTGTGCGAAAACTTTCTATATCATTCCAGAGTTTAATAAAATATAAATAAATTTTTATTAGAGCTACATTGTGAGGGTGGGCCTTTAAATCCGCGAGGGCACCACTGCTAATATAGTCAAACGGTATATTCAAAAAAGGAGTTAACAGACCTCTAATTCTACAGACTACAAAAGTGTAGTGTTGTCTGTGCGTGTGTTGAGTTTAAAAAATTTGAGTATAAAAAAGTTTTGTATGATCGTCGTACCAAGTAGAAACTTTAAGGGATGCAAAGTTGTTTATTCGAGTGTTCTAGTTTCTCCGAAGAGCTTATTTTGCCTGTTGACTTAGGCTAGTGTTTATCGATTATATTTGGTTCTGATATTTTTATCAAACCTGCTTAGCACATTTATGTTATATTATATTAAGTTATTTAAAAATTATTATTAGAAATTTTACAATCCTTCTCTTTTAATATATTACTACTAACAATTGCTACTTCTGCGCTTTTGGGTTTGTTCAATATCCTCGAGTTGACCCACTGTCAACAATGAGATTATCAGTTTATGTTGGAGAAGTAAAAATAAAATTGTTAATATATTAAATGTAACCTGATAAACAATTTTTTTTTGGGTAATGTAGGGTTTCACCCACTAAAACCTCCCCCCAGTTATTAGCATCTGGTTTTTTCCTCTTCTTTGCTAATTGTTTCTTTTGCCTATCGGTTTCTTTTCCGGAAATTTGCTGGTTTGCATTTTCAACAGTGCCTGCTGAAGGAGTTGGCCCTGGCGACAATTGATCTCTGCGACTGTTGCCCTTATGGCAATTAGCTCTCAGGACAATTGATCTTTGCGACTATTGGCTTCATGGCTGAGGTTTTCAATTTTTATGTGTTCTCATTGGTGAAAATGCTCGAAAATAGAAAAAGATCCAAGGTCAATTGTCGCAAAGGCCAATTTAACTGATTTTCTTCTGTTCTAATTAATTTTTCAAGCGAGGAACTTAACTTCTAGTTTACTACAAATCCCATTTCAAAATTATTGGTTTAATATTAAACAATTGCTGTCAACTTCAGCTTAAAAGCTTTTAGTAATATTGGAATAATAAATTAACAACGCAAGATATGAATAATACAAGTAGGCAGATAGTAGAGTAACCATTTTGGAAATAAATAAAAAGAGGATACTTTTCCAGTTTTTACCCCTAGAGATTTAAAGAAATAAAATTCCCCAGGAAAAATTTATAGCCAACTTTGTAACAAAATAAAATAATAAATTAATAATTGGGATATCCACTAAAGAGTCCTTTTACATTGAAGTTGAATAGTAACAAGAAGTAATTTATATTGGTTAGTATTAAGTACGTGTGTCCTGGCCAATTGAACGTAAATAAATGATATAGGTAGATTAGAATATAAATTCAAAATAATATTATGTTCTCTAACAAACATGAAACAGAACTTCAAAATTTTACAATTCGAGCTTTACCTAGATTTTGATCCTTTCGCGTAGAATTATTAAATCCAATTAAAATTTGGCATAGATTCCGATGTTGGGTTATTCAAAATTTCATTGTATCAAATACTTGACGGAAGTCTATAAATAACGCAATTGTGCTCATTGTTTTATTTAATTTTTTATTTATGAGACCAAGTGGTCGTGAGACGTAGATGTATTTTCCAACTTTAAATTCGCAGTAATTTTTTGCGATAATGGTAAGCCTGTAATTTTTTTTCTATTTTATAAAAAACCAAATTTTTGCTAAGCTTTCGAGTTCATATTTCCTGTTAATTTTTAAATTTTAAAATTTCAAATGCAGGAAATTAAAAAATCTTTGCAAAAAAATAAAAAATTTGAATCCGTTTGTTTTAGATTCACCTAGGATAATATACATCAATATTTGATTAGATATTACTTAACTAACTCAAAAACTTCCAAGTTTGACAAATTGGAAATTTATGACAAATTGAAAGTTTTGTACAAATTTTCGTTGTGAAAATTGAGGAAATAAAGTTTTACAAAGATCTAGCGACATCTTTTTTTAAACAGATTTATATGAAAAACTTGGTTTGAAAAGCACAAATTTTGTAAAAAGCGATCTTAAAACTTGATAAAAAGTTTGTACAACGAACTAAAAACAAACATTCTCTCTGGCGATCACATTTAAACTTTGGATATCCTTGAAAAACTTGTAAATTTCTACATTTTTAAGCTTATCTAACACTAAAAGCTTTTACTACTAAAGAAATATTTATTTTATGTTATAGTTTTTGGAATGTAATTCTGGTTTTTAGTTTCAGGTACGCCAATTACTCTTACTTTGGATCTAAAAATTTCTGTAAGTACTTAATTAATTTATAAAATAATTAAATTTAATAAATATCCTTTTGTTCTATGCTACTGTATTTTTTTACTGTATTACTTTTTCGAGTCGAGCAATCTATCCGAGGATAACAAGCTTATTTTTTAACAAAGTCGAGTGACATATATATACGGAATTGTTTCAGTAAAATAATCTCTTTATTTTAAATTAATGTTAATGAATTGTTCGTCCTTAAAGTTTCAATTGTTGTATTTTTAAATTACCGGGTAGTCAACATTACAGCGACTGTTATGTTTTTTATAAGCTGGCTCCAGGTTTAACAAAAAAAAACATTTATTTTAATTCAAATATTTTTTAAATTTAAATAGTAATTATTATAAAATTATATTCGATTGAAAGAGTAAATAGGACATTTTTTCGAATAAAGTAAAGAGAGTTAGAGTAAAATTAAATTATTAAAACAAATTTTGAAACTTATAATAACGAATCAGGTTTACCGAAGCATATGAATATAATTAAATATGTTATAATTTTTTTTACAGCTCATTTTTCACATTTTAAGTCAGTAATGAAGGCTTGATAATATTCGATTGTGCGGAAGTACCTATAAGGGAGTCCCGCCGTTTCATATTTTTAATTTATGTTAATAATAAATTAGTATGTTTATATTTCCACGATTGTAACATACAATTTTATAAAAATAGTTTGAATAGCAACTGTTTCTCTAACGATTTGATGCTGCTGAAAAGGTAAATAAAAAGTCGATTTAGTTCAATGTTTGAGTAAACACGCCAAATTTATGTTTACGTCTGTTTATTGCAACAATTTTATTTTGTAAAACATTTTCTCGATACAGAATTGAAAATTGGGATAAAAATTTAATTTGATCTACTTTATTAACCACTAAGAAGATGTAGATGGCAGGTAGCAATTTGAATTAAAATTTTACTTTTAGTTGGCATTCGGAATTCGCGAGGTAAAACGCTGAAGTAATTTCATGCCGAGAGGTTAAACTTACTACCTAAAGCCAATCAATTTTACCAACCGAATCTAGATATCTCAAAAGCAAACCAAATTTACATTTAAATTGATTGTTTCTGCTAACTTTCAACTAAACTAAGTGTGCGCATATAAATACATAAACTAATTTCGTTTAATAATATTTCTCAATTAAGCAAATTTTATTTGTTTTGCCTAGAGAGACAAAGAATTTCGTTAATTTTATCAAGTGGGCGTTACCAACTTTTATAAGCTTTACATTCACATTTATGTATATGTTAAGGTTGGCTTTACTTTATTTATTGTAGTTTCTATTGTGTGGTGTGGTATATTATACCGGAAATTTGTATTTATTTTTCAAGTTACCAAAGCGCGCGTAATAAGGTAATTTGAAACAAAGCAATTCCGTTTCGCTTTTTTACATTTTGTAGAAAAATTAATAATAAAATATCGCAGAAAATAGAACAAAGGACCGATATTTGTATTAAATTCTTTTATATTTATACTTCTGCAAAGAAATATTTTAAACATTGAAAATCTTTTGTAAAAAAATTTAATTGTAATACTGTAACCAAACTGCTTTTCTGGAATAAAATATTTTTATTTCCTTTTCAAGTATCTTTTACTTTATGATAAGAATATAAGTTTCGGTAAATGTCTTTCCGAAACTTTATAGAACATTTTTTTCTTCCTTCCCCAGTTGATCTTTTACTAGTTTGCCATTTATCAAGGCATCGCAATGTTTCAACAAGTTGCAGTTGTGGTTTTTATATACCTATATAATGGAACAAACTATTTTTAGTTAATAATCAAGAGCGGAAAATTTTTATTAACTTGGAATAATTTTCTTTTTGGAATTTTTGAATTTTCCATTCCTAAATAATTGATATTCTTTCACCAAGCTATTGTCTATGTTTCTGTACGTGACATACAATTTTAAATTAATTAAAAATTGCATAGGATAATTTTCCGAGGGTGGAAACGTTACATAAATAAATTAAATACGTAGTAAGGTTTATAGTGCAGTAAATGACGCTGCAGGCAGTAATAACTTTTATTTCTTCAATTTTGTACTTTTTTAAAAAGACCTCCACCTAGGTAGACTTTCAGCCTCATTATGATTAATTTCGGAGTCCAGGGAAGCTTATAAATAACTACCTTATTAGCTTTGTTCTTTTGTTTTCATTTGTGATGTATTTTTATATTTATATTTTTCAAATACTTTAATTAACAATAAGCCGGAATCTCTACAGGTTTCTTAAAGCTTAATCAAAAAATAATTATATATAAATAAACTGATGTGGGTGTGAGTCTGTAATTTATAAAAAAAAAAATAATAAAGCTGGATATTCTCAGATTACACAACGGAACGAAACACTAAAATAGTGAATGTTTTAATTATTCTTTTATGACTGGATTTTACAGTGGATATAAACTTAAATATAGTAATACTCGGATAAATAGAAGACTCGACTAACGGCTCGTGCTATAATCCTGTCTTCCCAAATTCTTTCGAATATAGTTGTTCCCTTAGAAACTAACAAAATAAAACTACAACTTGAAACAAATTCTTAACCGTTAGCTGTTTAATTTTTGGACTTTTCTTTTGCTATAAAGAAAATATAAAAATAAAATAGGTAATAAGTAATTTAGAAAATGCGGAAAAATAAAAATGGTTTCATTTTACTTTCATGTGCTGACGCTTTTCTATTATCGCTTACTGTAATATCCTTCTTGTTACTACAGTATTATTATCATCGGAAAATCACCCCTATTCATGTGGCGTTGACAGTAATAATTTTTTTATTAATGCAATGTGGTCGAACCTATAAAACTTCAGATTAGCTTGCATTTCATATCAAGGGAAGTATTAAAAAATTAAATTTTTTGAACTGAAAACTGAAAATTAATCAGTTTTATTAATTAAAAAAATATTTAATATCTACTGTTATATTTTTAGTTATTTTTACTTAAGTAGCAAACAGAAAATTGGAAATGTGCCATAGATAAGAATAAAATAAAATAATTAATTGGTGGCTTAAGTAGAATTAAATTTTAATTTTCAAGTCCTCCTATATTGCATTTTAAATCTTTCTCGTGAAAAGTTTAAATTTGCTTTATTTCAGCTTTCTGTTTTAATTTTAAATATAAAAAATTGTAGCGGATTTTATAAGCGCAAATATTATTTAATTAAGAGCGCGTGATAATTTTGTCTGTGTAATGTAAACAAAAAAGTACAATTAAGCACGGATAGGATAAATAAAAACAAACCTTGTAGTTTGCCAGGAATTCATACATAAATTTAAAACTTTTTAAATGCTCTAGTTTGTCCAAGTTTTCTCCAATGATTTATTAAAACGCAATGTCGCGGCCTTGCGACCAAAAGTTGTCTTTCTCTTGCGAAGTTTTGCCCACACTTTTGTTTAATGAAACATTAGTTTTAATTATTATTATACATATTTTTAATGTTTATTTTTAGTTGCGCTGATGCTAGATGACCTAATGTAGTTTTCCACTAATTATAGTCAGTGCTTTTAAAGTCGAGCAGACACTGGTTGTGGAGTTAAACTAGACCATACACAAAAAAGAAATGTGGTTTATTTTAAGCTTTGTAAATTATTATACTTTGGTTTGGACGCTAGGAAGAATTATTAAACCAATGCACGATTGCACCATTTACTCTTCAAGTTTAAGCTTTCCGTAAATCTTATTCCAACTGTAAGAGAAAAATCACCTCCAACGAGAGGGCGAGAAACATCTTATCTCACACCTACAAAGTAGCTAATACTTTTGTTATATGTTTTGAGTTGACTTGGGCATCCTAGTTATGTTCAACTAGGCCGACTGGGGGTCGCCACTTGAACTACGCCACTATCGTATAACCCAATCAACTGAATAAATAAAAAGTACATAGCTACATTTGGCGCCCGAGCAGGGATCTAGCTTAGTTCACAAACTGTAGTTTTGTTCAGATTTAAATCAGGTTGCCTAAATGCGATTGTAGTAGTAACATGTTTGTTATTCGACCACACAACCGTAAAAATGTTGTAACCCTTGTTAACATTTTACTTTTATTTCAATGTGGCAGAAAGTTTATAATACCGTGAGGTTTTAATGTGTTGTAATATTTAGTTGTTTGTAATGAGATTTTGCTTACAGGATTACACGAATGTGAAAAAAGTGCAGCAGCGCTCGTGTTCAAATTTGCGTACTTTAATTTAAATTCAGAAAAGAGTAAATGCAAGGTACGGCTTGGTAAGATTTAATTATTCTTAGAGTGACAAGAAATTTAATTATTTTTATTTGGGTAACATAATGTGAAAACTTTATCTACGTTACATTTTCAGAAAACAAAAATTACATTTTTTTATTAAAATTCATTTGGTGTTGGAATATTCCAATAAAGAAACATAAGTCGAGCCTTAGAGGAGCATACAAGAAAATGTGAGAAGATGAAAGCAAATTTAGCAGTTCCTGGAGATAATGACGAAAACACATCGCTGCGCTGTCTTGCGTTGCCTGAAAACTCGAAAAAGTTAAGAGTCCCAATTTGGCAAACGTGGAAGTTGAAAATAATTATAAATAAATGCTAACCGTATTAATTAAAAAATTTAAACTGCTTCGTGGAGGCTGTTTTAACAAAAAATAATTAAGCTGAAGTAACTTTAATTGCAATATAACTAAATAAAGTGCGCAAAATTGCCCTCATTTTGAGACTCCAGATGTAAAGATAATGAGATTACAGAATTTCCAGTTTCATCACGTCCATTCCGTTTTTCTAAAATCTAAAAGAAACATTTGATTAACGCAAAAAATAATTTCTAGTAGCAATTCAAAAAAAGTGGAATAGTGGCGGTAATTTTGCTTTCTCATTTTTGAATTATTAATAACTTATCAAGAGGAATGTAGAAGTGAAAAACTGAAACACGCAAAAGTCGGAAGTAAATTTTATTTTAACGAATTCGTGCAGTTTTAAATGTCCTGTTTGCATATTTCTTGATTTGAGGCAAAATGATTTGGAAATTTAGTGCAACGACCTTAAAAAAGTAATCTAAAGAGTCAAAATAGACAATCCAATCAAGATAAGTTTCAGAAATTCGATGGATAACAAAGTTACAAGTGTTATTTTAGTATGCTATGCACGGATGATTGGAGTTGTTTGCTTCTGTTTCTTTCTGTTCGGTTCCCTCTCGAGTACTGTTGTTTCCAACACCCAATTCAATCAAATTTGGAAATAAAATTTCTATTTTGGAGGAACTTGCGAAAAGCTTTGTTATTCTCTAATACACATCGTGTGTTACCGAGTTAGATGCATTTAATGTGAGGAAGTTGTGGAATCTGTAATGAAGTAGCCAAAAGCTCTACAGAACGTTATTAATCCCTAAAGGGCAACGATTATTTGCTCAGTGGCGTAGAATTAAGAGGTAGGGCGACCAAAATAGATTAGTCAATACTTCACACCGCTTATTGATTAACCGTGTGTAACGTCAAGATCTACTTTTCATTCATTAAAGTGCGACTAGGTAATATTTTTATTAAAAAAATTTTCCGGCACGAATTTCGCAACTCGAAACGCAAAGGTTTGAAAATTAAATAAAGATAAAGCGAAGCGTCTCGAAAGTATAACATTTTTGCGATTATGTAATTAATTTTAAAATTTTATATACATCCCTTACTGGCCCTATATTGATTTTTACATTAGTACCCTCGGTCGTTAGATTTAATAAAACTTTTGGGTGCTTATGGATTCTAATCTAAATTATATATAATTTTTTTTATAAAAAAATAAATAAGTATCAATTTACGTTAATGTCGATAATAAAACCACGCAGTTTTGTAATATTTAAGTGTTGTTTTTATTAATGTGTGAATGATTGAACAACATGCAAGGATGTTATTAATTTTTTACGTTTGACAAGTTTACCTATAACACGAAAATTGTTATGGATTGAAAAACCTTTATATAAATCGCGTCCTGATTAGTACTTGCACGCCCCAAAGAATTCACTTAACAAGGATAATTATACTTATTGGTTGGTGGAAATCAATTTAATATTTAATATATTTTTCTAACGTTTATTTATTACCCCATCAGCATAAATATAAAATTATTTATTATCAATATAGGCTAATATGCATAATTCTATCTAGATGTAGTCTAAAAAACAGAGAACCCAAAAATACTCAATAAAATTTAAAAAAATCGAACTTGATGGTAATTATACAATGTTTTGAAAAACTGCTTCCTGTATGAAAATTGTAAGGAAAAACTGGAAAGGAGTGAAACAGTTGAGATCGTTCAAGATGAAAGATATTGTTTACGCGATCATTTTCAAGACGACACCGACGACGACGTGACGGCATCGGCATGAAGAACAGAAAAGATTTGTATAATTTATTATTATTTTTTGACTTTTAACATTTTCTCCTTTTATTTATTCAACAGATAATTTTTTAACATTAAAAAAGATTACAAGTATAATTCTCAAGTATTTTCTGTTTTGTTTCGTTGATAAATCGAAAATTTTATTTTTTGGTGAAAAAAAACACTCTGATTTTCCTCACTTTAGCTTGAAAATTCAAATATCCCGATTTTTCCTGGCGTAATTTGTAAAATTATAAATTCTCTTTCTTCTCCAAGTATTCTAAAAGAGTGAAAATTCTGCAATATGTACTGGATGGTGTTCCACACCCCCCAGACCCCCCGGTTTACAATTTTACCAACCGAAAAATTTATTAAACTAACTACGATCAGGACTAACCGGGAAATTTGAATTTTTAAGTAAAAATGGGGGAAATTTAACCTTCGGATAGAAAAAATTAAAACTTGGAAAGCATATTTATGCTCATGGAGTTTAGCATCAACTTTCTGTGTTACTTTGAAAGTTAATTATGAAAATATGAAGTCGAAATTGTAAACCGGTGGGTCTGGGGGGGTGTGGAACACCTTCCAGTACATATTCCAGGATTTCCACTCTTTTAGAATACTTGGAGAAGATAGGGAATTTATCATTTTTCAAATTTCGCTAGGAAAATAGTTTTTGCGTTACTTTGAAAATATAGTAAAACGGGGAATTCCCCAGTAGCGAGAAACGAAATAAACTGTTTAAATATTATTCCGTTTTAAAGGCGGACGGGCATTCTAACTAGTCATGATAAATTAGTAGATAAACTAAAAAGGTTCGATCACACTTTATTCTAAGTTTACTTCGCGGTTTTATCTAACCTTTGTTTATCTGAAAAATATCCGGATATATAAAATTCTAGAACGCTGCTGCTACTCCTGCTACAACGTGTAATTTTTTGATGAAAAAAAATCACTCTGATTTCTCTCACTTTAGCTTGAAAATTCAAATTTCCCGATTTTTCCTGGCGTAATTTATAAAATTATAAGTTCCCTATCTTCTCCAAGTATTCTAAGAGAGTAAAAATCCTGGGATATGTACTGGAGGGTGTTCCACACCCCCCAGACCCCCCGGTTTACAATTTTACCAACCGAAAAAATTTATTAAACTAACTACAATTAGGACTAACCGGGAAATTTAATCTTCGGATAAATACTTATACTCATGGAGATTAGCAGCAACTTTTTGTGTTACTTTGAAAGTTAATTCTGAAAATATGAAGTCGAAATTGTAAACCGGGGAGTCTAGGGGGTGTGGAACACCTTCTAGTACATTTCCCAGGATTTCCACTCTCTTAGAATACTTAGAGAAGATAGGGAATTTATAATTTTTCAAATTTCGCAAAGAAAAAAGTTTTCGCGTTACTTTGAAAATATAGAAAAACCGGGTATTCCCCAGTAGCGGGAAACGAAATTAACTGTTTAAATATTATACCGTTTAAAAGAAATCCACCGTCTGGCTGCCCGTCCACGGACGGGCTTTCCAGCAAGTCATGATAAATTAGTAGATAAACCAAAATGGTTCGACCACACTTTATTCTAAGTTTACTTTGCGGTTTTATTTAACCTTTGTTTATCTGAAAAAATATCCTGATATATAAAATCCCAGAACGCTGCTGCTGCTCCTGCTACAGAGTGTCATTTTTTGGTGAAAAAAAAACACTCTGTTTTCTCTCATTTTAGCTTGAAAATTCAAATTTTCTGGCGTAATTTGTAAAATTATAAATTCCCTATCTTCTCCAAGTATTCTAAAAAAGTGGCAATCCTGCAATATGTACTGGAGGGTGTTCCACACCCCCCAGACTTCCCGGTTTTTAATTTTACCAACCGAAAAATTTATTAAACTAACTACGATTAGGACTAACTGGGAAATTTAATCTTCGGATAGAAAAAATTAAAACTTGGAAAGCATATTTATGCTCATGGAATTTAGCAGCAACTTTTTGTGTTACTTTGAAAGTTAATTATGAAAATATGAAGTAGAAATTGTAAACCGGGGGGTCTGGGGGGTGTGGAACACCCTCCAGTACATATTGCAGGATTTCCACCCGTTTAGAATACTTGGAGAAGAGAGGGAATTTATAATTTTACAAATTTCGTGAAGAAAAATGTTTTTGCGTTACTTTGAAAATATAGAGAAACGGGGAATCCCCCAGTAGCGAAAAACTAAATTTCAATTTATCCTGCATGGAAAAATTAAAATATTATACGTAAAAATAGCAGTCAGAGAAACTAAAGGAGTTCATTATTTTTAAGTTAAAAAATTGATTACTCTTTGTTGAGCAGGTTATATTAGCCAACAGCGAGTTTAATTTAAAATTCAATTTGTATAATATTTATTGATTTTGACTGAAATATATGAATAGATTGTGTATTTGTTGTTTAACATTTCAAAGTGTATTGTTGACGAATACAAAGACTAACTGAAAATCTGCGAACCATTGCTAATTTTGTTATCTTTGGATCCTGGAAAATGATTATTAGCAGACAGACACAGCAACATTGCTTATTCTAGTTAAGCTCGCGGCGGCTTGAAGGGACAATAACAAGCACTCACTTATTGGCAGATATTTTCCGCTTAAAGTTCAAAAAGCGTCAATTGTAATTCAGATTATACAATTGCTTAGTCTTAGTTTAACATGGTTGTTGTTAAATATCACTAAACCGATTGGAATAATAATTCAAAAAATACGAATAAAACTAACGTGTGTTATTTTCATGCTGTTGCCAAAGCAAGAGAAAATGTTATCATGTTTATTTATGATGACGAGCCAAGCAAAAGATTGTAGTTTTGAAAACCGAAGTTTTGAGTGAAACTGTAAATGCCTTTACAAAAGCTATATTGTCAATCAGTTTGACACTTGACGAAGCAATTTATTCAACTTCGGGAGGTTTACAAGAAAAAGAGTTGTTTCAGCGAACAGCTGCTACATTTGTTGCGAGTAGTTCCACACAAGGGAATTGTTCAACAAATTCATCTAAATATAAAAATTAAACTGAATTATAATTAGTGTTATAAGAGCTATTCGTGCAGGAGTAAATAAAACAAACAAACAAACAAACTTTGCGAAATTGAATTTTGAATAAATTAAAAAAAAATTAATTAAGTTATATTTAAGGCTTTTCATATCAAGAAAATCTGTTTATGCAGATTTAAGAGCTGAAATATGGAGATGGTCAGCTAGCTTCTATACTAAGTTTTGAGAGCGTGGGTACGTGAACGGACGTGATGAGTAAACAAATAATTGATATTTGAGCAATACGAAGCTCTTTTACTGTTACATTAGCAGTGTCAAGAACAAACAAAATATAAAGCTGGAAGCAATACAATAATAGCTGAAGTCTACAATAATAAAATTTAAAAGTTAAATATTGGTGCTGTTTTGCAGCAAAAGCTCAATCATATAAACTAACAATAAATTGTCTTACTTTGAAGTATTGTCTTATTTTGAGTTCTATGATAATTCTGACAATTGAAATACTAAGATCTTAAATAAAGAACAATAGAGCTACTAATTGATTCAGTTTCATAATAATTAAATTATAGTCTAAAAATGAAACTAGAGTGTTTGCGTTAGCTCCGCATTAAGAAATACAAAACCTACACTTTTTTGCTTCAGTTTTTCCAACATTTTAAAGCTTATCAGATTTTCAACAAATACTCCATTTAAACAAGCTTTTGTATTCAAATCACATAAAAATATATACTACCTAATGGATAAATAAAATAAAAATGTAAAAATAAAATTCGGATAGTCTTTTATAGCCAATACATTTTAAGATTACATTAAATAAATATATTGGAATAATTTTTAATATTGGGATCCGATTAGAATGACTTATTATAAACATAACCTCAAATGTTGACATATCCTATCGCGTTGTGCCAACATTATAACAAGGCAGATCCTGGCATCTCTAGTTAAGTTTGAAATATTAACTAATAGAAGAGGTTCATTAAATGTATGTGAAAGTTAGAATATCATCATAAAACAATATGACAGTTTCTTGTTCTTTAATGTACAACATGGGACATCATAATATAATTTCTTGAAACTTCCTCTGACAAAAAATTCAATCTGTTATGAGAAACTTGAAGCTGCACTTTTAAGCATTAAGTAATTGCTTAATATAATATACAAATATTATCCAATTTTTAAACTTTAAAATTGCTTCAAGGTAAAAGATAACATAAACAAAATAAATAACAGGAAATTGGAAAAACTGTTCAGTTGTATTTATTTAAGTCAAGTGCTGTACTATCGTTGACAAACTTTAGAAAATATTTGGTTTTCAGTTAAGATTCGAGTAACCCTTGAAATCGATTCCTACTTCAGCGGTAGCCTCTACAAATTTATTTCAAATAAATTGCTTTTATTTAAAACATTTTGAATTAAACCAAAAACTCAGCGGAGCATAATTTTTGATAACCTAAATGTGAATTAAAACCTAATTTAAATTTCTGTTTAAATAGAAAAACCTTAACTAAAACACGTTTATTAATAATTAAGATGACGAAGTTAGCTCTATAGGCTACAGGTACATCTGGGGACTTTTAAAACTTTAAGTTTGAAACTTTGCGTCCAATTTCAACTATTTGTCCAATGCAAATAAATGACTGGGCTGCACCAAATAAAAAATTCTATACCTGCTGAAACATCATAAACTATGCAAGGAACAATAAGCTAAAGTTGTTATTTAGAAATTGTTGACATAGTTGTTATAAACAGGATTGCCAACAGCTGAAAGATAAATAGCGATCCGAGGCAGTATTTAAGCCGGTACTTTCAAAAATTACATTAAAAAGTGATCCAGATTATCTGCAGTCGGTGGTTAAATATTTCGTAAAAATGTTATTTACCATCCGACATTTATTCTCAAGCATCATTTAAAACGGTTAAACAAATCGATAGTTAAATCCAACATAAGACTAGAGCATTAAACTAAGCAAACGTTTAAGAAAATTTAATTATCTTGTATCCTGTCGTACTTGCTTGGTTCCAGTTTTCTCGGATTTACTTATAATGGGTGATTTAAAGTTTTATATATTTGAAACAAATATAGCACAGAAACACGAAAAAAGAAGTAGCCCGGATATCAGTGTGCATATTTGAAAAAGTAATGACATCCATTAGACGAATTCGTTTAATTTAGGAGAATGGAATTCTGGTGTTTAAACGTTTACTGCAAATAAAGTGAAAAGGAATTCGAATATGCATATTTTAGCACACATTTTCAGTATAATGTGGTGGAAAATATAGCAAAGAGGAAAAATATAGTAAAAATTGATGAGGCAATTTTCTTATGAAATAAATTTGTGGTATAAATGCACTTAGCTCTTCAAGTATCACTGAATAAGCAAGCAGATTATTTTTAAGCTCCCAATCCCTTTGCTTTTCAAGAGGTAAGTTAGTTTTTCTTTTCTAGCAATTTTAAAATTTAAATTAAAACTTTAACTTTCTTCTGCTGCCAGCCGATGACGATGGGTATTTAAACTACAGTAGAACTCCAATTATCCGAACTCGTACTATCCGACCTTTTTCGGATTCGCAAAATAATGATTATTTTATTATATTTTATTTTTCCCATTATCCGAATGATTTGCATTGATTCGAATTATTGGAGTTCTACTGTAACTGTTTCGAAAATTCAAGGTAGTTGATTGTAGTTTACCTTGATTTCCGTTTAGGGTCTCATTGAAAAGTTTTGCAGACCCAATTTTTGGAGCAAACTGTGAAGTGATACTATTGTACAAAATTAATCGTAATTTATGATTAAAATTTGAATTAATAGCCAGAAAACCGCACGCTATAAACAAAAGTATTGAAAAATCGTGAAATTGTATTTTACTGTTAAATTAATGTTCAAACATAACTCTTGCTCATTTATTCCATCTAGTAAACATGTCGATTTATATTAATCACACAATACCGTTTGAACACTCGACAATGTTATATCAAGTCTCAAAGCGAATAATTACTGCATTAATATGCAGAAAGGAATTGCACATAAAATTGAAAACCAATTTTCATTCCAGTGTGGTGCATATTAGTAGTTTATGAATATCAAATGTTTATTTTAAAAGATTTCCCCATGATTAAAAAAATTGTCAAAAATTTAAGAACCTAGCGAAAATGGCAAACTCGGGAACGACGTTTTTAAAACCCTCGAAATCAAAAATATAATTTTTGTTTACAAAACTCAAAAAAATGTTATTTTACAAAAATATTTATTTTTGTTATTGTTAAAAATATTACTGCTAATATTTAACATTTTTGTTCTGCTGAAATAGACTGTAAAATGAACAGAAGTAATTCAAAAAAATCTTTTTATCATTTTATTGTTATCAGAGTAATAAAGTATTCTGGTAGTGTTTATCTTGTATATTTGTTTTCTGTATAATTCCTTCATAAATAACCACGGACCTACAAATTAATAAAACTAACGAAGTTCATCTTAATTAATCTAGAAAATTAATTGTTAGAAAAATATTCAAGGAATTTAAAAAATCATTCCACGCTAGTGTTTTCACGTTACATTTTCAAGACAACGAGCGTTGAATATGTAAATGTAAGCAATCTAAAGCAAGTCGACAGTTGCACTTCATGAAATTGTAAATGAGCTTTTTATGAAATGGCGTGTTTTGTATAGCAAATGTGTCAAAATTTATTTTCAAATGAGAGGAATTCCAATTTAATTAAATAAATTGCATTTAAGCAAAAATCTAATTCAGGAAACAAAATTTGAATGAAGGTGTCGCTCCTGGGTTTTCATAATGCTGTCTAACAGAGGTACATTTTTCTGCCACCTGTTTACATCAAGAAATCCTGGGATTGTCCGTAGTCCTTAGGGAATTGCCATATATTTTTAAATCGCTCGGGCGTCATAAACCAACGCTTTTTGTTAGCTAAAAGTTCGAAACCTGTGCATCCGTGTACTAAATTTTATGTTTTAAAATAATCTTCGGCTTACAACTCCAATTTATATATAGCGGTTTTCAATGGAATTTATAATATAAATTTTATAAAATTAAATATGAATGTGGCAGTTATTTAAAATTTAATTACGAGTATTTACAGAAATGCTATCTCAATTTAAAAAGAAAATCCTAAAATATTTTCTTGCATGCATTACATTTCTAGGAGTTTTACCCAAATTTTTGAAAATTTAATGTTTATGTTTGTAATTTACGATTTTCACTACTACAATTTTCTTTGTGTGCAATTTTCACTCCAGATCTATCAATTCAGTTTCACACGAAATTAAGTGACAAAGTAAAAAAAATTATTGTTAAAAAATATTTATTAAAGTAAAATCAAATTTTCAATTGCTTTGAAACACACTGGACCGCTTAAATTAAAAATAAATTGCAGACAAACAATGTTAATTTTAAAAATAATTAGCAGGTTGAATAAATAATAAAATTGCAAATTTTTGAAATAAGCCTACATTGCAATTTAATATTTATTTTACTGGTTAATAATTTAGATTTTCAAGAGTTTTATGAAACCAGGCGTTCATTTTTTTAATTCTATAAACCCACACACAGAAATTATTCAAAGTACAAAAACACAAAATAATTTGAACTGATTAGGATACCTGTTTTAGTAATTAGTAGATACTAATTTAGTAAAGTCAAGTGGTACAGCACAGTTTAAACATTTATATGTCAAACAAGTTTTCGTTTGATATATTCGAAACTGAAAAATCAATGTTTCTGTTTTTTCTTCGTTTTCTTGTCTTTTAGATCTTCTAACTGTTACTGAACAGGATTGCCCAACTTTGAACGAAAGCATTTTCAACATTTAGACCCTAGATTACATTGAAAAATGTGCGTGTGACCCTGTTTTCATCAACCCAGAGTGACAAACAACTTTACGTGCCCTCCGAAGCACATTATTAAAATTACGCAAACTAAATTTTTTTTTTTTTTTTTTATTTGAAATTTTGAGTGCATCAACAGCTCGGTTATTAGCACTTACAATACTTTGTGAAGTATACATTTTTGTTTTATATTTGGTGGATGATTTTTATTTTTTGCAAGTAATTGATTGTGTTGTATATATGGTCTTTTTCTGGATTGAGAGCTTCTCCAAGGTGTTTGTGGATTCCACTTTCTTCTCGTTCTTGGTTATATATTGGGCAATCTTTTATTATGTGTTTTACAGTTTGTTCTGTTTTACATATTATACATTGGGGTGGTATTTCTTTTTTTATTTTATGGAGGTGAGTGATTGCAGTGTGTCCAAGTCTGAGTCTGGTGAGGATAGTTTCCAGTGTTCTGTTTAATTTTTGTGTGTTTGTCCAAGGCTTGATGTTCTTTTTTGTTTGGTATAATTTTTGATTGGTTTCTTTCCAATGTTCTTGCCATTTATTGAGTATTTTTGTTTTTATTATATTGAATATGTCATTGCTATATATAGTTGTTTTGATTGTAGCGTTATTATTGTTGATTGCTTCTTTGGCTATGGTATCTATTTTTTCATTTCCCGGTATACCTATATGTGATGGTACCCACATGAAAACTAGGTCTTTTTGATTTCGTTTTATTAGATTATATATGTTAGATATTTTTGTTGCTAATGGGTTGTTGTTTTTGTTGTTTTGTATGGATTCTAGTACACTATATGAATCAGTTATTATTAAGAAGCGTTTTTCTTTTTGGTTGATTATATATTTAAGAGCTTGATGGATAGCTGTTGCTTCTGCTGTATATATTGAGCTTTCGTTTGGCAAGCGATACTGTTTGGTTGTGTTTCTATGCATAAATGCACATCCCACAAGCTCATTTTGTTTCGAGGCATCCGTGTATAGATGTTCGAATCCCTGGTATAATTCTAGTAACGTGTTATATTCGTGGCGGTATGTAAGTTGGTTGGTGTTACATTTCTTGTGTTTTTTTAGTTCTGAATTGATTTTTATTTCTGTTGTAGTCCATGGTTCTATTTTTTCTTTTTTTATTTGTTTTATTTTTGGTAGTTGATAGTGATTGTTTTTAAGGATATCATTGAATCTTATGTGGAATGGTCTAGAGAATTTACAGGATTGGTTGTATCTGAGTGTGTTTCTGTGGGATAATACATTGGAAAAGGAGGTGTGGGATGGATTTGTTATTATCTTTAGTGCATATTTTGTTGTTAAGATATTTCTGCGTGTTTTTAGGGAAGGTACTGATGATTCGCATCGTAGGCTTTCTATTGGTGTTGTTCGGAATGCTCCTAGTACCATACGTAATGATGCATTTTGTATTGGTTCAATTTTGTTTAATAATTTTTCATGTGCTGATGAATAAATAATGGATCCATAATCTAAACTAAATTTTGATTTAAATAAAATAATAGAAAGTTCATTATGAAATCTATTTGTATACTATTTACATTCGCAACATCTAATATTGATCTAAATAAACAATCTGTACTCGATCTCCATTAGGGATTTAGAAAAGTCCGTGGTCAAATCAATCTTGATTTATTTAATTCAAGCAATCTAAGCTTCGTTCGCCGCACCGCATACATAATGAAATTATGGTTAACCGAACTGTTTTTATACATAAACTTTGCAACGCTAATTTTGAAAATTAATAAGAAATGTCCTATTCGACTGGTTTGTTTATTTATTTTCCTCTTGTAATTTAATTAAATTTAAATTAATGTAGAACAAAATCATTACAAATGTATATTAAATATTAAATAATTTAATTTTCTGCGCAGATATGTCAATAAGTTATTGTATTCGTTATCAGCGTAAATATAAAATTTCCAATAAAATGAAATATGTTTGCTAAAATGAAATAATTAATTATATCAGGAAGTTTAAATGCAAATAAATATTTTACCAGTCGAAAATTGTGCTTTACTACCGTGGGCGTTGGCGAAAAATAATTGAAAAATTGGAAAAAAAGCATAATTAGCTTGTAATTTAAAAATACAAAGCAAAATTGTTTCAAACACTAAATGAGAAATTGGATAATAGTATACCTGGCCAATTGAAAATTCGTACCTGACCAATACAAATATTAGCAAAGGTTTCTCTCAAATTGAATCAAAATACAAGTTTACTTGGTTAATCAATATTATTTCTTATTCGACTCTATTAAAATTTTGTATGATCGGTGAATAATTAGTGTATCCACCGAATAGTTTATCTTAACTGATAGTAGAAACACTGCAGGAGCTATATGATATCTGACTTAGTATAAACATAACCTACAATGTTAAGAAATAACTGCCAACTTCTTAAAAATCAATATACCTATCAACTGGTTTCAGGTATAACGTTGGCTAACGTAAAAAGTCATAATAAAGTGATACTTTGTTATCATAATTAGATACATTTGAACCGTTACCTTTTTGCAAAACAGCAAACATACCAATTCATTAATCGCAATCACCGATACGACAAGATCTGACGACAGATCGTAATATACTGCAGGTTGAGAAAAATGAAGATAGATTACCCGAAAGGAAAAATACCAACCGCTTTAAAATAAGAAAGAATTGTAATATTTAAAAGGTATTGCATTCCATCGTGATAATTTAAAACCACTTGTGGGATAAGTGCAGTAAATCCCCTTTCCCTAGATTATAAATCCATCATTCCTAACAATGTAGTTAGGGCAACGATAATGCTTCAAGTTTCAGTGAAGTATAGTACGTTAAAATAATATAAAAATAATGAAATTCTGAAGATGTTCTTATGCAGTTCACATTTTCACATCAAAAAGAACAATAATTCAAGCACTCCAATGAATAATTTTAAAAATTATTAATGGATCATCTTGTTATTTCTAAATTATATGATGTGTGTTTGGACAAAAAATATTAAATGATCTTGAAATGAAGCTTTTAACATGCATTGAAGACATTTCAATTTCAGTCGTTGGGAAGTCGTAAGAAATCACTTACGAGCCTATTCAGTTTTTTCCCCTTAAGTATCAACAAAACTACTTTCCGTTTTAAATGTTTATTTTCGCAATAAAAGAAAAATTATTTGCCCGATAAAAACAAAAGATTTAAACGTAGAGCTGTAAATTTTTTTATAAAACTTTAATTTTGAGTCTGTAATTGGATAGATGTTGTGTGTGCTATAAATCTGAAACTCTGAAAGAACATCGAAATCATTTTCTTTCTTTTGAATGGGGTTTTTAGCCCTTACTATATAGCGTGATGTACTTAAATACATACAGACACGGCAAAATCGCAAGTCGTTATCGCCAACATTTACATTTATAACTAAAATTAAACATTTAAGCATAAAAATGATTAAGCAAAACAATTTTCAAAATTACAACTATAATTTTAACTTGAAATAATATTTGATTATTTAATAAAATACTCAAGTTGTTTTACACTTCAATTTTTCTTTGAACAAGATTATGGTTTTTCTTTTACGACACTGACTTCAATTATAAGGTTTAGCCATTGATCCACTGTATATAAAACGTACATGAGTGTATGCTAGCTCCATTTTGTGGGAGCTTTCGATAAGACCATCGTGATAAAGGTAGAAATGGGATATTTTATATAGAATGAAGGCAATTTGATAACAAGACCACGTCAAGCAGACTTTTTTAAAATGGAAATCATATGATACAAGCTCGATATTGATTAGGGTAACATAAAGTGAACAAAATAAAAGAAAAGACCTATTTGATTTTTCTTTTACAAGAAAGTAGAAAGAAAAAGTTCTAATGGGAAATAATTCATTAACAATCTTTGTTGTAAACAATTTCTACGAATTTCCATTCCTACGCATGGAATTTTTATTTATAATTATTGTATATTATGATAACATTTTCATTTCGAAAATTTTCTCTTGTTTATACCAAAATAAAAAATTTCAAATTTAGAGAAGTTAATTATTTAAAATAATTTTTTACATTTATGTTTCAAATTAACACAAAATTTAATAAACAATACATTCGTTTTTAATAATATTAACTTTTATAAATTTGAGAACTTCCGATTTCAGTATAATTTGTATCAAATCAATTTTATTTAAATTATACAAGTGACCTAATTATAAAATGTAATAGATACCTATACATTTTTACAAATTTTTAATTTTAAACAAAATGAATAAACTGCTCGTTTTCCTTTCAATACAGTTGTAACAATTCGAATAATTCAATAAATCAAATGCCTCGGAATCGTCAGTAACCCATTTTGTAATTGATTTGTATTATTTAAAAAAAATTATGATTTTATGTAATAACATTAAAAATGTTATTAAAAATGTTATAAATAAATTTTCCTTTTAGAAATTATAATTTGATTTTAATTACTAAGGTAAATATTATTCAGTAATAATATTTCAGTCGCTTAGATGCAAAAGCCGACATGTCGAAACTTTTTTAGAAAGAAGATTAATTCTATTCTAGCAATTAATTCTTAAAGGCTTCTGACTACCCCAGATTTTATCAATTGATTTTTATATTTTGATCTATGGGTAGGAAACTATGCTAAAAAAATCATTGCTTAATTCGGTTAGATAAAGATTTTGTGAGTTTTTCTGCATTATCTAGTTTTATATTTCACTGGACTTGTCGGGTTTTGCATTTAAGCGACTGATTTGGCAAATATTCAGTAGAGGCAAATTTACATTAAAGCTACAAGATCTTTTAACAGAGGTTCATGTTTGTTCAGAAAGCTACATAAGGGCATCTCCTTAGCTCAGTAGGGAAGGGAGAGGGGGCAGGGGGAAATGTCTCTCTTCCAAATAAAATATTTTGAAAATAAACACTACAATTAATTTTGTGTCTGCGCCAGCTTTAATAGAGCTAAGTTTACCAAAGTTATTATTTTGCAAAATTTTTTCAGTTTAGTATTAAATTGAAAAAAATATACCTACCTAATTTTAGTGTATAGTTTGAAAATAGATTACCTAGGTTGTGCGGCCTGAAGGCCGCACTGACGTGACTTTCCCGTAATTTCCCAATTTTTACTCGACAGAGTAATGAATTTACGTACATACTTGCAAGTGCGATCTTTGACCAAGTATGAAAATTTGCCAAGATTAATGTAATGCCAAAATAGCGGCAAGAAAGATCAAAACCAAAATTTGTCTGAGAGTTTTATATGCGATTTAATTTGAGATTTGATACTTTGAGAATAAAGGAGTGTTCAATTTCTGAGCGTAAGTAATTATAATTGTTTTTGTGATTTTTGAAAAAAACTAAAAAAAAAGTAGTAGTTGGTTTGTGAATAATTAAATTAGAGATTAATGAGAAGATAGTTTTGGATATTAAAGAATCAATTATTATTAATGCGGTCGATTTAGTAAATCTATAAAATTAGAAATTTAATTTTAAAATAACTCTTAGGTAGATTAAATGATGCTACATATAGTAACGCTTATCTCGTTGATTTATTTATTTTCCTAGTTTTACATTAAAAAATTTATTTTAATTTAATATAGAACTTGAATTTGGGATTTGAAATTAAGAAGATGGTAAATGGAAATTACATTGTTAATTTTGGTGTCCATTAAAGGGAAGATAAAATTGAAATTGCATTTTAATGAAATATTGGGTAGACTTTTCGAATATGCAAATTTTCAGAAGAGTCTCATAGCTCACCGTGGGGTAATTTATTGAATTGGAGATTTACAATAACTTATTATTTTTAAAGAGTGCCGGATCAACCTATACCATTGAATTTCAAACTATCCCAAAATTGGTAAAAAAAGTAGCTAGCTTTTAAATAGCTAGGTCTACCACTGTTATTCAGGGATTGTAGCGAAGGATACTACTTTGCAAAACTTCAAAATTTATTTTTAAATTTAGAAAAAAATACCTACGTATGTTCATCACCCCAGATCTTAAATCACCCCTAAATCAATCAATAGATGGACTTTGGTTAGATTAGGTATTTTCTGCACCTAACTTTTTGTACTTAAATTTTTATTTTCGCTCAGGTTGTGCGGCTTGAAGGCCGCACTGACTCGTCACTCTTTCGTAACTTCTCAATTTTTTTCAGACAAGGAAAGACATGAGTGTTTATATTATCATTTTTGCTTTGTAAAATCTATAATTTTGTTGTAAAAATGTTTTCATTTGAAATTTTCTGATTTTCCCGCCCACTTTTTGAGGTGGCAACAGCTAGGTGGGGAAACTAGTTCTTTCAGCCAAGATAGCCACGTGAGCCAATTTTCTAATCTAAATTTTCGAGTTGTAGTATAAAGTGGTTTGATTTATTTTTGAATTAGAATGTCCCACTTTTAGACATAAATTGAATTATATTTGAATTGTATATTATATTAATAAAATTTAAATGATTGATAGATTGATTTGGATAATTGGAGATTGAGTAGATTGATAAATTTAAAATTATAATAAATTAGTTTGTGTGGACAAATTGTTTGTGTCGAATATTAAAATTATTGGAAGGTAGCATAAAATAGTTTCATATCATCACGTGTGGTCGAGTGATCTCGTCGATTAAGCTTTCTCATTTTATACATTTGAATTATTTAATTTTTAGATTTATTTGCATTAGTGCAGAATTTGGATTCGGGTATTTGAAGTAATATTTTTATTTTAAATTTCCGCTCCAATATTCATCGCTGTGTATATAACTAAAACATTCAAGAGTTTACAAAAGAGTAAGGGGCAGCGCGGCCTTCAGACCGCACAACCTAAGCAATTGATTTTTACCCTATTGAAGCACTAATTTAGTTAAATTAGATTTTAACCAGGGATTTAAGGATGTTGACCGTAAAGAGTTTTCTGTCAAGAACCATACGACTAAGCGAACATAGGCCAATATTACTTAATTGAGGCAAGTTTCGGGGGCACCAAATTGATGCTAGGTCAAGTGTACTCTCTGATTATGTACTTTTTAGAAAACTTTAACTTTGCATTTGTTTTAGAAAATTGTACCTATACGAAAACGTAAAATTAACCTATAGTGACTCAAAGTGAAACGGACACAGGTTGCAAAACAAAGATTGATTTTTAAAAATAAGAAACAAGAGATGCAGTATAGCGCTACCATTATAATAATATAAGGCTTGTATTTTTCTATCTTGTTAGAGAATTCCCTTAGCTATATCTCAATACGTATGGGATTTCTATATTGGCCAAATTATAAATTCTCGTATGCCTTGTCATTTGGGCAATTGACTTTAAAACTGTTCCGATAGTATTCTGCCAACTATCAATTGGATATCCAAATCTGATACAGTTAATTAAAACAAACAATTCAAAAATCATAGACGGTCATTAGCTCAGCAAGTTAGCGGGACAACTGCTGACTCGAAGATACCCAGTTTCTATCCGGAAAGAGTTTAAAACTAAACCCTCTTGGTTGATGTTTGCCAACATGAAGCATTTACGCTAAAACTTTTCTCGAAAGAGCAAGAGGCTGATGGTCTAGAAATGGACTGAAGGGCTGAAGCCGGCAGTAAAGTTTCACTTTTTCTAGTGTTTTACTATTTTCTAATATTGACAACATTTCAGTTGATAGGTAATCTCCCAACCGCAATATTTAAGAATAATTTCAAAATTTCAGAAAAAATCCGCGGTCTAAAATAATTTGAACTTTACTACCCCGAGACTGAAATAACTATTATGTGATACAACTACTAATGTTTTAGTTTTTCATTTTGCTTTTAATATAAAAGTTATGGAAGTTGGAGACACTATGTAGTACGGGAAAACTTTGAAATCTACGATAAACATGAATTATCCTTTCAAGATAACATAAAAAATTAATGACTTAAAAATTTTGCGAACAAGAGCCATAATTTTCAAAGTTTCATTTCTAAAATAGCCGAGAAACATTTAGGTATAACAATAGCCGACTCCGCTCTGAACCGGAAAATTTAAAGGTCTTGCAATTATTCGGCACACATAATTGTTTTCGGAAACTGTGATAATTTCTCAGCTTTTAAGTTTCAGCGCGTCTGCATAAAGTGAATTTGATTTGAAAAACAAAGAAAAGGTTTTTAAAAACTTTAGGGATAGAAAGTGTCATTTTGTAACAGGTTTGGTGAAACACCAAAAGCCGCTTTCCTGAATATTCTGTAATATTAAACCGCAATCATTTAGAAACTTATCCATTACGTTGAATTCGATTTAGAGTTATCTTAAAAGAAAATATTAAATTGGTTAAATAAGTTTGCGTTTCTAAAGTTATATTTGGATGACGAAATCCTTTCAGACTTCTACTGTATATCCTGAACGAAAGGAAGCTTTTATCTATCTTACACCTCTCGAAAAAGTCTACTAAAATGAACACATTCTGTTTGAGAAGTGGTATCACATGATGGCAAAAAGGATGGACGTAGGAAAAGTGCTAATATAAAAAAAGAAAAAGAAATTGATGTGTTATGAACTGAACACTGATTTGAATTACTCTGCAATTTAGCCATCGGAATTTAACATTTAGTAGCCGGAAAATTTTCAAAGTGATTCAATTATTACATTTATTGTGATAAGAAACCGTTATCTCCAGGTGTGGATTCGTAACATTTTCCTAACACCGTTACCCAAGCTGTTTATTTTATTATTAATAAAATTTCTTATTGTTGAATTTACTTGTTTTGGAAATTTCTAAGTTTATGTTGAATGACTCTTCGGGGAAATAAACTTGTATACTTACATGTTTACTTATACTTGCTTTTGCTTATTATTCTTTGCAAAATGAATACATTACAATATTTTTAAATTTACTCTTTCATTATGTAAAATGTGCTCTTACATATTTTATGCTTCAAGTAGTAATAAAAAGTTTCCCGGCAATAGAAGTTCAAATAAAAAAGGGAAAGTGAAAAGAAAATTAAAAAAACATAAAGTCATCTCTAGGATAACTTTTTCTCCAACTTTAGGCTTTTATTTCAGATTTGATTCTTGATAATCCTTAAATTATTTAAAACATTTCTACAAATATTTATTATGAAATTTTGAAAATTCTTGGAATTAATTATCTTTTTGTGTTTGCGTTTTGTGATGGAAACCCGATATAATATGACTGCAATATCAAACTGCATTGTTTTTATTGATTAAATAAACGACAGTGCTGGTGAAGTATAAGAATGTAAAAATTTCTGGATTTTTAGGATTACTTTTAAACCTAATAAATTAAACATAAACAAATTACGTTATAAAAGATAAGCAGATTATCTTATTGTGTGGTTTAAAGCCAAAAGCAATTATGTCACAAAAAGCTCAGTTAAGCTGTTTAAAGCTTATAGAAACATATAAAGCTTCAGTACAATTTGTTATCGTGGCTCATAAAAAATGGTATACAATTTTTATTTTCTGGTTTATTATAAAAACAGATCGACCGCTTAAAACGCAGATGAGGTTCCGTTTGTAAACTGAAACTAAGTTTTGTAAGAAAGCTTTTTGAGTTATCTAATTCAGTTTATCATTGAAACAGTTTGTATGTTTTAAAATCAGCTTAATTGTATTAAATGCTTCAATTTACTAATATACCCGGACTTTTCACAGAGTAGTAGGTACTACAAGTAAAAAAAGTTCGAGACAAGAAGCAGAAGAAAATCTCTAAAATAAAAAAAGTAATGAGATGAAGCCAACGGAATATTCTTATGTACAAAGAGAATATTTATGAATTATTTCTACTAATTATTTATCTGACCTAAATATACCAGAAAAGTCCGCCCCTGTTGATATTGCAGTTACTGAAATAAATGAGAAAGGAGGAATTACGGTTGTCACTGTTATACAACCTGTTGTTATGATGCCGTTAAAGCAGATATTAGTGTTTGTTATATTTAATATTTTAATTGTTATGTTGAGCAATTATTGTGATCAATACTTCAACTACCTACTAAAAATATTAAGAATTTTAATATTTTTCGGCTAATGCTCAGTGCTATGCTTTCAATGGATCCACAGATCTCCATAAAGAGAAACAGATTCAGTAAATGTAATTAATTTTGTTTTAATTAAAAGATTAAAAGAAAAACAAAAGTTTGAATATTTAAATATTTTTCGGTAGATGTTACTGGGATTCTTCTTTACACCTACACTTAAGAAACTATTGGTAACCATGATAATGTAATTTTTAATTAATTAATCTCAAAGTACTGATTTATTGAGGGTTCCAGAACCCTTATAGCTCATCTACTTGTATATTTACAATAATCACACCGCCTCATCATAATAATAAGAATAGGGAATTATAATTTTAATGTGGAATCAAAACTTGTTTGTAAATTGGATTAAAATATACAAACTTTTTGTAAATTTCATCAACACTTCAAATACAGAGAAAAACTTAATTTTATAAAATACAAATTTATGTATAGAAATATTTACTGTACTACTCATGTAGGTCTAGGGTTAAGGTAAACACAAAGTTTAAACTTTGCTATGGCAATTACTGATGGCCGTAGCTTGACAGTGTCCGATGAAATCGTATAGACTAGCAAACAAAATTCTCACATTTGAAAGGCTGATTCTGAACTATTTAAAACAATATTAATAATAATAATTATAGGAGAATATGCTATGAAGGTAGCAGAATATAACATGTGTATCGTACTCGAGAAGATATAAAAATATAAAAAAGTAATTTATAATTTTTGAGTTGGAGCCGCTCCAGGCAGTGGCGGAACTACCGGGTGCGGTGGGTGCGACGCACGCGGACCCCCGACTAAAAGGGCCCCCACTTGTACTGTGACCTTTTCAATATTTAAAATAAACATGAGATAATTTAGTATTAGTATTTAATTTTTAATATTCGTAGGTAACAGTCCCGGGCAGGAGGGAAAATTCCACAATTCCAGGAGTAAAGTAATGCTTTTAAATATACTTTAAAAAAATACTTATAAAGAAATAGTACTTTATTTGCGCCATTACTGCGCGCTATTGATCTGAAATTTTGCATAATTATGGCTTCTTACGACAAATCGCTGAGGGTTCACTGTAACAGGGGTAAATTTTTTGCTCAGTTTTTTGATATCTAGCGCCGTTTTCGAGTTATTGCAATTTCAAAATCTACTCCGATGGAATCTCGTTAATCCATTCATGCGCGTCACGGTGGGGAAAATATTAGTCTTGATTCTAGAGTGCAATACTCGCAAAAACTCCCGACTAGTCCCCATTCTTGAGTGCAATACTCGCAATGAAATATATTAATATTTTGGCAGTCTTCTCTTATATTTATCATCAATAATTCAATGTTCCCACTAAAATTTCAAAATCAAATCGTGACATTTCCAGGTTTTCATTGACAAATCAGAAAATAAAAAGCAAAAAACATCTTAATTTTAAAATTAAATTAAGTAATTTTAATTTAAAAAAATTAATTTTGAAATAAATTTTAAATTCAATTGTTTACCTCGATTGGAAATTTATGAATTAATCTATGGTATTCTAAAGATTTCCTAAATTTCCCAAGATTTCCATGGGAAACAAATAGCATTCTTCTAAGATAGGTACCCTAAAATTTGCTTGAATTTCTTTTCGCCTTTGTATATCGTCAACACAATGCAAAACTAGCAAAAGTGAAACAAAGCCGACCCTGGATTCAAATTATATAAATTTTATTGTAAAATTTTAATGGAACCACATAAATCAAAATTACCTTCAAACATGATGCATAATAAAAGTAAAAAAAAATTATTTTAGGTGGAAAATCGATATTGTATTGGGCGGTTTGGATAGGGAAAATTTGCAGATTCGCTAGTTTTCCATTGTGTTGACAATATTGCTATTTTCTTTTCGGTTTTCCAGTTAGTACAAAACTAAGGGGAATTCGTCGAATAAATTGTGTGTACTATTGAAGGGAAATCTGAAGAAATTCTAGAAAATTAAACGCATATCAAGAAAGAAAATTTGTAGAAATATAGAAAATCTCAAGAAATCCATAGAAATCTCAGGAAACTTGAGAAAATTTTAGTAAATAGGAAATTGAGAGAAATGCAGAAAACTCTAGAAAAATTTAATGCCAATGAAATCTCAGAAAATGGAAAAACGAATGAAAGGTACCTAATAGTCTATAATATTCTAAATTTCCTCAAATTTCTCTTTAGTTTTGAATATGACAATTTCTCCATGATTTTTCCACTTAGTAAAACACGAGCTGGAAATTTTAAGAAATCCGGAAAAATTTTAATACATTCCAGAAAATTTTAGGAAATCCAAGAAAATCTCATTAATTTTTCAATTAGGAAATGTAGAAAATCAGAGGAAATAGAAAATTCTAGAAAATCTTAGAAAATATCCAAAAAATCTTGTGAAGTGGGGAATCGCATAAAATTCTAGGAAATCTCAGAAAATTGAAAAAAAAGCTATATACTATAAGTATTTTTGATAAGAATTAAAGTATAATTTTTAAATTTTAATAAAATTAAGAAGGTGGGTGGGTGTAGTTACTCGTCTCTATATTCTCCCTTGTTTGGAAGGAATTCTTTGGAAATCCCTGGGGTGCTGTATACAAAATTGTTTTTTTTTGTCTTTTATAAAAGCAGGGCCCCTATTAACAACTTCGCACACGGGTCCCTCACCTGCTTGTTACGCCACTGGCTCCAGGAATGTTTATAATGACAAGAACGGCTCAAGATTGACTGTCTATAATAATCGGTTAGCTATTTTAAGCCTTCTTTACTTCAATTTTGGGATGGTTTATTAATTTTATTACCTAATAAACTACCTAGCATATAAATTGCATTAGAAATTAAAAAAATTTTTGGCTAAGTTATCCTAATACTTCCGTAAGTAGATATATTATAAATCTGAAGTTGTTTTCAAACAGAATAATCGTTGCAAATTGTAGATATTATTAAATTTTAGCGATACCACGTAGTTAAAGCCTAATAATCCGATAGATATTAAAGGTCCTTTGTAAACATGCGAAGGATATTTGGGGAAACTAATTTTTAAGCAATAGTTATTAATTAGCTGTTTATTTGATCAAAGGGTTATTATTACTGTATTATTTATTGAAATAATTAATTATCTTTACAAGGAAGAAAAGTTTTACTTTAAAACTAATTGTTACTTTTAAGTTTATTTTCTATAAACAGCATTGCTTTTGCTAAATAAATAATCTGCCTGTATGTTGTGTTAATTTTGTGAAAATGTATAGAGTATTTTCAGATGCCCTGAGAGGTAGAACAGATATTGTGTGGTCTGGACAATTAGCAATGAAATGTAATACTATATTCTGCTTTTAACCCTACGTGTGAACTGTGGGTCTTTTAAGAAACAGTTAATTGTGTTGTGTATAGCGAGGGTTAATATCCAGGGTTAACAATAATTTTAGAGATATGTATAGAATTTACTAGAGTAATCTCGAAATACTTAACATACAAAGTAGATACTTTGATGTGCATTTTCATTATGGTAATACAACTGATATTGATAATAAAATGTAACTTCTGGTTAAACTCATGAATTACACTACATATTTATAAATAAACACCTTATATGGTTACTTATAATACGATGCTACTGTGTTTACCTTCTCTTAACCGAAGTGAATACGATATTAAGTTACTTAAGATGCAAATACGGTAGAATGCAAAATATATTTATACAGCTTTAAGCTTCTGTAATAATCACGGTAGCTATAAAAAGCCGAGTGCAGTTTCATTAGAACGTAAAGTCTGTATTGCAGCAGTTCGGTTCACATTAAGGTTATTATTTTATAAAAAGAAAAAGAAAAACAGTTGTTTTCCTGAAATACCTGCTCCATATTTTAAACTTAACTTAAATTTTAAAAGTTTTTAAAGGCTGCTACTCTGTTGAAATATAAAATTTAGTAGTAATTTTTAAAATATTTTAAAAATAAAAATAATTCTTTAAAATTGCTGTCATACACACCCCAAGTAGCATTTGGATGCTAAAAAATAGTAGCTAATTAGCCATTTTATAGCATCCAAATGTTACTTTTTGGAGCTAAAAATAGTTAAATAGAAGCTAATTAGCTATTTAGCTAAATAGCAGCTAATTAGCTATTTTTTAGCATCCAAATGTTACTTGGGACGTTATATGATTATACCATGAAGAAAACTTAAAATTGAATTTAAAAAATGAACTGAAGTTATTTTAGTGGCATTTAGATTAAAAAAAGCTGTTGTGAAGTGGCATCGAATCGGCCGGTGTGTCAAGACATTCTGGTCAAAAATGAGCTAATGGCAGTGAGCTTTCAGAATTTTTTTGGTAAATCATTCAAATAGTAGAATATTTAAAAATTAAATAGGACAGGTGAATGGTCGTAATCCGGCATTGCCAAATCTAGGTAATATTTTTAACTTCAAAAAAATTTAGTAAAAAGTCGCATCGAAAGGTCTAACAAAGAGAATGCGAGCCGGTGATTAAAAGCGACAGCCTATCGAATACAATTCAGCAAAAGAAAGAAAAATTGACCCGTTGGGACATAGTACAGAGAAGAAAACCCAAGCTGAATTGTTTTGACTATTTTTAAAAATTTTGTAGAAAATAATAATTTTAAAATGAAATTTCTGTTTCGGTTGTGCATTTGTTTGGTAATTATTGAAAACCAATTTATGAGTCATTTTGTATCATAAATCAAACGTAAAAATATCAAACGTATGGAATACCATTCAGTTACAAATTGCATCACTAAATGTTATCATTTAACCGCAGACTTCTGTGTGGGTAATATAATTCCACATGAAGAGAATCCAAATGCAATTCCAGTTGCTAACGTAGCTAACGATTGCTCGTTTCATCTCTTCTCGACATAACTCAATGATTATTACTTCGTAATTTACTAAAATTATATATTCCAATTACTCGACTTCTGTAATAATGTATTTACAAAAATAATTGAGATATTAATGCTTTTGACTAACTTTGCGAGAGTAAATTATTATAATTTAAAAACATTCAACCGAGAGAACTACCAGACCCTTTAAAGCAAAAATTGTACTTTAGATCAATTTCCCGCAGTAATTGACTGGATCTTATTTGAAATTGTTAGTATACTCAATTTTAGTAAGGCGATAGAATAGGAATCGATAAACTTTGTTCATGATATTGAAGCATCGCTTCAAACGAAAGTAGGTAATAAATTGTGTAAATTTTAATGAAAATTAAAAAATGTTATTAGGATATCTCGAAAATTGGATTTTAAGATGATTATCAAATTGCCCAGCTCTAGAATTGCTTAAGAACAAAGGTAATCTAGAAAGCTATTAGAATAATAAGATTACACTTTCCAACTTTGAATGACAAATTTATAGACAGTAAGTTTTCCAAGATAACACACGTTTTAACAATAAAAACCTTTTATTGTAAAATGGCTTTAATTTTGTTAATTACCGAATAAAAAGTAAATAACTTTCCGATTTACTGTTCTTTAACAAATAAAGAACAAACCCAGTCTAATCTAATAATAAATGACTTTCAGATTTTTGAACATTTTCAAAATCAAAACAAAACACTTTGCAGCTAAATCAAATTCATTACCTATGATTGCTTCCCAATTCCTAGCTTCACGGATATAACGAAAACAAAACTGTTATTTAAGTTCACTTCGATGTCGTCATAGATACCGGGTGACCAACTGCTCATCCGAACAGAGGGAAACAAATTTTGCCAATTTTTCAAAATTGTTTTACTTACTTTTCCTGTTTAAAACATATAAATCTTTTAATCCGTTATCTGATCACTGCTACTTGACTAAGTGTTTCTGATCGAAATCCAGGAGTTAGTTGGAAAATTTAGCGGTTTTCTATCTTAATTTCCGTCAAACTTAAGCTTTCAAGTTAGCGAGATTCGTGAGATATCGTGGTGAATGAGTAAATCGAGGCATTGTATTTTACATACATAGATTATTTTTATTTAGTTTGTGTGGTACGAACACACAAACATACAAAAAATAGAGTAACACGGTAAGTGCTTAATCCCTCATATTGCTCAGTCGGAGAGGATAAAGGATTTAAGCATACCAAACAGTTTAATATTTCCACTCGTAAATGTACCAACCGTAAACTTTAAACATCTACGAATCGGAAAATTTTTCAATTAACCAGGTTGTAAATTTGTATTCTAATTTGAAATCCGATTACCGGCATAATAAATAATGCAGTGCAGTGCAAATCTGCGAATTTTATATCAAAATTTTCATGCTTAATTTTAAACTTCAAACATTGATTTTCTGATTGTCGCAACTTTAACAAGAAACTTTGGTGGAAAATTCAATTTACTTTAATTATTTTGATAGCAGCATATTTTGTTAAGAAATTAAGTAATCTCGTCCATCCTGACTACGTTAGTGGGGTTTTTAAGATGTCACAAGAATGAATTTATAGTTCAAAAAAATATGGTAAATCATTATTCAATTTTTCCCACATGTCTAGTTCCGGAAACTGTCTTCATGCATTTGCTCATCTTTCCGTATCTCCATCAATTTGTCGTCTTATCAGTCAAACATAATGTACTATGCTTCAGTGCTCAATGTAATTCTGTTACGTCACACAAATTTATTAATATCTGGTTTTTCAAGAACCAGAAAGATAATAATGGTTATTAATGGCCGCATTTACAAAATTACTTTCGGTTGTTCAGCTTTCCATTAGCCACCTTTCATGAAAATTTTTATACTTTTAATTTTAATTTCATTAAAATTTTATTTAGTTTCAGATAAAAGCCCTTATAGGGTGCACTAAACTTACCGATTCATATATTTACAGACCGCATTCTATCTCTCGTCATGAAAAGCTCAGGCTGTGTTTTTCCACGTTTGCCTATTGCTCGACCTTTTCGTTCATCCCTATGAGGATATTTTAATATACCTCGAATAACAATAAAATGGTTAATGGAATCATTATTTTTTCTGTTTGTGCTTAAAATATAAACCAAATATTACAAAGCTAAACAAATTCGGCTGTGTTAAAATGGAATTAAAGTTACTTTTTTAATTTCAGTTAACCGCAACTTTGAAAACCTAACCGAAAATTGAAATCTTTGATCTCAGCATGCAGAGCTTTACAAAACTAAAGCTTTAAAGCTAAGGTGTTCTTATTGCCATTTTCACAAAGGGACAATGACAAATCAAAAAGTTCCTTTGTGAAAACAAACGTGAATTTAGCTAACTTTAATTTATACAAAATTTACTGTTACTGTACATTTACAAAATAATTAAATAATACAGGACAATGTATCGGAAGTTTGCGGTTAGTAATTAATTCAATTATTTTCGATAACATAATATTATGTAAACTGGTAAAACATTGTAGTCATTTATTCCAACATTGTTTTAGCTCTTTATTTCAAATAAGCTGGTAATTAAAATTTATTACTACATTAATTTTAATTATTTATTATTACATACTAGAAAGCCATACGGTCTTTCGTCGTCTTGATCCTATAGTCTTACCTTTTGCCTACAAATTGCAGAAAATTAGTTAAAAATATATAAAATATTTATTTTTAGCCTCGAGACATATTATCCTCCTCGCGATTAATAAGCTATTTTACGCCCTAGCTATATAATCTACTATTGTAGTTACTACTTTGTAGTATAATCACACAGAGAAATATTCCACACAATTGTGCAGAAAAATTACACAATTGGGTACTATTTTTGCACAATTGTGTAGATTAGTAATACATATAGTTTTTGCTTCTGTGTTTGTCTTTCTCAGCTGCTGCTACCAGTTTGGGAAATGTGCCTATATCTCTGTTTCATTCATAAAAAAGTTAGTTTTTAACCGGGTACCTTAGTGGCAGCAGTTAATTCTTACTTACAATTAGTTATTTGATTATTTAACTTTTTATGTGTATATTCAAGTTTTCTATTTAAATTACATTTAAAGTACATTATTTTGTTAATAGCTCGAGATAACCAGTTGTGGTATTCCTAATATTCGCAACTCTAGTCGACACTACGTTTGATAATCAAAACGTTGCATTGTATAATTAAAGCAGAGTTGTTCATTTAAACATAAAATACAGTATAAATTTAATCAGCAGAAACTTGGTTTTCTTTCATACATAATTGGACAATTAAAGTAAATTTTGTGCTTCCATTTGTGCTTCGGAGGGCATGTAAAGCAGTCGCTTTACTTGGGTTGATGACTGTCACCATCACTAATTAAAAATCTGGGTCAGTAGGATTATTAACAAAAAAGTCTGAACCTAAATTCAAATTTTCAAAAAAAAAAATTTTTATTCAAAATTGCACTGAATGAAAGTCTCTGGATCGAAAAATGTTTGCATGTTTTTATTGTTAGTGTTGGACTAATTTTGTAAAATTGTTTAGTACAAAGTTACGACAATCGCATTTTTGTTTTACTTAATATTCCACTTAACTGTTGCTGCCTCTCAAAATAACGGAATCGGCGTTCTGGAAACAGCCTGATATTTTTTGGGACAATTTGTAAAATGCTTTCCTAACCGATCGAAGTTATCAATCTTAATTTTAACTAAGGTCTCACAATTTTGAACGGAAATATATCTTGTGTCCTAGAATGGTGCACTAATTCGTGTTAATCGTAATTAGATAATTATGCGATAAAAATATGTAACGATGCCCAGAAAGACGCTGCTAGTTTTTGCATTTTGGATTTTTTAATAACCAGATATGATATCCTTTAAAATAACAAGATACATTGATCAGCTTCATAGTAACTTCATAATACCACTTGGTAGTTGTCCCAATTTGAGTTATCAGATATTTCAAGTCACGCAAAAAAGTTTGTAAATTGTTATAAAAAACAGCTTATTTCTCACGGGAAAAAGTTTGACGAACAAATTTTTGTGAAAGAGAAATTGAATTTATATTTTCAGTTTGGCGCTGCTTAATGAAAATAGAAATCAAGTTTTATTTTACTTTTAATTCTAATTCTGTGTCGGAGGCTTTTGTTTTCTGTATTTACACTTAGTTTTCTAAATTAATGGAAAGCCTAACGTGCTTCCACGCGTGCAATCGATTTTCCTTATTTTTCACAAATCAAAAATATGTGTAGAATTTAAGTCGATTTTCTAAAGAATTTGAATTGATGTTTGCAGCATACAAAAAATTTTCTTCGTATTTCTCTAGCGTCAGAAGGCAAATATTTTTGTAGTGAAAATTTAAAATTGCAATTCATAATTTTAATTAAATAAATAAATAAATAATGAATTGGTTCCAAAATGAGCTTACAAATTCAATTTCTGGTGTCACACCAAGTTTCGTGATTATATAATTTACCATGATTATACGCAGTGGATTTAATCTGCACGCAATTGTAATCCGTAAATTTTGTAATTTTTTATGTAAGTAAAAATATCGGAATTTGTTTAATAATGGGTATGGCAACGTAATTAATACAATTAAGCAAATTTCGACATTAGTTTATAATAATTTACGTTTGAATTATTTATTACCGAAGACAAGATCGATCAATCAATATTCCTTTGATGGATTGCTTATTATTTGACATTATGTTGAATGAAATACATTTCGGTAATACAATTTAATTTCTAAAACTAAATTTCCTTCAAGTTTCAATCAATCACACTTTGTTATTAAGACTGAAACAATAATATGACAAATTACGTTAAAGTGAATTTATTGACAAATCGAAATTTATTTTTTGGGAAATTATAATTTCGTTATGTTAATAAGTGTGCACACACAAACATTTTAACTCCCGTGATTTAATTTACTCTAATTAACACAGTAAATGAAAATCGATAACGGTTCATTTGACTGAAATTTATGTGTAATAAACGGCGGTAATTATTTTGAAATGAATGTTTTCATTATATTTGAATTTTTAACAGTTTAATAAAGTGTAAGTTTAAGTTATGCAAATTGTGAAGAAAATTAATTCAGCAGTTGCTTTTGACGTCGCACCATATGGAAGGAGACAAGAAGAAAATATAAATTAACAATTTAAATAGAAAATATTTATTTATGCACATTTATAACCAAACCGTAATCAATTTTCTTCGCTCCCATTCTCAAGTTTTTCTTTCCCGACTTGATTTACCTGCTATTGAAGTTTGATTTGTAGCTTACGAAATTAATGGAAAATTATAATGAGGAACTAAGCCAACCTACTGATTAATTAATACTCAGCTAACTATAGTTTTGGTATTTCAGAAAATGCTTATTTATATGTCACTGCGCTTCACTTACTTGCAATCGGCTTGCGTAGAAAATGTATTATAGTTAGGGAAATGCGGTTCGATTATAAAATATTAAATTCAAAAAGTATTGCAACAATGTAGTATGTAGGGAAGCTTATTATGAAAGTAATAAACTTCACATATTTAAAAATATGAAATAAGCGTTGAGTGTATTATTTACTACACGCAAACTAAATTTTATGACCCAACGGTAGTAATAAAAGGGTGTTAATTTTCACACTTAGATGAAAATTGCAAAATCGACGATATCAGATTATGAAATCTATTTTTGAAACCTCGACTGGAAATAGAAGGGGTTTATGCATTTATTAAATTATATAATTCGCGAAAAGCTTTATTTTATATCAAATTTAATTTTCCGGAAGATTCAACTAAAAAATAGATAATAAATCTTAAATTAAATTTCTGGCTGCTATGGTGGTATAAAATAATAAATTTTGAATTTTACTTGCAGATAATTTCATAAAAATCGTTTTAATAATCTCGCAATTTATGAATCATCGATGCTTCCAAAATTTATAATTTACTTCTAATTTAGTCTCTAAATTGCCGTTATATATAATATATACGTAAAAATAACGTTATAATAACGTTGTTTAAATTCCGATTGTTACTTCTCGAGCAAATGTGCTTCACAGAAATAATTTTCAATTATTTTACTAACAACGGAAATTTCTCATAATATTTAGGCCTTTCGTTCTAGTTAACTTGTAGTTTAGCATCGTGCGAAGTCAGTCTTCAGTCAGCGTTAATCGAGCTTACTTGACTCCGCGTGCATCTGCTTTCCCAGTTATGCACGCGTAGAAATATGCAGACTCCAGAATTTAACATTGGATTAAATGCAGTAAAGTTCATTCACGTATATTTAGTTTTGATTATGGCTTCAAAATTAGTAATCTATATGTGGAGCTCGCGTGGTTGACAAATTTTGGTTTTGGAATTGGTTTTCGTTTGTGCTCGTCTTCAAAGAAGAGATTAAATATTACAATCTATTAGACGGCTTCTCACTTTGGGTTAAATTGGCAAGTTCATGTTTATGGATGAATAATAAATAGATTCCATTGTGGAACAACGACGGAACCGTTAGACTAGGATAAAATTGTTGTAACAATAATTGTTGTATTGATGTAACTTTCTTTTTATTTTAATTTTGTTTGACTTCAAACAACCTTGAATTAAAGGTTTCCAAAATATCCTTCAATCAATAAATTAATAAAAAATTAAAATGTAACTTTTCCTAAAATATTAGTAAGCAAATATTAAAATTAAAATAGCGATTCGGCGTTTCGGATAGAGAGAATTTGAAAAATCCCAATTGAGAATTTGAATCAACTTTCCAACATAATTAAGTGTAACGTAACAATTATGTACGTTAAATATGCCTGTTTGAGTTATCTAACTTGTTTACATTTCAGCCATTAAAACGTGGTTTAAATATTTTTTACATGCTCTTTGCTTAACTCGAAAAACTCACCATTAAAGAGAGCCAATTATGAAAACAAATGTTGAAGCTTGCTTTTTTCCAGGTGTATACGATCACCGAAAGCCGCTATTTTATCAGCATAAAAATATTTTTTGCATCTAAAAATTACTAGGAGCGAATACGCACTCTGTAGGTGACAACCTTAGAAATTTTTAGCGAGGAAACCATCTGAACTTTTTCCATTTGGACATATTTGGAATTGGCAATAACGGTAATCAGCAAAACGGGCTTTGTCATTTTCTTTCAAATATCTGCTTAATTAGTATTCTAAATAATGCTGACTAATATTTAGTAATTATGTGAAGTACTTTTATAGTCATCATTATTTCGAAGTGAAAATTTGTATATTTTAAATGGCAGAACTAATTTTGTACAAATCAGAGAAAATGTAAAATAATATGCGGATTTAGCAAATACGTTTTTTTTGTAAATTATTAACAAGTTGACGCATTTCATTTATGCAAGATTAACTTATAATTCAACATTTTAAAAAGGAGCTTTTATATAATTATGATAAAACGTTGATGTGCGTTTCGTGTCGCACACTTTTGCAAAGAAATAATGCACACGCCATAAAATTATTTTTATTTTTATTTCAAACCAAACTGTCCTGAGGTATTTTGAAGTACCACCCACACACCCACTGAAGACTTCCAATTTGATTCAGGTTTTTGATTCATACAGTATTAATCGTTTTTCAATTTTGATTCAAAAATATATTTTGGTGGCACAAGAATCTGTTGAAACCTGTTAAGGTGCCCCACGTTGAGCGCCATTGTTTTTAATTTTATATTTTATTTATTTATTTACAAAAACCGTAAATGAAATGGTAGACGAGAAATGATAAAACGATATGTTTCCAAAGTTTGAATCAGTTAAATGCGCATAATAGGTCTGGTAAGTTTTGTTTTTGATGAGACGTTGAACCTTGTTTACTGAGCCGGTCATATGTAAATGTATTGAAGTGTAGAGAATTTTCAATTGAACTGCAAATAAAATCGGAAAATTTTAAACAAATTATTTTTTATTATTCTTATTCAAATTATTCTTTTTAATATATTTATCGCAAGCAATGCTATTGTGGTTTATAATAACAAGCTATCCAGTAAGATGGAAAAATTCGTCCATAAATACCCTTGCAGGCGTAGACCCTAGCACCGAAGCGGAATTTCCACGTTGGATGCACAAACTGATTCTGTGAATTAAGAAACTCTTTGCGCGTCTATCACCTGATATATCGAGTGGAAGACGACCGATCCAATTTTTAAAATTTTTATTATTACAGTTTTTGACTTAACCGCCCTAGATTCCTAGTCACCGCAACTGTAATATGAAATAATATTTGTTTTAACAAACAACTGAATTAGTTAATACAACAAATTTTTTTTTGAATTACAAAAATGTTTGTTGAAGCAACAAAAAAACTTTGTTGATGTGTTTCTAGATTACTTTTTTAAATTTCTTGTGAAAATTAGGAAAAATCTCTTGAATTCTAGTTGAAGTGGATAATATAATATAGTAAATGTAGCATAAAATAAATTAAATTATTACTGGAATTTAAAATTTTTGTTCGAGCGATTGCTTTGCACATATTAAACCATTAACAAAAGTTATTGATAGACGCATTAGTGTTCCAAACGGAGGAACACATAAGAAAATTAATCGATATTTGTAATAATATACACATGAATGGGTACACGGAAGCCTTTGATGATGTAATAGATTACAGAGCATGAGCCAACTGCTTGCATAGGAGTTGTTCATTGCAAGTTTTGTTTGAAAATACCTGTTGGATAGGAAATATTTAATTAAAGTCTAAAAGAAAAACAAGAAAATTTTCTTTATTACTGCGACTTATATTTTTGTAATTCGGGGATCGATTGAATCTAACTGAAAATAAATTTTAGAAATTCTCCCTCGTATTTTCATTGTGTCCATTCAAAAGCTCAATTTTGTTTCAATAAAATAATACCAAGCAGAAACGCTTTTATAAATTATCGATTTAATTTCGGTATTTAAAACAATAGGTTCAATTAAAATTTTAATTTTATATCTATGGAGGTACATCAGCAAAATACATTTCTCCATTCTGTTCAGAACTATTATCGGGAAATGTATTATAAATTCTGAGATTTGAAGCGTTGGGACATATTTAATTAAGCGAAAATCAGTAAAATAACTCATCGAGAGGAAATTATTTTATGAAAAATTTTTTTTTTCTCTTGACCGGAACAAATCCAATTCGACTTGTTGATGAAATAACACAAAAAATCCTTTTTGTGCATATACATTGTACATACCACGTAATTACATTCAATTCAAGCAAACGTAATTTAAATTTCTGTCAGGTTGGCAAAAAAGGAAATAGTGAAATTTTGATCGATTTCTAAATTTAATCGCGTATGAAAAAGGGTAAAAGTAGTCTCCATATTGAATTTTGTGATCGCAATATAAATGAACTTTTGTTCGTCCATCCATACCAACAGACAAAATTAATTAAGTAATTTATGTCAGCACCTACTGGGAAACTTGTGAAATTGACTCGATTGTACTTGGAAAATTTATTTACTCTATAATATTTGATTATGTGTAGTTTAATTTTAATTAATTGAAATTGAAACGAAATTTAATTTCAAAACCCGGATTGCGATTCTGTATTGTGAATTTTTAAGAGCAACTGCACGTTTCATTTTTACACTTTTCCTTACGTAATAATTCTTATTAGAAAACTTAGCACATAAAATTTACTAAACTGTTAATAAGTTTGCAGGCAGTTTTTGCTAACATTTATTACTTTCAACTTTATTGTTGAAAAACTTAATAAACATTAATTCCTTTTAGAAATATTTTCATATTAAGGAAGTATGCATCATGAATTCTATTTGCTTCCTAGATAAAGGAAACCCCTTTAAATAAACTAAAAATGTTTACTACATAATATCATCAAAGAAAATCTCACGTTTCAAAGAAAACAATAAAAATAGATAATATAGAAGAATATAGAAGAATATGGAAAACTAGAAGTGGAAATATTAATATAAGCTTTATTGTTACAAAAACTTGAATACTTGGTTTCCCTCTTTATAACACGAATGCCTTGAAGCTGAAAATCAAAAATTTTATTTTAAATTAACACTAACATAAAAAATCTTGAAAAAACTAAAAATTTCAAACCAAATGCTTGTATTTGGTGCAATTGTGCAACTTTTATGCAATTTCTACTATACAGGAAAACAAGAAAATTAAAATTGAAATTTTAAATTATTGTTGCGCTTACTCTGAAACAATAAATAATCTCCAATTACCAGTTAATAATTTACGTTAATTCGCATAGTTCTAACGTCGAAATGGTGTTATTTCCTGTTGAATTGCTAATTGAAAACCCGAGTGATAACTGTGACGGGTGTCAGCAATCTAAAATTAAATTATAATTTCATCTCACTCAACTGACGACACAGCAATAGAAAATTAATATTTAATTTCAAAATGCAATTTAATTAGATTTTACAAATCAACTATGGAGGAAAACGATCGCATCCAAAAAATAAATGTTTAGCAAAAAGTTTTAATTTTTTTCAATAATATACAGGAATGGCTTGCGATTAAAACGCTCACTCGTTTTAAAAATATGAAAATTGTTTTTATTTTTGATTTTTGTAATTTTAATTATGTTAATAATTGTTTAGTTTTAGCTGTGTTTAATTATTAACCGATTGTTGTGTTAATAAATTATTATCAGTGATTTGTTTGCCATCTAGAATTTTCTTTGTATTGTTCTATTTGTTTATTTGTTCCTTTTTGTTGACTTTGAAGTAATCTAATGATTACTATTAAATATAATTTCAAAATATCGAAATTATATTTTTTATTTTTCTTTGTTTGTCAGAGAATCTCAACCAACATAATTCAATTTTTGATTAGTGATTACCTACTTAATTTAAAAAATGCAAATAAAATTGTTTATATTTATCAACAACCAACATTGTGAAAAATTGAAACTTATTGTTACACCACATTAACAACTCAAACTGTGAAAATTAAACGTAGTACCGGAAAATTACAATTGAACTAAGCTTTTCGACCACCTGTTAGCATTAGCTATGCGTTATCGTTTTTATGAAATTTTTATTGAATTCCAATTTAATTATTGCTTTGTATCTAAATTATTAACTTTAAACATTAATGGGAATTAATTAAACATAACAATTCAGTTGTTTTTTTTGAAATTTCAAATACAGCTGCTATAAATCTATAACCTAATTTTGAAAAATAACTATGAAAAATTAGTAGTACCTATATTATTAATTTAATTAAAATATTATATTATTACATTCTTTGCAGTTCCAAATGTGGAAAAGCAAATATGAGTTTTCATATTTGTTAATATTTTAAATATTATATTCAAAAGAAACAAGTTGAGGTTGTTAATAATTTTCGTGAACTGATAATTAAAGAAATATTAAAATTTACTTTGAAATTTGAATATTAAACTAAACAATGCGAGCTGTTTACAACCGCCTTCAAATTAATTTCAAACCCTCTCAATAAACTATTGTTTATTGTTATGTGCATTCAAAGTAAATTCTTGTAATTTAAATCTGGGAAAGCAAATTAAATTTATAGATATCACAAATTTTCTGTTTATTTCAAGAAATAGGCTAGAATACGCGTTAATTATTATAACATTCTATTTACCAAAAAGCTTCATGTTATTTTTTTGCTCAAAATTATTTGTTCATCTTTGACTCACAGATGAATTTCAGAAATATTAAAAGAGTGAAAAAATTCATCATCCACTATGAAACACAAGGAAAGGTGGCGGATCCAGGGGACGGCATTTGCTTCTCCCTTAGGGCTCAAAAGAACATAAATTCTTATACTAAAATATTTTAATTATATATTCCAATTTCGTGACCCCCAATATAACAGATAGATTTTGGGATGTTCCTCGTGGGTTTTTTTGGGTCAAATAAATAAAACACAATTATATCTTTACTGACTAGTTTCGATTTCTATGTAAATCCTCTTCAAAGTCTACAAAAAAAGTACTTCAAAAACCCTCGAATACCAGTATACATGCATCGCATCAACCCCCCTATACATAACAGTCAAACTTACCAAAAAGAAAAATCAAACTTTACAATTTAAAATACAAGCAAATTCTTTCAACAATTTTGTATAATAATCAAAAATCATATCACACCTATGTGAATATAAATGTGTGTGAACGACCACTAACGTTATCTTCTTTCTGGACCGTGTTTCGGAATTTTTCTATTTAATAACCCCGCATAAATTTTGTTCAACCCTATCGTGTCAGTATTAAGATTGAGTGACGTTTCTTTATTCTCATTGATGTATATCATCTCTAATATCAATCTTTTGTGGAGGTCTCTCTCATAATCCAAGATCTTCACATTATCCTTACATATTTTGTGGCCTGTGTCTATGGTGTGTATTGATAGTCCCGTATTTCTTTTATTTGTCCTTATGTCATATTCATGTTGGTAAATACGCCGTTTCAGGTATTGTCCCGTTTGACCCACATATGTGGAACCACATTCACACTTCACTTGGTATACTATATTGCTTCTTAGTTGTTCTTCCAAACTATCCTTCCCGTATGTGAAAAGTGTGCCCACTTTTTTGGTACTATAGCAAACCGTTTTTTGCTCATCGGTGTTCAATAACTTGACCAACCGGTTTGACAGGCCTGGAATAAATGGAATTTTACCATATGTCAATTTTTGCTTCCGTTCAGATTCCGCTGGCACTAATTGCTTTTTCTTGTTTGTTCCTTTAAAGATGTTATTAATGAACTTTCTAGGGTATCCATTTTTTATCAAAATGTTTGTTGCGATTTCATAGTTTTTTTCTTTAAGGTGGTTACTGCAGAACATTTCTATTTTGTCTTTGAACATTTTGACAATGTTAATTTTGAACGAAATCGCATTGGACGATTCAAAATTCAATATTCGTCCTGAACTACCTTCTTTTCTAAACCATTCTGTAGTAATAGTACCAACATCCGATCTCAACAGTCGCAACTCCAAGTATGAAATCGATCCATCAGTTTCCTTTTCCATTGTGAATGACAATTCTTTTCCATTATGATTGAGTATACTCAACATTTCACATTCTTGGTTCTGGGGAACCGTTGTGAAGATATCGTCCACGTACAAATACAAAAACGGCAGGTCAAACGGTACCTTTCTTACACAATCTGTCAACAAGTCTTCCATGACCAATTTTGCTAACGCTGGTGATACAGGACTACCCATTGCACACCCTGAGGTCTGTCTATAATATTTTCCATCAAACATAAAGAAATTCTTTTCATACAACAATTTAATTATTCTAACAAAATATTCCCTCTCAATGCATGTCCATTTCTTTATTTCATTCCAATGCTTATTAATAGATGTTAATATGGCGTCTAAGGTAATATTAGTAAATAATGATGTAACATCATATGATACCAGTCTATAACCCATTGGTAGATTTAATTAGATAATTTTGTTAGAATAATTAAATTGTTGTATGAAAAGAATTTCTTTATGTTTGATGGAAAATATTATAGACAGACCTCAGGGTGTGCAATGGGTAGTCCTGTATCACCACCACAAGTTTGACTGTTATGTATAGGGGGGTTGATGCGATGCATGTATACTGGTATTCGAGGGTTTTTGAAGTACTTTTTTTGTAGACTTTGAAGAGGATTTACATAGAAATCGAAACTGGTCAGTAAAGATATAATTGTGTTTTATTTATTTGACCCAAAAAAACCCACGAGGAACATCCCAAAATCTTACTTTTGCCCCACGTTGAGCGCCATGAACAAATGCTATTTTTCCCAATAGAAATTGAGTTATTTTAAGTTTCACTTTTAAAATAACTCAAATATCAAAAATCAAAATTTCTAATTCCTAATTGCAGGTCATGTTTAAAAAGTTTGGAAAATCCCCAAAAGCTACTTTAAATCATTTAGTTTTAAAATCAAATTATAAATTCTTGATTAACTCGGTTTAGAAAATGAAACAAACAAAGTGAAATTAAATTGAATAATGATGTTTAACCCAAGCTAGGATTATTTAAGTTTCGAACTTAGAGTGGAAGATTACTCAATCTACGTCACATATGCATTTTGAGGAAATCAATAAACAGTCTATAATGAAATCTCATTAAAGATATTGGCTTTTGTTGTACATTTACATTATCTTCAAACGAAATACGGTTTTGTATTTAGTTTTCATCCAATTTCAGTTTTCAAGTTTTTAATGATCACATTTTCGACTATAGTAGTTTACTAATTAGCAAAAGGAATTTTTAGTGTAATAATAATTTAAACTAAACATAATATGGCTTTGACCAAAATTTGGGCATAGAATTTAGTGGTTACCGCAGCTCCGTAATTAGGCTGCAAAGGTTTACTTTAGTAAATATGTGAGAGAAGTGGTATACCAGTTGCATGTGTTTCCGTGAAATTCGATATCATCGCTCTTTATTGTAAATGTAAATATAAGTTACATATACGTATGGAGTAGTATGTTAACCATTTAGGAATATATTTAAATATTTTACGTTTTCTTACATATTTAAAATTGCCAATACCACCAAGCCCAATGCTTTTACTTAAGAACCTTTAAGAGGATTTAGACCCTTCGCAGCTGTTAGCTTGCTGTTAGTCAACCCTTAACAAGGAAATCAACCGAAAAATTTTCTACACAAATATAAAATAGCATAAATTCTTTATTAACATAAGAAATTTTCTTTTCGACCAATGAAACGAATGTTATTTGATTTACCTTTCCAGAGAGCCAAGTAGTTGTGTAAAATTTAGGAAAGGAAAAGTTTAGAAAGAAAAACATAACTAGACAAATGAAAGGTTTTTTGAGAAGTTCGCCTACACGAAAGTCCGCTAAGTTATCAAAGAAAATAAATCGGTTGGTCGAAAAATAGTTGTCTAGAACAACTCAAATATTATCCAAGATGAGCATAAATATATTAATCACCATTTAATTTCTCTAACAATTTTCCGGAAATCTATTGTTCTGCTGTATCTACGATGTTTACAAAATTATTTGACGTGGGATTGTTAAAAGCGTAATCTGTCTTGTGAACTACCAAACGTTTTAAAGGTAACATTTTTGTTAAATGACAGTTCACCAAGATTTAGTATCTTTACATAATTACTTCAGTCTACAGGTCTACATAAACTTTATGTTTGAGTTGCTCTTAACGTTGTAAAATATTTATAAAGCGGATAACAATCCTTAACCTTAGAGTACTTTTACTTCTACTTCTTAGAGCTTTTTAAAATTCAGTGCCAGGTTCTTTATTTAGAATAAAAAAATAATTGGAGTTTCCACTCGTATTTTAAATATACCTTGATTTTCGTCGACCCCCTTAAAGTGGGGGTCGACGCTAATGTTGTGAGTTTCCCAGTACTTTGAAAGTACAAAAAAGCTCCAACGGTGTGTGTCAAGTTTCTTGCAGGTAATAAAGCTTTAGGAAAAAATACTTGAAGCGAAAATTTAAATTAGTTCAACACTAAACTTTTAAAATGGTGCCACTTTTAGATACGAGCTGCACCTAACAATACTTATCAATTTTCGAATTGCGTAAAATTCTACTAAACTTTCCATTAATTTCAAATATAATCAAGAACTTTCTTTTATGAATTTAATTTATAATTTTACTTTTATAACTAACAAAGAGAGCTGGAAGGTGAACAAAATTTTGTGAAACAATAATTAAATCTTCTGTTGATAGAATAAATTAGGACTTTGTAAAAAGCGGAAAACCAATTCCGAACCTGAAAATTTTTTTGCTTTCAAATACTGGAGACAGACAGACAAAAACTCACTTCGTTATTAATTTCAGCCCTGACATTATTCAGGTGCCTCAAGTTTACATATTCAATTTAAAATTAATCGATGATTTGGGTATCTTGTTAGAATTACTCGAGTAATTTGTAAGACGCACAATTTCAAATTGCGTATGCATGTGTTCATACATATATATTAACCAAACCGTAATTTTACGTCGACGTGTGCTAACACAAATCCATAATTTACATTACTTACTTCTCCTGCCATTAAATTATTTTTTCCGGTTACAAGGAAAACTTAAGACATTGGACAAGTTTGTGACAAATTGTCGCAAGTTTTGTTATAAATTGAAGAAACTGAAAATTTTGTTAACTAACTTAAGTTCCTTTTAAATTGTTTAACTATTACGGTCATTACGCTAAGTATACGTTTTGCCCTTGGCTAGTTTTTATAGTTAATAATATAACTTTGTTTCGAGTCTAATGGTTAATCATAAATCTAATGGTACCGCTATGTTACGTTACGGTATGTAATCCTTAATATAGAATTAAATTTCATAGTTTACGCAAAAAAGGCCGACTAGACGATACGGCAAACTTTGACATTCTTACATGGCAAATTTCATTTTAAAATTCTAATTAAAGTAAAACCTCTTTCAGCAACTAAGATATAACATGTAACATTTTATTGTAATTTTATTGCATTTATGGAGATTAATTCAATATAGAAAAAGTACATTTCAGAATTACATTTGTTCATTCCATCGAGTTTCTTCAACAAACGGATCTCATTGTATTGAGATCAAGCAGTCTCGAGATTTATTATGCGTATTTCCAAAGAAATTCAGGATTTCGTTTCATCAGTTCTGCTTTTGAATACACATTATGTCCGGTTGTGTTGGAATTTGTCTTGTAAGTCTGGTAACCTCCTTATTGTAAACTCATTTTATAATACACTGACCGGTAATTGTTATTACCAAATTTCTTAAAAAGTTTAAATTAATTCATTTTACTGATGTTGATCCTTTTTTTTAAGTGCAGCTCTTCTGTTTTGAAACCACTTGGTAATCGCTTTTACCGAAATCCCCAGTTGAAGTGCCAGATGTTCTTTCTTATCTGGTGATAGGTATTTATCACCACGTAAAAAAATTTCCTTTAATTGGGATGTCTTTTCAGCGTTTATCCATATTTTTTGGTTGACATTCCGCTTCTTAATCGTAGGCTGTGGATAAGGGGTAACACGAGGAGAGCTGTGTTCCGTTTTATAACACGATTTTCTTCGATTGGAGTTTCTGACTTCGGTCACCGAAGGTTGAGGAGGGACAATTGCAGGAGATAACAGCTTCTGAGCTTCCGAATCGTTCACCTGGTAATAAGTTACAGGTTCATCCGAATTTGGTACATGTACAAGGTAGTAACCACCCGGGATGTTCTCTAACGAAGTTAAAGAACTCTGATCAAGGTTAGCCTTACACGTTGAGTTTTCCAAATGAATACCAGGTTTGATGTTTAACTTGTTGGATGATGTAACAACTGATTGATGATTTAATACCGAAGTTAGCTGGATATCACCAAGAACATCTTGTAAAAACGCGTCGCATAGGGTATCGTTTGCAAAATCATTTGAAGAGTGGTTTTCTGAGATCGATGAACTGGAAGCTTGCTCATGGTTGTCTGGAGTTTCCGCATTGCATGGTGCATCACTTGCAGAATCATCGGATAAGTCATCTGTCGAGTACGAAGAATTCGAAGCGACGGACATGTCTTGATCGGGGTGCTCATCTGACATAGAAGTTTGCATGACGTTGTCTAGATCTTCTTGTAAGGAGGTGTTGAATGAGATATCGCACTCAAATTTATCCAAAGAGTCATCTTCCGAAGGCAAATTTTGATTGGCAATGTTAAAGTGATCTGGCATAGATTGCTCGATGTCGCTTGTTACCTCTTCAAAGGAATACTCATCCAGAGAATCACATTCCGAACCAGCTAAAACTGAAGCGGCGGAGGCGTCGTCAATAGGCAGGCTATCTTTCGGTGAAATGTTCATGGTAAAACTGGAATTAAATAAATGTGCGACTTACTCTGACGAGATATAAGACGTATGAATTATTTATGTACAGTAGTAACCTTTAGGTAGGTATATGATTTTTTTTACAAAAAATTTTCCAACTTAAAAATAAGAGGTAAAGGTAAAGTAATTTGTTGGATGAAGTTAACGAGAACCTTGTCCTATATACGGTTCCATTGATCCGTTGATCGGTTGATCCGTTGATCGGTTGATCCGTTGATCTGTTGATCCGCTGATCAGTTGATCCCTTAAGTTTATCGATCGCGTTGAACACGTGGAATTTAAGAATTCTAGAATCACTATTCTACACATAAAAATTAAGACCAGTGCAAAGGGAAAAGACAAGAAACCAAAAATCTAAATATTGACGAATTTAGAATAGAAAAAATCGACACTAAAACTTTTTGTTATGTTTGTGAAAGCTTTTCTTTAAGTAACTTATTAATTACTTGGTATTTTATAGCCAACAAAGAACTTAATCTTTTAAATCTTAATTAACTTAAACGATTTTGCTAACAGAGTCCTACAAGATCTTTTTACTTTGATTAGCACAATTCGGCGACAAAATTAGTAATTTTCCCTTTTTCATTTTATCTTAATGTATTTGCTGTCTTCTTTGTTATTGTTTGGCTTCTCCGTTTTTATGTTATTTCTCATAATTTTGATTATTTTGTATAACGCAAGGATTACAAACAATTTGGTTTAATCCGGAAAAGCTTCATATGTAAATGTAATTATTCAAAAATAAATTTGTCTGAGCATCGTGTAAACAATAAGACTAAACCTCAGTGCGTATGATTTACGCACAATTTTGCTAGTCTTCAAAGGATTTCTGGCTATTCGTAAAGCCCTGACTTGAATTCCTTAGTAGGGTAGTCAAATAAACAAGTTTAAAAACCAATAAATCTAAAAATACTTAGTGTTCCGGCCTTTATTAGTTTTCATAGAATCCTTTTATAAGTTTGAGCTTTAACGACAAAAATTTTTATGGCAAAATATATTTTCAGCATAAATTTCCCTCTGGTATTCCGAAATCCATTTAAGTTTTGAGAAACAATAATTTTAGTTGCTCGATTTAACATAATTTTGTTCAGACTATTTGACTCGTTAACGGCGTTTGTACCAAACAAATCCCGATTGTTCTAATCCTGCAGGAAAGTTTCTTGAAATGTAAATATCCGATTTTTAAATTGCGATAAATTTTTAACATTTTTTTTGCAAAAAGGAATAAAAGAATGAATTAGCTTGTCCTTGTCAATTTATTAAATAAGCACTCAAACTAATTACAAAGTTGCAAAATCAAAATTCATCAGTCCAGAATAACTTTTGTGAAACGCGTTCAATATCTTAGAAACTGTTAAAATTTTCCAACTATGACAAGTTTATAACAAGACTTGCTTTGATACTAGATAATGGTTTTCAACGACTATGAGGATGTAGAAAATTATAAATTGATATGGAGTTTAATATTACAGTTTCCATGATGTAATTGTCACACACCTGTAAAGACATGGTAACATAAATTGGGATGTCGCAATTAATTAAATTTAATATAAGTAGGATTTATATCCCAATTATAGTTATCCTACAAATTACAAGGCGTACGATAATTACTCAACCTTAATTATATCGGTTATAAAGTTTTTAGTATTTAACTGCAATAAGCTTCCGCTTTTGGGTCTGTTTTGGCCCATACTCCATTCAAAGAAGAGTTCGGCGACGAATTCCAACGGAGTCCAGTTTGAGAAATCCGAGTCCGACATCCATTTTCTGTTGATGGCAGTGTCCAGCGTTATAGGCAAAATAGCAATGCATGTTAAATTATCAGAAAGACCACTTCCTTCTGCGGCCAAACTTTTAGTTAAATGATGCACCGCAGCTTTGGAAATTCCATATCCTATCATTTTTGGAGTTTCCTTAATCGCTGCGTTAGCTCCAGTTAAGGTTAGCAAACCGTCGTTTTTCAGAAATTCAGATGCAATGCTGGTCGCAATCAGGGAACTCCAAACGTTTTGGCGTAACATCAAATCCGCACTTTTCACGATACTCTTAATAGCATTTCCACTCACCCATCCTCCGGCAACACAAATGACGGAATCGATCTTATCACCATTTAGAGCGGAGCTTATAAGGGGCAACAATTTCTCTTCCAGCTCAGTCAGGTTGTCGGTTATGGATACCAGAAGATTTAGATCGGCTTCCTCGTTTTCGGCAAAATCGATACTTGCTACCCACCAATTTTTCGACTTGAAGTGTGTAATGCAGCAAGAGCCTAAGGCCCCGTTACCTCCATAAATTATAACGCGCTGTTTCTCGGACATATTTTAAATTGACAGATGAAGTTCAAAATAGCGCAAGCCCACTCAATTCAATTAAATATATAATTTGTTTGAACATTTTCCGGTGTTTTTTTAATTTTTTTCCCGAAAATTATCAAAAATTTTCCAAACAATTTCTGTTTGTATTTGCCACCCTAAACATTCTGACATATTTCAAAACAAACATTTGAGATTCAATAGCCCGAGGAATATTTTCATTTACCTACTAATAATCAACATAGTTTATGTACAAACAAAGTTTAATAATTTACCGTTACTGCTGGTATATTGTTAGCTTAATTATTATTTATCGATAGGACAATAGTTGCAGTTTTAATTTCCCTAAAGGATATTTAAAAAGTGTAAGTTGATGTAACATGAAATTTTCTAGAAATCCACTTATCTTAACCATTGTATAATGTAATGAAATTACGCGGTCGATTTGCATGTAAATTACATATTAACCTTATTCCATAGGTACAGACATTTTGATAATAACAATCTATGTTGCGCATTATGTGATTGTTGCACATGCATTGTGATTATAAAATGATAAATATTCTTATAATTACTAAAACTACTGTTTAGCATGACTTAAATTTCCATTTTCTGATTAACTTCTACTTAGCCGTACGAGTGATGATCATTTTAATTTGTTGCTCGGTAAGTGGATTAAACGGAATGAAAAATTGCTTAAAAATTTTAATTTAATTATGTGTCTCACGTAAGCATACAAATTAGTCTAGATTATACAAAAAAATCTCTTCGCATTTCTTTGGTTTTAATTAAAACTTTCAGGTTCCTAAGTTACGGTGATAAACTTGATCCTTACACACAGGACTAATCCATAATTTTAGAAAAATTTTATGTTGTTACAGTTTATCGATATGATCAAATAAAAATATTAAAAGGAAAAGATTACTGGCTGTCAACCGTAACTAGCCGGTAGTTCCGCCTTTCCTAAAGTAACCAATGAAAAGAGACTACCGGCTTTATATTACCGGTAGCCGCTAATATTTAAGGTGTTGACTTATATTTTGTAATTTTGTACAATTTTATTCTATAGAAGTAATGTAAAAATTTAAAGTTGACAAATAAATTAGGATAGCAATTAGACTAATGAATTTTAAAAATAATTAATTGGGTTGTTAATTTGTTGTAGTTTATCTTGTTGCATTTAATTGGAGAGTTATTGATTTGAAATAATATTATTTTCAGTGAGCGATTTTAATGATTTAATACCATAATTGGTATTAACCCCTTTTAGGCTGCAAAATATTATCCAATTAGGGATGGATTGTTGTGTAATTCTTATGTTTATATTTTTGTTGCAGACGATGAGCAATGATACGGAAGTAACAGAAATGAGTGATCCTGGAGAACAGGATCCAGCTACGGTTTTATCCATTTTATTAGTTGGTAAGTTTAAGAATTTAAATATATCTAAATTAAAAAAATTATTATTAGGATCATAGGTTTGCCCAATTATTTTTTACTAGTCGTCGTGAGTTATTACTAAATGATTACTCTCGAGAAGGTTTTTAAGTCAGAATTATTATTAAAAGAAAATCTTTATCAAGTGCTGTAACGAACACTCGCTACGCCTCACTAGGTTGCTCAGCTTGGCAAGTGGGTCAAAGTTTGAATGTATTTCGAGATCGTGTTTCCTGTACAAATTCTCCAGCATTTTGAAGTGATGATTACATCAAAATCAAAAACCTACAAAGTTTGCTTCGAAAACCACTGACTGGACAAAAGAATCCGCGTCTCGGTAAACTCGTTTTTAACAGTTGTATAATATGAGTAAAGATTAACTGGATTATGCAAGATGAGATTAACTAATGAACTCGGAGCTCCAAGCCAAGATTCTCTTGAGGGTACACTAACACCGCTCGAGAGGAGTTCATCTTTAGAACTGATTAAATTTCAGTAGAAAATTTGTATTTATGCGCGTTTTAGCATCCCACTCTAAATAATTCTTACTAAAGAATGACATCTACCGTTTCAAAATTACGCAATTAAAAGTAGTTATCAATAATAATGTGTTAAGTAAATTGGCTAGGAATTTTATAGCTGCTATCGTTTTAAATAATTATTTTATAATAATTCAAATTTTACGAAATATTTGACCCTTCTCTCATTTTAGCCCCATAGCAATTAACATGTTTTTATAAAGACAATATAATTTTTTGCTGTAGCTTTGAGCTGTTGGTAAAATTGTCAAGTAACTGCCCGTTATGTAATTTTTTATATAAAATAATTTTAATTAATTTATACCAAAGCTTTTAATAAAAAAAATTGAAATTAATTTTGGATTTTAACTCGCGTGTATTTAAATTAGCAAACTATTTTTCCATATAAAAAGCTATCCAATTTTTAAAAATAACAAATACTTTACAGGTGCAAAAAAACTGGGAACTGGAAAGCAGTTCAGATTAGGGGTTGGTTAGTGCATTGCTTACTAATTCTGAAAATCTCAGTTTGATCTCGAGTGAAGTAAGAACTTTAGTATACATGTTCTAGATTTGCACTAAAACCGATTTATGTATTTTAATTAATTACTATGTAGTAGCTGTTTAGATCAATAACTAAGCTTTTATTTGTTTTTTCATTTTACAAAGCTAAATTGGTTGATATTGCATTGAAAGCATAATATAGGTTTGGTTTACATGGCTTATGTTGAGGTTACAGAATATGAACCTGTGTGAATGCATAGAATCCCTGATGCTGTTCGGTTTTCCTCTTAGTTGATATCAATTAAGTAAAAAATAAATTTACCATAAACGAAATATACATAAAAATATTTGTAAATAAATTATTAGTTAATACTTGTAACCAAAGAAGCTTTTATTTTAGTATTATATCTTCACCAAATTTGGTGAATATTTTGGTATAAATTAATACTTTACTCTTATATAATTTATTTAAATACCTTATAGTACAATTGCTAATGGTTATTTTATTCAGAACAAGATAAGAAAGCTCAAGAGAATATTATCTGCTGTAATTTCAGCCAAAAACAGGTTAATATATTTTTATTCAAACAATCATGAAGGGAAGATAAATTTATTCGTCAAACACGCCATTAATCGTGTAAGGAGTCTAAGATAACACAAAAATGTATAGCATGCGATAACAATGCTTTTTTGAAAAAAATATTTTATAATGTCTGGCTTTTCATCCACTTTACAAAATCGATTCTAGTAAGAATATAAATTAAATATTAATCTTTGAAAATGCTTTTGTGAAAATTTCTATTAATAAATAAAGAATTTTAATATTATATGCAATATTCGAAAGCTCAATCAGCTGAAATAGTTTTCAAAGCCCTAGAATATACCTACGCAGATTTTTGAATTTTATTAAAAGTCAAACTTGAATATACGCACATGCACTGCCATTAGATTTTTTTACCTATTCAAGTGGAATATTACTTTGTTTATATGTCAGTTTCGGCATGTTATATATGTATAGAAGGAAAAAAATATTATTAAATTTTCCAAAATCATCTAAGTCTAAGCTCAAAATCAAAAATAATTTCAATGTTATATATGCTATATCTCTGACACTGTTGTAGGGTTTACTTTGATTATGTGGTGCTTTTTAGGTCGACATCCAATATAGGGGCTTCTTTTTTTATTGGGTATGGTTCAATTTAAATTTTTTAAAAGCTAACTATATATAGTTAATTAAGAAAGTTTGGATTTATATGCAAATTTATATAAATAATTTATGTACATCCTCTATGTTCATTATGCAATTTCAAAGCTACTGCAGTTCTGAATGAATTATTTAACGTAGTTTCAAGTAAGTTTATGAATTATCTCACTTATATTACAATATTTCAAGTGCATTTAGGAAATTGTGCATGAAAAGATACTATATGAACTAGCAGAAAAGAGTTAGGAAGCGGAACAAGATAATGAAAGTGTGAAAATTAAATACCCAAATGAACTAATAGATTTTAATGAAACATTGAATATTAATGTTTTACGTATTACACTAGAGAAAATAAAATGACTTTTAAGCTCTCTGCTAATATATGCAAATATAAAGGAAAATTCGATAGCCGTTGCATTTAGACTAATGGCTTTATATACTAAGCCTCCTACATCATGGCTAAGTGAACAGTTTATAAACTCTCCAGTTTCCGATCTACAACAAGAGATTATCAATAATCAAACTACAAAGCTAACACATAATAATATTGTTTGTATAGTACGCGTCTGCCATTATTATTATTACGCAGGAAAACCTTTGTATTATCTATAATATCAATTACCAATAATTGATACATTTCCTTAGCACAAAGTTCATTATTTCTCCGGTGAGATAATTAGGTTCTTGTAGCGTGTCGACTGCATTTTCCAAGCTAAAACACCTTTAAAGGCTTCTTGATAATATCTTTATATACATTAATTAAACGTAGAATATGTTCTTTATTTTCATACATTTTCACAATTTTTCATTTTCTCAATGTTATTGCATAATATTATTCAATATGAGACGACGAGACCACCTTATCGATACTTCAGCTTGCTCATTTTACTCAGATTTCTTTCACTTTCCATAGCTTCGTTTTTCTTCTCAATATCTATCTTTTTCCCAATTAATTTTACTCTGACGTTATCAGAATGTTTAATTTTTGAAAAATATTTATTTGGAAATTTTGAAAATATTTTGAAGATTTTCCGCTTTTCCCACAGCGAGGTGGGGAAACAAGGCGTTTGCTAAAAATGACCATTCGAAGCGGTTAAAGAAAAAGTCATCTCCTGAAAATTTTTGCCTTAAGGTTTAAGATTTGAAATTTGAAAATGAATTGACTTTATTTGAGTGAATAAAATTTATAATTATTTTTGGAATTAAATTGCCCCATTTCGGACTAAAAGGACCCCGCACCATTCTTATAGGAAAATGTCTTTTTGCAGATTTGGATGATTTTCGGATATGATGTACTTCTCATCATTCTGAACAAATATCTCAATGGGCACAACTTTATGTTATGGGCAGTTTCCTAGTTATAAGTTCTAAAAGCTCTAGATTTAACATGAAAAATTTACAATTATTTTATTTATTTTTTATATTATTTACATTGCCAACGAATTAATAGGTAAGTGCTGGTAGAAATTGCAAGTAACCGAAACATATATTACACAAACTAAGATTAGGACTAACCGGGAAATTTGAATTTTTAAGTAAAAATGAGGGAAATTTGACTTTCGGATAGAAAAAATTAAAACTTGAAAAGCATGTTTGTTTAATTATTACCTTACACCTCATGGAGTTCAGCAGCAACTTTTTGTGTTACTTGGAAAGTTAATTATAAAAATATAAAGTCAAAATTGTAAACCGAGGGGTCTGGGGGGTGTGGAACACCCTCCAGCACATATCGCAGAATTTTTATTCTTTTAGAATACTTGAATATTTTACAAATGTTTCCAAGAGTGGAAATCCTTCGATATGTACTGGAGGGTGTTCCACACCCCCCAGACCCCCCGGTTTACAAGTTTACCAACCGAAAAATATATTAAACTAACTAAGATTAAAACTAACCGGGAAATTTGAATTTTTAAGCAAAAATTAAGGAAATTTAACCTTCGGCTAAAAAAAATTAAAACTAGGAGTTTAGCAGCAAATTTCTGTGTTACTTTTAAAGTTAATTATAAAAATAATATAAAAATATAAAGTCAACATTGTAAACCCGGGGGGTCTGGGGGTAAATAAAATTCCCACTCTTCTAAAATACCTACAGAAGACAGAAGAATTATATAAATTTCGTTAGAAAAAGCTGGGAAATTTTTGGTTTCGAGCAAAAGTGAGGGTGTTTAAGACGGTAGGCTAAAGAAAATTTGAATTTGAGAAACTTAGTTATTTTTATCCCCAGAAGGATTCCCCAGGGAATTAAATAAAAAATTAATTTTTTTTATGTTAAATCTTGACTTTTTAATACTTATAACTCAGAAACTGCACATATCATCAAATTGTACCTATTGAAACATTTGTTCAGAATGATGAGAAGTACAACATACCCAAAAATCAGCCAATTCTACAGAAAGACATTTTCCTATCAGGATTGTGCGGGGTCCTCTCTAAAAATTTTAAAAAATTTGAAAATTTGAAAATTTGAAAATTTGAAAATTTGGAGATTTGGAGATGAAAGGGATAATTTAAAAATTGGAATGTTAACTTATTGATATTGATTGGGATGACTGAAATTATGAAATTAAATTAAAATTAAAAATTGAAGAACTTTTGAAGAAACAGTACCTACGTGTTTATTCAAGTTGAAATTCAAATTTGGAATTTAAATTATATTTTTAACCAAATTAAGAACTTTTTTTATACTAAGAAATTTTAATCAGCTATGCGAGCTTAACCACTCCAACTTAACCACTCTGGCAATTGACCTTTGAAATCACTTCAAAAATTGAATTTCTATAACAATCTCAAAGTTTTGGAATTCCGTATTTTTGCGCGAACTACGTGTTTATGATAACAACAATCAAACCTATCTATCATTATGATTTTTACGTCCACTCAAGAAATCCGAAGCACACGGAGTCAAGTCTGCCTGTCTGTTGGCCAACTTAAGACTAACTTCTTCTAAATAACTAGGATGGGAAAAAATCATGAAGCTAACAAAAAAAATGAAAATCTTGCAAAGCTGGGGAAAAATGCAAGACAATAAATGAATTTCACACAGAAACTAAAAACTGGATTACAAAAATTTAAAGCATGAAATGGACGATTTATGATGTGGTCTAAAGAAAATTTTAAGAACTGCTGGTTATGCAAAAGAATTTCTCTGCAAATTTTAAACGAACTTTTCAATACAGTTCTCGAAGCCTGCTACTAGCCTACAAACCTCAAAGTCAAACATTTTTGCGTGGGAACGGGAAATCTTCAACAAATAGAAGGATCCAAACCAAAATATCAAGAGGTTGGATTATATAAGGAATATACTGATTATTGTGGGTTCTAGTAGATTACCCCGAATTGTTTTGAATTGAATTGAAAATATTCTAACATAAAATTTAAGTTCAGTAATGACTTTGACCATCCAATAGGATAATAATTGAGCTATAAATAATATAATTTCAAGTTTTTCGAATGTACCTACTATTTACATAATGAAAAGAAAAGTTTTCTGAGAGCCGAATCAAACTGAACGATCTGCAGTCATATCTCTCCAAGTCCAATACTTCTCGACATTAGTTTTGAAGTAATGCTAAAACACAAGTTTACTGAACACTGGGAAGTTAAACAAATTTTGTGACCTGTTGATCTAAAAACAAATATTATGCATTCGAAAAGGAATTTCAAGCAAAGTTCACCAAAGTTCAAAATTGATATTGACAGTGCACGCCAAAGGCGTGAACATAAAATTAAAGTTTGCAAATTGCTATAATTAGCAATCAGGTTGGGATTTATTCAAATAATTAATGGGTATAATAATAATTAATGACTAGAATGATATTTAAAACTACAAAAAGTACTAATAAAGATTTGCGGGTTGCCTATACACAGGCGCATTAAAATGTAGTCGCTTTTCAGACCGCTACAATTTCACTCCCTTTTCTGTTTGAAAACATACTGTTAGTTAAAGTTAGGTATTGTCTTTCGATTGAAATTTATTATTAAAATAAAATTAGCCAGGGGCGGATCTACTATATAGAAGCTATTAGATTCATTGTTTAGACTGTGGTTTATTAGCCCACTTTCTAACCAATAAATTGCTAATTGTAGTCGTAAAAGGTTATATTATTTTGCAAGTTATCTCTATGGCCGAAGGCTAGGTAAAACACTTTAGCTATCGTAGAGTAAAATTTCCAACTCAAAATTCAGGAAAGCAGAACTTTTAGTTCTCGTAATTCTGTTTCGTGCAATTATTGTGCAATGATAAACGACCCCAGCTCAAAATTTATAAAAAGTTAACCAACTACAATACCTACATAAATTGTTTTTATCTTTTAGGGGTAGTTCCTTACAGTAATGCTTGTAATAGTTCTCGAGAGTCAAGTTAATATGAATAATACAGACCATTTTTCTATTTCGCTAAATTTTTAAACCTAGCAGCACTTAAAAATTATATGACAACTTTAATTAAAATTTATGAGGCAAGTGACTAAATTTAATGAATTAAAGGGAAACAATTTTAGAGCTACCCGCGCTTAAGGGCAAGTTTTACATACAAAGAGATGACAAAAAGTAGTCCATTAGCTTTAAAGTTTAACAATAAGTAACTTCTTTTTTTGTTTCAGGTGTTTTTTTATCGTTCATTATATTTTTGTCGATAGCTGGGAACATTTTGGTTTGCGTTGCAATTTACACAGATCGTGGACTACGTAGAATAGGAAATCTTTTTCTAGCATCTTTAGCAATAGCGGATCTTTTTATGGCCTCTTTAGTAATGACGTTCGCGGAAGTTAATGATATACTTGGATATTGGATATTTGGAGCTCAGTTTTGCGATACATGGGTCGCTTTCGACGTCATGTGTTCTACTGCCAGCATACTAAATCTATGTGCAATCTCTTTAGATAGATATATACATATTAAAGACCCCCTAAGGTAAGATTTTATAGATTTTCCTTTTATATACTTTTCGTGAAAACCCAATAATAAACTTGCAAGTGTTTTGTTATCTTGTTTTTTTATATAATAAAATTTTATGTACAATAATTTCCAACCTATGGCAGCTAGCGTAGTATACTTTAAGAGCGCCGCGATAAGTGGTTGTTCCAAATTTGCTGCTTTTACGAGTAATATTTACAAATTAAATGCTTAATGCTTTTATGAAACCCAGGTAAGGTGCAACAAAATTAAAATATAAATTAAAACTGGAAACCCTCGAGTGTTTCACAGGCGAGCGCTATGCCAGAAAAGGGGATTCCCCCAACCAATCTATAAAATATCTCGAATTAATTCAAGATACCTGGTTTCAATTATTGTGTTTTTAATAATTTTAAATAATATAACCGGTTTCACATCAAAAATTGTTTAGAATTGGCAACTGTTAAAATGGAGGGTTTTATTAATTTGGTCGGCGCCACTATTAATTGATCACGCAGTATACCTGAATTAGATTTAACAGTAGCTATTATTCAATCGCTCTAAAATGCGAAAGAAAAATAAAAATCACTCCAAACACTATTTTTATGCCCGCGAATACCGTTTGTTTTACGAAATTAAATAAATAATAATCCTACTACCAAATTCAGGGAATCCCCTGGGCGTAAGAAATAAATAATTAAAATTAACAGAGAATGAGTATAATAAAATAATATTAATAATAAAACATTTAAAGGTTACAATAATATAAAATTATTTTTCAATTAAAATCTTCTTCTTCTTTTCTTCTTCTTTTTCTTTTTCTTATTCTAGGTTTAACATCGCTATTACCAGATAACCCTGGATTTTCATTGTTGATAAAAGCAAATTATTGTCAACCATGGGACAGTCCGCACACAGAGACGGTCATAAGAAAGTTTAAACTTTCACCGGATTCGAACCGGGTACTTTAGTGTCAGCAATTATCTGGCTGACAATTATTTTAAAATTAACAACTAAAATTGTTTTATATTTATCAAAATTAGACCAATTTGTTGAGTTAAACTAAAAAATAATCAAAGACGAAAAAGGTTTATTAAAATTTATTGAAAGTTGGAACAATCATTTTTCTAATTGACACGAAATTATTGATTATTAATACAGAGATTAATATAAAAATTAAGGTATAATTTTCTAAAGCCTCTATAAGCTCGAAAATCTCATTACCCAATAAATCCCCAGACGGTAAGAGAATTTACAACTAGGATTAACAGAAAAATAAGAAGTCTTAGAATTCAGAAGTTTGCGAAACCGCAATCAAATCACGATTCTCTATTTGAATTCGACATCAACGTTTTGATTATTTAAATTTAAAAACAGTAATTATGACAAATAAAATTTTATTCAAAGTGAATTTAAACAGAGGTGGATTTAGCACGTATATGCAAATTATAAAAATCCAGAAGCCGGAACGTTCGAGTTGATATACAAGAAAATGCAAGCAAAAAATACATTTGGAAACATTCCAGAAATGAAATAATAAAGAATTTCGAAGGGAGAGGTATAGAAAAATTGAACTAAAATTATTAATAATATCTGGAATCTAGAAGGCATGTTCAACAAAGCACCATTTTAAAATGTTTGAAAATAAACAATTTAAAATGAATATCGTAATAACCGGAATGAAATAACTAAAGTTCAACATAAAACAAAGTACAATCGAAAAATCTATTTCAAAATACTGGACAAGACAAATTTTGAAAAGAGAAAATTTATTTAAAAAAAATATAATCAAACTATTGACTATTCGTTCGTATGTTACTTTGTTGTTGTGTTAACCACAGTACCGAGAGCTTAGCACACTCGGTGCAACTCAGCTAAATGGTATTTTCAACATAAAATTTTTATTTATATACGACAGACAAAGTAACTTATCTGCACTAAAAACAGAAACCGGTAAAAACATTTATTAAGAAGACCTAAAAAACCATTTTTTCCTATGAGTAAATTTCTAAATTTAACATCTTAATACCATTTTATTCGCCGACAAGAGTAGCTACAGCGCGGTTGAAAGATAAATAATGAGAGTAACTACCCCCCCCCCAATACCTTTTCAAAAACTGAAAAAATTCGGTTAAATAAAATAAATTGTGAAAACCTTACCATGAATTTTTATTGAATCCCCTCCTTCCTGCAGATACAGAACTTTTGCATTTAATTAGAATTTTTTTTAAATAAAAAAAAAATCAATAATAATCTATCAGCGGCAAAACAAAAGAACTCCAAAAATAAGTGTTATTTTTTCCAGTAAATATTAAAATAAAATATGCATTTCTAGTCATAGTCTCACCATTAAAGCAAATTCCGAACCATCGCTACTGTACGATCATCTTTAAATCTTATTATTAGCTTTTCAACCAGCACCTACAAAAACATACAAATTCCTTTAAAATTGAAATCAATTAATTGTTTCGTCTGTTTAGCATTTACAGATTTAAATTTACAAAATGTTCTGTTAATTTTTATTTTGGGATTTATTATCATTTATTAAAAGCTTTAGGAATTAACCAATAATTGTTGAGCAATGAAAATCAACTGACAAAAAAATTAGTTATCTGATGTAATTTATTTTATTAGATACTTCAGTAAAATAAAAAAACTTTCCTTACCAAACTACAGTTCGTGCATTTAAAGAAAAATGCATTTTTTCACAATTTTAAACAATTCACTGGCTACATCACTGGAGAGAAAAGTTTACTAACCTGAATTGCTGCTAAACCCACGAAGTGGACCCTACCTGCAATAATAAAGAAAATTCACTGTTAGTTATCATTTCAGATGAGAATAGTTTTTATCAAATTACCTTTTACACTGTAGTTCTTTCGCATTATTCCTCTTGACCATGGCAGCTTCTCCATCGTCTATAACTCACCAACCCGGACACTTGCACATTTTTTTAACGATTTCGAATAAAAAATTTTATAAAAAAACACTTGATGCACAAACTTTTCACTCAAGTATTAAAGAAAAATGATTCGCGATTATTAATTAATAAGCTTCCATCAAGCTGTTTTACAAAGATTCGTACTCGACACATCACACTCCCGTTCGCGAGATACGAATTTCGCGTTCACGTACTAATGTCGTTCTTAACTGAAAGTGAAGAAAAAAATTGTTAATATTTATGGTGATTCTAAATAATAATGAAATGCTTTATTATTTTTACAAAAGAAAAAGTACGGACAAGATTCAAACTGGTGCTGGTTAAACCCAATGGAGTTCAAGTCCATTTCCTTAACCGATATGACAGTACATATCCAAGTCATAGTATTCGTACACTCCTATGTTAACAATGTAAATTGAACTTTTTGAAGACCTTTTTTGACACATAAAAATTTCCTTTACAGCAAAACTTATTAGATACTTTTTGTTGCAAATTTCGTTCCCTTAATTTTCGTTTATATGCATTTTTCCGTTTCGTCGCAACGTTTGCGTTTTGTAATGACTTGAAAAATACTGTAAAACACAAATCATTTAATTTTTTTTTAATAATTTAAAAATAAATAAGTTCCTGAAATTCAAATTTTTTTTAGTTAAACGTTTTAATTTCCCTCACTTTAATATTCTCTAGCCAAAGGTTTAAATTTATCTCACTTTTGCTTAAAAATTCAAATTTCCAGGTTTTTCCTTGCGAAATTTGTAAATTTATAAATTCCTTAGCTTCTCCAAGTAATCAAAAGAGTGGAAATCCTGCAATATGTACTGGAGGGTGTTCCACACCCCCCAGACCCCCCGGTTTACAATTTTGACTTTATATTTTTATAATTTATTATTATCTTAATTAAAATTATTAGCTCTTGAAAATAATATAAATTAAGATTATCAATTGTTTTTATTTTTCAATTCATATTAAACTTGAAAAAGAAAAAGTCATTTTTCGAAAGCTTGTTTAAAAAATGTGTTTTATTGGTGTCTTGAAGCTCACTATTGATAATCCTAATTTGTATAATTATTATAAATAAATTAAAAGTAAACCGGGGGGTCTGGGGGGTGTGGAAGACCCTCCAGTACATATCGCAGGATATGTTCGCTCCCAGAACCCCCGGTTTACATTTTTGACTAAAATTTTGACAGTTAATTTTCAAAGTAACGCAAAAGTTGCTGCTAAACTCTGTACCTCCAGTACATATCGCAGGATATCTACTTATTTAGAATATTGGACAAATATTTTTAATCCTAATCTTAGTTTAATATATTTTTCGGTTAGTAAAAAAATCGACCAATCCGAGTGTTTCTTTTCACTAAAAAATGACACGCTGTAGCAGGAGCAGGAGCAGCGTGCTGTGATTTTATAGATTAGGATGTAATCATTTTCTAAGACTTGTTTACATACAGTGTTATGCTTCTGGGGTACATAACTATTTTCATATGTATCTTAGAAGCGGTGCTGCAAATTATAGGAATACTTATTTACATAAATGTCAGGAAAATGACAAATTACTGATGAGGAGCAATTTGTGGCGAGTATTTTAGAGCTCCGAGTAGAGTGAGACATTTTCCTGACATTTTTTGTATTCAATTTTTCTTAAAAAATCGAAATTTTGGAACAGCAATGAACAACATTTTTAAAATGAGCAAAAATCAAGTTATTATTACCCGACTAATCAGGGAAATTCAATTGGGAAATGTTGTTTCAATGAGGATTTCCGGAAAGTAATATTTGCAATAATAAATGCTTATTCATTAGTTAGAGATGAAATTTTATTTTGAAAAATGAAAATGAAAAATGCATATAATAAATTAAAAATTAAGGGGATGAAATTTGCAGCTAAAAGTATCAAAAATGTACAATTTTCATGACCGGGAGTTACTGTAAATTGCTTTACCCATAAATGAATAAAATCGAATTTATAACATTTACATGGTGGCCGCCCGAAAACGAAACATACGGGATTGTGGTCAGAAGAAAGTTTTTTTTTGAGAAATGCAAAAACAGGTCAATTTTATCATCGAGGGGGACAACTTTTGCAACCAATGTCACTCCCGTATTATTTCATCCCTTCGCGCTGTGATGACCACCTCTGTATTTCTGTCACTGTCCAGTAAAAGTAGCCCCCTTGAAATTAAAATCAACCTGTTCAAGCGTTTTTCACATTTTTTTGTTGAATAATTGATAAAACTTCAAAAAAATTATTGCACTGAATTCAGGGAAGCAAGACCTTTCAAATGAGGTGTCACTTATCACATCATCCCTATTGACATTTCAGGGGTTGTTATCACAGCGCAATGGGATGAAACAATACAGGAGTAACATTGGTCGCAAAAATGGCAGCCTTCGATGATAAAATTAACCTATTTTTGCATTTCTTCAAAAAAAAATTCTGCTGGCCAGTGGCCACAATCCCGTATGTTTCGTTTTCAGATGGCCACCCTGTATGATTATTATTGTTGTAAAAATTTATATTACTTATAGCTTTTAAAAAAATTATTGATAAGAGCCAGAACTTTCAAATTTTTAAGTTTTATTTATATAAGTGACGTTACTCATTGTGGTGAGGGGAGTATTGTAAAATATTGTGGAATATTTTCGAAAATAAACGAAATGAGTCATAACATATTGAATTTTAGGACCCAATAAGCTCAATCCAACAAGATTTGATTTGTTTTACATTGAATTATTCATAAAATCAGCTAAGGCGCTGCTCAGTATTTTCTAAAATTTAAAACAAACCCGAAATGACCTTTTACCATTAAAACCCAACACTTTCTTTTGCGTGAAAAGTTTCGGTTTGGTTGCTTCATTCGTGAATTTTCTTCTGCGTGTAAGTATAAAAATTCAAAGACTTACGTTTCAATTGTCGAAAACTCTGGAATTTTCCTGATCGGCTCCAACAAGGAGCTTGGACAAACGTTATCACTCTAAAACTGCGTATTATTTCACCAAAACGTCCTTCCACGTAAATTTCAATTGTTTCAAAACTCACTCTTCAACTTCAACAACAACATAAACCAAAGTTTTATAATCACCGGCCTAAATGTTCCAAAAACCACGTAAATTTAAAAATATGTCTTCTCTTTGATGTTTTCCGTAATTTACCATTAAAACACAATAGTTTCATTATTATTTCCCAAGAAGCAACGCTTCCTTGATTAGTCATGATTTGACATTAATCGAACACGTATGCATAAATTTCGACGTCATCAGACAAAACGGCCAACTACAAAAAATTAAGTGTCTAAGATAGCCGAACGAATAGAACCAAAATAATGAAACCGACGAAGCACTTATCCAAAATTTACAAAAAAATTACGAAAATTTCCACTAAATTAAAAAGATCACAAATGCTTATCAAAGAGGATTGCACAGTTAACAATTTTCCCAATTTTCTTCAAACGATGTCACTTCAAAAGCGTTAAATAAACAAATGAGTACGAGAGGCGCGTCGTAATTCGTATATTACCTTATTTGGCAATCACGATGGCGCTGATAAGTTTTTCACTTAAAAATGAATAACTTACACATGTTACCAATTACCATAATATGATATGTCGATAAAAATACTAATATAATACTTTTAAAGCCAATCAAGTAGGATTAAGTCACTTAACATTTTGATTTTGTTCTACTGCCAAACTGCACACATCGACGTTTTGTTATTTTGTTTCGACTTGACAGACGTAAATTTTTTGTTTTTCGAATTCTTTTGTTATTTTTTCTGCTGGTTTCATTGCTTTTGATTTTTTTATATGCGCCCCCTCTTAGTATACACAGGGGATTGTAAATTAATTGTGCTGTGGTTTGGATTCCAGGTTAAGCTGCAAGTAGTATTTGTTTATCTTATAGTAAGTAACAATTGGACGTAGTTATGCAGAATGCAGATACCTACCAACCTACAATTTTCAAAAATGAGTTAATTACGAAATTTGACTTATTGTGAAGTGGGGCCTATTATTTGAAAAATTTGCAAAACATAAGTACAACAAGTCAATATGCACTTTTAGTGGAAAATCATTATTATGCATAAAACTACCAAACCCATATAATTTGAGTATTTTTGTTTAAAATGAGGAAATAGTATTTTTATCCTAAAGTAATTTGGAAATGATTGACTTATGGGCAGTGGCGTAACAAGCAGGTGAGGGACCAATATGCGAAGTTGTTAACGGGGGCCCTGCTTTTATAAAAGATAAAAAAAATTTGTATTCAGGACGATTTCCATGCACTTCCAGTGATTTCCAAAGAATTCCTTCCAAATAAGAGCGGATATAGAGACGATTAACTACCCCCCCCCCATATTTAATTTTATTAAATATTTAAAAAAATATATAGATGAGTGCTTTTTATTTTTCAATTTTCTCAGATTGTCTAAATTTCCTAAAATATCCTAGAATTTTCTGTGATTCCCCGCTTCACAAGATGTTTTGGATATTTTTTCTAAGATTTTATAAAATTTTCTGGGATTTCGTAAAATTTCTAGCTAGTTTTTTACTAATAAGTGGAAAATTTATGAAGAAAATAATTGTGATATGCAAAACTAAATGGAAATTTGAGGAAATCTAGAATATTATAGACTATCTTTGTTTTGCTTTTTCCATTTTCTGAGATTTCATTGGTTTTAAAATTTTCTCGAGTTTCCTAAGATTTTCTTGAAATTTCTATGGATTTCTTGAGATTTTCTATATTTCTACAAATTTTCTAAGAATCTGTTTCTTGAGATGTTTAAAATTTTTACAGATTGCCATTCACTAGTACACACAATTTTTCCGACCATTTCTCCATAGTTTTGTACTAACTGGAAAACCGAAGGGAAAATCGTGATATATAAAAGTGAAAAGAAATCCAAACAAATTTTAGTGAAATTCTAAGAAATCTTAGTAAACTTTAAAAATGCTATTTTCTTCCCAAGGAAATCTTGGGAAATTTAGGAAATTTTTAGAATACCATAGATTAATTTTTTTATTTGCTTTTTTAATTTTGTAAGATTGCCTGGTAAAGGCAGATACAACAGAGGATATCAACCCCCACTCATGAGCTTTAAAAGAACAACAAAATTGACTACGTTTTGTTTTGTTGAAATTTTAAAAATATTAAAATGAAATATTCTTATTAAAATACATAATATATTTATTCTCCCATCCTAGATCCGCTCTTGGTTTTAGAGTTCAAGGCTATATTAGACTGCAATAACTGCGTAATTTAAATTGTCTATCCCTGGTGCGCACAAAGGGATTTACGAGATTATCATTCCAAAGTACTTTGAGGGAGAAAAGTAAAATGACAAAGAAAATAAATCAATAAAACCGAATAAAAACGTGGGGCGTTTAACTTTAATTTGTTTTTTCAGCAAATATAATTGCTGGTGCACTGGAGAGTATTCCATACCGCCCAGGCCCCCCGGTTTAAAAGCGCAAAAGTGTGTGTATACGTTTTGTGATTTATTTTTGTAATAAAAATTTTTCACTCTGTCAGAACAAATATATTTATACGTCATTTGTATACAATTCATACATCATATTCACACATCATGTATCGTAAAAATTCGCACCGGGGGGTCTGGGGGGTGTGGAACACATCTCAGAGCATTGTAATTGTAAGACCTTTTAGAAAGTTAAATTCCTGGAACGGAAAATCCTTTAACTATAATTGCTGGTGCACTGAAGGGTATTCCATACCCCCCATCCCCCCCGCTTTGAAAACCCAAAAGTGTGTGTGTATACGTTGTGTGGTTTACCTTCATATGAAAACTTTGTATTTTAGAACAAATACGTACATCTACGTATCATTTGTATACAAACAAAATGTTTTAGTGCATATTTATACAGCATATTATATCTCTCACCGGGGGGTCTGGGGGGGGGGGAACATCCTACAGAATATTATAGTAAAATTCTTGGTATGGACGTCACACGTTTAATAGCATTGCTATCATAGTGACCTGAGGCTATTCTATACCTTCCAGACTTCTAATAGCTTTTAGTTTTGAGAACTTTTTTAAGATTGAAAAGGTCACAGTACAACTGGGAGCCCTTTTACACCACCCCGGTAGTTCCACCTCGGCTTATGGGATTTAAAAGCACTTTCATAACTGTTTTTGGCAATGTTCTACCCAATATAATTTTTTAAATTAAATCTTATTTATTTATTTTCTCAATAAGTGTTTTATTGGGTTGGTAGGTATTTGCATAACTACGTCCAAATTATTGTCTTAATTATAGTCTCTCATGTGAAAATATTCACATGGCTGATGGCGCCCAGTGAAAGCCACTTTAAATTTTTTTAAAATTTTGATATGCACAATTATCAACAAAAACCCGGACAAACGTTCATTTTATGTCAATGAACTCTAAAAGTTCAAGATTCACTTTGTTTCTAAAGCAAAAGATGTTGGGCCGCACTAAAGTAGAACTTCAGTAACCTAATGAAAAATTGGGAAGTCCCAGATATTGCATAAAATGCACTCTTTAATTTCAAATGTGATAGAAGTTCTTGTATTGTGATTGATAGCTTAACTCTTGATTTTTTTAATTAAAAAAATATACAATTTTCGAATACAGGCAGCTTCAGGGATATTTTTAATGATTATGTCGGTTGAAAGATTCCGTCCTTCTAGCATCGTAATTTTTGAATTCTGACTGTTTATTTTGAAATTTGAAACAATTTAATTTTAAACGAAAAGCGAAATTTGACGAAGGATAACACTAAGCAAGAGATCTAGGAAAAAATAACATTTTTAATTTCGTTTATTTTGAATTTTACAATTGGAAGATTCACTTGATAAGAGGCTTTAAGTATCCGGTGGACAGGATATTCTTCTTCGATGGGAATTACTCTTCGAAGAGGTTGAAAGACTTGAGCAAGATGTTCGGCAAAGGGTTTGGCTTTTTCCAAATCATTCCGAGCCCAGTTTCCTCGATTTTTGTTAGCAACAAGACAACAATAGAGCAGGTGGTTTATTAATTTTTGAAACATTTGTATCTATGATGACGAGAAGAGGAGTGTGATCAGATGACAGGTCCAAGCATCTTTCGATTGTAAGATAACTATCCGATATACTTTCAGTAATACAAAAATCAATTACATCTGGGATTTTGTTTTTATGTTGATAGTTGTAATAGCCCCCAAGTTTGCAATGATTGGTTCAGCTGCCTGCTTCTGGATGTTATCAGATTCAAACCCCAATGATTGTGCTTCGTATTGTAGTCACCTCCTGCAATAAAGCGATGACCAAGCGAGTTGAAGGATGTATCAAATACCTCCTCGTGCTGTACCATCAGGATATTGGGTGTGATAGATGGTGAATTTGGGAATTTTGATAAAACTTTCGGTAGTCATATGAGGAAAATGTCTAAGTTTTGGTTTATGATAAATGATTTGACCAATGGCGTAACAAGCAGGTGAGGGACCCGTGTGCTAAGTTGATAACGTGAGCCCTGCTGTTATAAAAGACAAAAAAAATTTGTATACAGGACGATTTTCATGCAATTCCTGTGATTTCCAAAGAATTCCTTACGAACAAGAGCGGCTATAGAAACGAGTAACTACCCCCCCCCCCTATTTAATTTTATTAAATATTAAAAAAAATATATAAGTAGATGAGTCTTTTTATTTTTCAATTTTCTCAGATTGTTTAAATTTCCTAAAATATTCTAGAATTTTCTGTGATTCCCCGCTTCACAAGATGTTTCAAATATTTTTTCTAAGATTTTCTAAAATTTTTTGAGATTTCTTAAAATTTACCTATCGTTTTTTACTAATAAGTGGAAAAATGATGGGGAAATTGTTGTATGCAAAGCTAAAGGGAATTTTGAGGAAATCTAGAATAGTATAGACTATCTTTTTTTTGCTTTTTCCATTTTCTGAGATTTCATTGGCTTTAAAGTTTTCTCGAGTTTTTTTTGAAATTTCTATGGATTTCCTGAAATTTTCTATATTTCTACAAATTTGCTAAGAATCTGTTTCTTGAGATGTCTTGGAATTTTTTAGATTTCCATTCACTAGTCCACACAATTTTTCCGTCGATTCCTCTTAGTTTTGTACTAACTGGAAAACCGAAGGGAAAATCGTGATATGCAAAAGTGAAAAGAAATCCAAGCAAATTTTAGAGAAATTCTAAGAAATCTTAGTAAAACCCCCACTCATGAGCCTTAAAAAAACAACAAAATTGACTATGTTTTGCTTTGTTGAAATTTTAAAAATATTAAAATAAAATATTTTTATTAAAATACATAATATATTTATTCCCCCATCTATGAGCTTTGCCTAGATCCGTCCTTGGTTTTAGATTTCAAGGCTGTATTAGATTGCAATGACTTCATAATTTTGAGAATTTTACACTAAATTGTATGCGAAATTGTCTATCCCTGGTGCGCATAAAGGGATCAACGAGATTATCACTCCAAAGAACTTTGAGGGAGAAAAGTAAAATAACAAACAAAATAAATAAATAAATAAAACAGAATTAAAACCTGGGGAGTTTTAACTTTAACTTGTTATTTCAACAAATATACTTGATGGTGCACTGGAGGGTATTCCATACCCCCCAGACCCCCCGGTTTGAAAGCCCAAAAGGGTGTTTATACGTTTTGGGATCTATTTTTGTAATAGAAAATTGTCACTCTGTCAGAACAAGTATATTTATACGTCATTTGTATACAATTCATACCCCCAGCTTTATAAACAAAAGGTCTTAGTGAATATTCTAATTTAAAATTTGCACCGGGGGGTCTGGGGGGGTTTTACCTTCACATGAAAACTTTATATTCTCTTAAAACAAATACATCTACATATCATTTGTATACAAACAAAATGTTTTAGTGCATATTTATACAGCATATTATATCTTTCACCGGGGGGTCTGGGGGGTGATTATAGTAAAATTCCTGGTAAGGAAGTCACAAGTTTAATAGCATGGCAATCATGGTGACCTGGGGCTATTCTATACTTCCCCAGATTTCAAATAGCATCTAGCTGTGCATTTTTTAAATTGAAAAAATAATTTAATGTCACACACCACTTTAAACAACAATTTAACAACTCTCAAAATGACTGCACAACTGGGGGCCCTTTTAGCAGGAGTCCCGCGTTCGTTGCACTTCTGGACTTGACCTCCAGTCATTTTGAGAGTTGTTAAATTGTTGTGTAAAGTTGTGTGTGACATTAAATCATTTTTGTCATCAGAGCGGTCAGGAAGTCATCATCCTGTTTATCTTTTCCATCATTCTTGTCATCTTTGTTTCCAGAACATTGTTTCTAGATTGTAATTGAAGTTCTTTGCAACTAATGCAAATAATCTATTTTCGCAATTCGGCAATTACCCCTCCTTGGTAAGGATATTTTCCAGAATCAGTAGCATTAACTACTGATAGTAACCAATCAGCTACTGGGACTAACTGACGAAGTGTATCCAATACACTCACATTCTAATGTTTTGTCATTGATTTTTATATTACCTAAATTTTGCTAACGAGTTAATGTAATAAAAAAATCTAATAATTTATTGTTACGAGTTTCGGTACTTTAAATAGAAATGTTATTGTGTTGGTTGTCATTTCGATGAGTGATTGAATAGTTGATAATTTAAATTTGACACTCTTCGCGAAAGCGACAAGTCTATAAATTTAAAATAAATTTATTTTTGTAAATAACGTGTTTAGACGCTTCATTTCCTTTTCAATTTCTTGGCGTCTGTCAGCAAGCATTACGACGACGCAGATTCTGTTTGAAGTAGGTAAATAAAACTGAAAAATTTGTATTTTAAAACATTTCGATAATAATTTACAAATATTCTTACATGGGATAAGCAAACTTTGATTACTTACACGGAAAAAATTTATTTGGAAATACTGACATAGTTGGAAACGAATTCGGCAACTAATGATGATACATTTCCTTTGCTGGTTTATCCCATTTGCTCTAGGTAGTTAATTTAAGTAACGTAGGAGTTGCGGTTCATTTGCTAAATTGTTTAATTTTGACCCAACTAGTCTGGATTAATGTTGCATTAGTTGCTGTTTAAATTGGAAAACTTGCAAATTACTAGAGCAACAGTACAAAAAGTTAATTTCCTGTTGAATTGATTTTTTCCAATCGGGGTATTTTAAGACTATGATTTTCCATTTGGATCGCCATTTTGTTAATGCAGACCGGACGTTTAGTAAATTGGAAACACGTCCTGGCATTGTATTATAATGTACGGTTTCTCTAGTATCGTAAGGGTCGACTTATCAATAAAATTTAACTCAAATTTACAATGCACGACCGAACAAACCCAAACATCTCAAATGTTACTTTTTATTAAAACTTTTTCGCGATAAATCTAAATAAAATGTGTGCGACAAAATCATAAGTTAAATCTATTAGTCGTGTTTCCGGAAATTATTCTTTGGCATATTATTGTTCATATTTTTAAATTTGTGGGAAAACTTTCCGTCATAAACTTTTTATTGCGCCCTTTTTTCATTTCGACTGCTTACAATTTCGTGCAATACATTTTATTGAAACAAATTAAAACCGTTTTCCATTTTCTTTTAATATTACACTTGAACGATTTATAATTACTATTTTTTATTTCATATTTTCAGACGTTGAAACATCCAATCAGTTGTTTTCATTCTTTCAAAAAATACTTTCATGCAAAATTTAATCAGTTTTTCCGACAGCCGCTTCCAACTAATGTGTCAAATTTCAAGTCAATCGCTGTACGCGTTTATCTGTAATTGTGGACAAAAATCCACACACATTCACATCAGGATATCGTCCTGAAAATGGCATCAAACGAATGACAAAAATGTTAACTGAAAATGAAAAATTATGATTTAATAAAGAGCATTCTTAACTGAAAACATACAGGGCTATTATCACCCCTCGTATCAAATTTTGCCACCTAGAAAATTGGAAATCGATGAAAATCTCTTAACAAAAACCGTTAGAAGAAAGAGGTAAATGACTGTGGTAGCAAAGTAGCCAAAGGTATACGAAATCCGTTCTTTTATATAATAAATTTCACATTTTTAAAATGTCCTACTGTCACTACAATTTCTCCATTTCAATTTATATTTTATTTGAAGTAAATTCGATTTGAAAATAAGAAAAAGAGTTCTGATGTTGTTTCAACAAATCACTTTAATAGATATCGTGTGCATGCGATTTTAATATATATTTTCAGCTATTTTGTGCAACAAAGCCATGCAGCAATAACAATTTAAATTTAATAAATATAAAAATTTATGTATTTTCAAATACATTAATTTTAAATAAGAAATCTAGAAGAAAATTATTTACGATTACACCGGAGCAGACGTGCTTGATTTCACCGGTTCGCTTTGATATAGTGAACGACGTAAAAACACTTTACAGCAGAAAACTTATGAAAGAAATTTTAAATTTTCTTATTGGTTATTGAGCAATTTTTTATCAACCCCGGCAATAATTTCATACCAGGGTAGTAATAAGTATCATAATATTAATAAATTCTTGTTGCTAGATTTTATTTTCAGTGCCAAGAACGGTGGCACAATGCTACGAGCTGCCTCTGGAATAAAAAGAGTATTTTTGAGTAGCATAAACACCATGGTGTAATACACACAATCTTGATTAATATTGTACTTGATGCGAAGGTTACAAATCGATAATTTGGTTTTATTTTTATTGTTACACACTTGATATATCAGGTTGAGTTCAATATTGAGAATTATTTCAAAAATTGCCGATATTAAATAGTCGAACATCTTTTGTTTTTATCCATAGTCAAACGGAACATTTCTTTGCTTATTGTTGATAGCCAATATTCCCTAAGAGAATACACCACTCTAAGAAGATTATACTTTGGTGATTTGTCATTGCTTTTATAGAGCAGATCATTTCTTATGTTTTCTAATAACTATAAATTAATATATTATGAAGGGCTGTAATGAGATTTTCGGTTCGTGAAATACGTCAAAAGATACTACCATGATATTATTGGATCTATTGCATATTCCGAAAAAAGATGACTTTAGGGGTTGTAAAATTTATATTTTTAATAAAAATTAATTTCTTCATTAGCTAGAGCAGAATATTATGTTAAATAACACTAAAATGCAGCGATTAAACTGATGATGACATTCATCATCAGACAAACATTTACTTTCTCAAGTAGGCAAGACTTAAATCCATTCTGGTGACGGTACGTAGGTAGAACTTGCGTAAATACTTTAGCAATTAACATAGTAGCATAAAATTGAAGTTTGCTATTTATAACCGAATTTTGAGTACAAATAGAGGTTCCTACCATTCTAAATTACTGCTTCTTAGATCTCTACTTTTAGGGAGATTTGTAACTTCAAGTTCTGTTAGCTTAAGTCTGTCGTTATTACATTTTTTTTACATGTCATTTTGTGTAAAATTTTATAAAATTATGGAATTAATTTAAAATATTTCAAAAATGAAGTTAGTTTAGCTTAGATTTTTACTTTACCTAACTTGAGGTCAAAATATGTTAAGTTCTAAATAGAAAAAAAAATTTTTTGTTTTTTTAGGAAATCGTTACCTCAGCATAAAAGTGTTCTATCTCGAATTTTGTAAATTACCCCGTACAGCAGTTTAAAGATTCTGTATTGCATTACCCTCCATTGGAATATTTTTATGCAATTTCAATTTAAAAAATTAATAATAGAAATTTTTGAATTTTTTTGCATTATGCTGTAGAGAAATTAACATAGTATAAACTGGCATAAATAGCTCAATTTATCAAAAAATTGGTGATAAGACACTCTAATTCTGATGTGACGAAATGTTAACCTTAGGCTGAAAAACTTCCTTCCACTGAAAGTTGGTAATTTTCGGATAAAGTGAGGGGATAAATAGAATATTTTACTAAAGCATAAACTGCATATTAATTGTTCGACCGAATAATAAGAAATTTTATGCTTTTGTTATATAGGGTGGTCCATCGGGTATGCCGGATTAAAAATTTCTCAAAAATATTATTTTCGTCCAATTCCAATCTTTTGAATTCCGGCAAAATTTCTGCAATTTTTTAAAAATCACTGAAATTCTTTAAATCGCAACTTTTGTTTGGAAATCCTTGGAATTTTTTGGAAATTTTTGAATTCTTTGAGAATCCATTTGGAATTTTGTGGAAATCTTTGGAAATCCTTGTTATTAACTTCTGTGCTAAATTCGTGCCCTACCAAAAATTGTCCTTTTATTGTGTTCATTTGAATAATACTTGATAGTACGCCACGATACAACTGGAGGATTTCGTGAAAACCTTGTCGGAAGGTCACGGAAACCGAAGATTTGCGATAAACTCAGTTCTTATGGCCCAAAAGGGAACAATACCTATTATCAAAGTTGTACATCTGCAAATTCTCTACCATAATGGTCTTATACATTTATTCCGTACGCCTAACCGTTTTAGAGATACGACGCGGACAAAGCAAAATATGTATTTTGGGGCTGTTCACAAATTACGTAACGCAATTTTTGACGTTTTTTAACCCCCCCCCCTTTGTAACAAATCGTAACAAATTGCGAGAAGAATAACGTAACAACAAATTTTAATTATTATGATTTTTGACTGAATGGATCTCTTTGGGTTAATTTATCAAATTAATAAAAATTTAATATCTAGAAAAATATCTAATTTTCGGATAAAATGGAAATTTTTTGGTTACGTAACATTTTTAAAAACACCCCCGCTCCCTTCTGTAACAAATCGTAAGAAATTGTCAATCCCCCCCCCTTAAGGCCGTTACGTAATTTGTTAACAGCCCCTTAGAATATTTTACCTATAAATGAAAGAATTTCTTCCTAGAATTTTATATAAACAGTCTAGTCGGTGCATTCTTCCAGGAAGTAATAAATCTTCTAAAATATTTAACCTATAAATGAAAGAATTTCTTCCTAGAATTTTATATAACTAGTCTAGTCGGTGCATTCTTCCAGGAAGTAATAAATCTTCTAAAAGATTTGACCTATAAATGAAAGAATTTCTTTCTAGAATTTTCTGTAAACAGTCTCGTCGGTGCATTCTTCCAGGAAGTAATAAATCTTCTAAAAGATTTGACCTATAAATGAAAGAATTTCTTCCTAGAATTTTCTGTAAACAGTCTCGTCGGTGCATTTTTACGGCTTCCGGGAACTAATAAATCTTTTAAAATATTTGACGTATAAATCAAAGAATTTCTTCCTAGAATTTTTCATAAACAGTTTGGTCGGTGCATTCTTCCAGGAAGTAATAAATCTTCTAAAATATTTGACCCATAAATGAAAGAATTTCTTCCTAAAATGTTTTGTAAGCAGGCTCGTCGGTGCATTCTTCCGGGAAGTAATAAATCTTCTAAAATATTTGACCCATAAATGAAAAAATTTCTTCCTAGAATTTTTTGTAAACAGGCTCGTCGGTGCAATTTTACGGCTTCCAGGAACTAATAAATCTTTTAAAACATTTGACCTATAAATGAAAGAATTTCTTCCTAGAATTTTTTGTAAACAGGCTCTTCGGTGCATTTTTACGGCTTCCAGGAAGTAATAAATTTTCTAAAATATTTGACCTATAAATCAAAGAATTTCTTCCTAGAATTTTCTGTAAACAGTCATGGTAGGTGCATTTTTACGGCTTCCAGGAACAAATAAATCTTTCAAAATATTTGACCTAAAAATGAAAGAATTTCTTCCTAGAATTTTCTGGAAATAGTCTCGGTCGGTGCATTTTTACGGCTTCCAGGAACTTTTAAATTTTTTAAAATATTTGACCTATAAATGAAAGAATTTCTTATTCCTGGAATTTTTTGTAAACCGTCTCGGTCGGTGCATTTTTACGTCTTCCAGGAACTATTAAATACTTTAAGGGCTGTTCACAAATTACGTAACGCAATTTTTGACGCTTTTAACCCCCCCCCCTTTGTAACAGATCGTAACAAATTGCGAGATCCCCCCTCCCCCCAGAAGAATAACGTAACAACAAATTTTAATTATTATGATTCTTGACTGAATGGATCTCTTTGGGTTAATTTATCAAATTAATAAAAATTTAATATCTTGAAAATTATCTAATTTTTTGATAAAAAAGAAAATTTTTGGTTACGTTACATTTTGAAAAACACCCCCGCCCCCCCACCGTAACAAATCGAAACAAATTGTCAATCCCCCTCCCCCCTAAGGCCGATACGTAATTTGTGAACAGCCCCTTAGTTCTCTTTAGTAAAATGTAACTGTAGAAGAATCGAATTGAATTCTTCAACAGCTTGTTGTCTATGCCATGCCACGGTCTCTCCTGCTGGAATTCCGCGCAAATAATTGCTATAGGAATGACAAAGTGGACGACGTAGAATCTTATCAGAATGAATGTAATGGCAACGATTTCTTATTGGACGACAATGTTTCACATACCGAAGGAGTCGGAATTCTTGACTAATTTAAGATCCGGTATGGATTTCGGGTCCTGGAGAAATCATATAAAAAAGGTGGTACGGAAATAAATGCATATTTTCACTTTTTCATTGTAAATAAAATGTACAAAGCATTCTGGTAAAGAATACAGATTACTAAGCCCTATAACACCAATATTTAATTTTCCTTCAGGACACAGAAAGCAAGATAATTGCAAAATTATGGTGCAAAAAAGGTTTGGCGGAACTAAATACATTTTTCACTTATATCGCGTCGTATCTCTAAGAAGGTTAGGCGTACGGAAAAAATGCATAAGGCCATTAAAGTAGAGAATTTGCAGATGTACAACTTTTATAATAGGTGTTGTTCCCGTTTGGGCCATAAAAACTGAGTTAATCGCAAATCCGCGGTTTCCGCGACCTTCTGACGAGGTTTTCACGAGATCCTCCAGGTGTATCGTGGCGTAACTACCAAGTATTATTCAAGACGTCTAAATGAACACAATAAAAAAATTTTTTTTGTGGGGCACGAATTTGGCAGCAAAAGTCTAAAACGCCTGGACTAATATACTTTAGAAATCATTAAAATTCTTTAGATTTGAACTTCTTTGGAAATCATTTTAATTTCTTGAAAATCTTTGGAATTTCTGGAAAATCTTTGGGATTTTTTAAAAATCACTGGAATTCCAGAATTTTTGTTTAAATTTTTAGATATTCCTGCAATTCCATGGAAATCGAAAAATATTAAGCTTTTAATTAACTCGAAAACGGTTGATTTGAGGCAATAAAAAGTGTGCAACTAATTTTTAGATAATTTCACGATTTTTATTCTAAAAAAAGTTAGTAACCGGAAATGCAATAATTTTCTATAAATAAAATGAATTACACTTTACTTCGACTTGGAACACAGGTGGTAAACTGTTTGAATTTGTTCCCTTATGTCTGTGTATATCTGTGATAAGTCAACACCTCAACACTGGACTGTGTTATTATTCATAATATATTATGCATTGCATGATAAAACGGGAGGAAGCTTTGATATTTTAAAAGTAATTTATTCATTTCGACAAATATTTTCATAATAATAAACTCTTTGTACAAGTAGAAGCGAGCTAGAATAAGTTCTGAAGAAATTATTATTAAAAATGTAAATTTCGAAATGTGCAACCTTGGTATTCATTGTTAAAATTCTGAGAGAAGACAAATTTAAATTTTGGAGATAGGATATAATTTTAAACGAAACGTCAATATTTATATTAATTATTAAAAGGGGTCATATAATCAACGTTCCTTGGGAGAAGGAATTTGTCAAAAACAGAAATACCGATACTCGAGGATTAATTTACAGGATGGCAAAAAGTGGGTTATGTGCTACTTATCTAATTGCCGAAGAGCATTATCGTTGGAAAGGATCCAGTAACATGATTTATGATCTCACATATCGCAAAAACTCAAATTGTGTCTAAGTAAAAAAAAATTAGTACGGTACTGCTGAATCCATCAATTTTGCAGGAAAACTTTATCGTTACAAAAATAAGTAATGTTTTAATAAAAAAGCTTTCTGATATTAAAAGGATCAAAGGGTTGAAGTAAGTGCAGAATTAGGAAATTTATAAACTAATCAGGATAGAAAAATAAAAATGACTTTAGATTAACGAGATGAATTTTCAAACCCGTTTTTAGAAACGATGTTTGCATTATTAATTTATTTTAATACCCATAGGTTTAGGTAAACAAGTTTTTTATTATGCGAACAAGAAAATTAACAAATTTAACGTTTAAAATTGGATAACTGAGCATGAAACTGTTTTCCTTTTTGACTGGGTCGGACAATTTTTACAAATTAATTTATTTACGGGCTCATCATTAAAAAGTTTTATTTTTAATTAAAATTGTTATTTTATCTTTAATTGCTTTGAAATGCTTTGGAAATGCACGACTGAATAATTTTACACACAAATTTGAACCTCAAAAATCAAAAGAAAATTTCAATTTTAATAAATTGATAATTTATTTATTTTAGTTAAAAGTAATGAAAAAAGTATGTAAATATTGAAAAAGTTCATAAATGAAAAGAACCAATGAATACTATGCAAATACTACAAAGTGATTTTTAATTGCATTAAATTTTTATGTATTTTATTTATAAATATTAAGAAATCGAAAAAGTTTTGGCTGTCAGTTGTTGAACTTGTAAATCCCATAAGTCGTTGATTGTCAACTTTTATGCCTATTGTTTTCCAGATAACTTTTAAACTTGAACATAAGTTCTTCTTTTATTAATGATTTAAAATATTTTCTTAATAAATTTTATATTTTTTATATGAAAACTAGCTGGAAAGCCCGTTCGGGGACGGGCAGCTAGACGGTGGATCTCATTTTAGCGATATAATATTATTTAAACATTTAATTTCGTTTTCCGCCACTGGGGGATTCCCCGTTTTCATATTTTCAAAGTAACGAAAAAAGTTGCTGGTAAACTAATTTTTTTATAATATTAATATAAAAATAAATAATAAATGGAGAACCCCTTGAGGCCAATATTTAAATAAATAAAACGAGTACACTTTCGTCAAGTATTTTATTGAATCCTACGTACTAGTTTCGGCTAAATGCCTTCATCAGCGTATTCGTCAGTCTTTACAAAAGATCAAACAGCATTCAACTTAAAAATTAATATTAAAAATCCCAAAAATATATTATATTAAAACATTCAAGTGCTAAAATTTTAAAAGCAAACACAAATCTGAAACAAACAGAAAAAATATTCATTTTTAAGTTGACTGTTGTTTGATCTTTTGTAAAGACTGACGAATACGCTGATGAAGGCATTTAACCGAAACTAGTACGTAGGATTCAATAAAATACTTGAGGAAAGTGTACCTGTTTTGAAATAAAAAATTTCACAGCATTTTCTGACGAAATTTGTATAATTATTCTGTCTTCTGTAGGTATTCCAGAAGAGTGGGAAATTTATTATATGTATTGGAGGGTGTTCACCCCCATACCCCCGGTTTACACTTTTGACTATAATTTTGACAGTTAACTTTCAAAGTAACGCAAAAGTTGCTGCTAAACTCTGTGAGCAGTGAAGTAATTAAATAAATAAATAAATATACACAGAGAAAACTTTTTGGTGTTTTGAAGTAATTTTTACTATAATTAAAATTCAAATTAGCCTCACACCAATTTTGAAGTAAATTTTACTAAATTTGATATAAAATTTACTCTAATTGATGAAATATTTACTTCAAAATTATTGCAAGGATATTTTTTTTCTGTGTATCTTCTCCAAGTATTCTAAAAGAGTGGAAATCATGCGATATGCACTGGAGGGTGTTCCACACCCCCCAGACCCCCCGGTTTACAATTTTGACATTATATTTTTATACTTAACTTTCAAAAACACAGAAAGTTGCTGCTAAACTCTGTAAGCAGTAAAGTAATTAAGTCAATAAATAAATATACACAGAGAAAACTTTTTGGTGTTTTGAAGTAATAAATACTTTAATTGAATTTCAAATCAGCCGCACACCAATTTTGAAGTAAATTTTACTAAATTTGAAGTAAATTTTACTAAATTTGAAGTAAATTTTACTAAATTTTATATAAAATTTACTCTAATTGATGAAATATTTACTTGAAAATTATTGCAATGATTTTTTTTCTCTGTGTATCTTCTCCAAGTACTCTAAAAAAGTGGAAATCCTGCGACATGTACTGGAGGGTGTTCCACACCCCTCAGACTTCCCGGTTTACAGTTTTGACGTTATATTTTTATAATTAACTTTCAAAGTAACATAGGAAGTTGCTGCTAAACTCTGTGAGCAGTAAAGTAATAATTAAATAAATACACACAGAGTAAAACTTTTGGTGTTTTGAAGTAATTTTTACTATAATTGAAGTTCAAATCAGCCTCACACCAATTTTGAAGTAAATTTTACTAAATTTGAAGTAAATTTTACTCTAATTGATGTAATATTTACTTCAAAAATTTGCGAGAATTCATTTTCTCTGTGTATCTTCTCCAATTATTCTAAAAGAGTGGAAATCCTACAACATGTACTGGAGGGTGTTCCACACCCCCCAGACCCCCCGGTTTACAATTTTGACATTATATTTTTATAATTAACTTTCAAAGTAACACAGAAAGTTGCTGCTAAACTCTGTAAGCATTAAAGTAATTAAATAAATAAATAAATATACACAGAGAAAACTTTTTGGTGTTTTGAAGTAATATTTACTATAATTGAAATTCAAATCAGCCTCACACCAATTTTGAAGTAAATTTTACTAAATTTGAAGTAAATTTTACTCTAATTGATGTAATATTTACTTCAAAAATTTGCGAGAATTCATTTTCTCTGTGTATCTTCTCCAATTATTCTAAAAGAGTGGAAATCCTACAACATGTACTGGAGGGTGTTCCACACCCCCCAGACCCCCCGGTTTACAATTTTGACATTATATTTTTATAATTAACTTTCAAAGTAACACAGAAAGTTGCTGCTAAACTCTGTAAGCATTAAAGTAATTAAATAAATAAATAAATATACACAGAGAAAACTTTTTGGTGTTTTGAAGTAATATTTACTATAATTGAAATTCAAATCAGCCTCACACCAATTTTGAAGTAAATTTTACTAAATTTGAAGTAAATTTTACTAAATTGATGAAATATTTACTTGAAAATTATTGCAAGGATTTTCTTTCTCTGTGTATCTTCTCCAAGTACTCTAAAAAAGTGGAAATCCTGCGACATGTACTGGAGGGTGTTCCACACCCCCCAGACTTTCCGGTTTACAGTTTTGACGTTATATTTTTAAAATTAACTTTCAAAAACACAGGAAGTTGCTGCTAAACTCTGTGAGCAGTAAAGTAATAATTGAATAAATACACACAGAGTAAAACTTTTGGTGTTTTGAAGTAATTTTTACTATAATTGAAGTTCAAATCAGCCTCACACCAATTTTGAAGTAAATTTTACTAAATTTGAAGTAAATGTTACTATAATTGATGTAATATTTACTTCAAAAATTTGCGAGAATTTATTTTCTCTGTGTATCTTCTCCAATTATTCTAAAAGAGTGGAAATCCTACAACATGTACTGGAGGGTGTTCCACAACCCCCAGACCCCCCGGTTTACAATTTTGACATTATATTTTTATACTTAACTTTCAAAGTAACACAGAAAGTTGCTGCTAAACTCTGTAAGCAGTAAAGTAATTAAATAAATAAATAAATACACACAGAGAAAACTTTTTGGTGTTTTGAAGTAAATTTTTTTAAATTTGAAGTAAAATTTACTAAATTTGATGTAAATTTTACAAAATTGAATATAAAATTTACTCTAATTGAGTAGTAAAGTTTTGAAGTAAATTTTTTTAAATTTGAAGTAAAATTTACTAAATTTGATGTAAATTTTACAAAATTTAATATAAAATTTACTCTAATTGATGAAATATTTACTTCAAAATTATTGCAAAGATTTTTTTTTCTCTGTGTATCTTCTAAAAGAGTGGAAATCCTGCGACATGTACTTGTAAAGTTATAAATTCCCTATTTTCTCCAAATTCTGCGATATGTACTGGAGTATATATCTTTATAATTAACTTTCAAAGTAACATAGGAAGTTGCTGCTAAACTCTGTGAGCAGTAAAGTAATAATTAAATAAATACACACAGCGTAAAACTTTTGGTGTTTTGAAGTAATTTTTACTATAATTGAAGTTCAAATCAGCCTCACACCAATTTTGAAGTAAATTTTACTAAATTTTAAGTAAATTTTACTCTAATTGATGTAATATTTACTTCAAAAATTTGCGAGAATTTATTTTCTCTGTGTATCTTCTCCAATTATTCTAAAAGAGTGGAAATCCTACAACATGTAGGGGGTGTTCCACACCCCCCAGACCCCCCGGTTTACAATTTAGACATTATATTTTTTTAATTAACTTTCAAAGTAACACAGAAAGTTGCTGCTAAACTCTGTAAGCATTAAAGTAATTAAATAAATAAATAAATATACACAGAGAAAACTTTTTGGTGTTTTGAAGTAAATTTTACTAAATTTGAAGTAAAATTTACAAAATTTGATGTAAATTTTACTAAATTTAATATAAAATTTACTCTAATTGATGAAATATTTACTTCAAAATTATTGCAAAGATTTTTTTTTCTCTGTATCTTTTAAAAGAGTGGAAATCCTGCGACATGTACTAGTAAAGTTATAAATTCCCTATTTTCTCCAAATTCTGCAATATGTACTGGAGGGTGTTCCACACCCCCCAGACCCCCCGGTTTACAATTTTGACGTTATATCTTTATAATTAACTTTCAAAGTAACACAGGAAGTTGCTGCTAAACTCTGTGAGAAGTAAACTAATTAAATAAATACACACAGAGTAAAATGTTTGATATTTTGAAGTAATTTTTACTATAATTGAAGTTCAAATCAGCATCACAGCAATTTTGAAGTAGATTTTACTAAATTTGAAGTAAATATTACTAAATTTGAAGTAAATTTTACTAAATTTAATTTTTACTAAATGTGATATAAAATTTACTCTAATTGATGTAACATTTACTTCAAAATTATTGCGAGGATTGTTTTTTTCTGTTTTAATTTTTTCTAATCGAAGGTTAAATTTCCCTCCTTTTTGCTAAAAACTTCAAATTTCGCGGTTTGGATTAATATCAGACAAATATTTTAAGTCCTAACCTCCTAACTTTACTTTAATATATTTTTTGGTTGGTAAAAAAAATCGACCAATCAGAGTGTTTCTTTTTTCACTAAAAAATGACACGCTGGAGAAGCAGGAGCAGCGTGCTGGGATTTTATAGATTAGAATGGGAGGTGAAAAAGAAACAGGAGAATAATTACACAACTGCGTACTTTTTCTGCCCAATAATTGTGTGGATTAGAAACATATCACATAACTCTGTGAAAAAATATTTGAAATATAACATAAATTATAATAATGCCTGTTAAGCAAAGAATAATCATTATTATAATATACTGAAACCATTAGAAAATTTTCAGCGCTTTTTTAAAATAATTATGTATGCTTTCTGTTAAGCATGCATCACGCACGTTTGTATTTCTCTAAAAGAATTGAATTACTCTAATATATAAGAAATAATTTGTGAAAAATATTCAGACAGTGTTTTTAAACTTTTAATATTTTCACTGCACGAATAGCCTTTTTGTAATATCAGAAGTTTGTCTGGTTTTAATAAGACATCGATTTTAGATTCGGTCGATGGCTTTGTTAAAAATTATGAACACCCGACACAAAGAATTTGTTTAGTTCCCGGTAAGAGTCTATAGAAAGTAATAAATTAGTATTGAAAGGGTGTTTTTAGGGCAGGTTCTTATCAGCGTCGCCACGACTTGAAAAACTTTGTATATAAAAAAGTCACATCCAGAAATTCCAACATTGATATTAGAAACTCATATTTGCATCAAGTCAAAGTCCTTTATTTAAAGCAGGAAAAAAATTTATCCAAAATAGAGAAAAACTCTGGAAAATAAACATTAAAATGCAATGCTTGTCGTTTAAATATTGTCGGTTGTTATAGAATACCAAAATCAGATTTAATGAAACTCCGATTGCTCTATTTTTATTGTCCAGCAAAAACAAATTGTTGGTTATGGGAAAATGTAAGATTAGTGCGGTTTTCAGGCCGCACAACCTGGGCAATCGAGTTGCACATTTATCCAATTTCACTGTATCCATTCAGTAGTTGATAGAAAATGGGGAGATAAGTTAAAAGATTACATTCTGAGTATAACATTTCCGGAAAGCAAACATACCTAAATCAAGAAATACAAAATGAAAGAAATATCTGTCCGGTTTTCTAACTTGTCGAAGTAATACGCAAACGAAATAAGCGACACTTCACGATTGAAAATTAAAAATCTAAAAATTAGAGATAGAGTTTCTGAGCTATTCAAGGTGAAAGATTTTGAGATTGTTCATATTTTTCAATCTAAGATCAAGATATTTTGACTTGATCGACTTTAAACTGTAGATCCCTTATCCAAGTATACATGAGAACGATGTACACCGATTAGTGATTGTTCAGTTAGTGATTATATTAGCGAAAAAAATTATTCCACAAATAATGAAAGCAATATACTATTCTATTTATAAACAAGGTGGAATTCGGATTACCGCAATATTTTATTAGTTGTAAATTAGTTGCAAAAAATTTACTATACCGAGTGACCGACCGTACACCCGATCATAGGGAAATTTATTATTTTTAAATTGCCCAACAGTTGATACTTTGTTCTTTAATTATTGTTCGAAACTTAATAATAAAATGAAACAATAGCGCTTTTAAAAATACTTTAGTACGCTGCCTTCAATTTAATTAACATTCTTTGCCATTGTCTGGTAATTAAATTCAAGCCAGACTTATAAGGAATTTTTAAAAGGGCTGTTTTTTTTTTATTATTAAAAAGTTCAAAATATCAAGTGTTGAGTATATTTGGACGCGGAAAAAATGTCTTTAATAAGCTACCTTGCTTATTCTTATCCGTCATGATGGAAAGCAGGAATTTTATAAATAATCAATTTCCCATGTTAAATTAAATATAAGTAAAGGCGAAAGCTTAAAGATGATGCAGACGGACAAACATGGGAGCAAAGCATAAAAACCATTTCTATCTGTCTTTCCTTACATAGGTAACGCTAGTCTGAAAAGAGGAAAAATTTTAAAAGCTGGGAAAATAATTCCAATTCATGAAAAAACAATAATGAGAGACTTTGAAGTAGAGGAAAATTAAGAAACTAGTCCACATGACAATAGCGAACAAGGACAATCACAGAAAATGAGAAACTAAAGAATTTAGAATCAATATTGAAGGGAAACAGGAGGACATGTTATCAATTACTTTATAGCAAAATTAAGATGTGACAAGGACATTTTGATAATATTAAGATAATTAATCTACAAACTACACAGGTATGAAAAAAAATGAAAATAAAAAATAAATGCAAATAAAGTTTAATTCATAATTGCTCAGAGAATATGGTGGCTTGCAGTATAACAAGAAGAGGAAAAAGTAGAGGAAGACATAAAAAACAATAGCATCAAAGAAGAAATAATTTACCTAATAAAATTTAAAATAAAAACTTTTAAAAAGGATGGAAACCCATGGTTTCGTTCAATTGTCTAACCTCTACATTATTGTCAGCCATTGAACTCGTTTGAATAACGGTTATAATCTTCAAACAACCCTCTCAAACACTGCCTCATGTTTTTAAATAAATTAAATTCGTTTTAAGATGCTTTTAAATTGGATGTAGAATCTAATGAATTTTAATTGATTATTATTGAAAATAATGTTTAATGATTTATCAAGCAATATATTCCCTCTGGAACAAAGGTCGTTCATTTCTATACAGTTAAGCCTTTTACATTCCCTCATTTCTTGTTCTAACCTCTTACCTACGCTTAATATATTATTTGATATATTTTATAGCCCAAGAAAACTGAAAATATATCATATAAAACTGGAAAATTTTATAAAAATTCAAGTTGAGAGTTTAAAAATAAAATAATTGTTTTATTCCATAGGTATACGAGATGGGTGACAAGGAGAGTGGCTGTGGGAGCAATTGCGACGGTATGGCTTTTAGCGGGGTTGATATCATTTGTACCCATATCACTAGGATTACACAGACCTCCACAACCGCTAGTTTATAACGCAGGTGGACACGACTACCCTACGTGTGCTCTAGATCTTACCCCAACGTATGCGGTCGTTTCTAGTTGCATCTCGTTTTACGTTCCTTGTATTGTTATGATAGGTAAGTTAAACTCTGCTTTTATTATCTTCCTTCATCCCTGCAACTTCATTAAATTATTTCCCTTGTACGTTTTCACCGCTTACATTATAATCCGATAAGTTATGAATGTTTAACGTTGCGGTTTTTCACGTTTTCCTAACTTAAACTCAAATCTAAGGACCTACCTACAATTAAACAATTTTTGAACAAAATTGCAATTTACGATAAGCATTATAAAAGGACAATTTAATCAAAATTTTTTTATGTGGCCCAATGTTTAAATTAGCGTCTTAGTACGAGACAAATTGAAAAAGTTAAAAAAAGAGCTGCATACTTCGATAAATTTATTTTAAAATCCAAATATTAAAATTAGTTCCCAAGCTTCAATCATCGGCTGTCAATTTAAGTTCTTCAAATCAATATTGAAAGCAGCATATTCCTGTTACACATTTGACAAACTAAATCCTTAAAAACGCTTATTTGTAGATACAGAAGTACGATTTCCAAAGGAATTGATACATCCATCATACTTATCCGTCTACAATTTTCGAAACTGACGTACTTGACGATACAAATTTTGAAAATTAACATGCAAAACCAAAACTATGTCTAAGAAGTAATTTTGTAGCAAAAATGAACTTCAGTTAATTAATTTCAAAACTTTCTTCTTAATAGAATTTTAATTGCACTCAAAAAGTTTCTTCAACCAAATTTTGTCAATTTTAAACCACCGCACCGGGAAACTTTAAAAATTTCCAATATAAATACCGCTTCCAGATGCCATTTATACATGTAAATAATGCAAAAGTTTGAGAGACACATTTTAATAATATAGAGTTAAACTTTTAAGCCACAACTACCAGGAAGCTAAAATAAGAATTATTAAAAACTGTGATGCCAACAAAAACCTAGCTGTTTGTTTTATAAGAATAAATATGCAGTTTTGCATGGAAACTGAATTTCTGAAAAGTTAATAAGCTTTTCTTCTTGGCATTTATTACCTGCAACAAGGTTTTTCATAATAAACAGTAAAAGTTTAAAATTATAAGAAATGTATTTCAACTTATAAATGAGAACGACGCTAATTAATCCACAGACTGTTTTGTCTGAAATATTTCTGTACAATTCGAAACTTGAAAATTAGTTTGTATTACTGAAAGTTCCATAATCGCTTCATTTTCCCCTGCCCACTGGTAAAATCAGCAAACTCAGTTTGTTTATTTTGGTGTGGAAGGCCCTAAATGGCGTCGCAACTAACTGGTTATCAGCGGTAAACGATGGCTGGGTCACTTTCTCGTGAATAAAATTATCCCCACCTCCCGAAGAAAAATAAAAAAACCTAAGGCAATACTATACTCGTAATCATAAAAAGATCTTGGTACCTCGAAATCGTGCACTAATTAATAATACCAAATAGCCACCGAGGACAAACTAGACAATCTTATCTGTTACACAATTTAATTTGAGATAAGACTGATACAGGTATAACAAATTAAAATATCCTCAATACCTAGCCACTAGGTACAGCTACTCTTCTAATTTAGATGGAAAGATACATACTAAAGCAGTGAATATTACTCAAATAAAAAATTAGCATTCTTTTAATATATTTAATAAAAATTATAAATTATTAACAAATGAAAAAATTAATTATTTACATTGTTTACTGCACCAGTTAATTTTTAAATTTTAAACAGAAGTATTTTGTTTTAGAATAAATTAATCATTATATCCTACATTGCTTAGGTGTGGTATCTGATTTTTATCCAGCTTAATGTTTTCCAATAAAAGCGTTGCAATTCGGGCAGTAATGATTTCTATCTTGGCAAGAATCGATTAAATATGGAAGACAGCAGCAGCAGCTATAAAAATATAATTAAAAAAAATTTTTTTATTATAAAAATTCAACTTACCTCACACAGCATAATATAGCTGCAATAGTATGAGTTTTAGTCGATGCTTCAGTTTGCACTCGTGTTGTTATTGTAGCATGACATGATGGGCATTGTACTAATTGACTACTGGGACCCAAGGGTACAGATACTACTACTGCAAAAATTTAATTAATTATAAAATAAAATTTATCAAGTGATTATCACTAACCTTGTGGTTGCATCACTATATTGTGATTTGGTGCGCCTGGTGGTGGACCGAATTCTGGTGGTCCCCTATTAGCCATCTTGGTAGTTTTGGTTTATGGTGTGCAAGAATATTTAATTAACGTTACTGAACAATTTATCTAAAATGTTTATCAGTCCCTACCTATATATGAATTTCCTATTCCGTTATCTGTGTGCAGGTACTTTAGCGGTTTACCATGACACACGAGAAAACTTTTCGCAGAACTTATCTTTCCCAAAATACTAATTTTGATATTGATACACCTAATCTCTAAAAAATGTTTTATAGCAATAAAAGCGTAGGTTGCTGACTGGAGCATTGGATTACTATGCCGAAATGGTTTAGGTTCGATCCCCGACGAAACAGATCGTACTAATCGTTAATGCCAGTCTTCTATTTTATTACAATTTCGACTTTCCCCCCGAGACTTCTTAAGTTAATTGTACATTTAGACAATTTTTATTAGCTGGCGGAAAAATATTACTCACAAATAATTTTAAAAAATCTATAGTTCAATACAATTTCTGATAAACCTTTTATTGTCAAGTTAATTATTATTAAAAATAAATTTCTATGAAAACTTTTGATCTTATCTAATTTTATTCAAGTTAAACAAACGTAAATAATATCGAATATCGGCATGTTTATCTTGGAAAAATCGATTCGTACAAAGTTTCCGGCATCACATTTATTTTTCGCTTGAAAAATAATTGGAAAATTTGGAGATTTTATGGTTTTTGTATATTTTTCAACTTGTTGTGTGTGTTCTTGAATCTTGTTTCCCACCATTTGTTGGTAGATTTGTTCGTTATGATGCCTAAGGGGGGGGGGGGGACCCCAACATTGGAAAACGTTGGCAAAGTTGGTAATTTTCATTGAACAGTTGGCAAAACTACTAGTTGGTACAAATCGCATAAATTAGGCATTCCCTTGAGAAAAACGCGAAAAAGCTAGAAAAAACAACTCATTGGCAATCGTTGGCAATTTCACGACCGCTCCTCCCTGATAAAAGTTGGTTCGGCACGTCCCTGTGCCAATCTTCACACTTTTGAATCAATCAGATCAGTAACTTATTTCGTAGTCGATTTTCTTAGGTATAGTAACCGCTCACTACTCTCTGAAAGATGATTGTTCGATTATTAATTAGGAGTTGAAAGCTCCTCTGTAGCTAATGCCTATCGGACCAAAACCTTGGAATTTTTTAACGCCTTCGTGAATCTGCTTCCTCCTCTTCCATTTTTGAGATATATTATAGGAAAATTTAGGTAATTATACAGAAACTTGCTTTGTTAGCCTGTAGATAATCAATTAAATATTGTAATTTATTTAAAAAAATCCCAATATAAAAAAAATATGTGTGACGTCAAACGCCAATATATGTAAGTGTAGGTCACAATTCTCACCAGACATAATTTTCATAAATGTCCTATATTAATGTAAAAGAAGCTTGGCCCGGATATATTTGATATTATATTATAATCTTGTTTTCCAAATAAATATGTATCAAATTTCTCTTTGATAACAGGAAATGTAATATTTTTCTTTACTTGCGTTTAAAAGTTTCCTTGAATTAAATAAGTACCTAAGTACTTGCAGTTTATTTTTATTTTTCTCAAGTGCATATTACCTTTAATTACAGATAATATTGATTATAGTAATAATTATTTCATATTTTAGATAAATATTTATAGATTACAGATAATACTATTAAGGCCAAGTACCTGATATAGGTATGTAAGTTTGGGAAACACCTGATTTAATTCAATTCATTATCGAAAGATGGCGTTACCGAATTAATATAATATTACTTTCTGTTGTTATTTTGGTAGTAATTGTATATATCCGATCTCTTGTCGTGGAGTCTTTTTGATCTAAAGCTAGGATATCGGGGTTCTTTTGCTCATGTGTTTCAAATTCTCCCCATTTCACCCAAACCAGAAATATCAAGACCTACTCCAATGATTTTATTCATACAGAGTGGTAAACCTGAAAGTAGCTGATGAAAGAAAACGAAAGTAAACATACCCATAATTAAACACAAGAATGGTTTTGATGTTTTATGATTAAAGAATAATTATTATATTAAATTAGTAAATTCATTCTCACCTTTATGGGTTTTTGACTCATCCAGTTCAAGCCGTTTAGACTTTTTATAATCTATCTATGTTTATATCTTGTAAACTCGTAAAAATTGGAAAATCTCCACCGGAAAACCAAAGGATCGAATCTGGTACTTTGCATTTACAAACTAGCTTCCACGTGGCAAAATACCTTAGATTTACAAACTGATATCCTCGAACCTAGTGAATTCATGCAGATTTTGCTACACATCTTTGGGCTTTCATGCATCATAAATTCGATTAGCTAGATAGGAGATCTACACTTGTTCATAAACAATTTTGAAAAACTTAAAAAAACCAATTATGATAATTTAATTCGATTAGACAAGAATTCGTATCTTTAGCTGCAAATATCATTACAAATGTAATTTATCTTATTAAACCTACCTTAATAAAATATTTTTATTCAAAGAAAATCTAACTAGGTTTTTCAAAATACGTGTCAACAGCTTGGCTTTCGATTTCTAACAGCGTCATCTGGGTCCACCGTTTCCACAGGTCTTTTGTTGCACTTCTACCACGGAGCTTTGCGTATTGATGATCCTTGATGTCAGTTAAATACTTGACTATTGAATCCACACAACTTTATCTGTCTTAAAATGATTCGCAAATTTTACCATTAAATTAATTTATGAATCTTTTGTGCAAAAATTGACTAATATTATCCAAAATATTGAATACAATCACTTATGTTAATATAAATCAATTTATTCACTAAATCAAAAATCTCAAAATAAATCACAAAAATAATACAGGAGAAGCCTTTCCTCCTAACCGCAAAATATTACAAATTACGATTCTCAAAAATATCAAATTTACAAAAAAAAACTCAAAAAATTCAAATGGGATTTTTGGAACACAACTACTCCCCTGGGCGTCAAACATAACCGGGGATTATTGCATAACAGGGTTTGCATTGAAAGTCATCGCTCGTTGTGATCCAAAATCTAAAATTACAATAATTTCCACCTGATGAACTTCCACATTATGGAAGTAACTTTTTTGCGAAGGGCTGTTCACTCACGAATTCATCGAAGAATTAAAACACATTTTTATTCAACCATGTTGGTCCGGGTGCTGGAGCTGCCGTTCCATCCTTGTTATATATTTTGTCCATAATCATTTTTTTGTTGTCTTCATTTTGCTTCATATATTTCCTACAATAAATACTAAATTCTCGGTTTGGTTTTATCATTTTTCAAATTTTCTATAATTTTATCTTGTTGGTCGTTTTCATTTTCAATAATAATTTCTTCTTTTCCAATTTTTATTTCTTGGTTGAGTTTATCAAAAATTTCCTTGCTTTATTCCTTCTCCCCATTTCCTCCAATGAGGAGGAAATTTCATTGTCCTTTTCCAAATTTTCCGACTCTTGTATGAATACTGTGTGCTCGTCATTTTCTAAAATGGTCTGTTTGTCAATTCTATCAAAGTTTTTAGTTATTTTTGTACTTTCTGTAACGAAAATTTCCTTCGCCCCCTCGAGGACCAACCGAGTTCCCAATCTCCGACCCCGCACACAAATTGTGCCCGTCAGTGCAGCACAAAAATCCACCCAAGGTGATAGCTGACAACTGATAGCATTAACAATAAGCCAGGCCAAAAATCAAACAATTCTTCTTCCCCTCATGGGGCCTCCAGATTTTTGCCTCTACACGCTGGGAAGCGATTAACCAGCTTTATTTTACTGTAGATGCCCTGATAGATGTTAATCTAGCTGTAGATTGTGCGGAAAGCGAGGGACGTAAGTTCCGAAAAAGGGTCACAAAAAACCCAAAAAATAATCTCTGCAAGAAGTGTGCTGCCAAGCGGCAGTTGCAACCGAACACAGCTACTCGTCTCAATTATTATCCTTCGGAGAAACATAACTAAGAACGAGCTGCAAACGCTAATTATTGAACCCAAATAATTAAATAAATTTAATTATAAAATTAAATATTAAGCGTTGTTAATACCATTTAACGTTGGAAAAATTTGCGAGCGAAGATAAAGCTATCAATGGATAACTCGCAATGAAGTTGGTTCCATACAAAACAATTTACCATTGCAAATTATTTAAAATAATATAACAAAATTAGGTGTCTCCCCACGAAGTTTCACAACAAAAATGCAAAAGAACTTACTCAATTTCGACGAGCACATCAAAAACACTCTCACACTTACAAAAGTTCACATCAAAGTCCTGCAAATCGCGTTCTGGCGTTTTCAAAACGCAAACTCCAATCCCCTCCCTATCAGACTCTAGGCAGGGGCGCACTCAGCAAACAAGAGAAATTGCTAAAATTTTTTACATTTCGGCATTTAATTTTTTTAATTCCAAATTAGTATCGTCCAGTTCTTGCTTCATTTCTTCAAATTTTATATCCGGTTTTTCTTGGTTTTCATTTAGAATTTCTCTCATTTAGGCCAAAATTATTTGCACATCCAGTCCCATCTTGAATATTTTTTAATACCGGGCTTAAATTTAAGGTTCAAAATGAATCTCAGGGTCAATGGCAGATTCAGTTTTTCTGAGCCTCACGTTGCAAACGACAGTTGAAGTGATATTTTTTAAAATCTCCAAATTTTAATTTTAAATAAATTCAATATCTAATAAAAATCTCCAATTACTATCAACAATCCAAAAATCAATTGTCAAAAATCATCGTTTAAAATCATCCAAATTCGTCCAAATTGAGAAAACTTTCAAATCCAAAATAATTATAATAATCAAAATAACTCAATTAAACTTCATAAATCAACTGAGTTTATTCCAAAAAAATAAATTTTAACAAGATAACCGGTAGTATCTTTGGCAAAAGCTTCGTTTATCCCACCAGTCGACGCCAGATCTTACAAAATTGCGGTAAAATAAAATTTCAAAATATTACAATTCTCAAAAATATTAAATTTACAAAAGAAATTAAAAAAATAAAAATACAAAAACTTAAATGGAATTTTTGGAACACAACAATATATAAATTTTAGTTAAATGGTGGCTAGAACTGAAGGTTTAGCCCCAGTTTCAAAAAAAGTGAAGGAACAATAAATCAACTTTTGGAAAAGATAAAAATTGAATTAATAATAATTAAAGATTAATTATCTGTAAAAATGTTAATTTTATGATAATATAAAAAAGTTAAAATAATTATTCCGCTGTAGTTTTTACAAAAAATATTAAATTAAGGTTTATTTTGAATGCTAGGATCAACCAAAACATAAAATGAAAATATTGAGAAGCAAACGGATATAAGTACAGTATCGAATTAATCTATATCTTTAACTATTTCATCTTTTGATTTAGAATATTAATAAACTTTTTTTTAAATTCTCAGCAGCTAGGTAAGCTGCGTCATAATACCAGCAAGGGTTATGGATGACTTATAGTATATTATGTCGAACTACGAATGATAACTTACTTCTGGATTCTTATCTTATCTATTATATAATATGTGTATACCTGCAGACCCCAAGTTAGGTTTCTACGTGATCTGGTAGCGATCTATTGCCGTGGTTCCGAATGCACGTTAAGCTGTACATCTCCAATCTGCAATGGGAACCAGTCGAGAAAATCGGAAAAACCCCGTGAAAAACCCTAAAATATGATTTAGTCTATATATTTTTTGTAAATTGCATCCTAATTGTAATTTTGTGTTTTAGGTATTTACTGCAGATTGTACTGCTACGCTCAGAAGCACGTAAAAAATATACGAGCGATTACGAGACCTATAGATATACCAGGAAATATGGAAACAAAGAAAAGCATAAAACAGAAAAATAAAGCGTTACATATTCACTTGCATAATCATCACAGTTCACCTTATCACGTGAGTGATCATAAAGCGGCGATAACTGTGGGAATAATAATGGGAGTATTTTTGATTTGTTGGGTGCCATTTTTTTGCATCAATATAGTGGCGGCGTTTTGTAAGACTTGCATTCCGGACATTACGTTTAAAATATTGACATGGTTAGGGTATTCAAATTCGGCATTCAATCCAATAATTTATTCAATATTTAATACGGAATTTAGAGAAGCTTTCAAACGCATTTTAACGGCTCATTATCCAGATTGGTGTAAATGCGGATACGAATCTGTATCTATAAACTCTAACGACAAATTTATTACAGATCACGGAACTAAAACTGTCATTGTTAATGCAAGAGGCAATGGATCGTTTCGGGAATTTTCAAGTGAAAATTTAAGTACCGATTCAGCGAGACAATTACGCGTTAATTCGAACGAAAAAAATAAATTTGATGAAGATGTCAGTGCCATTTGACAAGACTGTGATAACATAAGGGACACCATGGTGTAGCTAACAAACCAAGTTAACGTTCGAATTGCTGCAGTTGTAAAAATTATCGACTGGAAAAAATTGGCTGTGTTTAATTTTAACGTAGTTAAGTGAAATTACTGGATGGTTCGACAACACAAACTCATCAAAATAATTATTCGGTGTTTAGGGATACTAGGAATTGACTAATTAATGTAAAATGTACAAATAACTGCACTTCTTAGTTTTAACATCCATTATTGTGATTTTCGCCATATCATTTTATTGTATAATTATTTGCCCATAGCAATATTCCCAAATGGTTGTGATTATTTTGTTAACTCATAGATTATTATTATCATAGATTGGGGATGAACAACTTTTTGGCACGCGCAAGGTGAGTTCCACCCCGATATCAAAATGTATTCCCACTCCTGATGTTACTTTAAAAAAATGTATTAACTTATTAGTGTTATTGATTGTTCCGTCCAAACGATTATTTCCAACTTTTTTTTCTTACCAAAATTCGAATAGCTAGGGAACGTGTTCACCCCAATTCTAGACTGTTCAACTTATCTTCGAATCAAGCTAAAATTATACAGGGTTGAAATATAATAGCAAAATTAATGTTTATAAAATATTCAAAACTGCAATCATGTATGTGACATATCCAAAATCTATTCAAAAAACTATTGTAAATATTTTTCGTCATCAATAAAAATGTTACTCTTTGTAAATTCTCCAATTGTATAAATTAAATGTTTTATACCCTCTAATACATGTATCTTCAAAAATTGTACATAAAAAAAATATAAATAAATATTTCAAAAATTAGCCTAACATGACTCGGAACGGCAAGAATGAAGAACCACCTCGCCTTCGACTCGTCTTCAAATAAAACAAGATAAAGTTAAATAAAATCATTTATTAATTTTGTGCCTTCGTCTTCTCTTTTGACCGCACTCGTTCAAAAACGACCTGCTTATCCTCCGAAAGCGATCTCGTGGTAAAATCGCTGCTGTTCCATGATAAACTCTTCAGAGAATCCCACACTCTTTCATTTTCCGGAACCCTAATTTTATTCAAAATTTGTTTCGAAATATTTGGAATAACGGGAAGTAAAATAACCGATGCTATCCTCAAAGTTTCCATCGTTACGTGCAGCACAACATCCAATTCTTGCATATTTTTGGATTTTTTTAATTCCCACGGTTTCAAAGTTTCAAAAAACAGATTTGCGTTTTGCAAAGCTGTAACGACGGAACCAATGACCCGGTGGAAATTGTACTCGTCGTAATGCTGACGACACTCCTCTGAAAAAACGAATAAAAATTATTTGTATAGAAATTAAAAATCTGCTAAATGTACCAGGAAGAGAAGCAACTAATTCAATCAATTTCTTTGTCACGTCTTTCGATGCTATTTCTTGAAAAGCTTCTAAATCAATCGCCGGAAAAACCTGCTTGGGATTTAAAGCTTTGCTGGAGCAACGGCTTAATAAATTACCTACGGTATTAGCTAATTCGGCATCAAGAATACAACCTATTTTTTCGTCACTGTAATCTAAACAAATAAATTAATAACTAATCAACTTCGTTGGACGTCTTACGTACTTCCATCGGAATGAGTAACGTCTTCGTGCAACAAAAAATATCTTAAACCGTCAGTCGTGTAATCATAACTCGATTTTGTTGGACAAATCACGTTATTTTTTGACTTGGACATTTTTTGACCATCCACTGTCCAATGTGAGTGACACAACAATAACTTAGGAGGTTCCAAATTTGCGGCTAACAAAAACGCCGGCCAATAAATGCCATGAAATCTAAGAAACATCAAATATATTTTTAAGGAAACAACTTTCCAAAAGATTATACTTCGGGGTTATTAGCAAATAAATTTAATTAAAAAACAATTTAGTTGCACCAGTGCTTGAATTATAATAATCTACTGGGTAATTGAGTTCCAGAAAGTCAAAGTTAATAAATAACTCATTTAAGTTGAAATTTAAGATTACGAACATTACATTTTACACACACAGCCGGCAAGTCTGACGCCCAGAACCGAACAAAAATGTTATTTCAAGATACAGCAACATTTCTTGTTGCAAATTTAATTGGCTTCAATTTTGTTTGTATACATTTTTCTATATGTTGTCATCCATATCTCGAAAACGGTGCCACAAAATAGTAAAATGTATATGAACAAAAATATAGAGAATGAAATTTAAAAGAAAAAAATGTCTATTCATTTTTTTATTTAGTCGCACCGTTTCTGAGATACACACCACAGTATATTTTGTATTCTACAGAGTCTTGCTTAAGTCGCTGTCAGTCAGAAATGGCGCGACAAAATAGAAAAATGTATATAAATAAAATTGAAGCTAATGAAATTTACAACAAAAAATGTCTAAAAAGTTTTGCTGTAAAATCTAAAAAGGTCAAAATGTACAATTTACATTGGTAACATGGGAGTGCCCACCTCTGTTGTGACCACCGTATGAACCCAGTCACTTTAATTAATTTTTATTTCTAGAGCCAAATTTCTCCCAACAAGCGAGGATCTCTTATATTGTCCATAATATTATATTATCTTTACAGTTTATTCGCAACTTGAATTAATGAAAATTAAATTTTCATACTTTAAATTTCATCTTCTTCGGTTTGAACTTTTCAAATTTAATAATCTAGTTAAATACTTTAATTTCCATTATCAACTTTATTATTAAATAAAATTTTTGTTTTTAATATGATTATCGACCAAGTGGTTAAGCAGGCGTTCAAAACATTCGTTCAATAAAGACAGTGGCGTCCCAAAAATAAAACAATAGAACAACGTTTCTTCAAGCCTTTTTTTCTCCATGAACACACGGCTCTCTCTCCCGTAAACAATCAAGCTAATTTAGAAAGAAACTACATATTGGCGCCCAACGTGGGGCGATATACCAAACAGTGGTAGTTTGGGACGAACAAAGCTTTAGTATCGCGAGCAAATGAAGACCATTTAAAGATAAAGAACGGAAGAGATATAATTTTAGATAAACAAAAACATTTTGATCGATTAAGTGTATGTCGTCAACACTTGATTAAGTTGCTTGCCATTTAAAAATCTAAAACGATAGTATTGTTAGCAACATATTATGCACAAAACATTGCAAATTTGTGAGATAATCTAAAGTCATTTATCTCAGCCACAATTTTTTTGACACGCTAAAGACATAAAAGCTGATATTCATTCTTTACAATATTTGATTGATGACATCATGCGAGTTGAATAATAAATAAAAAGCTTTTAAGTTTAAAAAGCATCAGGAATAATAATTTTTATGTAAAATTAGTTTCAATGCTTCAAGTAAAATTTGACGTCACATTTTAATGTAGAAATTAAAATTAATGGTCTACTTACTTCAAAATATCTTTACCGATGACTTGAACATCGGGCGGCCATACTTCTTGAAAATTTGAATTTATTGGATTTGAATAACCCGCAACCGTTAAATAATTAACGAGTGCATCCAGCCATACGTGCACAGTCTGAGTTTCATCCCCGGGAACTTTAATACCCCAATGGATACGTGACGATGGTCTGGAGATAGACCAGTCAGGTAATTTATCTTTGGTGATCATGTCTAATAAAATTTTATAAAACTGTGCAGGTCTGACCGCTTTTTCTTAAAATAGAAAGTTTGAAAACTACGTCAACTTAAATTTTTAAACACAAACAGACCATTTTTAGTTAGCCAATAAACTAAATCCTCCTGCAAATTGCTGAGACGAAACATATAATTTTTTTCATCCGTCCATTCCACAGGATTACCGCTTTCAATCGAAACCCTAACTTTTTTCCCATTTGGCGAGTCGATTTCTTTTGTTTGAGTTTCGGTTAAAAAAGCTTCGTCGCTCACACAATACCATCCTACGTATTGCGACGAATAGATGTGACCGTTCTTATCTATAGTTTTCTAATAAAAAGAAAATCAAAGTAAACTTTAACTGACCTTTTCTTAGATTTAATATTAACCCACCCAAAAATTTTGAACCGTACGCTGGTGAGCCTCGTCGGTGGTTCTTATGAAATCTGTGTAGCCGACGCTGAATCTATCGGCCATAGTCTTATACTCTTTGGAAATATTGGAACAAAAATCTTGTATAGAAATATTCTTCGCTTGCGCCGACTTTTGAATTTTTTGACCATGTTCGTCTGTTCCTGTTACAAACTTCACCGGTATTTTTGGGTTCAATATACGTTGATACCTTTGAACTACGTCGGCTATCACGGAACTATGCAAATGGCCAATGTGTGGAGCTAAAACATATTATTTTTAGTTAATTTAGTATATCTGGTATACTTTCCTTTAACCCCTTCAGCCCCTAGAGAAGAGTTACCTCATTGTATCATTCCATAATCTGAGCATGGAACCTACATAAGCGTAATAGACGGTAAGACTTCAGATTATTTGTTTTCTTATTTTGTTGTGTGGCTGAATATCTAATCAAGATAAACTATATTTGCAACTCAGAATATAAATTCTTGTTAATGCTTTCATTACCAAGTAGGGCTGGTATAGGGCTCCTTCTGGCCAGTCGAAAAAATTACCAATCGTGCCCATTGAAAGTGAAGCAAAAACCATAACGTTCATTAACTACGAAAATTTTTATTTTGGAAACTTCTTATGTTTACGAAAGATGGAAGCTACTGTTGCCAAATACATACAATGTTATTCTCAAAAATTTGGTGTTAGCATAAGAAAAATTGCTGCCAATTTGATGATTTTGCAGCTTTCAGATTGATTTTTTTCTCTTAAGTACGAAGAACATCGTACTTAATTTAAAAAAATATAAAAAGCTAAATAATTTCCAAAAGAATCAAAAATTTTGCAATTTTTTTGAAAAACCCATAATTTTTTTTTTCTAAAAATTTGAATTGTTATGAGGAGGGGGATACTTCACTTAGGTATATGGACTTCAAATTTTGATATCAATTTATTATTAGTTTAAGAGATAATAGCAATTTATGGTTGAGTTTGAGGTCAAGTAGAACAAAATATTTTTGCAGTCTCTTGTTTAAGTCACTGTAACTCGGAAACGGTGGGACCAAATAGAAAAATGTATATAAACAAATATGAAGAGAATGAAATTTGCAATAAAAAATGTCTGATAAGTATTGCTGGAAAAGCACATTTTATGAGACAAATAAGTCTTTTTCGATTTTGAGTCTAAAATTAAGTAATTCTGAAACCCAATCGGCTATCCAACTGGACATTATTATGAAACGCAATTTTTGTTTTACGAGGTTGGTAACAAACGTCAGTGAAAATTGAAACTAATGCAGTCACTTGAAATAAAATTATAAATTGGTGCAAAATATGTTAATAAAAATATTCCTTGTTACCAGAGCTGAAAGTATTTCAAGTAAGAAACTTGCAAAAAGTAATTCAAGTACTTAAAAGAAGTACTTCTGAAACTAACTTAAAAATATTTAGTACTTGAAGTACTTTGTAAAAATACTTGAGTATTTGGTAATTGGATTTAATAAAATTTGAGTAATTGAAGTACCTACTTTTAAAGTAATTGAAGTACTTTTAAAGTAATTGAAGTACTTTTACAGTAATTGAAGTATTTTTAAGGCAATTAAAGTACTTTTAAAGTATAATTGAAGTATTTTAAAGAAATTAAAGTACTTTTAAAGCAATGGAAATATTTGAAAGTAATTGAAGTACTTTTGAAGTAATTGCAGTATTTTAAAGTAATAGAAGTACCATCACTTGCCACAATTATTTGAGCAATTCCACATTAAAAAATATTGTTTTACAGAATTCGAATTTCAGTATTCAACTGAATATTGCAAAATTTTGGAACCGCTGAACAGGACCTTAGATACTCTGCAGAGAGAAAATAATTGTAATTTTGGGTATTTATTACCTTGTTTAGATAACCTTCTAACAAATTAAATGGCAATAAAATGTAATTGAAGTACTTTACTTTGGACAATTAAAGTACTTTGAGTAATTTGGTGGTACTTGAATTCAGTGGCGTATTTAGAAAATGCTTTGGGGGGAGGGGCAGATCAAAAATATTGTATTTTGTGAAAAAAAAAACACTTTGGTTTCCCTCATTTTTGCTTAAAAATTCAAATTTCCTGATTTTTCCTGGCAAAATTTGTAAAAATATAAACTCCTTATCTTCTCTAAGTATTCTAAAAGAGTGGAAATCCTTCAATATGTACTGGAGGGTGTTCCACACCCCCCAGACCCCCCGGTTTACAATTTTACCAACCGAAAAATTGATTATACTAACTACGATTAGGACTAACCGGGAAATTTGAATTTTTAAATAAAAATGTGGTAAATTTAACCTTCTGCTTCGGCTAGAAAAACTTAAAACTTGGAAAGCATATTTATTTAATTACTTTACTACTCATGGAGTTTAGCAGCAACTTTCTATGTTACTTTCAAAGTTAATTATAAAAATATAAAGCCAAAATTGTAAACCGGGGGGTCTGGAACACCCTCCAGTACATATCCCAGGATTTCCACTCTTTTACAATACTTGGAGAAGATAGGGAATTTATAATTTTTAAAATTTCGCGAGGAAAAAAGTTTTTACGTTACTTTGAAAATATAGAAAAACGGGGAATCCCCCAGTTGGGGAAAACGAAATTAACTGCTTAAATATTAAATCGTTTAAAAGAGATCCACCGTCGAGCTGCCCGTCCACGGACGGGCTTTCCAGCTAGTAAATAAGTAATAAGCAAATAAATTTAGGGATACAATCCGAGTCATTTGGGGGGGGGGGGCAATTGCCCCTTTACCCCCCTTTAAATACGCCACTGCTTGAATTACTTTTGATAAGTACTTGTAATTGAAATACTTTTTCTAAGTAAAGTACTTGATGCTTCAAGTACTTTTAAGAAAATATAGTATTTAATACTTGAAGTACATTTGGCATCAACAAAGTACTTGGTACTAGAATTACTTTCACAAAGTGCTTTGGACAGCTCTGCCTGCTACGCAAGTAGTTTTCTAAACGGATTGCGAGTGATAGAAACGACACTTATGAAACTAGTTTTGTAATACACTATTAAATTTACATTGCCAACTTAGGACTGTCGAAAACTTTTGTTACTCACTGTACATAAAATAACCTATGATAAATAAAACCAATTGAGGTTACGTACCAGCATTGACGTAATAAATAGGAGTTGTAACATAAAATGTGGACTTCTTGGTGCAATAATTTCGTAACTGCATAAGATTTTTACAAGCCATTGTTAGATAAACTACACTAATCACATCAATAACCTACGTGCGTGCACACGAAAAAAGTAAGGTTATGTTGGGTTATTAACCAAACAATAATTCGAATTCGTAAGAATCTTGAGATGAAATTAAAAATACAGATTCTTACACTTTATTATTTTAAATATACAAGAAATATAATATCCTTTAAATAAGTTAAGCTTACATTTATTTACATACACCGATCAAAATGTATAAAAAGAAATAATACAAAATTTGTTTGTAACAATGTTTGTTTAAATCTAAAAAATCCACCTAGAGATTGCACGTTAAACTATACTTAAATTTTTACAAGTTAAAATGTTTTGGATTTTTCATGCAGAGTTCAGATGATTATAAATAAATAAATAAAATGTTTCAACACAAGCACAGCATAAATCTAACTTCACAAAACTAAATCACACTAAAATTAAATTTAAATATAAAAATTTTAAAAATTAATCATTATTCGTTTACTTACACACGTAATATTTCTAATGACTTATTATAACAAATGGCAATCCAATCGGGTTGGGTTGCTCCCCATTGAATTTGATTCACTTCACCTTCTGCGGCCGTATACGCTAGAATCGGATCTTCTATTGCTCGTGGCATTTGTTGTATGTCCCAAATTAAGGCTTGATGATCGTCGGCCGCGGTACAAATGTGACAACTCGAGTGTGGCGCCCAAGCTATACCGTTCACGCATGCCCTGTGATTATTAAGACGTGCTACCGGGGTACAAGGAACTCGAACATCTAAAATTATAACCTCACACGAATCCATAGCCACGGTTGCCAAATAATTCGGATCTTGCTTGTTCCAAGCCAGCCTCAACAAAGGAGTATGAGCTGGATCTTCGTAAATAATTGTCGAGTGTTCTAAATGTCTTAAATCAAACATACGAACCGAACCATCAGCACCCACCGATGCAAACATATCTCGTCCACCCCCTGCACGTGAAAACGCAATATCATATACTTCTTTATCGTGTGCTATTAGCTGAGTCTTGACGTGCCCAGACACCGAATTTACGCGTCCTAACATTTGGCCAGTCTCAAGCCCCCAAATTGTGCAGGTGGTATCGATAGAAGATGTACCAATTAAGTTGGGATCCACTTCGTTCCAATCAAAACTCGTTAAAGGTGCACAAAAGTCAGAGTTTTTGTTGTTGTTCAAAACGCACTCCAGTCTTGTTTCAGGCTCCCCGGCTCTCCACACTCTCAAATAATCACCACTGAAACAAATTTGTGATTAGTCAAATCATTTTAGACAGGTAGGTAACTTTGTAATCTTATTTCAAGATTTATTATTTCATCTGAGAGGGAAACCCCTGCGGATTCTTAATTTATATTCTAGGTATTTCCAAAATACCAATAGATGGGCATCAAAAAGCAATTTTAAATTGTAAGAATAAATTTGAAAGGATATAGGATAAAAATCAGACATATGAGAGTAGAATAAATTATGAAAAATTTGAATGGAACACTTGAAAGTTTATTCCATAGATTACGGTAAGAGGATTGCATTCTGAATATTTATTTGATTTGGTCACAGTGTTTGCATAAATCCATAACTTTTAATGTACGATTTGAACAGCATTCTGAATTTTTAATGAAGGATTTGCTCAGAAGCTTTGAACAAATTTTAAAATGTTCAGCTGTCTTTAAAACTTTAAATAACTGGTAATAGGTAATGAAATTCAACACTTTACCTTGTAGCTAGTAAATCGGGCAACATTCCTTTGCTGTCGGGTATCCACATCATTTTAGTTGTTGGATAAGGATGATCAAAAGTGCTCTTAGCGGAAAATTCGCTTGTGTCTTCATCCAAAGAAACAATTTGCACTTTATTATTGTATTCTTCGACGAAGCTTCCCAAAGCCAAGCGAAATCGTTTGTCCGGTCGAACCGACCAATTCATACTGTACAATGGCCATGGAGCTATATACTTATAAATTTCTTTGCGTTTTCCCGTAGGAGCACCGGAATGCGCCATCCTAAACATAAAACTACACCATAATCATAAAATCATGAACATTAGCAGTCAACTAACCTCCCTTAATTTTTCAACTTAATAGAATTTAAACTTTATATCGTCAATTGCACTTTGAAAACAAGGAATTTTTCAATATTGTTGCATTTTAAGGACAATAAATAAAATATAAACAAAAGTTGAAGAATTTGACAAGCTACAATGGAAATACAATTAAACTGTCATTTAATAATTGCCGGTGGTGGTGGCGCCATCTGTTGTGATAATATTGAATACTTTAATATCCTAATAGAAATTTCGAATTTCCTCAAGAAAATGCATTCAAGTATTGTAAATTAATAAAAATGGTGATTTGTTTATTAAAAATATACTGCAGAGACTTGTACAAGTCACACGTACCAAATACATAGGTGTGTAATCACATAAAAATTGCAATTTAACTTTAAAATGTCCTTATATTTACACATTTAAGTCACAATAGATTCGTTGTTACTTTCTGAATCTTTCAATTGTCTTTCTAAACGCTCCCAAGGATTCTCCATAAAAGACGGGTGAAGGTAACTCGCAATATTAGTTTCCCCACGAGACGCATTGTTAGGAGAATCAAATCCCTCACTGCGGAAGGAACTACTCGAATTAAAACTACGATTATTCCGTCTGTCTTGATACGAATTGTTAAACGAACGATTACGCTGTCCATGGTTTGGAGTATTAAAATAATTTGACCGATTGTTTCCTCGATACTTGTTATTGTTCCAATTATTTTTATAATTCTTTTTTGGTTCCCATGATTTTTGTGGACTGCTACTGTTGGTGGGTCGAAAGTCGTTTTGATCGGTATCGTTGAACGACAAGAAATCGTCAGTATTTGCTTCCTGTTTTGAAGTATTTCCTTCAAAACAATTTGGCTGACTCATATTCTTACACTAAAAACAATAATATGATAACAAAATAAAGGCAAAAAACGAAACTATTAATAATATTTTGGTTGACATAACCTCAAATAAGATGGAAACAACAATTCATTTACCTAAGCTATTAGTAGTTATAATTAGAATTGCTATGGCATATAAACCTATATTTTAAAATAAACTTGTTTATTATTTTTCAATAAGACTTGGTTAACAAAATAATTCAACTTTTGACATTTACCAGTACACTTGTATACAGGGTAACTAAAAAGTAATGGTAAAATTTTGAAATTTTTAGAAATACCGAACCAAGAGGTATATATCTCGAAAATTTTGTGTACACTTATTTGGAATTCTCTTGGAAATCTCTGGAATTCCTTGGAAATTATAGAAATTCTTTAGATTGGAACTTGTTTGGAAGTCAAAGGCGGAACCAGGCAAAGCAGGGGGCAAATGAGCCCAGTGAGGAGGGATTAAATAAATATATTTAATAATTAAATATTAATTATTATTTAATAAATAAGAATTTAGGTATATATATTTTTTTTAAATTTTAAAATTTAGTAGATTGTGTTGGTTTTTAATCAATCATGAGGAGGGGGTTGGTAGCCCCCTTCCAAACATCTTTTATTGCTGATATGAAAATTTGAAAAAATTTTGAAAATTTTGTTATTTTAGGAAATCTAGAAAATTTGAGGAAAACCAAGGAAATCTAGGAAATTGATAAAGCTAAAAAATAAAACTTATCTCGATTATTCTTAAGATTTCCTAATTTCATAAGATTTTCCTTCACTTTTGTATTTCTCGACTTTTTCTCGGTTTCCCAACAAAAAACTACAGAGAAATCATCAAAAACCTCTGGTATACTACTAGTGACGAGAAATCTGAAGATATTCGAGGAAATTTCAGAAAATCTCAAGGAGTTTAAGAATCTTAGATTTCAAAATATTGAAATTGAAATAAAAAATTTTAAGAATTTCAAGGTAATCTCAGGAAATTCTAAGACATTTTAGTAAATAGGAAATTTGATGAAATGTAAAAAATCCTTGGAAATTTTAAGAAATTCAAGAAATTTATGAGGAAGACGAATACCAAAGGAAATAAAATTTTGTTTTCCAATTGGTTGGAAAATGGTTAAAATCGAGGTGGAAATCTGGAGTACAAGTGAGAGAAAATCTACAGAAAACCGGAAAAAAGTTAAGAAAACCCAGGAAATATTCAAAAATAGAAATATTAAGAAAATCTTTGAAAATTTAAAGAAATGTAGAAAATCCTAAGATATCTTAGAAACCGTAGAAAATCCAAATGATTCTCAGAAAAATCTTGAAAATTTCAGGATCTTAAGACATATTCTGAAATGGAAAATCCCAGAAAATGTAAGAGAAGTCAAGAAAATCGCAGAAAACTGAAAAAATAAAATACTCATCCATAGTAAGTATTCTTAAGATTTTCTAATTTTCCTTTTTCTTAAGAGTTCCTCAAATTTCCCTTCAGTAGTACACACGAGCAGATTCAGGAGTAATTCATGGGCGAGGTAAATGAGGCTGGTGAGGAAAACTTCATAATTTTTAATAAGAATTTAGATATATTTTTTAAATTTTAACAAAATTTAGTAATTTTATTGGTTTTGATGGGTGATGGGTCCGTTACCTTCCCATTGTTGGAAATTATTGGAATTCTTTGAGAAACTTTGGAATTCCACGTAAATCATTGGAATTCCGAGTCCTGTGTACAAAATTATTTTGAGATATTTACCGCTTGGAAAAAACCATATAACCCAAAACGGCGGAAATGTGAGAGGAGATAGAGACTAAAAATTGAAATATAAGTAAATATGAAGTAAAACATAAAAATAAAAAAAATAAGTAAAATATAATCATTTATTCTGTTCTTTTGGTTTTCATAGCTTTCAGCAATATACACTTTGTAATATGATCTTGATAATACGGCATTTTAAAGCGGATTTCCTGCTCTTCTTCTTCTTCTTAGCATTCTTCTTGGCAGAGCAATCGTGATCATTATTCACTCATATCAGCTCGTTAGAGTGTTGTATTCTCTTGCTTTTTCTATATTTTGACATATGTTCAGAATATGTTCGCGTGTGCTTCTTCCTTTTACGAAACCAGCATGTTGTTGATGTATCTGCCATGATAGGTATGGTTTTAGTCTGTCGTTTATTATGTGTAGCATCACCTTGCTGGCATGGGCTATCAGCGATATCAACTTATAATTGTCTCATAGGTACTTCCCTTGACCTCTACTTGCGTAGCGGAATGAATATGGAACTCGTTCATTCTTTTGTCTACTTTCCAGTCTTCCACACGGTATGGCAAACGTTTCCCCCGTTGCCTGGATGATTTCGGCGGTTATCATTCCAGCACCTGCAGTCTTTATAGCATCTTCCACTTAGTCTCTCAATATGTCCGGTTCTTGTTCTTGCTCCATATCTTTGACGTTGAGTGTGGTCTGAAATGTATTTCTTTTCTCATTTTCGAAGAGTTTTTCGCAATATTCTCTCCACACTGCCATAATTTTCTGTATGTCTGTGACTGGCGTCTGTTATACATTGCTTCCATTTCTTGGGTAGTTGTGTTGCTGGGAGTTCCTTAACGGTGGTCTCAATCATCTCTCTAGTGTGCTGCCATGCGTGTTCCGATGTTATGTTTGTGTTGTTAGCGATTTCGCTTATTTTGTGTTTATCTTTTGTTTTTTAGGCAAAATCTTCCACATTTTCACTGTTTATAATCCTAGATTTAATGATTCCTAGTTCTTTCTCTACAATACACGACTTTCCAGGCTGCAACATTCTTCGAACGTTCCAGGTTCCCATCTTTAACATATCCTTGTGCGTGAGCCAGACGGTGGCGCCGATAACAGTTGTGTCCTCATTAAAGCACTCCCGCCGCGGAGATCTGATTGGGAGAATATTTTTACCTTCAGAACGTTTTAGTTTTCCCGCTCTTAATCTTTCCAAAATTTCTTTTTCTTTTTAATTGCAATAACTCAGTTGAGCTGTTAATACTTTTTTCATTTTGATGCAAACAGAAAGACAAAGTACCTAGTCTCTAGTATAGATACCGAATTTATCTACAAATCTTAATATTTTTGATCAAATAAAAAAAGCTTTGTTGACATTGTTATTCAGAAGTTATCAACTTCAAGTTTCCAAATTCATAATAATCTTGAAATAAATAACTTTAAGATCTGAAGTTGTTACTTTTAAGTTATGAAGTTTGAGTTTCGAATTTAATACTGATTTTGAAATGGATAATTTTCATATTAAAACTTGTTACTTTAAAATTGTTATGAAGTTCAAGTTCTCAAACTAACACTCATTGTGAAATAGTTGTCTTTGAGTTTAGAGGTTGTTACACAGAAGTTATGAATTTTAGCTTCCATGTTATCATTAATTATAATTTCCGAAGTTATTACATCATTGATTTTCGGACATGTAATAATAGCTTATTTGTTATTTTTGATTCCATGAAAGAACAGAACATGACATAACAGAACATGAAAGAACAGAACATGACAGAACAGAAAATGAAAAAACAGAACAATGAAAAAACAGAACAATGAAAAAACAGAACCATGAAAAAACAGAACATTGACAAAGAAGAACTCTGAAAAAACAGAACACTGAAAAACAATAAATTTATATAAATTTTAAATTTTATTTTAATTTGCATAAAAATAAAACAAAAATAATAACAACAAAACAACCAAAGTCAATAATAATAAAAACAAAAAATAAAAAACAACTGTAAATCATTGCAAGTTTGCCATCCGCCGCAAGAATCTCAACTTATCATCATAACTTTCGTATTCCTGAACCACGGCTGCCACTTGTATGCCAAGATTCTCATACTTCTTCTTTCTTATTTCTAGGTATATATCTAATAGATATATTCTATTGGTTAATTATTAAAAATATAATTAAATTTCTTAATTTTAGTATCTGAAGCCGGATCGCAAACAAGTAGTTAGTAATTTATGTTCTCATTTTTCAAAGTTCTGTTTGTCAATGTTCTCTTTTGTCAATGTTCTCTTTTTTCATGGTTCTGTTTTTTCATTGTTCTGTTTTTTCATTTTCTGTTTTTTTATTTTCTGTTCTGTCATGTGCTGTTCTTTCATGTTATGTTCTGTCCGGTCACCGTTATTTTTATGTTATTATATTCTGAATTTTTCTAGATTTCCCGCCGACTAGTTGCCGCTACGACAGCTAGGTGGGGAAACGTGGCTTTTACGAAAATTGGCCTCCAGAAGTGATTGGAGGAAAAAGCAGATGTTTCTTGAGATTTTTGCGAGTTTGCATTTTGAGTCCGAAGAACTGTAAAGAAGGAAATCTACGGAAATTTTTAATTTCTTTATTTAGGTAGGTAGTATATACAGCAATTTACAGAAAGCATTATATTGTAAAATGATAAATTGGTATATGTAGAAGGCATTAGAATCACAGTAATATCAAAAATGAAAGGTTACATTTTTCTAAATTAGATTTTTCTAAAGTAAATAAAATTATACCTATCGTTATATTTACATAATTAAGTGTTAACATTTAATAAGAAGTATATCTACTTGGAGTTTTAGTTTTTAATAATACAAAACAAAATTATTGTCCTTTTAGGTAAATAGCTTTCACAGATACACCACACCGATAAGGAACATTCAATAGCGCATTTGCTCCAAATTTGATCCATTTCTGATATTGCACGATACAAGTATGGGTTTATTGATGGTGTGGTGTGTCTGCGACCCAATAAATAAAAAAACTCAAGGCCATCTTTTGACGATTTCATTCTAACATGTTACAAAATAAAACCAACGACAAACAAAGACTCAAATTATTGTATTTAATGATATTTTTCTCCAATTTCATAATGATATGCTTAAAACTAAAATTATTTGTGCCCTTAATACAGAATTGAATTTTTCAGTCTCTTTGAGATAATTTTTAGACACAATTAGGTACAAATGGATTTTTTTTCTTATTAAAATGTAAAATACAGTATTGTGCAAATTTTTATCATCTGGTAAGTAATTGAAATTTTGATGGTTTAAAGAGAACGATAATATTTCGATAGTCGATGTGAGTTAAGTTAGGCAAAAAGAGTTTGAGCAATTTTCTTCTATTACCTTCTTGCTATAATGATTTATAAATGTTTGGTTTAATTCTTACTAATATTTTACATATAGGTACAGATAAATATGTTGGTTCGTAGCAATTCATACAATTGTGTAATTTTTTTGCACAATTGTGTGAATTAGTAACACAAATTTTTTTCTGCGCGACCCCTGTAGATTAATACAACGTTATATCGATTTAATGGAACTTAACGATTTGCCGAAAGTAGGTACAAGTACAAAGCTAAAAATTCAATTTTGATGGATGAAATATACAAAGTATAAAATAAATACAAGACTGAGAGAGGACGGAAAATTTTTAGATGTAAAAATTGACTATATATTGAGGTTCTCAAACTGTTCACGTTGTTACCTTTTGATGAAATTGGATTCCATCGGTCCCATTACCCAAAATATGAAAGGCAAAAAAAAGGAAAATTGTAATAAACAGTTCGAGAGTCAGCGGTTCAGAGTAAAACTCAACTTGACTCACCCTGTACTTGCCAAAAGGATTACAAAGTTTTATTAATTTTGAAACTACTGAATAGTAAGTAAATTGGTACCCGAATTGGTCCCTTACAACTATGAAACAAGCTTTCATTTTAAATCTAAATACGAGTTATATCAAATATAAAATATGAAAGTGTATATACAAAAATTATAAAAGTGGACAGCACGTCTACATTTTCTAATTACATACCTAAAAATATATCATACTTTAAATGATTTTGGATATTTTAAATTATGATAATACACTTTGGTTTAAAATTTTAGTTTATATGTGCAGTTTGATTTTTGCTTGGCACACTTTTTTCAATTTTTTTTCTTGCTTTCACTATTTTTATTGCTCGCGTGTAGCCAATTCACTTTTGTCAACTATACAAACACGAAAAAGTTCGTTGGTACGTTAAAGAAGTCACTTTTCACTCAAAGCATTATTTGTAATGAAAATGCACTTAATAATAAATAAACTTTACAATTACATTTTGGCATTGACCTAAAAAGCTGAAATACTTTAGAAATATAAGCTGCAAGCTTTTATTACTTAAGTAATCAATATGGAAAACGGTTTTCCTTTTTTTTTATTCAAGGTTGGTTTAAAAAGGTCGAAAACCTTTTCGAGTTTTCCCAGTCTTAAACCAATCTCGCGAGAAACAGCAACGTCAATTCATTTTTTTTTTGAAACCGCTTTTCAAAAGGTTCAGGTTTTTCGAAATATTATGCTGGAAGATTCATGATGATGTTCTTACAACAATAACAAACTAAAAAATGATGAGAGTTAGTGAATGACTTTATGACTAAATTACGCTCGTTCGGTTCATCTTTGATTTCTTGAGAAGTAAAAATTCAATTTTGATAATCTGAATCGTAACTGAAAAAGAAAATAATTGTTACAAGGTTTTCTAAAAAAATTAACAAGAGAGTTAAGCTTAAAACTATGTTTGGGATCAGTCTTTTGTTCAAACACACATTCCCGAAAAGTTTTGTTGCTACAAAGAACTTTCAGGTTTATAGCAACAAAAAATTCCGCATTCACTCAGCAAAATTTCAGCTTTTTTAGGTCAAACGTTTTTAACATATTTCTGCTAAGAACCTTTCGCTTTCGCTGAAGTCGTCATCGCATGGCGGTGAGGGTCCGGAAACTGATAGGGTAGGTAATCCAAAATGTCTGGTTTCATCCATCGATATGTTATCGACACTTCTAGTTTTTCGACATAATCTCGAAATGGAGCCGTACCGTCTCATGAACTCTTTGGAATCAAAACCAGGACCACTGTTTGAAATAAATATTGCCGAGTTTGTCCTTGAACGTTGCTTTCGATGCTTTGAGTAAACTTTGGGTTCCTTTTCGGTTGAGTTGCCCGACCAACGGCATTTCTAGTAAAAAAACGACAGATTAGTGTTTTTTCAAAGTTTTTTGCTTAATCAACAAATTTGCAAAACTCAAAAATGTCACTATAGCAAATTTTGAAATTCTAATATTACCTAATTTTACTTCTAAGTGTAATTTTGCAATCAAGTTTTAGAAGAAAAGCAGTAGCGGTATTAAGAAAAGCGTCAAATATATTTTTGTGTAAAAGTGATTTTAGAAATGTGAGTTATGTGATGAACACACAAATTTTAAGTTCGTGTGAGTGCTGTGAGACTGAAACACTTTCGTGAAACATTTTAGATTAAAAAATTATAATTACATAACTGGAGTACCTAAGTACTGCCCTGAACAGTCGAATATCGATATTTATGTACATATATCGATCCTGCAATATTATTTTCTTTGTCCAAAAGGAAAGATTGATAGAAAAAATATTAGAAACATTTTTATTTCTGTGTTGTAGAAAGTCCACGAGAAGTTGCTTAGCAACACTTTAAATGATTAACATCGATTAATCTTCTTCGTTCTTGCCATTGCTTGTAACAAGAAAATATTTGCACAAGAAAATTTCAAGTTTGTTTGAAAATCAAGACAACATCAAATTTGAATATAATTTCCAGAATGTCATATACCTGAAAATAATTTCCAGTTCAATGATGCAAAGGTACGCTTTCAAGTTCTATTAAGGATGAAAGTACTATTATTACATAAAGAAAAGGGGAAGGACTTAAATTTGAATTGATTGTTCTCGACATTTTTCGGCTGGATAAAAAAAGGTCGACTTTTAGACGCACTTAGTAGTAAGTTGGTTACAATCAATAAATCCAATAATTTGAGTTGACGTTGGAAAATGTAAACACTTTCATAATATTTCTCTTCCATGAAGTAACCGAATTTACTAACTTAAGCCCCAAGACAAAAAGTTAGATAGAATTATCCTTTTACAGGCAGGATAATATTCTCTATTAAAACAAACTCCGACCGAATTCATTTCAACCTTGTTTTATATTTTTAAATCAACCTTTTGTTATTTGATCTTTATCACCTTATTTAAACTTCATCAAAGTTAAAAGCATTTCAAATTACCACAAGAATTTACATGAAAACTTTTTTATTTACTTTTTTAAATTGACATTAATTATAGGGACGTTTTAATAGCAGGTATTAATTTGAAATATTCATCAAAGTAAAATATAAAATTTTCCCTAATTTGAATAGGATTTTAGTTGACTAAAATGCTACATTTTTCCAGATTTTGTTAGAATATCATTAAATATCTCACAAGATAGATCATAATTTAATTTGATGATAATTGCAATTATCACAAAATAGATTAGCAGCAAAGAATGTTTCAATCTAAGAGAAAACCACACAATTGTGCAGAAAAAGTACACAATTGTGTCATTTTTCTGCACAATTGTGTGGATTGGTAACACATATATATTTCTATGTGTAGCGGTTCTCAAACTAATAAGGTCTTGGAACCCATAACAAGTAGTTTGTTTTTGGTTTGCGATAAGTTTACATTTTTGTTAGCCCAACTGTGCTGATCTTTCGTTCTCTGAATTTACGAGTATTATGCACTGTATATTTTTTCCGCATAGTCAGAAACTTTACCCTTTAGGAGCACTTAGGAAACCCCTCTTCTAATATGTAACAAATTTATCTCTGCAGACGTGGCTGAATTCCAAACTAAATATAATTATTATTATTTTACTTTGCATCCTCAACAGTTTCTGAGTATGAGCTGAGTGACCCTTGCCATGATTTGATAAAGCAGAATATTTTAAAGTTTCGAGAAAATCAACATTTCTTATCAGAAATTTTCTTCGAATTTGGGTTTGGAATCAAGAAAAGAAACATTTTGAGTTAGTTTACATCCGAAATTTAATCAATATCAATGTAATTTAATAATTCTAATCTAATCTAATTTAACCCTTAAAGGCCACTGTGGGGTCTGTGGGACCCCAGCCGTAATCAATTATATTTTTGTCATTCTTGTGTTGGGCTTTAACCCAATCATCTTATGTATATGAATAAACAGTAAAATTTTGACAGTTTTTAAGTTTTTAACAATTACTAGAACATTTTTTGTAAGTCGAAAAAGTCAATAGCCGCTTCCCAGAGCAATTTTTGAACGGTGGGGTCTGAAAAGTCCCAGTGTGGCATTTATGTTATTCTGGTGAAGTTTGGCTTTTAAGGGTTAAAGAGACGGTCATTAGCTTAGTAGGTTAGCCAAAGAACTGCTGATTCTAAAAGGTACTCGGTTTGAATCCGGAGAGAGTCTAAAACTTTCATATAACCCACTCAGTGCTTCGGAGGGCACGTAAAGCCGGCGGTCACCTTAAGTTGATAATTGCCGCTATCAACTATTAAAAACAGGGTTACAGATATTCCCCAATCCGGATTAAGCAACCGTGGAGTTTAAATGCTTAAAAAACCTTTCTGAGAGAGGCCTACATTCAGGAGTGGATGGCTACAGGCCAGTAGCGAATTTACCAACAAATATTTTTATTTCAGAGAAATTAAAAAAAATATTTCAAAATAATTTTGTACACAAGATTCGGACTTCCAATGATTTTCAAGGGATTCCAAAGATTCTCAAAGAATTCCAAAAATTTCAAACAAGGGGGAGATAACGGGGTAACTGTCCACCCATCTTCAAAACCGAAAAATTACAAAATTTTGTTAAAATTTAAAAAATATATCTAAATTCTTATTGTAACAAATATGTATTGAATGAATGAATTTCTCCTGAATGCCTCCTGTGTACAACTGAAGGGAAATTTGAGAAAGTCTTAAAATATAGGAAACACAAGGAAAATCTTAAAAATTCAATAGATAAGCTTTTTTATTTTTTCAATTTTCTGAGATTTTCTTGGTTTTTCTAAGATTTCTTAAAATGTTCTAGAATTCTCTACATTTTCTGGGATTTTCCATTTTACAAAATGACCTAAGATCCTGAAACTTTCTAGAGTTTTCTGGGATTTCTTTTGATTTTCCCGAGTTCCCGAAAATCATAGACTTTCTGCATATCTTTGAATTTTCAAAGATTTACTTGATATTTCTATTTCTCGGATTTCCTGGGATTCTTTAACGTTTTTCCGATTTTCTGTAGATTTTCTTTTACTTCCACCTCACATTTTCCCTTCGATTTTAACAATGTGGAAAGCCAACTGGAAATCTTCATATAGGTTCAAAACTAAAGGGAAATTTGAAAAAAAATTTCTATTTCCTTCGATATTCCTCTTTTTCATGATTTTCTTGAATTTTTTAAAATTAAAAACTTAAAAATTCCTATGATTTTCTGGAATTTCGTCGAATATTTTCAGATTTCTCTTCATTATAGTACACCAGAGTTTTTTAGTGATTTCTGCCTAGTTTGTTGCATTGTGAAATGCAAAAGTGAAGGAAAATCTTATGAAATAAGGAAACCTTAGGAATAATCGAGATAAGTTTTAGTTTTTCGAATTTTTAATTTATTGAGATTTTCTCGATTTTCCAGTCATAGAATTTTCTAGATTTTCTCGAATTTCCATAAATTATTGTAAGTTTGTAACGGGGCTATCTAACCTCCTCCTTATGACTCATCAAAAGCCAACGAAATCTACTAATTTTTGTTTATTTTAATCATATACACCTCAATTCTTATCAAAATATATTTATTTACCCCCTCCTCACTACTGTTAGTTCACCCTCCCCATAAACTTTGCCTGGATCCGCCTTTGATTTCCAAACTAGTTTCAATCTAAAAAATGTCTATGATTTCCAAGGAATTCCAGAGATTTCCAATGGAATTCCAAACAAGAGTACACACAATTTTCGAGATATTTACCCCTTGTAGCGAACTAGGGTATCGAATTTCAGAGGTCAGTAAGGGCGGCAAAAATTGAATCGCCTACTGGTGGTAAATTTGTAAATCCTCCACTGCGTACAGGCTACGAAGAAGAAGAAGAATCTAATTTAAAATTAGTTGTTACTTCTTTATTGTCCATGATTACTAAATTCGGTAATCCCGATAATCCTTACCTAATTTAAAATTTCAGGTCGTATTCTGTAAAGTGTAAACACTTGTCAGGCAACTTACCAAAGGTAATTCCAAGATGAGTAATGTTATAGATCCTCTCCCCAAGTACCGGTTGGTGTAAACTTTTAGGTCAAATTTTTGTATGAAATTCAAAATTTTTAGAGCTTTAGATCACAGCAGTGATTTAGACAACCAGACGAGTTTACCTATACAGCTTAAGATTAAGCAAGATTAATCCGCAAGGATTAAAATATCTAGAGCGGCTGAGTTTACCTCTGCCCAATCCACACGCGTTGATCAATATGACGATTCCATGTCAATAGGTCGAAAGTCAAAAACGACGAAAACAATAACGTCGAAAATCAATAACGTCGAAAAACAAAAACGTCGAAATCAAAATGGTCGAAAACAAAACCGTCGAAATCAAAATGGTCGAAAACAAAACCGTCGAAAATGAAAACTTCTGAAGTACAATTAAATATACCTAGTTCTACACTTAAAGTGTGACTGGCTAATATATTTAGTGCTATCTATTACGTAGTTGGATAAATAGTTTTATTACATTTTTTAAAATTAAATTGCAAAAAAAGTGCATTTTTGAACCGAATTTTTAAATTACAACATGTATTTTAATAAGCCGTCCCAAAAATGTATTTTATATTTTTTATCCCACCCCTGAATATATAATAATATCAGGTCAGGCGGCCTGCCGGCCGCCATGTCCTCCTAATATTTGAATGACCTGGAAACTACTCTTTGCACATCAGGATCATTAATTTATTATTTTATTATTATAAAATCACAAAAATCGACGTAGAGAGCTGGGAATAGTGGCGTTAACCTTAGAACTCTTAGCTGAATAACCAGTTAAAATTTCAATTCAATCGTGCTTACTGTTGGGGAGATTTTGATGGGACGGACATACATACATACAAACTTTGAGTTTTATATATTAAGATAAAAGTTAAAATCAATTTATGAATTAAACATGATTTTTTCAAAGAGTTCGAAGTTGTAGATGGAAGAAAAATAATTTATAAAAAATGTAATAAAATTAAAAGTAAAAGTAAAAACAACGTTTTTATTTTCAACGCTTTGACTTCGACCTTTTTGTTTTCGACGTTTTGACTTTGACGTTTTTGACTTCGTCGTTTTTGTTTGTCGACGTTATTGCTTTTCATTGTTATTGTTTTCGCCGTTTTTGATTTCGACCGACGTTTTGATTTCGACATTTTTGTTTTGGATGTTTTTGTTTTCGACGTTTTGACGTGCTAACAATGTGACTTGATTCGAAACTGGTTGGACAAATAACTACTACTTGTGTAATAGCTTCGGTAATTGATGTTCTGAAGAAAGAACAAGGCATGAGTGAACTAGTACAGTCGGTGAGAGTAACCTGAACAATTTTCTAACTGGCATCGCGTACAACTTCGAACTTCAAGGCTTATACAGAAGAATTAGTTAGTATCTAATGTATGTATTCAATGATCCCGCGCAAAAAGGAGTTTCACGTAAGGAGTAACACTAGGTCAGTGTTTTCGGTGTTTTTGTTTTCGGTGTTTCGACTTTGGTGTTTTGTTTTCGGTGTTTTGATGTGATAGGCTTTATGCCTTAAAAATCATGTTTTTGAGATATCAGTTTCTAAGTGGAAAAATTATTTCGAGAATTGATATGAAAAGTAATAAAACAGTTTGTTAAAAAAAAAATTTTTTTTAAATGTAAAAGGGCAAATAATGAAATCTAAATTGTAGATTTTTACTAATTAAATGCATTTGTTTATATTGCTGTTTGAAAAGCTTAGTAGAAACTACCCTAATTTGGCTAAATTAGCATTAAAACGGGACAATATTGACGTCTTAATGCAATTTTCCGGGACAATGGCGGTATTGAATCCTAAAGCAGTTAATCCGTATATTATGCAGTAATAAAAACTATAATTCCTAACATCATAAAATCATCACGGTGATTGATAAATGATCAAATTTCCGATAGTATGAAAGCTTTTGAATTTTCCAGAAGAGGTGGTTTAAAAATAAAAATGTTGGAAATCACTGTTATATCTGAAATACAATAAATTTTTTCACTCAGTTTTCATATTTCAAATCGGTAATACTTTTACAATATCGTGGGCGAAAATTTAATTTCCATGATAAATTTTTTATATTACAAAAAAGTGGAAAAATATTTTATCATTTTCGTTGTCACATTTAATTAAATTGTTAACGAAAAAAAATATTAACTTTATTTGTTATTTACTAGGATTTTCAATAATACCGTAACTTACTATATCGCATTTTCCCAAAGGATAAGAAGGATGAATTCATTCATTTATCCTCCCACTAGAGGATAAAACATTTTTTTCGGATTAGATATTCGTAGTATTCAATTTACAAGTAATTAGGTAAGAAAATTGAATCTGGATTAGGAGAAAGGGAAAAATAAATAGCCGTTAAAAAAATGTCTTGGCGTTTTTTCAAAAATGCAATTTTTGATAAAATCGTGCATATAATAAAGCAGTGCCAGAAGCTGAATGAAACTACAAAAATGTTATGCTAGGACCAACAACAAATCAAACAGTAATACAATAAACAAACAATATTTGCAAATTAGAAATTGGAATAAACTGGAGGTTTCAATATTTAATTTTTTTTACTTTGTTGCTATACGCGGTTACTGCGGTTAGATTGGTAATTGGTCCTCCATTGGCGATCAGGGTGCTGCAGTGGTGGTACTGTAGTGCCGTGTATTTAATAGTTATATCGTCGATATACAGGGTGAATTCCTTTTTAAAAGTGTTAATTTGCTCAACTCTTGCGTGTGATTTTGAAAACCTTGACCAACCCGATTAGTAAATTTAATCGTGCCAGTTTAACAGGTACCTAAATATTTATATTTTATAAAAAAGGCTGCTCAATTTTAGCATATTAAATTCAATGTTATAATAACATAATCACGCAAATTCTAACCACGCTTTTAACACATTAAAATCTTTGTTTTAAAGCTTTGCGTGTAAATCTCCAGCTTTTTAATCTATAAAACGGCCTTGACTTTCATATCATATCGCAATTAGTTAAATAATAAATTATTTTTTGCTTTGCAATTTTCCTAAATAATGTTCGGTAATAACACGACACTAAAGAGGGTGTGAAAAATTGCTAATAGTACCGTCAAACGGGGTGAGTCAGGACATAGGGGGTCAGTCGGGACAAACATGTTTTGCTGATAAATAGCGGTAGATTTTAATTTCAAGTTTCAAAACCTACTCACCGATGTCCTCTATAGTGAATGTTTGTATTCTATCCGTGCTTATCACGTACGTGTTCGTCAATGATTAAAATTTGATTATTATATAATAATATCAGTTTGTTTGGAAATTAAATTCTTGTTAAAACTTCTTATGTTGACGTTTCAGAGAATTTATTCCTCAATTTTCAAGACTAAAAATATACACAAATGAGTCCTAAAACTAGTGTTGACAAAATTCTATTTTGCTCACCAAACAAATTCGTGATGATCATAAATAGTTTTTTTTTTTAGTAACTCTTAACAGGAATTTAATTTCCAAACACACTGATAATCTATATATATAAAAATGAATCCCTATTTCCCTTGGTCATTCAATAACTTCAGAACGACTTGACGGATTTGGCTGATTTTTTGGTGAGTTGTTGTCTATATCTCAGGCAAGGTTTTTATGCAAAGAAAAGTTCGAAATTCGCAAAATTAGCGAGTTTATTTGATTATTCCTTATAAAATTAATCTACGCGCGCAAGTACTTAATGGTCAGGTACACCAGGTACTTAAATGGTTAGGTACACCACCTATTGTAAATACTCACCCGGTGGTCGTTAGAGGGCGTTATCTAAATACATCACAAATTATATTTTTACCGATTGTTGAGATAAATTAGTTCATCAACTCTAAAAGTTGCGAAATAAATCGCACCAAACCAAAACGTTTTATCGTTTTATCAGTTTGATATCTGATTCGACCCCCATGCTGGTCGAGTATATGAAACTTATTTTTGAGAATGAATAGAGATTAGGAGCTTGCTCCACCTCTGTCATGACTTTACCCCCCCCCCCCCCAAGTTAACATAAACTTCGCGGGTCTTTTAAAATAACGAAAATATCCTTACACTCCTATGTTAACAATGTAAATTGAACATTTTGCAGCCGCTTTTTCCATATAAAAATCGATTTTACAGCAAAACTTTTTAGACATTTTTTGTTGCAAATTTCATTGCCTTCAATTTTGTTTATCTTCTTCTACATATATAAAAATAAGTTTGAAATTTCCACGGTCATTCATCAATTGAGAACGGCTCGACGGATTTGGCTGATTTTTTGGTGAGTTGTTGTCTACATCTCCGGCAAGATTTATATGCAAAAAAATGTTTGAAATTCGCGAAACAAATGTAAGAATTTTAACCTTATCGAGTTTATTTGATTATCACCCTGTAGAACTAAGCTGCGTCAGGTACTTAAATGGTCAGGTACACCAGGTACTTAAATGGTCAGGTATACCAGGTACTTAAATGGTCAGGTACACCACCTATTGTAAATACTCACTCGGTGGTCGTTAGAGGGCATTATCTAAATACATCACAAATTATGTTTTTACCGATTGTTGAGATAAATCAGTTCACAACTCCAAAAGTTGCGAAATAAATCGCACCAAGCAGACACCAAAAGTGTCTGTTTTATCAGTTTGATATCTGATACGACCCGCATGCGGGTCCAGTATATGAACTTATTTGTGAGAATGAATAGAGATTAGGAGCTTTCTTCACCTTGGTCATGACTTTAGCCCCCCCCCCCCCCTCAGTTAACAGAAACCTTCGCGGGTCTTTTAAAATAGCGAAAATATCCGGACAATCCTATGTTAACAATGTAAATTGGACATTTTGAAGCCGCTATCAACTATATATAGTTGATCGGCTGGGCCGATTTAGTTCATGTTTGTAGTAGACTGAATGAGGTTTTTACGGAGAGAAAAATTAAAAAAGTTGCCCGAAAGATTAGAAAATTCGGGAAAAGCTGAAAGTGCTTCTGATTGGTTGGTTGATTCTCACAAGTACCAATAAGAAAAAAAAAATTCAGATTCGTTCTGGGCATTGTGTGTGCATGTTAACCGTAAAGCGTCGTTCTCAGCCAATTAACCACAACATAGCATAACTTAACATAGCACTACAAAACAAAATGGTATCGATTTATTTGACATAATAATTAAATTAACTAATTATAATTAATTAGTTTTTGTCATAATTATACTAATTATAGTACAATACAAATAATTATTACTTTCTGACGCTTACTTTCAATTTCAGCGCCTTCCTATTAATTCGTTGGTATAATAGGTAAATTCATATTAGATCTAAAATCGTTAAGCTATGTTATGTTATGTTATGCCAAATTCTTCATTTGTCAATTTGAACACACACATAAGTTTCAATGTATTTTAACTTTTGTGTTAAGCTATGCTATGCTATGTTGTGTCACGTTAATTGGCTGAGAACGACGCTTAAGTATTCAGGCCTATTATGTATCACAAACGTTATTATAACGGTGACAGCTATGACATAAAATTAAAGGTTTTCGGCAAATTGGTATTACCTATCGTTTTCACAAACCGTTATTTTAACATGATCTTGATAATAAAGGTTTTCTTAACATTTATAGTGCATACCAATTTGCCGAAACCTTTATTTTATTTCATAACTGTCACCTTTATAATAACGTTTGTGATACATAATAGACCTGATATTCAGGTCTATTGTCTGCTTGGTGCGATTTATTTCGCAACTTTTGGAGTTGTGAACTGATTTATCTCAACAATCGGTAAAAATAATAGACCTGATATTCAGGTCTATTATGTATCCCAAAAGTTATTATAAAGGTGACAGTTATGAAATAAAATAAAGGTTTAGACAAATTGGTATGCACTATAAATGGTAAGAAAATCTTTATTATCTAGATCTTGTTAAAATAACGCTTTGTGAAAACGATAGATAATACCAATTTGCCGAAATCCTTCAATATTATGTCATAACTGTCACCTTTATAATAACGTTTGGGATACATAATAGACCTGTATATATCATTCTATAAACCTATATGAAAACGAAACCTTAATTTTTATTTTTTGATCATTTATTTATTTAATCGTTTTAATACGTTTGGCATTTAAGCCGCAATGACAAACAATGACCATAATGAGGATGGGCAGGACAACGTCTGCCGGGTCAGCTAGTATTTAATAAAATTTTATTAACAGTGGATGAGGATTATCTACATTTATATATAATAACAAGAGTTTTTCAAAGTTTTTAAAAAATTGCCTGTTTTTTATTAATTAGATAGAGTCTGTTGGACCAAAAGGAGCACATTTTTGTAAAAGTGATGTGTATGTTTTTTTAAGTCATAAAATATATCTCTACTCTCCCCAAACACGGGAAAACGGGCCAAACTGGGCATTTTAAAGCGTTGTCCCGACTCACCCCAGTGTTTGGAGTGAGTCGGGACAGCAAACAAAAATTGTTTTCTCTTAATTTTGATAATTTTTTGCTAAAGTATTTAGTTCAAGTTCTAGCTTAGGCTTCGATTGCAACATGGTTAAATACTTGGACCTACAAACGTAACAGAAAAGATGCAGTCATTCAAAATATACCAAAACTTGTCCGGACTCACCCCGTTTGACGGTACTAGTTAGTGTATAATTTATAAGGGGATAGTATTTTCAAAAACCAGAGTTTCTAAAACTGTTTCAAAAAATGATACTGAGTTGAGCATAGCAATACTTTAAGGTATTCACACTATAATCTAATATATATTTTGATTATTAATGTGACAGAAAGCCAATGTTTGCTCGAAAATGTATTGTAGGTGGGTTTAAGCCGTAACTGTGACCCAATTTATTCATGCAGTATGCAAATTCTAATTCAAATATTAATTTGGAACAAAATTTGTGGCCATAGAATTGTGTTTATGATAATTAAATCCTGTTTAGTAAATTTTTGAATAAAGCAAAATCAAAATTTCAAAAAAAAAAAATGAAGAACAAATCTATGTCCACGAAACATTATTAAATGCACAATTTTTACAAATCGCTTTGAGTTATCTTCACTTACTGATTGTTGTGAAGGGTTGCGCTAAGTGCCGTCCGCCCTGTGTAACAGCGCAAACTGGCACCCGCAATCACGCGATTCCCGTGTCCGCCGCGGGTAGCGGAAACAGTGATCCAACATACAGCACCCCTCCTACCAACACAATAGTCAACAATGAATTTATCAATTTTGTAGACAGTAAGTTTTCAAAATTTATGTTCACAGCAATGCCGTAAAATAAGTTAAAATATGTTACAGCTTTTTTAGTTATTTGTACAATATTCAGCAATTTATTAGATATAAGTTATATGCGAGTACATTTTCTGTTAATATGCATAGGTTATCTTGGCGATTCTTAAAGAAATTCAAGGATTACTTTTATAAAAGATGGGGTATAAAATTTTGTATAGGGCCATAAATTGCTGAAGTTGCTTGAGCTGCTGATAATAAAGGAATATAGCCAACGCTTTTTCTAAATCAAGAGATTCTTGTTCGAGTAGCTTTAAGTGTGAATTATTGTTATAGTTCTTCAGATATAATAGAACAAAACTGAAATGGCAATATCCAATATATTTTCAAAATGGTTTTCCATCCAGGGGAATGATGCAAAATGACTCAATTGCATATTATCGTGGTAGTGGCGCCCACTCTAATAGCACTTTAATAATAATCAATAAACTAAAAACTAATAAATACAATATAAAAATAATGAATATAAACAATCATAGTAATGGTTTTTTTTTCAAACAAATCATAGTACCTATATATTAGGTAGATACTTTTAGTTGATAGAAATGGAACAATCTGACATTTAATTTAAACTTTAATTAGTTTATATAAGTACACAGTATATAAAGTGATTCAGAAAACATTAAATCAGGTCGGTAAGTTCAACGAAAGTTATATGAAAAGTGCTTGTAATTATAGGTAAATTAATGTTGTATCGAATTTTCATTTATTGAAATGCATCAATGTATTTTTTATTTTTATTACTTTTGTGGGCGGAAAATATGATATGAAATAGGAAAGTTTATTGTTTACATTCAAATAAATAATTAATTAAGTTGACATTTAAACTTTACTCTTAAGTTTAGTTTTTTTTTCGAGTTTTTCCAGGTCTTAACAAAATTGATTGCATAATTTTGTTTTAACATGCTATATCCTGAAAATGCCATTAGCGCAACCGGTTGATCGAATTATTTTTTAATTATTAGAATATATAAATTATGTTAGAATAATTATTTAAAGAATGACAAAATGAATTAGATGTGGGAAAATTAACAGAAAGATTGAAAAACTTTCCAGACAGCCAGACAGGAATGACAAAGATGCGCGTGTAAGCCGGTTTACTCAAGTGAAAAGTTACAAAGTGAAGCTGAAGACGGCTGTGTTTTTATAAAAACAACCGCAAAAAACAGAGGTTTAATATATCCAAAACAGACATATTTAAGTAAAAAAAATTGTAGAAACCACAAAGAAACAGTCAAAGAAAAGCCCTGTCCATAAATTGTCAATCTGTTATCACTACATATTATTTTAAAAATACTAATGCCCGATTTCTTAACCTTCAGATATCTATCGAATAAGTATAACTATAAGTATAACCAATCAAACAACCGTAAAAATTAGAATTACGGTAACCGTAAAAATTAGAATTACGGTAACCGTAAAAATTAGAATTACGGTTGTTTGATTGGTTATTCTTATAGTTATAATTATACGGGGCACGGGGGCACGTGCCCCACCAGACGCATAAAATTAACAAGGAAACAAGGAGACAATCCCATATCTGAGAACACTTTTTGCCCGTCTCGACTCCTTGTGCCCCCCTCCAGAAAGAAATTCTGGATCCGCCCCTGCTTATACTGTCATATGTACGTTTATGCCATTATTTACTAAAACGGGAGAATTACTGTTAGTATATCGACCAATCGAATTATCAATTTTTTTGTTGATTCTATAAGCCAAAAAACTAACCGCATCTAGACGTTTTTTCTAATGCTTCCTAGATTTGAATTAAAAATTTTTGAAAATAACTAACCGCTTTAAGCAAGGGGCCAATATCTTAAAAATTTTGTTTACACTTATTTGGAATTCCCTTGGAAATCTCTGGAATTGTTTGGAAATCACAGAAATCCTTTAGATTGGAACTAATAGTTTGGAAATCAAAGGCGGATCTAGGCAAAGCAGAGGGTAAACGAGGTTAATACTCGTAAATAATATTTTTATAAAAATTTAGGAATATTTTTGAAATTAAAATAGTTTTGTTGGTTTTTGATGAGTCGTGATGAAGAGGTTAGACAGCTTCGTTACCCCTCCCCCCTTTTCCAAACATCCTTGGCAGGTAAATAAAGTTGAGAAAATCTTAAGAAAGCCAAGGAAATCTCAGAAAATTGAAAAAGTTAAAAAATGAACTGATCTCGATTATTCTTAAGATTTAGTAATTTATTAAAATTTTCCTTCACATTTGTATTACACGATTTTTGTCTCGGTTTTCCATCAACAAACTACAGGAAAATCATCAATAAACTTTGGTGTAATAGTGAAGAAAAATCTGAAGATATTCGACGAAATTCCAAGAAATCTCAGAGTTTGATAATCATGAAAAATTTCAAAAAATTCTTGAAAGTTTTAAGAATTTCAAGAAATTCAAGAAAATCTTGAGAAAGAGGGATATTTTCAGTTGGTTTTCTACTTATTTGCAATCGAGAGGAATATCTGGGGTACAATAAGTGAAAGAAAATCTACAGAAAACTGGGAAAAAGTTAAGAAATCCTAGAAAATCCAAGAAATAGAAATATCAAGAACATCTTTGAAAATCCAAGGAAATATAGATTCTTCCTTGAATATCTTAGGAACTCTAGAAAATCTAAAGAAATCTCAGAAAAATCTAGAAAATTTCAGAATTTTAAGACAATTTGTGAAATGGAAAATCCCAGAAAATGTAGAAGAGTTTAAGAAATTCAAGAAAATCTTGAGGAAGGGGAATATCAAAGGAAATTTAGTCTACATTTTAGTTTTGTATATGACGATTTCCAGTTGGTTTTCCACTTAGTTGCAATCGAGAGGAAAATCTAGGCAACAAGTGAAAGAAAATCTACAGAAAGCCGGAAAAAAGTTAAAAAATTCTAGAAAATCCAAGAAATAGAAATATCAAGAAAATCTTTGAAAATTCAAGGAAATGTAAATTCTTCCTTGGATATCTTAGGAACTCCAGAAAATCTAAAGAAATCTCAGAAAAATCTAGGAAATTTTAAGAAATTCAAGAAAATCTTGAGGGAGACGAATACGAAAGGAAATTAAAATTTTATTCAAATTTTCCTTTAGTTTTGTATAATGACGATTTTCAGTTGGTTTTCTTAAAATCTAGGCGGAAATCGGGGCATAAGTGAAAGGAAATCTACAGATAATCGGAATAAAGTTAAGAAATTCCAGGGAATCCAACAAATTGATATAACAAGAAAATCTTTGAAAATTTAAGAAAATGTAGGAAATCCTAGGATATCATAAGAACTCTAGAAAATCAAAAGAAATCTCAGAAAAATCTAGAAAATTTCAGGATCTTAAGGCATCTTGTGAAATTAAAAATCCCAGAAAATGAAGAAATTTCTAGAATATTTTAACAAATCTAGAAAATCCAATGAAATCCAAGAAAATCTAAAAAAAAACTGAAAAAAAACTTCATCCTTTCCTTGTATTTTCTATTTTTTAAGACTTCCTCAGATTTCCCTTCAGTTGTACACAGGAGCAGATTCCAGAAAAATTCATGGGTGGCGAAAATAAGGATGGGGAGAGTAAATTCATATTTTTTGATAAGAATTTAGATATATTTTTAAAATTCTTACATTTGTTGAAAATTTTTGAAAATTCAAGAAAATGTAAATTCTTCCTTAGATATCTTAGGAACTCTAGAAAATCTAAAGAAATCTCAGAAAAATCTAGGAAATTTTAAGAAATTCAAGAAAATCTTGAGGGAGACGAATATCAAAGGAAATTAAGATTTTAAAATTTTATTCTAACTTTCCCTTTAGTTTTGTATAATGACGATTTTAAGTTGGTTTTCTAGTTTCTACTTAGTTAAAATCTAGGCGAAAATCGGGGTATAAGTGAAAGGAAATCTACAGATAATCGGAATAAAGTTAAGAAATTCCAGGGAATCCAACAAATTGATATAACAAGAAAATCTTTGAAAATTTAAGAAAATGTAGGAAATCCTAGGATATCATAAGAACTCTAGAAAATCAAAAGAAATCTCAGAAAAATCTAGAAAATTTCAGGATCTTAAGGCATCTTGTGAAATTAAAAATCCCAGAAAATGAAGAAATTTCTAGAATATTTTAACAAATCTAGAAAATCCAATGAAATCCAAGAAAATCTAAAAAAAAACTGAAAAAAAACTTCATCCTTTCCTTGTATTTTCTATTTTTTAAGACTTCCTCAGATTTCCCTTCAGTTGTACACAGGAGCAGATTCCAGAAAAATTTATGGGTGGCGAAAATAAGGATGGGGAGAGTAAATTCATATTTTTTGATAAGAATTTAGATATATTTTTAAAATTCTTACATTTGTTGAAAATTTTTGAAAATTCAAGAAAATGTAAATTCTTCCTTAGATATCTTAGGAACTCTAGAAAATCTAAAGAAATCTCAGAAAAATCTAGGAAATTTTAAGAAATTCAAGAAAATCTTGAGGGAGACGAATATCAAAGGAAATTAAGATTTTAAAATTTTATTCTAACTTTCCCTTTAGTTTTGTATAATGACGATTTTAAGTTGGTTTTCTAGTTTCTACTTAGTTAAAATCTAGGCGAAAATCGGGGTATAAGTGAAAGGAAATCTACAGAAAATCGGAATAAAGTTAAGAAATCCCAGGAATCCAAGAAATTGAAATATCAAGAAAATCTTTGAATATTCAAGAAAATGTAGAAAATCCTAGGATATCTTAGGAACTCTAGAAAATCCAAAGAAATCTCAGAAAAATCTAGAAAATTTCAGGATCTTCAGACATCATGTGAAATGGAAAATCTCAGAAAATGTAGAAAACCCTAGGATAGTTTAAGAAATCTAGAAAATCTAAGAAAAGCCAAGAAAATTCATGGGTGAGGTAAATGAGGCTGGGGAGGGAAAATTCATATCTTTTTGATAAGAATTTAGATATATTTTTTAAATTTTCACAAAATTTAGTGATTTTATTGGTTTTGATGGGTCATGGCTCCGTTATCTCTCTCTTTTACATGGAAATCATTGAAATTCCGAGTCCTGTGTACTAAATTATTTTGAGATATTTACCCCTTGGCTCTCCGTTGGCAAATATTTATATTATTCTCAAAAACCAAGAAATATAATATAATTTTTATATATAATTTTTTTTGCTTCTAGAATCATTAAAAAAAATTTCAATCTTAGTTGTCGATATATTCGTGGTAATTCCCCCTAGTAAGCAATGCAGTACCTACTTAAATTATATTTGTTTAAATTAGTCTTTCAATAATAATAATTTTATTTTTGGGATAGTTTCATTGCAATGAAATTATTCCTACCCAAAATAGTTTATCAAAAATATTTGAGTTTACCGATTATTTTTCCGCACCCTGTAAATATATTACACGAAGGTATAAAATATGTTTTCATTGTAGAAAAGCATAATTTAAGCAAATATTTGAGAGGTTTGGCGGTTATGACCGTAGCCGTAGGTGTCCTTCCTGACGACGGTGATCGACCGAAAATCCTTATTCCACGTTTTATTGCTTTTATAAAGCCGTCAACTGTAAAACAAGCAGTCAAGATATTAACAGAATATTACAACGCTTGAATAGAAAACCCTTGAAGGCTTCATTAAAATAATGGCTATAGTTAACTATTTTCTTTAATGTAGACTGAAAATTATTTTCAGGAGAAAGTAATTAACAGTTTTTCTATAATGAAATTTAACACAAATATTTAAACCAATCAATCATGACTAATCAAATTATAGAAGGCTTGAAAATTCCGAGAGCAGAGAGAATAATGCATGAACAGCGGTGTAAAATTAAGGTTTCTTTTCAGTAACTAATTGAAAATTACTAAAAGAAAGTTTGATGTAACCAAAACGTGGTGTCGGAGTGTCGACTTTTTCTTTTGAATATTTTTAGTTCAAATTGAGCCTAGTACGACACGAAAAGGGAATTCAAGCTTCAAGAGTTTATAAAAACTCATGTCCCATTTTCCCTGCCATGTAAGAAATATTTTATATCTGAAGTGAAAAAACACTATGGAATATTAACAAATGTTTTGTTTTTGACCCCATCGACATGAATTATAAATTAAACAAACCTTTGTGTTTTACTATTTGATGTTCGTGTTCTCTTGTTATCATAAATGTTATATCAATTTTCTAAATCAACCACAGCGTAATTAAACATTTTTTGCAATTTCGAAATAAAATTAATGTTGCCTTTTCGAAGTTGTGGAAATGTTACCTTAACAATATTGGAAAATTTGTGTTACAATTTAATCTAATGAGTAATAAAAACAAAAAATAAAGCGGAGTCTCTAAGTTACGTTCTAATTTTTCCAATCGATAACAAAATAATTCTATTGAAAGCACTGTATAAAAAATTGATGAAAGAAAATCCATAAAACAGTCTTATCGAAATTGAATTTTTTTATATTCTAGGTTAATTAAAAGGAAAACAAATTTTTGCTCACTAAATTTTCTATTCGATTATGTAATAATAAATTCTACTGATAAAAAGCAAAATTTTCTATTAAACGTACACTTTTATTGAGTTTACATAAACAAGCAAACTACTGTGCTTTTTAATACCACTTTGACTTGATGAAGAGGCTATTTTGACTATCATTTCCAATCAGTATCATCAAAAAATCTTTCCATTACTCCACATCTGCAAGCGGGAGCACGTGATGGAGGTCGTGATAATATACCAAGACGATCTCGGATTTCGTACTGTCAATATTTACTATTTTACAAATAATCTTACACGGAAAAAACTTTATTGTATTTAATATAATATTCATATCTAATGAGTACTATCCAGTTGAATAAGCTACCAATTCATTCTTGGTACATGTTTTACTACTACATGAGTTGTAAGTAGTATAGTATACAATTGTACACCCATACCAGCAAAAAAAAGATGTAGGTAGTTACACATAATAAAAAGTAACATATAAATTATGTGTATTTCTCCATTACATTATACTACTCTTGTAGTAGTAAAGCATTATAGCAAGTAGCTATTAAATGTTAATATATTCAACTGCTAGTACTACTATTATAATAATTGAATTAAAATTAAAAAATAATTACATTAAAAAGCAAAATTTTCTATATTAAAAAATATTATATTATACAATACATAGTTTTTTCAGTGTACAAATTATTAGAGATAATTAATTAAATAAATAATATAAATGGAAACTGCAAAAATACCAACTGGGAATAATTATTTAATACTATATTTTTTTTATTTTTATTAATTTATATTTTTCGAACTTAGAATTTGAAAAGTGGTCCAGAATCCGATTAGCACATCTACTTAACAGTGTTGTTTATGTTTGAAACATTTTCCGTTTAAATAAAATTTCTTTGCATTTCATTGCCTCAAAGCTTTTTTTATTACTTTATATCTGTATATAGTATATCATCAGGGCTAGATTACAGTAAAACTCTATTAATTTAGAGTAACTGCGCACAGTTATTAAGCAGTTGCAGACAAAGTACATGAGAGACATTTTGTGGTTGAAAATCAACTCCGTAATAATATTCTTTGAAGCGACGTAATCAAAGGAAACTTTCACAGTAACTTGTTGTCATTGCTTTCCCTTATCGTCAAGAGGAAGCTTCATGTGCGTCGCTATTATTTTGGGGTGGTGAAAATGGTCTTGTCTTGGGTAAATCTTGATGTACGACTATTTCCAAACACAAGCGCTCCAATTAGAATATAGCAATTTGTATGCATAATAAATAAAACTTCTTCAGGTATTTTTCAACATTTACTATACTGCAAAAATGGTTCATCATATTGATGAATAAAAACCATCAATACAATGAATTTTGTTCATTGGTGCAAAAATGATGATTTTTTTTATGTACCTACTTTTTTTCAGTGTAGATTCGACAAGAAATATTCTTTACTTCTCAAAAGTGTTGTTATACATACAGAAGAAACCTACACTTAAAAGCAGTGTTCTTTTTGTAAAAAAAGAGGTGGTGGAACGCTAATAAAAAAATTCTCTTTTTTGCAATCTTTGTCCTAATGCATAAAATCCCAGCAGGTTGCTGCTCCTGCTACAGCGTGTCATTTTTGGGTGAAAAACACACTCCGATTGGTCGATTTTTAATCCAAATCGGGAAAATTGAATTTTTAAGCAAAAATGAGGGAAATTTAACCTTCGGCTAGAAAAAATTAAAACTTGGAGAGCATATTTATATATTTAATTACCTTGCCTCTCACAGAATTTAGCAGCAACTTGATTAACTTTCAAAGTTAATTATAAAAATAATATAAAAATATAAAGTAAAAATTGTAAACCGGGGGGTCTGGGGGGTGTGGAACACCCTCGAGTACATATCGCAGGATTTCCACTCTTTTAGAATACTTGAAGAAGTGCAAATTTTACAAATTTCGAAAGGAAAAACCGGGAAATCGGAATTTTTAAACTAAGGTGAGATAAATTTAAACCTTTGGTTACGGAATATTAAAGCTTGGAAATACATTAATTTAAGTGCCTTACTGCTCAGAATTTAGCAGCAACTTTAATGTCACTTTGAAAATATAAGAAAACGGGGAACCCCTGGTAGCGGCAAACAAAATATAATATTGTAGCTGCCCGTCCACGAGCGGCCTTTCCATCTATCCTAATATATAAAATCCCAGCAGCAATTAATTTAATTTATCATAATTATAAAAATATAAAGAAATTTAAAATATAAAAATATAAAAAATATTGTAAACTGGGGGTCTGGGGGGTGTGGAACACCCTCCAGTACATATCGCAGGACTTTCATAGACCCACCGTCTAGTTGCCCGTCCGCGGACGGGCTTTCCAGCTAGTAGGTATATAAAATCCCAGCAAGCTACTGCTGCTGCTGCTACAGCGTGTCAATTTTTGGTATAAAAAACTCTGATTTCCCTCACTTTTGCTTAAAAATTCAAATTTCCCGATTTTTCTTGGCGAAATTTGAAAAATTAGAAATTTCCTATCTTCTCCAAGTATTCTAAAACCACCCACACCCCCCCAGACCCCCCGGTTTACAATTTTACCAACCGAAAAATATATTAAACTAACTAAGATTAGGACTAATCGGGAAAAAAATGAATTTGAAAATAAAAAGGAGGGAAATTTAACCTTCGGCTAGTAGAAAAAATTAAAAGTTGGAAAGCATATTTATTTATTTAATTTCCTTACAGCTCACAGAATTTAGCAGCAACTTTATTAAATTTCAAAGTTAATCATAAAAATAAGAAAATTGTAAACCGGGAGGTCTGGGGGGTGTGAAACGCCCTCCAGTACATATCGCAGGATTTCCACTCTTTTAGAATACCTGGAGAAGATAGATAATTTATAATTTTACAAATTTCGCCAGGAAAAACCGGAAAATCTGAATTTTTAAGCAAAAGTTAGGTTTTAAACCTTTGGTTAGAGAATATTAAAGCTTGAAAATACATTAATTTAAGTGCTTTACTGCTCAGAGTTTAGCAGCAACTTTTGCGTTACTTTGAGAATATAAGAAAACGGGGAATGGGGTAGAGGGAAACAAAATTTAATGTTTAAATATTATACCGCTAAAAAAAAGAGCCACCGTCTAGCTGCCCGTCCACGGACGGCCTTTCCAGATAGTAGGTATATAAAATCCCAGCACGCTGCTGCTGCTCCTGCTCTGATTTCCTTCACTTTTGCTTAAAAATTTAAATTTCCCGATTTTTCTTGGCAAAATTTGAAAAATTAGAAATTCCCTATCTTCTCCAAGTATTCTAAAGGAGTGGAAATCCTGCGATATGTACTGGAGGGTATTCCACACCCCCCAGACCCCCTGTTTACAATTTTACCAACCGAAAAATATATTAAACTAACTAAGATTAGGACTAACCGGGAAATTTGAATTAAAAAAAAAAATAAAAATGGAGGAAATTTAACCTTCGGCTAAAAAAAATTAATACTTGGAGAGCATATTATTTATTTAATTACCTCATGGAGTTGAGCACCAAATTTCTGTTTTACTTTGAAATTTAATTATAAAAATAACATAAAAACATAAAGCCAAAATTTTAAACCGGGGGGTTTCGGGGGTGTGGAACACCATAGCCGGTAATTTGACCCCCAATAAAATGATCCCCGGTAATTTGATCCCCTGGTAATTTCGTCCCAGGTGATTTCACCCTCAAGTATTTTGATCCCCTGGTAATTTCGTTCCCGGTAATTTCATCCCAGGTGATTTTATCCTCAGGTAATTTGATTCCCGGTAATTTCATCCCCTGGTAATTTTGACACCGGTAATTTTGACACCGGTAATTTTGTCCCCAATTACGATTTATATTATTCTACTGCATTTTTGTAATGAATTTGTAAAATTGTTCCTCTTCTTGTTTGTAATTTAGTCTTAGTTATATTATCCGTAAAAAAGAGAAGATATGCATCGGTTATGTAGGTTAGTGTTAGCTTATGATTTTTTTTAGCAAAATCGCATGTAAAAAAGAGATATCTGCGTGAAGATATGCAACGGTTATGTACATAAGTTAGCGTTAGTTTATGATTTTTTTAGCGAAATTGCTCCTAAAAGAGACATTGCCATACCGGGGTTGAAATTACCGGGGCCCATGCAATTTACCAGGTGATCTAATTACCGGGGTCAAATAACTGGGGACCAAATTTCCGGGGACCAAATCACCTAGTGCCGTAGAACGCCCTTCAGTACATAACACAGGATTTCCACTCTTAGAATACTAGGAGATACCAGGAAATTTGAATTTTTAAGCAAAATTGCAACAACTATTGCGTTACTTTGAAAGTTATAATTGTCAAAATTATAGTCAAAAATGTATACCGGGGCGTCTGGGGGTGAACACCCTCCAGTACATATGATAAAATTCCCACTTTTCTAGAATACCTACAAACCAAGAATTATACAAATTTCGTCAGGAAAAGCTGGGAAACTTTTTGTTTTTGAGCAAAAGTGAGGGAAATTAAAACGGTCGGCTAAAGAAAATTAGAATTTGAGAAACTTATTTATTTTTATATTATAAAAATTTTTTTCAAAAATTGAAAAACTGGGAATCCCCCAGCAGCGGGAAACGAAATTAAATGTTTAAATATTATACCGCTTAAAATAGAGCCACCGTCTAGCTGCCCGTCCACAGACGGGTTTTCCAGCTAGTCTTATATAATATTCATAATTGTATTGAAATTGAAAATTGAAAAAAGGTGGAACGCCGTTCCAATGCGTTCTATGACGAAAAGAGCACTGCTTAAAAGTGTCCTATGTAGTTCAAGTTTGATAGCAGCTATTGTCTTTCGGAGGAAATCAGCCCTTCTTCCGATTGTTTCGCCATCCTGCACCTTCAGTGCTAGGTAAATGCTGTTCATTACATTTTTTTCAAAATATTTTATCAAATTTAAAAACTTCCGGACTGATGACTAATCAAACTTTTAATTTAATTTATTATTTTTAGATATAAATCCGCATCAATAAAAAAGCCATAATAAATTAATATATTTATAAACGAAATAATTTTCTAGAACTTTTGTAACTGAAAAACTTTATGAAATATAAACTTTCCAAGTAAAATTTTTATGAGTGAAAATTTGCTCAAGTATAAGCTGTACAGTTTGATAAATTTCCTTCGCCGTGATAAACTGCTTGTTTATTGCGGTCAAAAGTTTATTATATTTATTTGCAATATTACAGAAACTCAGTAAGAGTGTGATTTCCACCTACTTTCATTTTCCAAGATTCTAAAGTTTTCAAGTTATCTGCTGTCTGCCACAAGATCAAAATAACATAAAAGGCGAGATAAACTTGTGGTCATTGCTGCTTACCTTCCCTTGGGAGCTAATAACAAACAACCCAGGTGTAATTTATTCAGTGGATCTTCCCAAAACAAAAGCATTTTTCTGGCTTTGAGTCAATGGTAAACGGTAGAATGAAATTGGCACTGAAGTACTTTAGTGCCGGCGACGAATGTAATAAAATAAACCATTATACATACAAATAATTGAGTTTGGAACTCAATAATAACTGGTAGTTTTAATCTCTTTATTAAGTTTTAATTTAATCATATTATATTAATATAGCAACTTTGCGGGACTGACACTGAAACTTTCAGAAAATGTAATTTGCAGTTTCCATTTTAGTAGAAAACCTTATACTTTACCACTGTTCGAAATAATCATCAATTTTATAGAAATTATGTGTGATAAAATGGGTATGGTGATGGTGTGATATTAAAAAAAATTATTGTTAGGGAGTCTGCGACTTAACCTGTTATTATTATGTTTCAAAAAAGATAGACAGTTACCGTAAAGAATAGGTTTGTGATTTTTTATAAACTTCAATTAACGCCGGGAAATTTTGTTAAATTGGTGAAAAGTTGGAGTAGCGACGGCAACAGTTGACTGAATACTTAAATAAATGGAAACTTGTGCTTACCATAAAACAAAGTGTTTCACTTTAGCGAGGATAACAAAAATAATTAACTACGATAGTTTTCATTCTACTTGGGTTCGCATTTCCAAATGATTTTCCTTATTTTCTACAGAATACATACAAAATGACGAAAGCTATATTTACGTTTGCTTTTATTCAGTCAAAACGTTAAAAGTTCAATTCCGGAAGCTGTCTCTCCGGATAAAATAAATTAAATATTAGGATTTTGAAATACAATTACATGCATGACGGTTTTCGAAACTTATTTTAAAATTTAATTGTAACAAACTAAAGTTTCTTTTTTTAAATTATTTAAGGAAAATGTTTATTTTAGGAATTTAAAAGAAATATTATTCCTAGCGGAGTAACTGAGAATGTACTACCTTAAGGCCTGGTTACACAATTCTGTGTATTCGCATGACAGTAGCTCGACTCGCTCGGTCACACAAGCGCGAGCTGCTGGCGTGAAAGTAGACAGTTACTAGTTATGGCATGCTTGTGGCATGGTGGATGAAGGCGAGAGACCGACTTGCACATGACAGTAACTCGTATGATTACGGTGCTAGTAGTTGTACTGCAGTAACTGACTAGGTCAGCTCGGATGCTAACTCGCACTGTGTAACCAGGCCATTACTTATTTCATTTATATTTCTGTAAGCTATTTAGCTTTTAACGAATTTTTTCACGTTTGCCATTACCATTTTTCGCCTTCTACAAGTTTTGAAAAAATTTCTATGTTGGTAAACCACCGACGGACTAACATACTTTGTTTTAGAGTAAAAAATAAATGTTTAATAAAATTGGATTGCTGAGTTTAAGCATCAGCATCCAAAAATAAATTATAAAAAATTATAATCAGGATTTAGCGATTATCTTACATGGTAGTGTGCACAAAACTTTAAGCAAACGTGATATCAAAACTCTCTCTGCGTGGTGGGTGCCGCATTTGCTCACACCTGAGACCTCCCAACCTTTTGGTATATTACCAGAATCCGATAGGAGCTTTTTTGCAATTTATAATCGCTTACCTAAATTAGCTAAATTATTTAACAGAACAAAGCTTATATTAGTAGAAAAAGTTTATGATGAAATAATCTTCATGGACTACCTGAAAAAGGTAGAGCGAGATACTATAGCTATCATTATTGCAACAATTGAGGAAGAAAATGAAGCTCTGCATTTGCACAAGTAGAAGGTTCTTTTTTTCGACTTTCAAAGTCAATCGAAATTGATCATAGTTGGAATACAAAAGCAAAAGTAGGCCATGAAGAAGCAAATCCTTGCTAACGGCTTCCATCCCGAATGGAATTTTTGAATCTCTGGCGTTAATCTGCTTACCAAGAAAAAATCGCGTAAGCCGAGGGCGTCGAAATGAAAAACACTTAGATTCGAAGTTCGCCGAGAGGTGAGCACTTGGAATGACCGCTCGGAGTGCCTTGAACATACTGGGCATGCTGACTGGACTATCTCTGAAAAGTGCAATAAAAACCAGATTGCATTGAATGATCTAGATGATCTAGAAAAAAGTTTGATAGAATAGCAAACACTCTGACACCAAACAACGAACCGCCTGTTGCATTGCCTAAACCAGAAATCAGATGATTGAGTTGTAACATCAAAGCGATCCTGGCTAAACCTTAAGACCTAATTGTAAACTTTATAATTAATTTTTTTTCTTTGTAAAATTAAAATTAAAAAATAAAATTGAAACTGCATTTGGAAAAACAAAAAAATCTTTTCAATTATTATTGCACATTTGGAAACATATTTACATAACTGTAAAAAAATGATATTTTGTGAATTCGTTGGAAAACTAATAAATCAATTTTCCAAACCAAGAAAACTTTTTTGTAAGAAAAGTAAATACTGAACTGCAAATGTAATGTTATTAATTTTTACATTTTCGATTTTGTATAAACAAAGTCAAAATATGCAGTAATTAAAATTTAAAAATGTTAACTTACAAAAAATTAATTATTATTTTAACGCTCCGTTAAGAAAAGCGCCAAGGGTTGTGGAAAATTGATCTTTTACAGTTTCTTGAACTGTGTGCGAGAACATCTGCTGCTGTTAGTATGGATTTTCACCGACACGAATTTTTCTCAATTTTTAATTGGAAAATTGTTTATGCAGACCCTAAGTTTAGCCAAACGAAGTAAAATCCTTTAATTAAAATAATTTAACAACAAATTTATGCCAATCAAGTTGGCATGGAAAATTTCAAGTTTAATTTAAAATTTAATTAAACTAAGATATGGCCATACAGCAACTGTTACCAACATTATTCATATTGATTAGCGTAATTCTGTCAATTCTTGTTAATTTTCGAATAGATTAATTTATTTAGTATGATGCATTATGTTGTTTAAGCGAAGTTAAATAATGATTTAGCATATTAGCTATAAATATAGCAACTGTCCATCTTTTTCCAGGACTTACGGTCCTGCCTAAGCAGGGGTTAAAAATAAAGGCTTAAGTTAGTTTAATAGTTTATTTATTTTGTCAATTCCTTTAATAACATTAAATAATTTCTGTGTCAACACAGGAAGATTTTAGTGCGTTGTGTTACTTTGTTGTTGAAGCGTTTCAAGTTTGCAATTCTATGCTAAATTTGCGATTTAATTAATAGTGTGGAGTTTGAATGTCTTCAGAATGTAGCATTCAAAAGCTTCATATTATTCAAATTTAATAGAAAATACCTAGCAAAGGTTTCCATACTAAGTCATGTCCTGCTGCTTTGCATAATAATGACACAAAAAGGTATGAACAATTTTTTCTTAAGGATTAATTAGTAAAAATATGTAATATACCTGTGAACACATATGATCTCCAGAAGCATGTGCGCAAGTGTTTCCTGCAGCAACTGCAGCAGCACACGCCGCTGTTCCGGGCACTTTTAGTTGTTCTTTATAATCGGGTTGGTACGGCAACAACATTCGAATTTTACCCCAACGGTTGAAAAATAATGCTATAGCTCCTACCCATACGACGAGCACCAATAATACTATACCTATTTCTACACCTCTAACCTGTAAAATAAAAAAAACATAAAAAGCAATTTTTCTAAATACAAAGTAAGTAAAGCGGATTTATAGTTTGAGCGCATGACCGGTTCGGGATTACCCAAAAGGGGTATACGAGAGAGATCAAACGATCAAATCCACTTTGCTCTTATTTATTTATGAATATGATATTAGTATAAATAAAAAGCTCGTAAGTCTGACGCGACCTTTAGACTAAATTTAGAAACCAGAAACTCAAAATTTAGAAGTCAATAAAAAATTAATTAATTACGGTATATATACTTGAAAACCTAAAAAAGATATTTAATTGAAAATACACATTTTAATTTCCTCATTTCGACACGCAAAAGAAAATGAGAAGCAACAACGCATTATTCCGCACTCACTAACCTTTATCAAAATCTAAATATATAGTTCCAATTTTATAAATACAACAAAAAATCAAATATTGATAAAAGTATTATTCTAAATGCAAACTAGCGGATTTAATTGATCGATTTTCGGTTGCTTCCGAATATCTTATCGAAAAATGTATTAAACTAAGATTAGGACTAAAACTATTTGTCTAATATTCTAAATGAGTGGATATCCTGCGATATGTACTGGAGGGTGTTCCACACCCCCCAGACCCCCCGGTTTACTTTGAATTTATTTATAATAATTTAATATAATTAATTTACTTTATAGTAAATTATAAAAATAATATAAAAATATAAAGTCAAAATTGCAAACCGGGGGGTCTGGGGGGTGTGGAACACCCTCCAGTACATATCGCAGGATTTCCACTCTTTTAGAATACTTGGAAAAGGTAGAGAATTTATAATTTTACAAATTTCGAGACGGAAAACCAGGAAATTTGAAGTTTTAAGCAAAAGTGAGAGAAATTTAAACTTTTGGCTAGAGAATATTAAAAGATTCGAAAAACATTTATTTAAGGTTTTTAAGAAGGAAAATGAAATTAATGAGAAGTTCTTGAAATTTTTACAGTGCATTATTTGCGTAGTACAAAAAATTCTGACAAAGTTTGAACTTAATCTTGTTCTTAGTTATCGAGATAAATAATGTTGTAGTTCACATTAATTTAAAGGTCATTAAATCGACAATCAAAAATTTCAACATTTCCAAAAATTGCCAAAATATTTATGAAAGTCTTATAAATAAGTATACTAAATTTCAAAAATGTCATGTTTTTTGTTTCTGAGAAAATTAAATTATTTTTCTAAAAAGTAGTTCAAAAGCTAAAACTATGATTTCCCTCACTTTTGCTTAAAAATTCAAATTTCCCGATTTTTTCTGGAGAAATTATAAAAGTTAGAAATTCTCTATCTTCTCCAAGTATTCTAAAAGAGTGGAAATTCTGCGATATGTACTGGAGGTTGTTTCACACCCCCCAGACCCCCCGGTTTACAATTTTACCAACCGAAAAATATATTAAACTAACTAAGATTAGGATTAATCGGGAAATTTGAATTTTTAAATACAAATGGGGGACAATTAACCTTCGGCTAAAAAAAATTTAAACTTGGAAAGCATATTTTTTATTTAATTACCTCATGGAGATTAGCAGCAACTTTCTGTGTTACTTTAAAAGTTAATAATTAACTTTCATAATTATTATAAAAATAACATAAAAATATAAAGCCAAAATTGTAAACCGGGGGGTCTGGGGGGTGTGGAACACCTTCCAGTACATTTCGCAGATTTTCCACTCTTTTAGAATACTTGGGGAATTTATAATTTTTAAAATTTTGCCACGTAAATCCGGGAAATTTGAATTTTTAAGCAAATGTGAGAGAAATTTAAACTTTCTAGAGAATATTAAAGCTTGGAAAAATATTTATTTAAGAGCCTTACTGCTCAGAGTTCAGCAGCAATTTTTGCGTTACTTTAAAAGTTAACTGTCAAAAGTTACAGCATGTCATTTTTGGTGAAAAAAAAACGGATTGGTCGATTTTTTTTACCAACTGAAAAATATATTGAACTAAGATTAGGACTAAAAGTATTTAATCTATTGATACGTGGTTTAAGTAGTGTAACTCGATATTAACCATATCAATATTTTAGAAAACCCTAATTCATTGCCTGATGATGCCATAGTATGGTGAAAACGTTTGTGAATACTTACGGTGTATTTTACAAGTGATAACTTAAAAACATTTTAGTTCTGAAAAGTGTTTAGTGTATTTTTTGGGTTTTCTAAAATATTGATATGGCTAAAAATATTTGTCTAATATTCTAAATGAGCGGATATCCTGCGATATGTGCTGGAGGATGTTCCACAACCCTCAGACCCCCCGGTTTACTTTTAATTTATTTATTATAATAATTTATAATTAATTAATATAATATAGTAATTATAAAAATAATATAAAAATATATAATTATAAAGTCAAAATTGTAAACCGGGGGGTCTGGGGGGTGTGGAACACCCTCCAGTACATATCGCAGGATTTCCACTCTTTTAGAATACTTGGAGAAGATGGGGAATTTATAATTTTACAAATTTTGCCAGGAAAAACCGGGAAATTTGAATTTTTAGGCATAAGTGAGAGAGAAATTTAAATATTTATCTAGAGAATATTCTGTCAAAAGTGTAAACCGGAGGGTGTGCGGTGACCACCCTCCAGTACATATAATAAAATTCCCACTTTTCTAGAATACCTACAGAAGACAGAATAATTATATCAATTTCGTCAGAAAATGCTGAAAAAAAGTGAGGAAAATTAAAACGTTCGGCTAAAGAAAATTGGAATTTGAGAAACTTATTTATTTTAATATTATTAAAAAAAAATGTTAATTGCCTGTCGGCACATTAAGTTTAGCAGCAATTTTTTGCCTTTACTTTAAAAATAGAGTAAAACGGGGAATCACCCAGTAGCGGGGAACCACCGTCTAGCTGCCCGTCCACGGACGGGCTTTCCAGCTAGTAGGAACAATAAATTAGCAAAACCAAAATTAACTGATTGAATTTTCAAGTTAAAAATCACATTTGATTTAAATAATTAAATCAACCAACCATTTAAATCAAGTGAAATTTGCAATCTCTCATAACGGCTTTCTGCTCTATAACTCAATTAACGACCATATCAAGTCACCAATGTGGGTTAACAGCAGAGTCAGAAATAATCGTAGTTGAGTTTATATTCGGGACTTTTGACCGCAATTATTTCAGGACAAATATTTAGCCAATACCTGATGTGTCTATCCTAAAACCCACTTTGGTATTTCTTAATTCGTTCCTGTTGAGCATTCATATTTAATTTTAATTTACGGCATTCAACAATGTATTAGAATTTATTTTTTGTATTTTAAGGTAAACCCGATGCGGTGTTTAAATTACAATTAATAAAGAAAAAGTTTAAATTTAATTTTCAATAAAAAAAAAATTGTTGAAAATTCAGAAACAGTAATTTAATGTAAAATTCAAACATTAAGTGCCTCATTTCGACACGCAAAAGAAATTTAGACGGAGCTATTCTAGATCATCAAGTTTTTACCGCATAGTATCCGCAATCACTAACCTTTACCAAAATCTAAATATAATCCCATTATATAATGCAACTGATGAAATATTGATGAAATGGCTTTTTAAGTAAAAAACTTTACGTACTGTTGAACTAGTTTGTGGATAATCAAAATCAGGTGGTTCTGGATTTTCAGGAGATGGTGGAACCCCTGTCGCGAAGACACTCATTATATCTTGTTGTGGAGACGTTCGTGGAGGCTCTAAAAAGCGAAAGTAAATTTTACAATTTAAACTAAATCTAAAATTTAAAATTAGAAGCATCATCTATTACATCTCACACAAAGCTTTAACATGATGCTGAAAGCATTGGTTATTACATATTTTAATTATTAAAATTTTTACCCAGTGTGCGGAAGACTATAGGCCTACTTCGATACTTTTTGCCACCCCAAACGGCAGCTACTGTTAGCTGATACTGAGTGTCAGCTTTTAGTCCACTGAGCGTTACAGCTTCTGAATTTCCAGCCACAACCGCCACCACCCTGTAACTAACAGCCTGGTTCATTCTAGCCAAAAAAATTATATAACGACAAAAATTCAAATTGTAAAATAGATAGAAGTCATAGATAGTTTTAGAGTGGTAGAACGTTTAAGAAAAAATAGTATACTTAGATGGGTGATCGATTTGAGAACTCCGAGATGTTCTTCCGCTAACCAGATCTACTTATAGAGAACGACTCGAGTACGAAATTGATCAAACTAAATACTTAATCTATTTCACACTTGAGTCCTTTCAGGCTCAGGTATTTAAAACAGAAAATAAAAACAACATATTTTTAAAAATGCTGAATTATTGTTTTGTTATGTTTATCTACAATGCTTTAGAGTTGATTTTTGGGTTTGTTTTTATTATTTCTACCGACAGTCTCCGTCCGTTATCTCACGGGTTTTAGAATGCTTTCGAGCGTATTTAGCTTAAACGCCGATAAAACAATTTTTCTCACATTATAAAACGTCAAACGATTACATTTTTTAAATTTCGTCGAAAAGTCTACAGGACATCATATTAAGTATCTGCAATATTGCCTAAGTTTGTCTGATATAAGCTCAGAGCATTAAAGGCACTCAAATTTAAAACATTTTAGTGATGCCGCTGGTAAAAATTCATTTTGCATAAATAAATAAATTAGAGAATGCACTTTCAAAGGATTCGTTTCAGTGTGCGAAACAGTATTAAATAATTACTTAAGATGAAATTTTGTATTCCTTTTTTTCAAAGTTTTGATATTTCGTGGTGGTGGCGTTGCAATTTTAACAATTGTGATGTATACAATAAATGTGCATACATTGCGGTGTCGTCCACGTACAGGGCCAGGTTGGTTTTGTGAGAACCGATCTGGTTACATTCAGTAACACAAATCTTTCGAGATATTTATTGATGAAGTTCAGTACTTGGCAAACTTTTCATCGAAAATCACGTATAAATTCTAAAGTTAGAGCGTCTCAGGTAGTTGTACTTGTTGATTGTAGATTTTCTGAGCGATGCTTGTACGTCTAAATAAAAGCTTTTCTCGATTATTATTTATTATTTCAAAAACAGCTCTAGTTCAAACTTGTTAGTTTTAGAATTAAGGCTAGACAGATTTTTGCGTAGAATATTAATCATGTTTTTGTTAAGTAAATTTTTAATTAACTGCACTAGTTTTTGTTCATATACATTAAAAAGGTCAAATTATAAATCGCTTGCTTCATAGCTACTTAGCTGAGTGCCTAGCATTATAGCTGTATAGGATTAATGTACATCAGACTCTTATTACAGGAATGCACGACTTGAACATCATCAGTACAAGAATACCGAAATGAGCAAAGTTGTTATTTATTTCATTTATTAATGAATAAACTGATGAATATAATATTAACTACAGGTGGATATAAGCAAGGCAATTAGAACATCAACTGTATCTGCTTTGTGCAGAGCTCTGTGCTCTTAGCAAATTTAAAATTAGCAAAAGCTTTTATAGAAACAAAGTGTTATCTACTTTTTTTTAATCTGGATCAGTCAGAATACCGAATTTTGGACTGGCCATAACTGGTGACAGATATTTTAATTAATTGCTTTCCTCTTTAGTCTTTATTTCCCTCAGGAAAAATTACCTAATATAAAAATTTTCTTGCATAATATTAGATGAAAGGAATATGTTTGTGTAAACCTTCGAATGTTGATTTAGTTCAGAAGCAAACGTTTCTGAAGTAAATCAATCTGATAGATTTTCTAGTTGCGTAGAGAAATGTTATCAGCCCCTCCTAAATAGCATTAATTCTACATGGTTCTAAGTAAATAAAACTATCTTTCTCTTTTCTGTCAAGGGATTAATTATGGCCGACAACCTTCTTCTCATAAATATAACAATGTTTCCGTATGGGATGAAACTGATAGCCACACTAATCTAATCTCTTCGCATCTAATAAGAATAATTACTTTGCGCCAAAAACTGATATGTATCTTTATTATTTACTAATCAATAATAATCAACCCTCATTGTTCTATTTTTTGGCAAAGCTCCCTCTCTCTTCTCACATTCTCCTCTGCGCCAAGGGAGAATCTCTAATATTGGCTTTAATTAATATAAATGGCTATGAAAGGAATTTTCTAATGAATGAATAATTTATTGTAATGATTCACTTTACAAATTGGGGTAAATATTTTTATTTTTCTGCTGTTCTTAACCCGAAAACTTTACAATTCAAGAAAAAATAAATAAATTAAAAATTAATTGTACAAAATTGCTAACTACAAAACACTTAATAAATTGTGAACTTGTCTGCTAGAATTTCTGTACTGTTATTGTGGCGTTCAAATTTATCGCGGTTCATTCAATCGTCTATTGTGGTAAATATGTTCTTTTGTTAGAATTGTCAGTTTATCCTACAAAATAGTCTGTTACGTATGCTTTGTTTGTTAATGTTTTATTTTTCAGCTGACACAAACAGCGTGCAATTTACGTTTTTGCCTTATATGTGGTAAAAATTGACTGTAGGCACAAAATACACAGAATTAATCGAAAAATATATAATTTTCTATTATAAATGCAATAATTATGCATACTAACACAATTACATTTTCCAACATTTCTCGGTTCAATAATCATTTATTACTAACGATGTAATCGTAACATTTTAAAATTGAATTATTAATATTAAAAGACAATTAATCAATTCAACTTAGTTACACCTTTCACTGGTTAATTTTGTTTATTCGCAAGTAATTTACTCTTGAAAGAATGATGTATTATTCTTTTGCTCAGACTAGCGCTTTTTTTATCTGCTACCTGCAAAAGGTACTGAATTCGAAGTACCGGCATCCGTATTTCTTATTTAAAATAGTTTTCATTTATTGCTAGTCAGTTTCATTTGATCAATAGACGTAAATTGCTTATTAATCACTCGAGTAATTACGTCATTAACATATAATCTACTAATTAACTCCCACGTTAATTTCAGTGGATATAATTTTATGAGTAGGTATTTTTACATTTTTACATATTTTTACAGAGATATTACAAAAACCTCGAGACTATGAAGTTAAATTTTTTATATTGCGGTATAAAAATGTAAACATTTTTTGTAAGCTGTGTATTATAAAATATTTGAAAAGTTTTGCAAAACAATTTTTTCGAAACAATGCGGTTGTTTTAATATAAAGTTTACATATACCAAACTGTGTTTTAGAGAAATTTTGTATCGGCGTCACTGAAGGGCAATTCAAATTTACAATTTGTACTAGTTTTAATAACGCTGAATTATTTTCAGCCATCACGAAAGCTTTTACAGCTTAAGAGTTTATGCAACATTAAAAGCAATCTTATCGGAAGCTCCCCAGAGCAGCATCATAAGGCCTAACTCCTTCCTAAGTTTTGTATTTTGTATTTATATTATATTATATTTATTTATTTATATAGTATTTAGCGAATGCAATTTTAAAGTGCGAACGTCAAATTTAAATTAAGACAGTGGCGTAACAAGCAGGTGAAGGACCCATATGCAAAGTTGTTAATAGGGGCCCTGCTTTTATAAATGACAAAAAAAGAGAATTTTGTATACAGGACTCAAAATTCCTTCCAAACAAGGGCGCATATTGAGACGAGTAACTACACCCCATTTCCTAATTTTATTAAAAATTGAAAATTATATTTTAATTCTTATCAAAAATATATAGATTTTCTATTTTTCAATTTTCTGAGATTTCCTTGATTTTTCTAAGATTTCCTAAAATATCCTAGAATTTTCTGTGATTCCCCACTTCACAAGATTTTTTGGATATTTTTCTAAGATTTTTTAGAATTCACTATTTCCTCTGATTTTTTACATTTCCTGATTGAAAAATTAATGAAATTTTCTTGGATTTCCTAAAATTTTCCGGAATATCTTAAAATTTTTCCGGATTTCTTCAAATTTCCAGCTCGTGTTTTACTAAATGGAAAAATTATGGAGAAATTGTCATATTGAAAACTAAAGGGAAATTTTGAATAATATAGACTACCTTTTACTTGTATTGCTTTTTTCATTTTCTGAGATTTGATTGGCATTACAATTTTCTGGATTTTTCGAGATATCTTAAGATACCTTAGAATTTTCTATTTCCTAGAATTTTCTTAAATTTTCTGCATTTCTCTCGATTTCTAATTTACTTAAATTTTCAAAAGTTTCCTGAGATTTTTTTGAAATTTCCATGGATTTCTTGAGAATTTTTATATTTCTACAAATTTTCTAAGAATCGGTTTCTTGGGTTGCCTTAACTTTTCCAGAGTTTCTTCAGATTTCCCTTCACTAGTACACCCAATTTATTCGGCGATTTCTCTTTAGTTTTGACTAACTGGAAAACTGAAGAGAAAATAGTGGTATACAATGGTGAAAAGAAATTCAAACAAATTTTAGGATACCCATCTTAGGAAATTCTATGAAATCTTAGTGAAACTTGTAAAACTTAAGAATGCTATTTGTTTCCAACGGAAATCTTGGGAAATTTAAGAAATCTTTAAAATACCATAGATTAATTCATAAATTTCCAGTCGAGATAAACAATCGAATTTAAAATTTTTTTTGATTTTAAAATGAATTTGCTATTAAATTCAATTTATTTAAAAATTAATTTGTTTCAATTAAAATTATTTTTTTTTAATTAAAATTAATTTTGTAAAATTAAAATTACTCAATTTAATTTTAAAATTAAGATTTTTATTGCCTTTTTATTTTCTGATTTGTCAAGGAAAACCTGGAACATTGAATTATTGATGATAAATGATGCCCACTTTGTTTAACTCAATAAGAAAAGACTGTCAAAATATTAGTATATTTCATTGTGAATATTAAAAATTAATTACTAATATTAAATTGTCTCATTATATTTTTAATGGTTTTAAATTTTTTTAAAAAAATTGAAAAGGTCACAGTACAACTGGGGGCCCTTTTATTCGGGAGCCCGCGTACGTCGTACCCACCACACCCCGCAGTTCCGCTACTGATGGAAGAACCCATAGGGTTTGAGTTATTTATTTGCAGAATATAATAAATGCTGTATAAGGTTTAAATTTGTATTTAAAATAAGTTAGAAACATATTTCTTGCTTTATTTTGATCAAAAATCTTTTGTCGCCGTTTTTATTATTTCAGATGAATAAATATGCAAAAAATTAAGTGTCGATAGTCTTATTGGCTGGCTATAATAATTCATTCCCAATAAAAAATTGAAAAAAATAAAACTTGACCGTTTTGAAGAGCTAATGGGGTTAAATTTGGAATTTTACTTATTCGGTTGAATTATCATATAATAATTAGAATTCTTTTTATATTAATTCCGTAAATGCAATAAACTGGATACTTTATGGCCACGCGCCTTTGTAAATACCCTTCTTTATTTATTTAACTAAATAAATATCAATGTATACTGTATTTTATATTAAATATAGTAAATATCACATATATGATGTGCTTTAGTAAATGTGTACTGAAAATAAATGTATTGTAGACGAAAATCTACTTTACTTCAAAAGTCCTTTGTTAAGAATTCAAAACTTACGGTAGTACATCATGTAGATGCATTAAATATATTTCATTTTGTATCTCATATTTCAAAGCTTCGTAAAGTAAGCAAAATGGAGTTTGAAAGAAGCACAAAAGCCTTATTAGTAAAAGTTCGCTTCATATTTTTTGAAATCGTTAACCGACTCAGTTATTTTATGTTACACAAACCTCATAATTAATTAAATTAATAAATGGTTGCTACCTAGACTGATCAATATTGCTAGACTTTTAATGAATATAGGTACATAGAAACCATATTCAGTAACATTTGCTTATATACAGGGTAGTACATACACATTTTTGGAATTTTGCATTGGTTTCCACGTTTTGTTTTTGTTAACCCACCCTGTAACCTAGCTAAATCTGTTTATCCCGAGGGGCTATGAAAAGTAGACCTTTACTGCCTGTGAAATTATATGTAAAATAACTTTTAAATTAAAGTTGATGCAATTAGATGGTAAACAACGGGGTAAGCAAATAACGTGAGTAATCAATTTACAAAACTAAACCAATTAACTATTATATTCCCTAATTAAGACGTGAGTGAAATTAGAATAACTTGAAATAATTCTATTTTGGATTTAATTGCTTGTCAAAGCAAATTATCCCTAATGATGTAGTAAGTTATACGTAATTATCTACTTATACAATGCTCGTACCTTCGAGCACTTGTTGGGTTTGTAACTTTTAGGAAAACCTTTAAATGACTTACTGGCATTTGGTAAATTGGAAAAATTACAGATTACATAAACTGACGTAATTACGTGGTAGAATCAAACATACATCGTTTGGTTGTAGAATTTCCAAATTGGCGCAGTCGGTAAATAAATCATCAGAGTTTAAACGTATTTCTATAGTTCTTGCATTCTTCTGTTGTCTAAAATCAATTTATCGGGTCCTTATTGAGTTTTATTACATGGTTTATTATTTACTAAATTATTTAGCGTTTTCTAGCTCTGCTTCAAATATTAATGGCATTTTATAGCTTATCCTCGGTATTATTTACTCAAGTTCGCTCGTTATATGTACATCATTCTCTTGCTATTGTAAAATTTCAGTGAAGCAAACAAATAAAATTTTTGTGATGGAAATTTTAAATCGGAAAAAAGTACGGCTCTTCGAGTATATTCACACCACTTATTATTTTAATTTGATTTTTTAAATCTACAAATTTTATTTTGTCAGCTGTAGTTCAACGGACTACATGGAGACAGAATCTGCATATTAAATTCCGAACGAATTCTTATCGATGGCCGAACAATCTAGTTTGTAGTAATTGATTGAATATTTTGAATTACTTATTTATACTTATCTAGATGTTTTTTTACCGGCAATTAATTATTCCCATAAAAAATTTTTGTGGTTACAGTAAAATTTCGTTGAGAGTCATAAACTACAACTCACAATTTCGATTTTCTGCTCTCTAGCTCATCCCGAAGTGGCTCATTTTATATTTTTTCCAACATTGCATGCCTGACGAAGAAAACACTAACAGTCAGGATAGTCTTCGGGATTCGTGCTCATGTCTGCCCTTAATTAAGACAGCAAAAAAAATATTTTTGGTTGATTTGACATTTACGAGTGGTAACCTTGTTATGTATTAACAAATTAAAGACATAAATATAAATCTAGATCAAGAGACAAGTGAACCTTTTAATTTTTTTAGTTGGATTGTACCATATATTTTCATTTCCTGAAACACGCACTTGCAAACCTTCTAATTTATTTATGTTGAAATTCTAAGCATGGCAGTGCAATTACATTAGACATACAAAACCTAGAGAAGTGAAAAGGTTGGATTTACTACGATACAAAAATGTATACGGCTTCTTTTACAACATTTTAAAAAACACAATGGAAAAAAATCTACACGTTTTAGTTATGTTTGTATTTAAAAAGCAAATTTTTTTTCTTCTGTTTCCTTGCTAAAATATTTATGCACCGAAATTGGAGAAATCTTTTACGCGGGGAACCCCGGAACTATAGAGGGTCCGAAAAAGTGATTTCTTCAATCATGGTCATATAAACTAAACTGTTTATTGTGCAAGAAAATAAATTGTAAAATTGTTTTTAAATCTGGTTTATTGAACCCACCTGGCATCTGTTGGCTTGTATGTTACGTCGTATTTGTAAACGTTTTCCACAGATGTGGACCAAGAAACTCGAACAGAAGTAGGGTTAAGGAAAGTAACAGTAATATTTTCAGGGACTCCGGGTCCAAAAGGCATTGAACCTGAAAATAAAAATTAATAATCAACAAATAAACTTTAATTAAAATTTTTACGAGACATAAGATACAATTAGCTATAAAACAATATGATATTGATTTCTGGAATATTAAAGCATCTTAACTTTTAACGAACCACAAAATAAACACTAATAATTAAAACAAATGTTTGCACTAAAGCTCATGCTGAATTATTTACACTTTAATTTAAAGTAAACTGCAACAAAGTGTTTTATAGAATTGGAATAAATTTTCAACGACAAAGTTATAAATAAAACTCTTTAAAGTTAATAATATACTGAAGTGGTATCGATTTGCAATTAATAAAATATTTATATTATTTTAAAATCATAGGGCAGGAGTTAAAAATAGTATAAATTAATTTATTTTTTAACGTATCAGCTGCTTTGCATGCAAATGTCCTGAAAAAGGATGGCACGATAATAAATTTATTACTATCCTGTTACATTTTATCTTTTATGTTTTTTTATTTTTATACTTAAATATACTTTTCAATTTAATTCAAACAGGTTGTGATAAACACATAATTAAACACTTTCCTGTAGCTTTGCTTCCCAAGTCAAAGAGTTGCCAAACCACCCACGAAGAAGAAGAAACCAAGAAGAATTATAAAAACAAGTTTGAAAAACAAAACAAAAATTTGAAAAAAAAAATTTTTAAAATGAAAAATAAAAAAATCGAAAGATTAAAATTTTTTGCAAATATTAGGTGTATCGATGCATGACTCGGTGTTTCACATTATTTCAACCAGGTTGCCAACGTAATATAATATTACATTAAATAATATCGAATTCAATGATGTATTGCTAATATGACACATTTGAATAACATTTATGTACCTAATTGTTTTACTATAGGTATCATTTTCTGCATAAATCAACAGAAGATTATTCCTGATTTTAACACCCATTAAAAACAAATTTATTCAACAAACCAAACATTATTTACCATAATAAGTATGCTTACATTTCAATTGCACGTTTGCAATAATTGCAATAATAACCCATTTTGCTTTTTCAATTTTAATATTAAAAAAGTAGTATCGATTCAGTATCCATTAATACAAAAAAAAATAATTATTTGTGTGCATTGACAAATACAAAGTTTAGGTGTATTTACTATTAGTCAAGTTGTAGTTTAGTTGCAATTAATGACATTATGAGCTATTTGATTAAAAACCGTTTTCAATATCGTGCTGGAAAATCGAAACATTAATCTAGTTCCTCGGTAGACCATTACTATGTATAATGCATATATAAGAATTTCTATATTATAATATGGGCCAATCGCAAAGGCTTTTTCAAAACCTGCTTAAAAGCCGATGAAGCTAATTAATCGGATTTTGTGCAACAGCGCACTTTTATCTGAACTGGTTGATATCTGGTTTTCACTGTAAGAAATATTTAAATATTTTCAACTAGGAATGATACAGCGGAACTCGATCAGTTGCCATATTTTTAGGTTGGCATAAAACGTTAACCAATCAGAGCGAGGTTACAGAAAGGCGGAGCTTTGCACGTAATTCTAATGTTTATGTTGATGTTTAGCACTTCATTATTTTCTTTTAATAGTTTTCACCTCTAAAGAATAAAAATATGACAAAAAATAGATAAAATTCGACGATCAAATGATCGAAGATAAAGGCAGATAAATTAATAAGTTAAAGACAAATAAGTCAATCATTTAAGACTAAAATAAAAATGAAAAGTTATCAAGATAATATCAGAAGGAACATAAAATACACAACAGTGGACACCAGAACAACGGAATTGTATTTAATTTAATGTTAATTAAATTTTTCCACTAGAATTTCAAAATTTGTATATTGTTTACTAAACTGAAGTAACAGAAGTAACTCATTTTATAATAAAAGATACATTTTTAAAGTTAATTAAAATTTTATTACAGTAAAATTTTCTAAAATTTTTGAAAACCGTGGCGAAGATCAACAAAGGGAATAAAATGCCAGGACGAAAACAACAGAGGATTTTCATATTCTAAAATTCCAAAATCCTCTGTTAATGTATTAATAAATCCTAATCCATAAAATTCCAGCACGCTGCTCCTGCTCCAGCGTGTCATTTTTTGGTGAAAAGAGAAACACTCCGATTGGCCGATTTTTTTACCAACCGAAAAATATATTATTATTATTAAATAGCATTACATTCATTAATTGAATTGAGCTGACCCTTTCGGGTTTTACAAATCCTTTTTGGGAGGGGGATTACTCCTCATCAGATTACATTCAAAAATTATTCATCTCATTTTATTCACACGTCGGGGATGTGTCTTCATTTCCTTTATCCAATTTCTCTCAGTTTACAAACCTTCTGCATCGTACTCACATTCCATGTTCCATTCCTTAATATTTTATGCTTTGATCTTCCCCTTCCTGTCTCCTCCACTCTCGTTGCCTTCTTTTTATTCTTTCCTGCTTTTTGTGTGATTCGTATTTTTTTATTCAAATCTCTTTATGTTCGCCAGTCCGTCAACAATATACTACCAAATTAACAAGCTTTTAATTTAATCTAGCTTCCTCTCTACCAGTTTACCTTCAATTGAGTCCCAGACCAGGGTGCACCCGGGCGTAAACAACTTCAGATGCTCTGTCTTCACCTTCTTCCTTTTCTCTCTCTCAGTTTTTGCTCTAGCTCTTATCTCTTTCATAATTCTTCTTTCCTGTAGAGTGAGGCCACTGTCAATGTATATTTCTGAACCCATCAGCTTCAATTTATTTCTCAGTACTTGCATCTTATCTTCGAAACTGTACATCACAATCACACATCTTTTCTTGTTTAACTTGTACGCGTCCATGATTTCCACTTCTGCTCCCATCTTTTCATTACAGATGTTTCTTATTGCTGCCTTTAATTTGCGTGTATCTGCTTCATCTATGGTTATACCACTCAGTATCAAATTATTTCTTATTTTTTCTTTTTCAGTGTTCTCCATCCTAATTTCCAATTCCTTATTCCAATTTTCAAGTCTCTTCATTTCCTCATTCATCCGGCTTGTGCTCTATATATTTTTGCTTTTCATGACTTGCTGATCGCTATTGGTCTGTATTGCCCCTTTTTTGACCTCTTCTATGTCTCTTCTTAGGGTTCCAATTTCTCTTTTAATATCATCTACGCTGGTCATGATATCATTCGCAAAGCCACCCATCATTTCCGTTAGCTGTTTCATTTGTTCTTCGAGTCTTTTCGTATCAACTCGTTGATTGCTTTTTCTGGTAGGTCTTTCAGTATCACTGCTCTCTAAATCTGTTTCCTCCACTTTGCCTTTAGTATCTGCTTTACTAACCGGTGATCTGTTGATCTTTTTACTTCGTCTGAAGATATCATAAGCGGCTGTTGTCTTCTTGCTACTTTTATCTGTTGCTGCACTATCGCTAACATATCTGTTGATTTCCTGTTCATTTATTTTTTCGTAAATGGTTTTTCGTTCGCATGAGGCTTATTAGATACGCGTCGACGATACCACTGGCTCTTCACAGGACTCCTTCTCCTCTATATTTTCTTCGAGAGGCAACTCTCAGGCAAAAATATATTAAAGTAAGTAAAGTTAGGACTAAAAATATTTGTCTAATATTCTAAATGAGTGTATATCCTGCGATATGTACTGGAGGGTGTTCCACACCCCCCAGACCCCCCGGTTTACATATAATTTATTTATAATAATTTATAATCATAATTATAGAAATAATATAAAAACATAAAGTCAAAATTGTATACCGGGGGGTCTGGGGGGTGTGGAACACCCTCCAGTACGTATCGCAGAATTTGGAAAAAATAGGGAATTTATAATTTTACAAGTTTCGTCGGGAAAAACCGGAAAATTTGGATTTTTAATTAAATGTGAAAAAAGGTTTAACCTTAACTTAAAAAATTATTTATTTTAGTGCCTTACTGCTAGAAGTTTAGCAGCAACTTTTGCATTACTTTGAAAATTAACTGTCAAAATTATAGTCCAAAATCTAAACCGGGGGTTCTGGAGGTGAACATAATTTGCAATATGGAGGGTGTTCACCTCCCAGACCTCCCGGTTTACTTTGAGTTTATTTATAATAATTTAATATATTTAATTTAATTTATAGTAAATTATAAAAATAATATAAAAATATGAAGTCAAAATTGTAAACCGGGAGGTCTGGGGGGTGTGGAACACCCTCCAGTACATATTGCAGAATTTGGGAAGCTAAAGAATTTATAATTTTACAAATTTCGCTAGGAAAAAAAATTTGAATTTTAAGCAAAAGTGAGAGAAATTTAAACCTGTGGCTACTGAATATTAAAGCTTGGAAAAACATTTATTTAAGAGCCTTACTGCTCAGAGTTTAGCAGCAACTTTTGCGTTACTTTGAAAGTTAACTGTCAAAAATGTAAACCAGGGGATCTGCGGGTGAACACCCTTCAGTGCATTAATAAAATGCCCACTCTTCTAGAATACCTACAGAAAATGGTGGAAAATTTTTTGTTTTTGAGCAAAAGTGAGGGAAATTAAAACGTTCGGCTAAAGAAAATTAGAATATCAGAAACTTATTTATTTTTAAATTATTTAAAAAAAAATTTAATTGCCCGTCGGCTCACCACGTTTAGCAGTAAATTTTTGCGTTACTTTAGAAATATAGAAAAACGGAGAATCACCCAGTAGCGGGAAACAAAATTAAATGTTTAATATTATACCACTAAAAAGGAGAACCACCGTCTAGCTGCCCGTCCACCGACGGGCTTTTCAGCTAGTTTTATTATAAAAATCATTTAAGGTAATTGTCTTCTGTGGTTTCTTGAAACAGAATAATATTGTTAAATTGTAATAAATCTGCTTTTTTTTAAATTTTTTCTCTTTTCTTTTAATTCTAGACCAAAACATAAAAATTTTCAATTAAACTAACTATTAATTTAACTAACTGCTTTAAATAAAGCCTGTTAGTACTAACAATCCAGTAGAAATTATCGTCGAGTTTAAAGTGCATGTTAAAAGCATTATAAGACCTGACATACAACATATTATGTTACGTCTACTTTATACGATAAAGCGTCGTTCTAATCCAATTAACGCTACGTAAAATAATAAGAAAAATGGAAAAATATGACATTTATTCTTTAAAAACCTCATTTTCTTTGATGTATTTGACTTTAATTGATTGTTTATTTATTTTATTTTTTTTATTTTAATTTTTTTTTTATTTATTTTTTTTTTTTTCAAATTCAGCAAAAAATCGAAGTTTTGAAAAAAAAATATCATTTTTTTTTATTGATGTCTAAATTACGTAACTTTAAATGGCCCAGAACTGAAAATGATTGATTAAGTATAAATTTTTAAAAATATTTTGATTGTAAGAGGCTGTATGACTTGAACCCAAGCGATTTAAAAATTTTGTTAAATTAAGAACTTTAGATTCAATTACCACCTTACCATAAAAATTCTCGTCTTGTCGGAATGACCGGCACTGACACTATATTTGAACTAAATATACACACAAAGAGCATACAACTGTTTTTACTGGTATAATTTCCATTTTAATGGAATAACTTTACAGCTGAGATATTTTAATTCTTTTTTAGAGAAAATTTAATTACCCGGAGTTCCAAACATTGAGAAACATAAATCAGCAGGCAAACAAAATATAAGATGGTCTTATTTTTGGTGAAAACTGAATCTGAAAAGTGAGTTTTCATACTAAGAGGTATAACTTCAAGTTCAGATCAATTCAGACAGGCTTGAACAGTTGGATATCATATTGGGTTTTAAAATTGAATACGTGATTTACAAAAACCATTTTTTAGATGAAATCAATAAGGCTCCAGGTCACTGAAATAAATTTGAACAAATAATTTAGACAAAAATTTGTGCCAATTCAAGAACATCAAACTCGAATAACCTGTCTGTGTATACATTATGGTTTTCTTATTTAACAACCGCATTAAATTTAATTATTTTATAAAAAGAAACAAAATAAACCCACATTATATCAAATATGAAGCCGGCGTATTGTATTTTTGGAAAATATTTATTTTCAATTGCAATCTTGTAATTTTGATCTGCTACCATCAAACAAAACCACTACAAACTATACATAAACATTTGCTTCCGAGCAGAACTTAATTATTTGTGGTCCAACTTTGATGAAACCCAAATCTTATTTCAAAAAAGGTAAATGAATTTTAGTTCAAAGTTATAGTTAGGTATTTTCAAAAAGCAAATATACTGATAAGTAATTTTAACGAAAACTCGAAATGTTATCATTAACTCTGTTTATCTCTCCCATTTGGCATACAACGTTAGGTAAAGTATAATATTTGTGTCGCAAGTTTAAGTTTTAAGTGTTGAAGAAAACATAAAAAAATGGAAGATACGGACAATTTTTGCGTAAAGGCATGCGATTTCGGGTTACGTAACATATCTCAAAATGTTCAGCTTACATTTCCAATTAGCACATTTTTTGAAATGCTTTTGAAAGATTGGCTTGAAGATGGTGAGCTCCGAATTACTTCGTATAACTTCATTCCCAACAGTAACGAAACAATGTATCTTCCTGCTACCTCCATTATAAAGCGATACTATTTAAAAGGAGAACACTACGGAGTTCAAGGTAACTATCCCTGAATTTCAATATTTTTACATTTTACTTATCCTGTTTTCAGATTTCGATAAATACATAATCGTGAAGTTACGTAACGAAGATCCACTACATAATATAGATCGAGTTGGAATTCTCCACGAAAATGAAATACTGGCATATTCAAATATATTCCCGTTTTTAAACCAGGAGGAGTTTTGCACGGACCCATTGCCAATACCCGAAGTATACTATGCTTTTAAAAACGTCATAATAATGGAAGATCTGACCCAAAAATGTTTCTATACTCCCAATAAAATTTTGAAAGGCATCAGCACCTATCAGTGCCGGCTAATTTTGAAGGTAAGGTTGATCTTCTTTAAATTTATTTACAACTCAAGTCTTGTTTTAGCAACTGGCTAAGTTCCACTCACATTCTCTAGTGAGCCAAATGAAAGAACCCAAAGAATTCGAGGAAGTAAAAAGCGTTTTAAGAGAACACTTATTTTACTATCAAAAATCAAACGTTTTCAAAAATATAGGGGAATTCTTTGATATACTGATAGCAGTTTTGGAGAAGCAGCAGCATTTTACCTCACAACTGGAAACTGCCATTAAAGCATTTAAGAGTTTGCGAGTAACTTATGAAGAAGATATTAAAAAGTTAATTATATATCCAAAAAAGCATTCCGTAATTTGCCATGGTGATCTGCGAGCATCCAATATTTTTATTCATGAAGATACTGGAGAAATTAAATTTGTAGATTTTCAGCAAATTTGCTATTCGTCAATAGCTAGAGATTTGGTAACTTTATTTTATGTAAATCTACAACCTCGCGATATGTGTAATTTTACGCACAGTTTCGTGGTAAACTACTTAAAGCAACTTCATGTTTGTTTAAAGAAGCAGGGAGTTGATTTAGAAAGTGAATTAACAGTAGAATGGTTGAACGAAGAGATCATGAGGTTCCAAGTGTATGGAATTGTGTGTGGATTGTGGCACAGCGTGGAATTCTACATTAAAAATATAGGAGATTGGACGTCAATAAAGACACTAAACAAGCAAAAAAATGAAATTGCAGAATTTGGAAATGATTTTGCTGAGAGAGCTATAGCAATGTTAGCGTATTATGCAAATCAAACTTCGCCTTCAGAGCCAGTAGATGGGATATAAAAAATGTATTAATTGCTATATATAGGATGGATTCCACTTTTTTATAATTTAGTTTCAAATTGTTCTTAAATATCCTGTTGAGAAAAAATTATTGAATAAAGTAAAATTATTAACTTCTTTGATTTTCTCAAGTTAGATATTTTAATCCAGACATATGGTCTACCCTATACATGCAAAATCCAACAATACAATTTAGTAACTGCAAAACTTTTTAACTGAAAAACAAGTTTGTCCATACAGTTATATGTTCAGACAGTACATGCCACGCAGTTGTGGTTTACCAACAGACATGAAATTATTTGTAAAAGGTCTAACAGCATTACAGGAACAAAAGTTCTAAACGTTGACGTATAAAATATTCAAAAAGACACAGACTAGGTTGAATAAGTTTTTTATTTCTAAATTACAGCTTTTATCAATTTACTTAAGCAATTTATCAATATTCATTTTTTGGTGTCTCAAACAAAAACTGATCGAACTTTCTTAAAATAAGTTTCATTTTACGATGGGCTACTCAGAAAATATAGTATTGAAGATCCTTTTGATAGTTTCGTATTAGGTTCATTATTTTCCAAAAATTTATTGTAATTTATTCAGAACTTTACGTGCTTACTAGTTACCTACGTATTATTATTTATGTATAAACCAGATCATTAGTACCAAAGTTAGACAAAACCTGACGTAACCGATTGTGGGTGGAGATACTATAAAAATATAAATTTTGTTAATAAATTGATAAATTGTTTGGTTATTAAAGGGGTATTCTACTCTAGAAGCCCGAATATCGGGCGTTTTTTTGACAAAAAATCAAAATTTTCCATTTTTACTATTTTGTAAAAATTCGGAAAAGTTAAAAAATAACCGAAAAATATGAAATTCTTTTTTGAGTAGCTGCCATTTAGCGAGAAAAGTTTTTTTTGTTATTTTAATTGGTTTCTACCATAATGACATTTGTACTGATAAAGAATCTACCTTGTTTTTATTTTTGAGATAACCAGAAGGGTGGGAATCACGACAAGATGGGCAGGCGGTCTTTTATTTTTCCCTTCACTTCAACAGCGTGCAACTTTGTAAAATATATATTTTTTTCTTTGAAAATTTTCAAAAAAATGAAATTCGGGCTTCTAGAGTAGAATACCCCCTTAAGAGGTCAGCCGGCTTGAGGCCGCCCTGGCCTCCTAGTGCTTGAATGAGTTCAAACTCATATGATTTTTTGTGCTGTATATTTATTACAAATTTATTAATATTGTGTTTATCAAACATAACTACAATACGTAATAGTTTACTTCATCAATTTATTAACAAAAGATATATTTAGTTTTATAGTTCAGCTTGGTATGACTAATTTTGACGCTAATGATCCGGTATGTTAACACTTATGTCGACTACTCGGATACAATTTTTTTTAGAATTAACAGTACATTTTAGTAACCTCAACTATATATGTTTAATAAATGTACTTTTTCATTACACATGCTGATTACCATATCAGTATGGATTATTTTATGTAATACAGTCATAGCCAGGTTATCGGAATTGTTTGTATATATTGATAAAGTCTCGAATTTGAACAAGAAATGATCAAGCGCAGGAAGTGTTTATTCATGTTATGACTTAACGAACAAAAAAATTTGCGAAAAATATGTAAAAATAATGATTCTTATCATTTTTTTGCTTATTTTTACATTTGTTCCATTTTAAAACCAAAATTTTGATTATACTATTTTACTTTGAGTCCAGCCCTGCAAAATTAAATATAATGGAAAGTTTCTGTATTTTTCCAAAATGTATATGATATTTTGTCCGATACATTTTCTATTAACAATTAATTGGCAATTTATTTGCAATTTATTTTACATATTACAATATAACTTATGTATGATTTATAGCTTTGTGTCAATAAAATTCATTGTAGCAAAACATCAAGCAAATTATAGTGTTCTAAACCAATATTTTGTTAGTAAATATCGGTCTACCACTGTATGTACCTAAAAATCATCAAATGGTTATGTTCAGCATTGACTATACTGAGCAATTGGCGAATATAAAGAAATGATGCACTGGAGGGTATTCCATACCCCCCAGACCTCCCGGTTTGCACCAATTGCTTTTTTGTGTTTAAACTTTAAACTTAAAACTTCAGAATAAAACTGGTTCTGCTGCTACGCGCACAAGTAATTTTATTTTTGCATGCCCGGCAGTAAAAGTTTGTTCTTCAATAATTGATTGAGCTTCAGTGCAGCTATTGGCAAACCGGCGAGTCTGGGGGGTATGGAATACCCTCCAGTGCACCGTTTGCTCTTGATTCGTGCACAATACGGAGTAGATTGAGATTGCTGGTCATATTACTTACTTAGAATAAATTATTACTTTGTTAATTTTTATTATTTTGGCAAATAAAACATCTAAGACCTACATAGCTACCTAAATATACAATTTATTCTTAGTTTGACCTTTCGGTGCTAAGCTTAATGTCTACACTAAAACAATGTTACAACAAAAATTTATTATTTTTGCGCGAACGAACGAAATCATATTGTGGCAAAATTCATAGTATTGATGAAAATATCATTGTATTAATAAATTTTGTTCATTAGAGTTACTGAACAGTGGCGTAACAAGCAGGTGAAGGACCCATTTGCAAAGTTGTTAACGGAGGCCCTGCTTTTACAAAAGACAAAATAAAAATTCGGATACAGGACTCGAAATTCCGACGATTTCCATACAATTCCAGTGATTTATAAAGAATTCCTTCCAAACAAGAGCAGAAAAAAGCAAGACGAATAACTACCCCCCTCCCTATTTAATTAGATTAAATATTTCCTAAAATTTTCTAAAATATCCTAAAATTTTCTGTGATTCCCCACTTCAGAAGATTTTTTGGTTATTTTTCTAAGATTTTCTAAAATTTTCTATTTCCTAATTGTAAAATTAGTGACATTTTTATGAATTTTCTAAAATTTTCTGCGATTTCTGAACATTTCCCGCTTGCTTTTTACTAATGAGTGAAAAATGATGGGGAAATTGTCATAATGCAAAACTAAAAGAAATTTTGAGGAAATCTAGAATATTACAGTCTATCTTATGTTTACTTTTTCCAGTTTCAGAGATTTGATTGTCTTTAAAATTTGTTAGATTTTCTAAAGCTTTTTGCATTTCTCTAGATCTTCTATTTACCAAAATGTTCACAAGTTTCCTAAGATTTTCTTGAAATTTCTATGGATTTCTTGAGATTTTCTATATTTCTAAAAATTTTCTAAGAATCTGTTTCTTGAGATGTCTTGGAATTTTCCAGAATTTCTTCAGATTTCCATTCACCAGTACACACAATATTTCCGGCGATTTCCCCTTAGTTTTGTACTAACTGGAAAACCAAAGAGAAAATCGTGATATGCAAAATGAAAAGAAATCCAAACAAATTTTACGGAAATATTGGGAAATTTAGGAAATCTTTAGAATGCCATAGATTAATTTTTTTATTTTAGTTTTTAATGTTTTAAGATTGCCTGGCCAAGGTTGATACAACAGGATATCAACCCCCACCCATGAGCCTTAAAAAAACAATAAAACTTACTACGTTTCGTTTTGTTGAAATTTTAAAAATATTCTTATTAAAATACATATCATATTTATTCCACCAGTTTTAGAAACAAAAGGTCTTAGTCCATATTCACATATCATGTACCGTAAAAATTAGCACCGGGGGGTCTGGGGGGTGTGGAATAACCCTCAGAACATAGTAATTGTAAGATCTTTCAGATCAAGTTAAATTCCTGAAATGGAAAATTCTTTAACTATAATTGCTGGTGCACTGGAGGGTTATTCCATACCTCCCAGACCCCCCGGTTTAAGAACCCAAAGGTTTGTGTGTGTACGTTGTTTGATTTACCATCAATGAAAACTTTTTATTCTCTTAGAACAAATACGATATATCGTTTTTATACAAACAAAGAGTTACAGTGAATATTTATTAAGCATATATCTTTGCGGCGTGAAAAATTTCACCGGGGGGTCTGGGGGTCACAGTATATAGTAAAATTCCTGGTACGGAAGTCACAAGTTTAATAGCATGGCAATCATTTGAACATAATTGCTGGTGACCTGGGGAAATTTGAGATAGTCATTTTTGAGATTTTTATTAAGATTGAAAAGGTCGCAGTACAACTGGGGGCCCTTTTAGCAGAAGGCCCGCGTGCGTCGCACCCACCGCACCCTGTTACTGAATTACTGAGAGGAAGTTTTTTTAAGGGGAACTTCTTTTGTAATGCCTGTCTTTATTGATGTTTCAGATTTGATGACGTTGTCCATCGCCCGCCTAACGATTGCAATAAGTGAACAACAAGACAGTGCAATGGGCCTGATTATACTTGTGAGTTAATTTTTGTCTACATCTAACAATCTAAAAATATCTTCAACATTTAAATTTATTTAACCCAAAATACACTGATACTGTCATAGGCTAGTAGTTAGTGCGATCAACTGCTAACGCTAAGAAATAAAACTTCTTATGACCGTTTCGGTACTTTGGAGGGCATATAAAGCCGTTGATCCCTTTGCGATAATGATAATCAAAATAATCAAAAATAGTGTAACTTATAAATAGAATTAAAGATAACATTTTACTCAAATAAGTTTTAAAATTTTTCAATATTCTATGACATTTACTTACTGTAAATCGGAGCTTAAAAAGCTGCTAATGGCAGGAAATTAATTATTCAGACTCTTATTAGTTTTTTTCTGATCGAACATGTAGTGTTCATTTTTCAACTTTTTATTAATTTGGCTTTAACATGTAAAACACGCAAATCGGACCAATTTAAACATTGGACTAGTTTAAATCGACTCATTTGGATACATGTTTAATAAGGATAGATTGATTCTCGCCAAGTTTTTGCCAACTATATTTTTGTGCAGATATTGTGACGTCAAACGCTCTATAAATATACTTCCAGCAATTGTTTGACTGTTAAGGAGAGGGTTTGTTATCAAATTTAACTAGCAGTGAAAAAAATATAGAGCATTTTGCTCAGATGAACTAAATTTATTCTACAAAGAAGTTGAATTGTCAGGTGCATCATAGTTTGTGGCAGCATCCAGCAGCAACGAAGTTATTCAAGATCTTCAATATTTTACTGTTTATTTTATACTTTCAATATATTTTTAACCTATATAACATTTTATTTCCACATTTCTCGTTGAGGAAGCTTTTGGATTAGAGGAATTCAAATAAATCCAAAATTTATTTAATTTAAATTTAAAATTGGTTCTGAGGTTTGCTATGTAAGGAATCGAAACATTACTGCAATATAGAAACATTATAAAAATAAAATGAATTTTTCATTTTTACTGGCTTTCGAAGATAACTCAGTTTATTAATTTTGTTATTCTCTTCACATAACTTGAAACTGAATCTTTTGCAATTTAAGAACTTTCACTGCCTAAAGATATAATTCAGAGTTGTCTAGAACTGAAATGCGTTTGATAAACTTTTGTTGTCTAACAAAGTAACAAAATAAAATGTTTTAAACATCAATACAATTTTTAAATTCTGGCTTATTTGCTTGCCCGAGGCTTGAAAGTATCAAATAATGTGAAATTAAATTGAAAATTAGGTCGTTAATTTAATAGGTATTTCCTCGAAAATGTTTTGTTTACAAAACGTTAATAAAACGTTAATTACTAATTAGATATACTCACCTACTAAATGAGCTCCGTTCAATAATATAACAGCAGCCAATAAGATCATTATTAGCCACACACAATTGTCAGTGTCGCCCCTAACATGGCGCCTCTTGAATTTTCAATGTGCCACACTAAAACCACATCCCGCTCTCATAATAAAACCACAAAATCCCTCCATGTATAACGTCCTGAAAAAAGAAACAAGTGTTAAATTAACTAGAACTTTAACAAAACATTATTATAATTATTTATAGTAAATTATTGTTGTTGTATCTGTAAAATATACATACAGCCAACAGCTATTGCATACAGTAACTTAATGCTAACTAACAAATATTTAATATTACTCTAACTTTGTTTATTATACACAACTAATATATTGTGGCTTTGGAAACTTGGATGCCGTAGAACCGATATTTTAATTTAATATTAATTATGAATGTATAAGTAAATCAGTTTCTGAAAATAAATATATGGAATCGTAATACTAGAAGATGCACCCGTCAAGACTGACGATCGGTCTAAGAGATAGACCAATCCAGAGCTTAGGGCAAAGCACGTAATATTCTAATAATAATTAATTGTCTTATACGAAACGACCCTACTAGGTCCCTACGACAAATTTTTTGACGGACCGTCATTGCTTTGCCTTAAACTTTGTACATGTTCTGTGAAAGAAGTATACACAGATTACTTGAGCGATGCCGTTTTACTTAATTAAATTGCAACATTACATGGCTATCTGTTGCCAAAGAAGTTGTATAAGCTTTAGTAGTATTTTGTTTAATTTTTTGTAGTGTGGATGCAATTAGCTCATATCTAATCAACTTGGCTTCTATAGCTGTGAGTTTAATTAAACAATGCACGGAAAAGGGATAATTTTATAGCAACACTAATCCCACGTGAAAAACTAATCGAGTTACTTAATTAATTTATTCTGTGTAAGAATTAAAAAATCAATAAACATTTTTCTCTTGTAAAATTAATTAGTCCCTAACGAGAATATTTTAATTTTAGATAATGCGGTTTCCTATTTATTGTTTTGTTCGTGAAGTAAATATAATTACTGCTGTAAGTTGGTTGTCACATATAAATTTTCCGAATATAAATGACATCGTACAAACTTTAGTTTCTATTTTCACAAAAATATCTAAAAGAAAACTCTTTAGAAATTATTACAATATTGTCGTGGTTTTTGTTTAAAATGTTTTTAATCTGCATGTGACATTCGTTTTATGATTTTTCTTATTTTATTCTTTCGTTTACACAAATAATATGCACATGCAGTTGACTGAAATGGAAAAACCTGAGTTATAAAATTTCCATACCTACAATTTTATCGAAATTTATTTGAAAATTGAATCAATGAAGTCAGATAGCCCAGTTTAACAATAGAGTACTAATTCCAAATTGCGTTGTTGAGAAAGGAGACGTTTTCAGATGTATTATCCTTCAGGATAATAGCGTGACTTGCTACATTTACAATTGAAATAAAAAAAATCTCACAAAAAAGAACTTCGTGAAACTTTTATGTTTCATTTAAAGCAGAAAAAACTTAAGTTGATATTTTTTCTTTCCCATTAAATTATTTTCAAAAATAAAAAATTATCAGCAGGAACATTGAGGAGTACCGAAATTGGCTAAGCGTAATTGGGTGAATTAACCATAATAATGTAATGAAAAATTGATCCAGAAGAAATATCAGATATTGATTTTTTATGTAGGTAGTAAGCATTTGAAAATAAATTGTTGTTTGAAAATAAATATCGATTGAACTATTAATTCTTTTGTAAACAACACAAATGTGTGTTATTTTGAATTTTTTTAATAAAACTACATTTGTCAATTTAATTGATGCTTGGTTTACAAAAAAATTCGAACATATTTTTTTTTCTATTAATAATGCACCCCTATAAATATCTTTCATGAAGGTATATAATTTTATAACAAACCCTTTCAAAATAAATTATTTAAACCTTGACATGCATTCAAATCTAAATGTGGTATTTTAATTTTTCAGGAAGCCTTACGTTCCAATTGAAAGTTTCTTTTTAAAACGTGAAATGCGGGGGAGTATTCCATTTCAAATTTCAAATTGTCCTCGCAATTGCAGCCATCGAAGTAACCGATAAAATTTATTATTCAAATACCAAAATTACATGTCGACAGAAATTTTCGTGTGAGCGAAGGTGTATTTTTTACACCTGTGGATTGCTTTCTTTGCCAAAGTAAAACTCAATTTTCCTTTCAGTTGAGCTTATCATGCAATTTAAGGTCAGTTGTGTTGTTGTTGTGTTTGTTTATCTGCCCTCTCACGAGAAGTTTACAAAATTTAGATTGGAATAAGCCATATGAATTGGTATAGTACTTAATGCTTTTGTATCGTCATAAACACACTGACATTTATTAGTTTATTGTTTAGGCTAACCTAATAAATCACATAAATATTACGATAGGGATATGAGGTGGAGCATAGCTTCACCGTTTAAACTAAATTTTAATTAATTAGGTAAATGAATTCCAAACAATCAAAATTTTTATAAATTCTACATACAAATGCTTCTGTGTATACATTTGAAGAGTCGTTAATAATAAATTAAACTGCTTCAGTTCACCATTTCAAAAATTAACTTAAGCGTAGGTACTTGAAAGCTAAAATAAACCTAAAGCCGATATTTTAATATCCATTACTAAAAGGTACATTTCCGTTTTAACTCATTGCACCGTACGTTTTACGGTTTAATTGATGCTACTAAAGTTATTTACATTTATTGCAACACTTGAACATGCTATTTTAAATTAAATTTCTTATTTAAAACGCAAAATGCGATAACTGCAAGGTTTCAAAAACAACTTGACGATTTTTTTAATTTTTCTAAAGCTCAAAAACTAGTGTTGTTAACCCTTTACCACACGCTTAGGGAGCTTCATCAAAATTATGAGCGGTGAGCTGTTGTCTGATATGTTCGGTGGTTTTATTTAAAAATAGTTTTTAGTAATTAAATTTTATTTTCAAACTTTAATTGAAATTTAGTTCAAGATAAGCTCGGTAATTTAACATAAATGTTTATTTAACCTAAACTATCTAGGTTATCTATGTAAATAAGTTGGTTTAATTTGCAAAAAGCTTATTAGAGTTTAAAGTATTATAATCTAATTTTCAGAAATTTAAATTGCAAACAAAAGGAAACTTGTGTTGATTACTTTTTAAATCAAGTTAGTCACAGTTTTTTTAATTATAAAAAAAACAATAAGTGTAACAGATTGAAAGACATAATAAGTTTTATCAAAAAATACCAATATGAAAGAAGTCGTTCAGAAATCTAATCAAAGAACGTTCTCGTGTTGTAAAACTCGGGAGAGTAGTAACTCGCAACAAAATCCATCGAATTTTCTGTTAAGCTTCAGCTTATAAGAGTTTTTCGGAAGTCTGGATAACGGAAGTCTCTGTTCACTATATACACTAAGGAAGTGTCTATTTAAAAGATATATAAGCTTTTATACAGTGTGGAATTATAAAACTCACTAAATTCAATATGAATCCTCAAACAGGATAATTAACTTTTAAATACTTTCAAAATTGAAAATAGTAAAAATATTTCGGAAAAAGATAAAAATACCTATTCCAGTTTTCGGGAGTAGTTCACAGCAATATATTAGGTAAACCACTGCTCGCGTGGTTATACCGCAAAGGCTTAAATATCTTTTTTGCCGCTTAACCCGACAGCCTTTTGGTGGGTATTATTTTTAGACTAGATTAATTTCGTGGAATTTTAATAATAAATAATGTTAAATATAAAACTTTAATCAGGTTTCTTATTAAAATTGTAAGGAAAATTTTGTAAATGGCTTTTGTTGTTATTTATATAGAACGCACATAATAGCAAGTTTTCCGGAAGTTTAAGTAAACAATTCCATTAGAAAATTAATTGTGCAAATGTAAAACCAATTTTCTACCTTTTACTCAAAACAACATTTTAATATAACATCATTTAAAATGATTTTGTCTAAATTCTGAACTGTGATATTTAATAATTTGATTGGTTAAATTATGGTTAAATTAGCAGCTTAAATTTAAAAATGTATGTATAGTTTTATTATATCCCAATATTTTATATTTGCGAAATAGCAGCTTCACTACGTTATATATACGTTGATAGTGAGGTAAGTTGCATTAAATAAAAGTTTACATACTCTCTTGTATTTCTCTCTTAAATCTTTATCTTATTTACTGTACTTGTAAAGGTACAGTGAAATAGATAAACAATAGTTTATCTCCACACAGCTTCACACCTTAGGTAAAACGGCCAGCGTTTCGCGGCTGGGGCAAATGTCGCAAGTGGATATTCCTAAAAGTATAATCAATATAAAAAGTCAAATTTAATTTTCTCCTCTTGAGGCTCCCTCGTAACATTAAGATGATAATTGGTAAAGAAAATTATCTTTCAGTAAGTTCATCAGTAAGAAGAACTAATAGCTATATAAAGAGCTAAAAGAAGGAAGAGTCTGTTTTCTACGTAAAAAAACTTTCTACGTAAGAATAGCTTAAAAAGCCCTATGAAGCTTGGTCATATTATAACGGAGGTCGATACTGGAATAATAATTTTGATGTTTTCGTAGTTCCTAAATCTAGGATTAACCTACGGAAACATACATTCCGTTGACATATTTCACAACAGCAGGAGAAATGCAGGAAATTATTTTTAAATTTTCACGATTTTCTAAAAATTGTCGCGAAAACGAAATGTGTTTATATCACATTTACTTTACAATAAAATTTCATTTTTAACTCTTGTTTTACTTGTTTTCACTTGACTGCTCTTCCGCTTTCATCTAGGAACATAATTGTAATTTATTTCGCCTGCAGAACCTACAAGAAATGATGCAACTGACAAAGTAGGTGCGCTTTTTTCGTTACTTCATCAGGCGAAAATCAAAGCTATTTGCTCGAAACGCGCCGGTAACGTCTAATCAAATTTTCATCACCTCAATCGACCCAACTTCTATGGAACTATATTCTTGAAGTTGACGTCTGATGAATATACTACGCTACACTAACGTATACAATCGTAACCGTAATGAAAAATTAACAGTAATCGAAATAATCGCACAGAAGGAGGCAGGAATCGATTTCATCGAGTAAAACTCTTCGTTTTGCCAAAGGTCTTATTTAAAAAATTATATTATCGAATTTCATCCTTTAAGTGAAGTATTTATAATTACATTTGTACATATTTATTGTATCTCGTAGCCTTCAGTTACAGGGTCGTGTTACTTGCTTTGTTTATTATTTGCTATTGGTTTTGTTCTGATTAACGAATTGAAATATCTAACCGTTATAATTAAATTACTTCTCTTCATCTTGATTAGTGTAATTTGTAATAGTTAGCGTCTTATCCATTTACAGATGGAAGCCTTACACAGCCTACAGACATTTCTGGAAACATCTGAACTCGAAGAACTGCTGATTAAATTCTAAGCCCAGCTAAACCTTATTCATAAATCCGATACAGTTATTTTAATTCAAAGTTTTATGTTTACGTTTAACGTAATAATAACGTTAACGTTTTTATGCAAAATTCCACTAGACATCCCGCTGTCGATCCTCCCCAACGGCGACTTTTTATATCGTATTTTCCAACAACAAGAATGGATTACGAAAGTTTGATGTTTGAACTTATGTAATTGGATTAACATTAATTTAATTCATATTTCAAATTTGCATTTATATTTATTTAGTTTTGGTTTACTACGTGGGCACTTAATGTAAGTGCGTTCTAGAAGCAAATTATAATAAATTCTCGTTGAAAACTTTGTAATGATTGTTTACGTTTTCAATTAAGTTATGTGGTTTGGTAAATTTTAATTAGCTAACATATTAAGCAAATAAACTTAAAACGGAAATGAGAGCTATAATATTATAGAGTTATGTACTATGTATGTTAGTCATAGTTTTATAAAGTTAATCCATATTCAACAAGAACTTTCAAAATGTCTGTTATATTACGTAAATTTTTATTTTTTTGTACTTAATTTTTGAAGGAAAAATCCTGTTTGATAAATCTACGTTTTTTGCCTGTCACATCGGCGAATTTTCCATTTGTACATCCTGATATTGCAAAACATCATAGCACAGTTTTGTTGACACACTGGAACTGCATTAAATGCCAATTAAAGCCAATATACGCAATTATGCGTCAACGAATTTTATCAGTAAAATCGATAAATTGAAACTACTTTATGTCCTAAATTTTAAAATTAATTAATTAGACTTTTAATTTGGAAAATGCTATTATTCTGCTATTTCATTAAGTTCCCTTTAATAAATAAAGTCGAAATTCATTAAAATTCAATTACTATTGTACGATGCCATTTACGCAGATGAAGCTTTTGCAAAGGTAGTTGAACTGTAGAAAATAAATTTAAGTAAAAAAATTAATGTTTGAATAAACAAATCAAACTTTTGCATCTTCTTCGAAAAACTTCATCAGGTTTAATTAAATATGAAAAGCGGTTTAAATTTTCCCCTTCTAATTTTTACCTAGTAGATGGTTGAATTAAATTATACACAAAAGTAAATTTAACCCTTTTTAATGATGCGTACAGGCAAAGTAAATATCTTGCTTTGTTTAACTTGAGTTTTTTAATTAAGATAGTCTAAATAATTAAACTTTTAGAACTGAAATTTAACAATAATAAAACTAAGTGTTTCGGAGTTGCAACCAAATAATAATTGGTTGCGTAGTCATGCGGTTTAGAGGCAGACGTCGACAATTATTGAAGTAATTAATTTCATTTGACCACACAATGTCTACGTCCATGGAAGGGATGGATTGTATACTGAATTTTTGCTTTTTTAACTCTACCGATGATCACATGCAAATTACGTTTATTCACTTCCACGAATAAAGTGTCGGCCATTTCTTTCTGTTTTTCTTTGACTTCTAAATTATTGAAGCGAATAGAAGTTATTTGATATTCTGAGATGAATTATAAACTAGAATATAAAATGTAAAATTAAAATTCAAAAGATATCGTCTGTCATTTCTTCGTCCAACGGCTTAGGCGGCCATCTTGGTATCAAGGTTTGTTTTTACCACCAAGTGGCGCAAAATCCACTCAGTAGCCGGAAAACCAAATATAATAATATAAAATTTCTTCAACTTCATCTTCATCAGCCTGTTTTTTATCCTCTCCTGAACGTAGGCCTCTTCCAATGAGGAAGGTTTGCTTAATCCGGATTGGGGAATGCCTGTAACCCTGTATTTTAATAGTTGATGGCGGCAATCATCAACTCAGGGGAACCACTTGCTTTACGTGCCCTCCGAAGCACGGAGACTGTCATGTGCAAGTTTTAGACTCTCCCCGGATTCGAGTCAGCAGTTTTTCGGCTAACCTACTAAGTTAAAAATTTACAAAATAATAATTCAAATTGTATTCAATAATTGTTGAAAATTTTGTTAGTACTACGTTTAGGGTGTATCCGATTAACTAGCTAGGAGATTAGTTGTGCGGATAATTAAGATGATATGAAAAGTCAAAAACCTGTCCATGTGAGTATCGCGTATAAGGCAAACGAAAATTGCTGAATAATTCGAGTGCCTAGGTACATACATTTAATTACATAAGTTGTATTTTTCTTTCAAATCATTTAATAGTAAGATGGCAAAATACGGCAATAAATGCCTCTGCAGGCATCGACCCTAGCACCGAAGCGGAATTTTCTCGTTGGATGAAAATTTCATATTTGGTTATAATCTTATAATTAGTAAAGTATTTTATAAACTTAATTGCTGTTGGATTTACATCCATTACATACATACAGAAATATCTGGGTCGCAAAAAGCGTAAAGCTTAGCCGAACCGTACTTACCATCTACGATCATAAAAAAGTGCGCTGCTCACATTAAAAGTTGCTAATATTACACGATATTTTTAAAAGTTAAATTTTAGTAATCATATTATATATTGCCAATATATTTTGATAAAAGTGACAGCTGTTTTAGAACAAATCTATATAATGTTATTGGATTAAAATATCCTGGGTTCTTATAATACGAATTTATAGTGAAATTACTTTAAAGTATGTGTAATAGTGAGGAGCAGCACCATTTGACGCGTATTACGAAGATATCGCATTCGCGACTACTAAACACTAAACGAAGCATCATGTACATGGGGCATTCCACGCCAAATCGGACACCATTTTGCTTTTGCAAAAATACTTCGTATGATAAAGTAAAAATGACGGAAATTTAACCTTCGGTTAGAAAAACTTTAAACTTGTAATACATATTTATTTAATTACCTTACTGCTCACCGAGTTTAGCAGCAACTTTCTGTGTTACTTTGAAAGTTAATTATAAAAATATTAAGTCAAAATTGTAAACCGGGGTCCATAAATATTTGTCAAATATTCTAAATGAGTGGATATCCTGCGATATGTACTGGAGGGTGTTCGACACCCCCCAGACCCCCCGGTTTACTTATAAATTATTTATAATAATTGTAAGAAATATGTATGCGTATGCGATATGTACTGGAGGGTGTTCCACACCCTCAAGACCTCCCAGTTTACTTATAATTTATTTATAATAATTATAATAAATTGTAAACCGGGGGGTCTGGGGGGTGTGGAACACCATCCAGTACATAACGCAAGATTTCCATTTTTTTAGAATACTACTTGGAGAAGATACTGTGTTACTTTAAAAGTTAATTATAAAAATATAAAGTCAAAATTGTAAACCGGGGTCCATAATATTTGTCAAATATTCTAAATGAGTGGATATCCTGGGATATGTACTGGAGGGTGTTCCACACCCCCCAGACCCCCCGGTTTACTTATAAATTATTTATAATAAGTGTAAGAAATATGTATGCGTATGCGATATGTACTGGAGGGTGTTCCACATCCCCAAGACCTCCCAGTTTACTTATAATTTATTTATAATAATTATAATAAATTGTAAACCGGGGGGTCTGGGGGGTGTGGAACAGCCTCATTCATTTTACGGTGAATCCGTAATTTGCCTTGGTTGTGCTAGCCGAAACTGACCCTACGCAGCCCTTCGCTGCGCTCCGGGGCGTCTTGGCTGGCGATTACTCGCTAAAAACATCCCCGAAATCAATCCACCTCGACTGCGAGGTCCGACCTCTCCAGGGAAGCCTAAACTCGGTGAAATACGAAAATACAAAACGTGTGTGACAGCTACCACTATGAGAGATAGAATATATGGAATCTATAGAATAGTAGTTGCCCACCCTGTATTGGGCATTTACGTCATTGCCCGGACAATGCAGTGTCATTGATGCCAATCGCCAAATTGTCGTCATTGACCATAACATATATACAAAATTACAGTTCCAAAGACAAATAGAGGTCATTTGTACAAAAATTATCTTATCAAAAAACTATGACTTTCACTGAAATAGTAGCTTTTGATTTTTTACTGTCTAAATGTACTTTTGTGCATCGGTTAGAATTTTTGTGGCGGCGTGGGGGCGCCACAAAATTCAAAATATTAAATTTTAATTAATTAATAACTGACGACTACTTGGGCTAATTTAATTCTGACTTTGTGCATTGGACCAATTTTCAGTTTTTAAATGCACATTTTAACCATTCAAATTAAAAGAAAATTGCCCACTGGGGAAATTGTATTTCAAACATGTGAAAAAATCTACATAAATTGGGTTAAAACTAAAGTAATCTTTTTAATTTTAAAAATAAACTTTTGTGCATAATACAATATTGGGATTATTATAATTTGCAAAAAGCTTTAACCATAAGTTGAATTAAGGAATATATAATCAAAAAATGCTAAATTATTTTTGCAAAAAGGAAGAAAACGCGGCTCGAGTTTCTTTTTAAAATCTTTTTCCGTTTGAATACATTTAAAAAATATTATTGCATTAAATTGTAAGTACGTATTATTTCAAATTCAGTCAAGTAAAAGCAAATCAAGTTGGGTATAGTACAAAAGAAAAGTTTATCGAAAAAGGTAATATGCGAAAACATAAAAACTGATTTATTAGTGTTTTTTTAAATTCATTCATTAGTTTTTTAAAAATATGTAAAATTAACATGTAAAAACTTATTTATGCAAATTCTTGCTTCCCTAATTAGTTTAGAGAAAAAATGGAAGGCAAAAAAATAATGCAGAAATTAAAAAAAATTAAAAAGTCAAAGAATGCTTTTGAAATTGTTAAAAGTTTCATTTAGCAGATTGGCCATGTAAGTTTCCAATGTAATTATTTTGGAAAATAGAAATTAAATCGAATATTATATTACATGGTCAGTCCGAAAAATAAAAATTTTATCAATTTCAACAGCAATTTTTAACTTTTCAAGTAAAAGCTAGATGAAATCTATTGCTCTTATCATTCGTAGTTTATATTTCTGCATTATTTTAACTTATTTATAATAAGTTTTTCTAAAAACTACGGTTTTTTCAAAGAAATCCCTTGTGTAAGTTTATTATATTAAAACTACATATACTGACGATTAAATATTAAAGTAGGAAACTTTGTATGTTTGGTAAGATCGATATTTTAAACCAAATTAGAAAGTTTAATTGGTTGCACACTGTACTCAAGAGCTTGCTAATTACTAAAATAGTTTTGGCTGTATCCTTTCTCCAACTAACTATCGAATGAATAAGAGATTCGAACAATTAAGCTAAATTGCCTTAAGCGTAACGACATTTCAATAACATCACAATATTTCAATAAATCTTACTGCAAGTACGAGCACTAATAGAACCGTTTGAAATATCGATTGATTTTATTAATACAAAAGTTTTATCGGCAGTTTTATTAATACGGAATTATGTATAAATTAGTCACGATTTTTTCTTCTTTAAAATTACAAGTTAATTCAAATGGAAAATCGTTAAATTTGAAAAATCTATACCAACTCGGCGTGTAGGTTAGATCACCTAAAATTTGTTGTGGTATTAAAATTTTGATAGTTTCATGTAAATGTCAAGGACAATCCGATACTAAAAGTACAACTCAAAACATAATAATTGATTAATATCTACACAATAAACCGTACGATATTTGTATATTCCACTTTCCCTACAGTTTTCCTAGAGTGCACGAAATTTATGTGATTTATGGAAATATTTCCAAACCGAAGTGCCTGGTACTAATCCGGTAATCATCCTTAATTTTAAAATTAAAATGTAGTAATAAATAAAGAAACAAGTCGGAGTAAATTACTTAGGTAAATAGTATGCAAATTTTATCAGGAATTTATGTATGAGTTGGTGCATTTCCATTTAGCAAAGAACAAAGTTTTATAATTTTCGAAATTAAGTACAAGTTAATTAATAAGGATCTTTGGAAAATATAAAAATATTTATTAACAAATTCCAATTTGTTTCCAACATTTCCAAAACTTGGTTCATTTATCTTCAATCTTGGTTCCATCAAATATCAAATTACAATCGGAAAAGTTTTGAAAATTTATGTAGGCTTTCAATTAATTTCAATCATGATAAGTTGGTTTAAAGGTTTTCAGATTATACGATACTTTTCGGAACAAATGCTTTACTTAAGATTTCCTTCCGGTTTATATGCCGAAAAGCTCATGGATAATTAAGCGTGGTTAATCACATCATGATATTGAACTATCGGCACGCGTATTCCACCATGTATTCCTTTCAAGTATTGCGTGTCATTTTCTACAAGTTATTCTTACACTAATCAACTAGGCTTTCAGCAAACGAATAAATGCAGTCATTAATTCTGGATAAATTTGCATTATTATAAAATTATTTCCATAAATTATAAAATTTTACCCACGATTTGTACGCTTTTCGTTAACTTTTTGTTTATTAAAGTTGTACTTTTAATTAGCACTGCAATCAAAAATTATTATTGTTCAGTCAATGAAGGAAAAATACGGGAAATAATTCGTGTAGTCGCAAATTTTTGTACATTGCTAAGGGAAAGTGTCATGAACAACATACTAAAAGTCCTGACCGATGGGGGGTGAGCGTTGGGGCCGGGATTGGGTTAAACGTCATTTTTTCACGTTTTTTTTTGAATAACTCGAAAACCGCGGCTTTTAGCAAAAAAGGGTCTATATACAAAATTAAACTACATAAAATTTTCTACAAAAAAGGTGTTCATCAATTTTTCTTTAAGTTAAATAGTTTGCGAGGCATAGGGGGTGGAAAATCGAGGATTATTAAAATTGCCAACTCGGTTTAAAACATAATGAACCAGCACTGACTGTGCTTGTGCGTATATATAATTGAGTTATTTGCAGTTATTAATGCTCAATTTCTTCACCTTGAGATATCTATCAAATAACAAATCTGCCTGACAAGGAACCAATCAGACAACCGCAATTCAAATTTAAAAAAAAATTAAAATTTGATTGGTTACTTAATTAATTTGTCGGACGGATTTAAGAAAAGACGGGAAAGCTGAATGTTTCAGGGACAGAAACACGGTGTTGTTTGTGAGTCTTGCAGAGAAAAGTACACCAGACCCGAATCAATTAAAAAGTTTTTGGGAGAAACTCTTGCAGAGCTAAAGCCTTCAGCGTCACATGGTGCTCCACGATAGCGTTCAGCTGAACTGAAATTTGATTTTAAATCGAAAAAACGAAAAGTCTGTTTTGTGATGAATTTCATGACAAACGGAAGAAGAAACTCCATAATATGCTTTCTTCAGTTGTGACAATACAATTTCAGCACAGGAGAGGAAGGCTAAATGAGGAGACACCGTCCTAAGACGTATCTGGTCAATTGATTGCTGCAAATGCAATCTATCAAGAAGATTGCTATAAAAAATTCTTTTACATCGAGAAAAAGGGAACGCCCTGAGAATGAAGGCATTTCTACATCAATGGAGGAGATATTTAATTACATAGAAGGAAATGACGACTTCCAGTTCTCCTTGGACAAGTTGTTGAAACCAGTTTCGAGAAGAATACCTTATTAAAAACAATCAAGGGGAAGCTGAGAGAAAAGTATGGGGACCGCATTGTTTTTTTAAATTCCGTTTCCCGCTATTGGGGTATTCCCCGTTTTCAATATTTTCAAATAAGTAACTCAAAAAGCTGCTAAACTTGATGTGCCGTCAGACAATTAAAATTTTTTGCTATAATAATACCGTATAAAAGTAAATAAGTTTCTCGAATTCTAATTTTCTTTACCCGAACGTTTTAATTTTTCTTTAATTTCTTTTAATTTTGCTTAAAAATTCTTAACCGGTTTTCCGGGTAAAATTTGTAAAATTATTAGTAAATAATAAATAAAATTGTTAATATTAATATGTACTAGAGGGTGTTCCACACCCCCCAGATCCCCCGGTTTACAATTTTGACTTTATATTTTTGTATTATTTTTGAAATTAACTTTTAAAGTAACACAGAAAGTTGCTGCTAAACTCCTTAAGCAGTAAGGTAATTAAATAAATTAAAATAATTATTTATTCATTATATACGACTGGAGATCGGAAATAACCGTGAAATAACGTTATATCGTATTATAAATGTTTCATAATTTCAAATATCTTTAATCCAGACCTGTAATGTGGTAATTATGTATTTTTAAAATTTTTTTATTATTGAATTTCTACGTATTGTATTATTCTTATTTTGTAATTTTAACCATATAAACACATAAGTAACTATATACCACAAATTTACTTAAATTTTTTATTTTGGGTTCATTTTCTAAATAAATATGCTCTCCAAGTCTTAATTTTTTCTAGCCGAAGGTTAAACTTTCTTCATTTTTGCTTAAACATTTAAATTTTCCTGTTTGGATTAATATTCTTAGCCTTAATTAATATATTTTTAGGTTGGTAAAAAAATCGACCAATCAGAGTTTATGTTTTTTCACCAAAAACTGACACGATGTAGCAGGAGCAGCAGCAGCGTGCTTGGATTTTAAGTACTAGGATTAAAATACCTTTTTTAATAATATGTGATGCTTCCAACCCCTTTATATCGGTAACTATTCACTCTAGAGAAAAAATTAATAAAAGCATTTTTGTAGCAAATTTTATGTAGTTTAATTTTGTATATGAACACATTTTTACTAAAAGTCGCGATTTTCGAGTTATTCAAGAAAAACCAGAAAAAGTGACGTTTAACCCCTTCCCCACCCCAACGCTTACCCCGCACCGGTCAGGACTTTTAGTATGTTTTTCATGACACTCCTCTCTACCAATGTACAAAAATTTGAGACTACACGAATTATTTCCCCTATTCGCCCTTATTTGGTCTTCGTTGACTGGACTCCAAATTTGGGACAAAATTAATTAATTAAAATTTTAGATCCAAAATTTTTGAGTTGGAAACGCTTCGGGGATGTTTTTAATTTAATTCGAATGCAATATATGTCCAAAAATTTTCCAAAGCAGTGCTAACCTTATCAAACAGCCAATGAAATAATTGTATAACAGGTTTAGGTCCTTCTTTACCCATAATTTTAATATTCATATTTGTAATTTAAACCCTTAATTACCATAATTTCGTTAGAAAAATTTTAATTTTGTAGAAAAAAACAAATCTTTTAATATAAATCTCACAACGTAAAACAAACAAAACAATCACCATAAGCGCATCTTAATGGGGTTGCATATCTGACTGTTTGCTTTTCGTTACAAGTTTGTTCGACTGGTCGACACAAATAAGATTTGCATACGATTTGCAGCAAACCTGCAATCGAGGAACAAATCAAAATGGATGGCATTTAACAGAAATTATTTTTTCTGAAATTGAGACTGTATAAGCATGTACAATTTAGCCACCTACCAACCGTTATTTTTGACGGTTCGAAGCCCGGCAAAATTTATACCCTTAATAAAAATTTAATAGATTTTCGATAATTCGATAGAATTAAAGCCAAAATTGTTAATAAACGAAAACCAACATCGAAAGTTTATCTTTGCCATATAAATCCTATTATAAGTGCGCTGTTATTATGCTTGTTTTTGTTATCAGTTCCATACTCAAGTTTGCTCTTCTGTCACATAATGTTAAGATAATATTGTTTATTTTATTGACACCATATCACGGTGTCAATTATTTGTTACGAAGTGTTAATTTAACCGATAACTTCGATGATTTCCAGTCTGCTTGCTCCATTTAAAACTTTTAATTTCTCTTTCGCTATATCGCTTTTCAAAATATTCACAAATTAAATTTTTTAAATTTATTTCCAACTAAAAGTTTTAATTAATGCGAAGTAATTTTTTATTTCAATTTATAATTCCAGTATCACTGCTAACTTAACATTTTTAAACGCTGCCCTAGTTACACCATTTTTCGCAACTGCCACGTTTACCTGGAAAATTAGTAAGAGGTCAAAACTAACATCAAACACACCAAGCTTCTTTAATATTTAATGATAAACTTGACACAGTCGATTTATTAGAAAATAGTATGTCAAGTTTTAAGAGTCAATAAAATAATATCGAATAGAAGTTATTGAAATGAATGCTTAATATAAATAGCAGAACTTTTATGATGTGATTATCTAGTCGTTTTTCAATGGAGCGGATAACGCGATAGCACATAAGCATTGCCAACTATTGTGGTGAGACCGAAATATTTTGTTTAAGAATAAATCAACAGAAAATGTTGATCTAACTTATTAAAACTATTTAAGTGAGAAAAAGAGTAAATATTTTCCTTTAACAGAATTTTGCATAATACCTGCATGGGTGCGTTATTATGATGTAAATGTGGGGTGTACGTTGTGGGAACAAAACTGAAGGTATAATATAATATAATTTATTTTATAGCGTCCTTACGCCTATTTTATCGACTTTATCTACATGAGTTACGTGTAATAAATCAAAAGAAGGATTTTCGCAACAAAGCCAACGTCAATAAAATGTAATTTAAAATTGTTATTTAAATAGCGAAAAGGAAACGTAACTAAAACTTTGCATTAAATTTTATGCGAATTTCTATAAAAATAAGGAAACTTGGCAATTTACACATTTCTTGGCTGGAAACGTAAAATTAAATAAAAATTTTTATCCTTTCATAAAATTTTACGTAAAGAATAAAAAAGCCATAACACTTTTGTGAATTGTACATTGGAAACCACGTACCCACTGATGCAAAGCTAAATGTAGTTGGAATTGGGAATGGCATAAAAATACCCAAAAAAAGTTTACATTTTCCTGACAAGTAAATGACAAAACAACTTTTTTGTAAACTAAGCTTATAAAGTGATTGGTTTAAAGAAAATGCAGAGAACAGATTATTTATTGATGCCTGAAAACGTAAGCTATCTTTTTGTAAGCTTCAAAAAGCTCACATCGGAACTTTATGCTTATTAATGAATTTCTCGAGAGGAAAGGCTCCTTGTGTCTACATTTCTAAAAGTAGAAAGCAGAAACACTTCTTCTCCGAGGAATAATTTTGCAATTGTTAATGGTGTTAAGATTTAAGTTTTACTTGCACGCCATTGTCTCCTTATTTGATTACCGTAGCAAAATTAAATTATTCGGCGAAAAATTTGAGTAGGTACCTGGAAAATCATTAAAATGTCACTTAAAAAACACGAAATACGGAAAATGATATTTTACTCTTAATGGAACATTGTAAATTTATTTTTAGTAAGTTTAGCATACTTAATTAGCTTCAAACTGAATTTGTGGCACTGACACTATTGTTCGTGCTGGCACTGACACTCCAAATCTTCAAGTCATATTTTTTAGGACAGGCAACTCAAATTATTGTTATTTTTACATAACAAATTGTATTTCGGGACGCGAAATTTACATAAAAATAATATACCTATACTTCAACATAAATCAATAATAAATAAATAACTTAAAGTTCAAATCTACAAAATTAAAGCTCTATATTTTGTTCTGAAAATTTAAAAAGCTTCACATCTATTGGATTCTGTAATTTACATACTATCAGACTATCGTAAGAAACTTGGGAATTAATTACTATGCAATTCAAAATGTATTTTTGATTTGTCTAAAATTTTTCGACAATATTGTCTACAAGTTAAAGAATTATAACTTGATAGTTGTTAAAATGCAGATCAACGATGAACCCATTTATAGACAGATATATTCTTAAAAATTAGATCACAACTAATTACAGTGATTAACAATTGAAAGCAAATTTGTCCAAGAAAAGCTAATACAGCTTCGTAGTTAAGTTAATGCACCAGGGCGGACGAACTAATTGGTATGTATGTATATGCACTATAGTTTGATGCAATATGGTTACAGAATAATTAAAGTTCCAATTATTCTACAACAAAAGTTAGTCGAGTAGATACAATTTAAATGTATGCGGAAAAATTAAAAAGGAAAATTGATTTTTAAACATAATTTTCTTATAATACCGGTATGTTCGAAATCAATATCTATATGCAATACCAATATTACAACAATATTGTCCACTACATGTTACATTAGATATTGGAAATCAATATTGCACCATTAAATTTAACTATTAAATATCAAAATTTTATCGAAGCTCGATCAATCTAGGAATTTTATTTCAGTTAAATGAAGTATGAAATCTCAATTTTAGACCAAAATTTGATTTGGCGTGTGCCCGGAATTTTGGATTTTGTGTTTTATTGATTTGCAGGCGTATTTTGCTTATTTTGCTAGAAATGCTAATAACAAAATTTGTAGAGAATTAAATTCTCTACCTTTTTTATGTGCACCATTTGGTTGTAAAATCATTATTATTTATTGCGAATAATAATCAAAAAGTGTGAAAAATTAAGAGATTAGCCCAGTTTTTTCAACTTTTAGCCCGTTTATATTAAAAATAAGTGACAAATAGTGACAAAGTAAATAGCAAAGTTGTAGATGGCCAAATTCCCTACAACTTTCGTAGAAACAAGTTTTTTGAACGACGAATGGATCACAGCTGGGAACACGATCAACACAGAGGCATGGAGGCACTAATGAAAATCCTTCAAATTCAGTTGTTCACTAGCATTTGTGGTGGTAGCTAGAGTACATCACTCCTGATAAGTCACTCGAATGCGCGCGAGTCTCGATCCGGCAAACCGGGGGGCGTCGTAATGTTCTCGTAGGTAACATACCCGTCGTCCGAGCGTCCGGCTCTTTGACTTTCCCTCGTTCGCTTCGCTCACTCAGGAAAGTCTCGCGAGACCGGACCCTCGGCGCCGGGTATGTTACCTACGAGAACAAAATTGTTTCATGGCAGAGTGTTTTAAATCTAAAAAGCATTGAATAGGGTGAAAAACAAGGCTCGTTTTTTTGAGTTTTTTGTCGATTTCCACAGGCGAAACAACATAACAGGACAAGCGTTTGAAGTCGCTGATATTATGATTGTTGAAACAGCCATTGACAATGGATGAAAAGGGATAGAGACGTTTCGCCCCCACCGTTTAGGCCCCGCCGTTTCGCCCCTATCGTTTTGCCCCCGCCGATTCGCCCCTAGCCGTTTGGCACTCGGCGATTCATCCCCGTCCGTTTCGCCCCCGTCCGTTTCACCCCTGACCGTTTAGCCCCCGTCCGTTTATTACTTAAGAGGAGTTCGTCGCAAACGAAGTAAGTAAGCAAATATGACGAATAGGACAACTAGTACGTAAACTCGCAAGCAAAATAGGAAACAAAGTCGCATAACGTAAACTCGACTTTACGTAAGGACGATTTTTGTAATTTTTAAGCCCCCCCCCTGTGTAGGTACGTAATATTGTGCCCCCCCCCCACATTTTACGTAAGAATTAATTAAAAACGGCGGGGACTAAAAAGTGAGGCGAAACAGTCGGGACAAAATGGTCGGGGGCGAAACATCCCGGCGCGAAACGGCGAGGGCGAAACGGTGGGGGCTAAAAGGTCGGGACGAAACGGTACGGAGGCGAAACATCACTGGGCGAAACGGTGGGGGCTAAACGGCGGGGGCGAAACGTCATATAACCGGATGAAAATATCAAACCATTTTCATTGTTGGATAGGATATCGATCTGCTAGTTTTATTAACAGAATTGAGAAGAATGGACAACAATGTGTTTCTGCAAAAATCAGCAAAAAGCAAAAACAAAGAAGAATTCTACTCAACTCAAAGTCTCAGATCATAATATTTTACTCTTACATGCCTTTACTGGTTGCTACTCCCTTTCCAGCATAGGAAAAGGAAAGCTTGTGAAACTTTTAGGTCTGTTCGTTTACTTGCACTAACTTGAACTGAACAAGTTAGTGCAAGCAAAGGCGTTCGTTGATTGGTTCTTGCCTTCTCGGTTCAAGTTAGTGCAAGCAAACGAACAGACCTTTTGAAATATTGCGAAGATTTGCAGGCATGCGCAAATACTTTTAGAGATTATTAAAGGTCGAATCAACTGACAATTCAGAACTCCAGGAGAAAACAGAAACATCACTCCATCACATCAATATATCAAAATTAGCTCCATCGTCCAATCGGTATTCATTGCAAGTGTTTTATCCAGTACAAAAGTGGCTGGGAGTAGAGCTAAAATCAACAGAATTGGGGTGGAAAAAACCCCAGGGTGCCTTCAACCTATCAACAATGACGCATCACCTGCACCAGAGTCACTATTACGAAAAATTTCTTGCTAATGCAAAATGGGCTGTGGAATAGCTTACGCCGATCGAAAAGCTGGGTTTAAATGCACGCTAATTTGTGAAATTTGTCGTGGTGTAATAAGAACGAAATACCTTTATTCAGATCCCATAATTTATAACTTATGTAATATCAACTTTGTAAGGTATTCTCGTACCCCAAAGAAATTAATGAAGCAAATGTGTGGGAATTTAACGGTTTAACGTTTCATTTTCACTGCTCGGGTTACCTACTCTGGAGCTCAAGAGCAAACGGTGCACTTGTGAATATTTTATACTGTCCAGATCCCTGGAAATTGTTATGGTATATTCAATTTTTTAAACCAAAATATTTTGAATCTAAGTGAATTTTTGAGTTGAGTTGAATTTTTCAACTCTTTGTGTGAGTTTTATTTAGCCCGAGAAAGCAAATTTTTATTTTTGGATGCATACTCTTGTCTCTGATCAATTAACAGAGCTGGTAACAAAATCAACATCGGGCCTTATTAATAATTTTACTAGGGAAAACCTTTTTCAGTATTAAGAATAGGTAATTGTTATTAAAAGTATAGCAAAATCAACCTCACTTGCATTTGAACAGAAATACTGAAGATGAGAAAACTTGAAACATACGAGAGCCGTTTAATTTATAAGTTAAACGTTCGTATTACACTACCAAAAAGAGGTCACAACACGAAAACAAGGTGATTTTTGAAATTTACAGACAATTTTACTACTTTTCCACATAATCGCCACATCTTGCGAGACATTTGTCGTAGCAAAAATCAACTTAGCAAAGCCGAGTCGGTAGTTTGAATATTCATTTCATTGTCATTTCATTCAACTTTTGAATAACTTTTGATTCTTTTGATAAACTTTTCTCTTTTGATCTTTTGGAAACTTTTGATTCAAAGCTTTTTATCAAAATCAAAAGAAATCAAAACTTTTGTTTTATTAGTGTGCATGCGCAGGTCGCTCTTCATTGTGCAACTGATCTGGACCATTTACGAATTACATCGCGCTACCAATTCAAGCCGTATACACTACACAGTTCTTGGTGGATTTCCGTCACCGCTTTATTTTTTAAGCCAAAAAGCGAACCATATCACAAAGTTCAGATTTGGACTCAACTTTCAATGGCAGTTTCATGGTAAAACGTTATAAAACAGTTAAACTACAATCAATTTGATTTCTACCCAAACGAACATGTTCACAATCGATGAGAAACTAACTTTAAATCGTTAAACTTAGAAATTATACGACCCTCGTATATAACTGGAAAGAATTTACAATGTTTACTCGCATTACAAAATGCAGCTGATGGATAAACTGCAGGAAAATTATTCATAATAATCAGGATTGTGATTTTTCTGGAATGAATTATAATACAAAATCCATACCATTAGCAGAATATAATTATTTCAAGTGATTTCACATACATATATTTCAAAATAATTTGTATTATTATCAATTCTCCACTTGGTGAGATTAAAGTTAAAATAAAGATTTTATAAAAATGAAAAAACTTTCTTAACAGATGAGCTTTCCAATTAAGTTTGAGCATAAATCAAAACTTTTGGTTGTTGAAGAAAGAAGATTGTAAGAAAGTCGAAAGTACAAATATTTGAACGTCCAGAGATATAGGCTAACAAAAAATAAAAACACCTGAATGATTTTCGTTGTTCAAGGCGAAATTGAAAACTTTATGAAACTCTTATTATCAAAAGATTCAGATAAATTCAGTAGAAGTTCTTTGCCTAAGGATAATAATTCGAAATGTTTTATCTCTGAATATTTGTAATTTTATAAATAAAAAAATTCTTAAAAGTCAAAAACATAACGAGCCAGTTGCAAGATTGCAAACAATTCAATTATTTTTATCCCACATTTGCTGTGATGAGATTGTACTTATTGTTATGAGTGGTTAGCATTAGGTACTATTTTCGTTGCAAGAACAGAACTCGAGATAAATTGTAAAAGTAGAAACGAAAACAAATTTATACTTTTCTAACTGTAAAAATACTTTTAGAATAAAAAAAAATTGGAAGCAGATTTCTTATTGTCTGCTCATAGTATTAAATTTTGTTTAAAGGGTTTGTTCAAGTTTGCTATTGAACGAAACAAATCCAAGAACCTTACGCAAGTCTTCTTGTTAAAATTTCTCTGCCAAGTAGAATTAATTTCTTTAGAACTTTTTAACAACTAAAATTTTTTCAAAAAATTTGGATAATTTCACTTGGATTCAAATTATTTAAATAACAATCGGATAATATGTACATAAGTTCCTTGTAAAGTTCTTGGATAATTTAAGTTTTAAATCAATAGATCCTCGCAAAACTGATGTTTGCTTTATTCTAAACAGCATACCAAGAATATGAGAATCTTACATCTGGGATTTGGTGAGTGGCATTAGAAAAACTTTAATGAAACTAAACTAGTATCAACATTGATTTTATAGAAATTATAATTTAAATATTTTATAATAATTATATTCAAATTCAAATTTCAAATTTCAACAGTTTTTAAATTTTTGTAATTTAATTTAAAAAATATTTAAGCAGTTTCATATACATAAAATTCTGTTCTTCCAGGAATATCTAAAAATTTCAATTATAAAACTGAAGAAAATTATTTCATATTATGAGATTTATAAAACTTAACAGAACTGTCTTCGAGCACAACTTAATCTTACTAAATCTTTCCATGGGGATGATACGGGAAACTTAAGCATGGAAAATTAAAGTGACATTTTACAGATGTAAATTTAAGTCAATCCCTCAGGATACCGACAATTTTACTGCAATACTGACCTAATTGCAAACTGTTGCTTGCTTTTATTTGAAAATCACCGCAATTCAACTCTGTGGAAAGCCTTACTACAAGCAATTTGTGAACTCTGTAAGAAGCCATAGCCAGAACTTTTTTATTTTTTGTTCCTGGTGGTAAATTGATAATTTCCTTATTTCGCTTCTTTTTGTAAATTAACTTTAGTTTTGCAAATTACAATTTTATTTATTTTATTTATAAATATTAGTTTTTTTACTGCATTGTTGAAACCGCATATCCTTTGTTTACTCGACAACTTGCTTATCACTGTTTATATTTTATCTACTCTTCCTTTAGTAACGGATCAAGGACTTCAATAATGGTTTTTATAGTTTGCAATTATTCCTTACAGGATGTAATCACAGCATCTGTTTGTTTGATCATGCATGAGCTTTACAGGTGATTGACATTGTTGTTTTGTTGTAGGAAATTTGATATTTTTCTCTTTGTTTGAAATTTTCCTCTATAATAGCATATTGTTTAACGAGAAAAGCAATAATATTGATTTGAAAAGATAGCAGGGTAATTATCGTAGAATCGAGAAAATAATAAGTTGTGCAACTTTGTTGTCAGTTTTCCAGCTGGGATGCACACAGATTAGTTTTGATGATATGTCCTTTCAATTTCATTAATTGCCAATAGGAGTTTATTCGTAAAGCTCTCGGGAAGTTTCTAGGACATCAAACATTCAAGTTGGAGATTGTCAAGTTTATCGAAAACATTGTAAGCATTTGGTATAAACAAAATTACAGAACACTTGAGTTTATACAGTAATAATTTTTTTTTTCTAAATTAAAGTGGGTTTTATTACAAAAAACATCTTAAACCCTTATTGGATATCTAATTCGGTCTGAGAACAATGAAATTAGAAGATTAATTGTTTGCTACATTAATTTGTAGAAATCTTCTGTTCAAATGTGAAGGATATTAAGTGCTTTTTACTAGTTCATTAGGAATTTTTTGTTTTTATATCAATTCGATGTTTATTTAAACCATAGCAGTTTTTGATCAACCGACTTTTACAAATAATTTATACAAGTAAAAGTAAAAATACAATTGAAACCTTTTTCATCCCTTGGACAAAATCAATACTGGGGGATCAAGTTAATACTACTGTAAATATTTAAATACGCCATTGAGCAACAACCTTAATACATAACAGGGTTGGAATCTCAAACTCTCAAAATAGCAATTTATAGAATTTTTACTTAAAGTTTATCCAGATACAATATTTCGTGCAAATTGACACTCACTTAGTTTAATTGTATACATTTTCCATTACGAATGCCATCCGTTGGTCAATCTAAAATCTAATTGCTTGAAAACACCAGGCTTAATTCATTCCTAGCCACAATAGCCATGACGATTACTACTTTAAACCGACATGGCGATTAGGAGAGAATAATGTAGCGGTCCTAGAATTATTTTTGATTGAGTACTACTTCGTAAACATATGTAAGAAATTTGAAAGCAAAAAATAAAATAAGTAATATAATACAGAATTGTTTTGTCACCGATATTGATTAGACAATTACAGGAAAACAGTTTAGTATACTTTACGAGTCCCACACACTCATAAAAGTATCTAATGATCAATATATCACAATAAAATGGATAATATTTGTAACAGCTAAACATTGCTTTACGATTTTTATTATAATGCAAGAAAATGCACAACGCCGATGGGCTAAGTGGTTTTCCTCTGGATCGCAATTTTTAAAATTTACCAGATCCTTTATTCTGATTAAAAAAGCTTTTTACTAAAATCCCATGTAGAATATTATGTAAAAAATGTAGGTGTGACTAATTTCATTATTGATACACTTTAATGGTTTATGTTAGTAACTTTGTAAACTTAATATATATGGAAAATAAGTAACTTTTCCTCTCCAATTTCGACTCGGTAACAGAAATATTCCACTGATAAATCAAATGTAACATTTAAATAAATTACGATCGAACTAATTAACAACTGATTTACTTAAAGTTCATAAGGATACAAATTTTCTCATAAATCCTTAAACTTCACAAATATTTAAAACAGTTTATTAATCTATCGTCGAAAGTCGGAAAATTGAATGTAATTTGGATGCTAATTTTGCAGCCTAGTTAAACTTGTTAAACTTGCATGAAGGCACCAAAATCGACATTTCCATTTGAAATATTAAACTATAAAAATTTAATTGTTCTACATAAAAATTTGAAACAAACAGAAGAAAAGTTTTTCCGAGTGGTAATTAAAATTATTAATAACATGCGTGATCGCTAATGATCACAGGAATAATAAATTAAAGCAATAATACTTTTTGTTTCATAAACACGAACTAATTTTTTTTTAAATTAAAGAAGCGTCGTTACCTTTCAGGAAAAGCGGCATGAAGAGTGGAAGTTTAAAACTCACTATTGTTTTGTAAAATGAGAAAATTTATCACAATTTTTAAACTTAATTAACATTTTCATTGAACTAATACGTAGAACCCACTAAAATTAAATTTTATAAAGTAAATTTTCACTCGCGTTTGCAACGAATTTCCATTTCATGATTGATAGGGTTTAAACGTCAGAGTTGTACTAACATAATAATGCAGGTAAGGAAGCTTACGGCGTCGACTCGGCAGCGTCGCAGGATGCAGTGCGACGCCGATTACAATTCGGAATTAAAAGTGACGTAGGGAATTTTTAAATTAAATATGCATTATAGTATGAGTAATCATCATTGTCGAAACTTACGTTCAAATTATATACCTGAATGAAGTTTCGATTATGCACCCCAACCCATGACATTATTTAATGTTGTCCTTCTACACCAATTTTCACATCAGGATGTCTCAAAAAGGTAACAAGCTGAAAATGAAAAATTTGACACAAAAAACAAATAAATTTATATTATTACATGATATTTTATATTTGCAAAGCAGATTAAATTGATATTTTTCCAAAAAAAGTTAATTTATCCGTTTCACCACTTCCAAAATTGTATTTTGATAATATTCCAAAACCAAAATAAATACATGAAACCGCAAAGTTTTAATGCTGAGACATTTATTTTGAAGAATTATTATTTTATGAGAAAACTAAACTTTTTCAGTTTGAGTTTGATGGATGTGACAATCGTGAGTCAGAATTTCAATTTATAAAAGTAGTTTTCGCATCACCACCTCCAAATTTTTAATTCAAGAAGCTTTTAATAAATTTAAAAAATTAATATAGGTTAGTAGGTATGTATGTCAAGCAAACTTTGTAAATAATTAATTATAAAATTTAATAATTTCTTATAAAATAAAAATTTTTTTTGATATTTTCTGCTGATTTTGGTTAAAAGTAAAAAATGTTTAGTTGGTCATATTTCAAGATTGAATGTTATGTAAATGTTAACGTTAATGTTTTCATATATTAATTTTTAAATTACGACCTGCAAAATACATATTTTTGAAAAACCATTTACTAAAATTATTCTCAAATTTATTAAAATTACCTTCCACAGTAAAATAATTGTTTTATTGTAAAAAAACTGTAGTTGAATTTTTACTGTAGCAGTTTAATATGTTATATAAATTTAAAAACCGACACCTGATGTTTGTAAAAGTGCTGTGTTTTGTGAGGCAATTTCCAAATTTTCTGCATGACATAGCATAATTTTGTCAACCAGATAAATTGTTGTTTACAAAAGTTGTACAATTAAATAAATAACATTTTATTTTCATTTAAAGGATTTAAAGCACAATAACAAGATTATCATGAAACCGTAGAATAGTTTCCTTGCATTGAGGTGAGTCTGAATATTTAGATTATATGCAGATGTTTTGTTGGTAAGAATCTTATTTGTGTAGTTCAATTCTATTCAAGTCTTTGGCAACAAGGAAATCTATCAAAAATGCTTTGCATTTGATTTGCAATACTACCTATATTTATTGTTGAAAAGTTCTGTATTTATATTTGTTACAGATCTACAGTTATAGGATATCAGGGGGCTTTCACCACATCTTCAACCCTTAATCTGGAATTTTATAAATTTCGTAAATTTTATTCAAATTACACTTATTTTAATCCAAAAAACACTTTTATTCGCCAAAATATAAAATTCATATTCAAAAACTATTTAAGCCAAGTTGACCTACTAAGGAGTATAATTAGTGCGGTAGTTTGCCGTTGTGTTGTCCATAGCGCAAAGATCTAACTTGGGTTTTATATCACAGAGGTGTAGTTGGTACGACCATACTTTGATTCGCAGTTTCCAACGTCGCGTCGTATAGTCTGTCGATTTAAGCTTTACTCCTCACTGCTGCAAACGCCAGGTTTTCCTCCTCTAATTAGCGCTACGCAAACTTGTTAGCGAGAAAATTTTACAATAAAAATATAACAATTGAACAGAAAATTGGAAAATGAAAAAAAATATTGCGATCAATTTTGAGTGGAACTTTAAAATAGAAATTAAGTATTTCCAACTTTCGAATGAAAATGCTGAACGATGAGACTTATTTTCACTTTTACCAATTTCAAAAATTTGGCAAATCCAATGTAAAATTAGAAAACAAAATTTTAAAATAATCGCATTTACATCAAACTTATCGTAAGTACATTTGCCTAAATATTTTCAAATATTAATATTATTATTTTACTAATTTTGGTTATCCAAATTAATATTATTATTCCAATTAATATTCCAAATTCAACGTTGGACTTCCTTCAATCTTAAAAACTCTAATTACATGATTTTCCATCATCCAAAAATCCAAATTCGTACAAATTTAGAAAATTAGAGGCAAAACTTGGTCATGACCGCTTATGGGACCATTTTGGCTACAAAAACCTGGTTTCCCCACCAAACCAGAAAATATTTACAAATTTTTCAATAAATACATTTTTACAATAAAATCAGAAAATTTTCAAATTGCATATTCTAAATATAATGGAGGATTTTGGAACACGACGATATATCAGGAGTTTTCTGGATTCCTAAGCTGATGTTTCAATTAAAAATTAGCTAAAAAATGAAATTCATTACATACGAATCCTCGAATGATCTCAATTTGAAAAGTAATAGTTATAATCAAAAAATCATAATTCATTTTTAAAGGTGGGAAAAAATTAGCTATCTTCAAACTTTCCACATGCATCATGCCACAAGCCTTTAATATTTTGCGCCCCTATCCTCAATTTTCCAGTTAACCATTTTTTAAATTAGAAAAATTTATAAAGAAAATGAAACTTATTTTTAATAATAATTAAAACGATTGATGATTAAATAATTAAAAATCCTGAAATTAACAGTTATTCATTGTCAATTTCTCGTCCATAAACTATAAATACAACAACCTATCGGGAATGTTGAGTTTGGTTTAAATAAAACAAAACCTTTAACCTTCAGTCGACGTTTCGAGTTATATATTACTCTTCATTAGGACTACAAGAAAATATATCCAAGAAATTACATTGGTTACAAAGAAGTGTTCATCTGACCTTCAGTTCTAGGTTACCAAATAAATAAATCTCAGCATCACAAAAAGTGAAAACAAATTCACAAGTTATCCAGAAACCTCAAAACGCTCACACTTTATTTCACAAACATTTTTTGACTTTTTAAGTAAAAGTTAGATGAAATCTAATGCTGTTATCATTCGTAGTTTATATTTCTGAATTATTTTAGTGTCTTTCATTTTTTCTCTAAAATAATTAGGGAAGCAGGAATTTGCATAAAGAAGTTTTTACATGTTAATTTCCTATGTTCGGCTAAGTCATTCAACACCCTGTATATCCAGAAATGCTTCGTTCGAGTTTTTTAAATAATGCTGATACTGTTACCGAGACAGTGGCGTATTATCGCAAAAACCCATGAAGCCCGGGCTTGTGGCGCAAAATTTCAGGAGACAAAATTTAATTTCACATTTTTAAATTTATTTCAAAAATAAACGTTTCAATTGGTACTGGATTTTTAAATAATTGTTAAAAGTTTCATTTATCAGACTGGCCATGCAAGTTTTCTTGGTAATTATTTTTGAAAATAGAAATTAAATTGAATTTATTGCTATTATTATTTATTAATTTATTATTAACACGAAGAAACCAAACATTTTTAGAAATTATTGTTCAAAGAATTGTAATTAATCAAACGGGTCGATGCACACAATATTATCAAGATTATGTAGAAACAAGCACTCTACTGGAATACCCTAAGGAATTTGCATGGCACAAGTTGATCTCAATCAATTTTAAAATTGATAGCAAATTAATGCATAAGGTACAGCAAAAGCTGCCAATAACAGCGATTTGTGTTTTTTAGAAATTCAACATATATTATTTTTTTATTTTGATGAATTTTAGAAAGGTTAGCACTCGAATAGAAATAATTCCAATAGAATAAATTAAGGATATTAAAAACAACAGAACCTAGCACTAAAATAAAAAGAAGAAGGCTGAACAACTTCAACAACAAATTATTTGTTTTAGATAGTTAACTTCTTCGAAATATTTAAAGAATTCCAAATAGTCAAGAAATATTTTACATTATACAACCAAGAAATAATGAATTAACACAATAAAAAATGAAAAACCAAAAAATATGTGTGATTAAAATATAAATAATTGTTAGGCGGCCTTGCGGCCGCAACAAGATACAAAATCGACATTTTAAAATTATATTTAAATATTTCAAAGAAGTTCTTAATATAAAATATAAATTTTGGTATATCTGGGTTTATTCGCTGGTTTTTTTAAATTTCTATTAAATTTTTGCATTTTAGAAAATGTCAGCCACGTTTTAATCTGAAACGTTTTTAATAATTCAATTCAGGAAAGCTAATTTGCATCTTATTAAAAATTATTGTAGCTTAATGCTTACACCTACACTCATTTAAGAATTACAGTGAAAAACAAAGTCCTCAGTTATTATATCTACAAGTTAAACTTGTAAAAACTATTGATTATTATAAATAATCTATAATCAAACAAATTATTATCGTAGCACTACTATGATTAAAACGAGTATTACGAAAAATTGATCGTTCGATTAATATTTAATAAGAAAGAAAGTTGAAGGTTTTAGCGTCCACAAAAGTAATCTTAATTTTAATTAATATTGTTAATTAGTTAATTCTCTCAGTTATTTTGTGCTCAAATTCCGATTCAGTTTAAATTAAAATCACTTTCAAAATATTATTCGCTTTAAGTTTTCATCCCCTAATAATTTATATCAATTAAAATACTGAAAAACATTTCATTATTATATAACTGCGCTATAAAGATTTTTACGACATAAAATAAAATTATATATTATAGAACTACCTTGAACCCTGAAAAATAATTAATTTTTTATTTTTGCATATTGTTTAACGTTTAGGTGTGTCCTGTGTGTCAACTAAAATTAATTGCGTGTTTTTAAATAAAATTTGTATTTAGCCTTACAGCAAATTAGTAGCTTTCAGTTTAGATTAATTTGTAAAGTTTTAAATTATTGCTAGTAGGTACATTTTTGCTTTAGTTAAATTGAGTTTTTAAATCTACAATTTTTCTCAGACTTTAGACGATTTTAATTAAAAGTAGGTCGAATTTTAAAATAAATTGTCCTTAAAATTAAAATATTTTAATTTCTGAAACTGAATTGGTGAGGTGAGTTGTCATGACAACTAACCTGTCATCCTGGCTCCATAATAATAAAAATTTGCAATAATAACTATTTTATTGCAGGTAAATTAATTATTTCTCATCCCTTCAAACATTTTATATATGCGAATTTTTACTTCTATTCCACTACACTCTCAATATTGATTTAGCTTTCGATTACAATGTAATTTTAATCATTTATTTTAGCCAAAAAAATGTGTGTACATTACTCCCCACCTCTGATTAAGCATGTGGTTTGCAATTTAACGATTTAAAATTTTATTCTTTCGAAGTTATAAATTTTCTCCCGAATGCAAAAACGTAAAGGTATTTTTTCGAAAAGATAATTTGTTTATAATAAAAAAAACACTTCGCATAATCAAATTAACTAAAGCGATAATGTTATGCACATTACCTTTCAATCGAAAGTTAAACAAAACTGACAGGATTGTTTATTATTTGTGAAAATTGTCTGCTAAAAATAATTTCAAAAGATGATGCACTACGTCCATTACCATTAAGTAAATTATCTATATTTAGCTAATAATTTCAAAATTACTTACACTCAAAGTTTGTAATAATTAATTATTTTCAAGTGATGTTTACAGAAGTTTCAATTACGATAAAATTATTCGAGATGTACATAATGGGTTGATCTTGTATATTCCTGTTTAAAAAAAGTCACTAACCTCTGGCGATTGAATCGATGACGCAAAAAGGATTGGGATAATCACATTTTTCAAGTAAAACAAAATCGATTGCATAGTCGAGTTTGACAAAATACTCTGGAAGACATAAAAAGTGAAAGGTTACAAAAAGGTTAAATGGGAACAATTTAAAAACAGGACATTCTCGACTAAAAGGACAATCACATCTAGATCCAATAAAATGAATGGAAATCTGTTCCGCCAGTTTGAAAACCATCAAACTAGCTTTTACTTATGTTTTCTTAAGAAAATTATGTATTTAAAAATTTACACTGCTACAGGAAACTCTGCAATTGACAGCTTGGAATTACATAAATACATAATTACAATAAAAATTGAAAATTTTCACGTTTGCGTATAATTTATTTTACTAATACTTTGATAAACAAGATTTTTTTGAAATTTGGTTTTGGTTTTGTTTAAATTTTACAAAATAAAAAATAAAACTGAATAAATATTTGTTTAAATTTAAATTAAAAAAGTTACGGTTACTTCAGTTTGTGAAGTAAGCTTGAAAGAATATAAGTTTTTTAACAAAAAAAAATTAAAACCAGAAATTTTCAAGTAGGTATTCTCTTTATTTTCACCCCAGCCCCAGGTGTAAGTAAATTACAAACGTAAATGTGCTCTGGTGATTTGGGTCAAGCTGTTTGGAGATGAGTGGCTTTTCATCTTATTCTTTCAAATTTCAAGATTTATGAAGCAAAACTTTCGGTAATTTACTTTTTTTTATTTTAAGTAGGCAATATTGTTCAGTGAACTTTGCCCGTAGGCTTAATTTTACTTTAAATTAATTAAATAATTTTTCATTAAATGAAGCCTGTGATACTGAAAATAACATCGTTAGAAAATTTTGGGTTTTATCTTAACATCTCTTTGAACTTCTCTTACGTAACATTTTTCAGGTTTATAGCTGAAATTACAAAGAGCTTTCAAAGCACCGCAAGATTAAGAACAAATACTAAAGGTGAAATGATTTTTTAATCCAAAATTTTTAATTAATCCAATCTTAATTAAGATTATTGCAATTAATATTATATTTTATTTAAAAAACACAAAAAATAATTTCTGTAAAGAATTTAAGATTATTATTGTAATAATCCTCTCACCAAAAAATTCGTATAAAACTTGGACTAGAAATTATTTAAATAAATTACTAAGTGCATTCCTTATGTAAATTTCACTGCAACTTAAATGAAAAAATTACTAAATATGCAAATAATACTAAAATTATAAATTCAAAACGTTGAAGTATTAAGTGCAAAATGAGATTTAATAGTGTCAGATTATATCATAAAATCAAACTTTTTTTTTTATTTGCTGGCTTATTTTTAATGAAACTGTACTTAGTGAAGTACAGATTATAATACGTCGAAGTTTGTGTCAGTAATACAATTTATCAGAAAACGGAATCTCTTAATCCAATTAGTATATCCAATTATTGGAATCTTGGTTATACATTAGATTCAATTTAATTTTTGTTAATGCTTTTCCACGTTCCAATTAAATGATTTATTCGTGCATAACGTTTTTTGTGCCTGAAAAACTCGGAAAATGTAATATAATAAAATTATATTCAGAAAATTTAAATATGTACAATTAATTATTGATGAGCACCACTTTGTTGGAAGAAAATTATCAACAGGAACGTAATTCTGTTACCCGCATAAAGGTCCTGGGATTAAACAAGCAGCTTAACGCTCACTAAACTTATGTAACTTCTACGTGCAAAACAACATAGTTTATATTAGTTAGTAGGTATCTTGCAAATTATGATTCATTAACCCTCTGAAAGGTCATTGACGTAACTCATTTTACAACGTTGATAAATTTATAGTTGATATTATAACAGAATAAACAGATCCGCAGCGAAAATTTCAAGGATTTCCACAGATTTCCAAGGTTTGCAGAAATTTCAAAAGAATCTCCAAAAATTTTCAAAAATTACCAGTGATTTTCAAGAAATATAAAGAATTTCAATCATTTCCAACGAATTTTAGTGATTTCTAAGGAATTCTTGTGGTTTCCAAGGAATTCAAAATTTTTAAACAATTCAGAAAATTTCCAAACAGGTTTCTATTGAAGGGATTTAATGATTTTCAAAATATTCAAAAATATCCTAGGAATTCCAATGATTTTCAAATTTTGGGTATTGAATTCACCTTCAAGTAGAAATTAAATATTTTCTCGTAAACCTACATTTAATTATTGCTATTGTAGAAGTTGAGAATGCAACTTTAATAGTTTCGTGTTGGTTCTACGTTAAATAATAATGCATTTAAAGCTCTTTAAAGTTTCTTTATACTAATTACTTTTATATAAAAGATTGCGTGACAGCTTATTCCATAGGTATCGATTTTAATATACAAAAGTAATTATCAAAATAAGTTTTTAAACAAATTTCATAAGTACAACTTCTTTTAAAAGTTATAATTTTCTATATACAAATCACTTTCTACAACTCACAGGAAACAGTAGTGTAAGCGTGACAGAAATCAATTTTGAAATTTCAACATAATTTCCAAATTACCAGAAGCCTGACTTGCGGAAAATTTAATTAACCAAACTGATCTTCAAGTTACAGTTAATTAAAATCTGTTAGGTTTATCTGATGAATGCCAACGAAAATGAGCGACGTGTTAGCATTGTAATAAATAATTTCATGTTATTTTTAATTATTTTTGTTTTTGATGTTTGTCTGACAACTTAGGTTACAAGAACCTAGCTATAAGACTAGAATTTCCTTCATTGAGTCGGAGCGTAGCTGAAATTGAGATTTTTACAATTAATTAGTCATCTTGGCTTTGGCCCAGTCCAAAAAACGAATTTTTATAATAATTTACTTAAATATTCCAAATAATTTATTTAACCCCTTATCAGATCGTGATATAGCGTTTACAACCTGTGTTTAACCAACATTTTCTAATTTACTGCTCGTTTTGCTGAATTTTTAAAATAGTTTTTATTTGATAAACAAGAACTGAAATTGTTTAGGATTAGCTAGCGGCTAGCCGCATTGTTTGATTAATCTAAATTTAAAGTATGTTGTTTATCACTTTAAAAATAGAATGTAGGTACCACATGAAAATAATTTTGTGAATAACGAAGTTAATCGCCAGTTAATTTTTTAATCATATTATACTCGTATGAGGAAAAACAAATTTTAACGATTCATAACAGGGGTTTAAGTTCGATCCGTTATCAAACGAAAGTTTTTTATGCATGCACTTGACATACAAACTATTAGGAAAGAGGGTTAAATCGATTGCATATCGAGTACCGAGTACATCCATTAGTATTTATGTATTTTTCATTTTAAATTGAATACTGGAAATATATATTATTTAAATGTTCAGAGTCAGATTCAAATTTTAAAGTTGGTTATTTGAATTACCTATATTTAGACACAATAATTAAGGCCAAAGTTAATTAAAACAATAGAAATTTTATTGTGATACGATTTACATGTTGTCATGTTTGTATTATATTAATTCCACTAAAATATTCTTGAGAGTGGTTTTGAGTAGAATTTCCACATGCTGTGTTTTCAAGTAGCTTGCTTTGTTCTGCTTAGTTGTCTTTATACCACGCTTTGTTATAATCAATGAGGTTTCTACTTATAACTCCATATTATCATTGGGAAATAGAAAATTTACATGATAAAGCAATTTTTTTTCCACAGAAATTTACCAGAAGCTCAAGCATGTTTTACGATATTAACTGCTTTATCAAAGAATTTGAGTTTTACCCAATTTCTTTTTGTTGTAAAGAAACAGAAAATATTAATTTTGAAATATAAAAAAAGTAAAATTTAGAATTGTTGAAATATTTTAAAACCCCAGCTTTTCTGTTGACCTAAAGCTTAGATCGACATCTGGTGGGAACGAAATAATGGTTCAACAGAAATCCCGTAAGTAGTTTGGTTCATATCCAAAATTTGAAACAAACAGGATCAATAATTTTGTTTTATTTTGTTTTTTATTAAAGAAATCTGTTTCGTATTTGAAAGTTTGATTTACATTTTGAATTATGTATGTATGCTTAAAAGCAATCAAATAAACCAATAACCTTTTTGATTTATGGATGCTAAATTTTTCGTTCTGGATGTCTATTAAATATAAAAGGCGCCGATGCTATGAATCTTTCATACATTACACGTCAGCAGGATGAAGAATTTCTGGAATGCATGTGTGAAATATAATTATCTACTTTGTAGATAAATAACTGAAGCTTTAAATAAATAGTTTTTTGCCTGCCCCACAAATGCACCTAATTAACAATCCAATTATCTAACCTCAACAGTATTGCTAGCTATTGGAATATTTAATTTATTTTATTTTTCATAAAGAATTTATTATCCTGGATATTTATTTGAATATAGATATGATCTTAGTTTATATAAATATCATAAATGACATAAAAATATGCATTTTAATGATAAAGAAACTAATTATATTTCTATACAATATAATAAAATTATTAATGGTCTTTACTGTTTACAGTAAGCTCATCAATAAGCTTAAATTAACCATGACAGATCCATATTTCAAATTAACAAATGATAGTAAACTGGTCGAACAACATCCATAAATTTTACAAATTCAACAAATCTTCTGGTTCAATTACAAATCGTAAAGTATCTTCTCTTTGTTTAGTATTTTTCGATTTTAAATTTTCTTACTTTCATCTACATTCTTAACTTTTAACTTCGCTTTTTTTGTGCTTTTACTCTTTTACCAGCATATTTACCAAAAATTGTATTTAAATAATTATTGTTTTTGTTTTACCATTAGGAAATAAATAATCAATTCCCATTATAACTTGTGTTTTACTGTTTTCAATTTTCCTTTTCTTGTTCCTTTTGGTCCTAATTTTTTTAAATTTATATAGCATGGCTTTTGCCTTGTAAATTATGTGTATGTTACTGCACTTTTGCGACAATAAAGCTAGCAGTTATTATATTTGCAATTTCATGGTTAACATTTTCAATTATTTTATGCATTTTGAAACATCTTTTTCGAGATTTATTATGATTACATGTTTTAAGTTTTTGATTAATGTTGCTGTACTTCGGCTGCTTTGACATTCTGGTCGATTTAATGCCTGATTTGCGTGTACATTATTAACCATCGCAGGTCCTGCTGAAGAAAAGCTATTCTTGAAAAGTTGAGGAATTAAGATTATCAATTATATGGCAGTCTGGCAATTTTACAATCTTTGTAATTTAAAAATGTGTTTCAGACGAATTTGATGCCCATCAAGGGAGAGCTATGATCCTTTAAAATATTAATTTATTTTTTGTCAGCAGGTTTGTTATAACTTATAAGATTTCACTGCTTTTAAGAAATGAAAATGTAAACTGGGATAAGTTACTGTTTTTATTTTTGTTTTGCAAGCACAAACTTAGTCGGACTTGAAAAAATAAGAGAGCTTGACAGGAAAAATTTATCTGAAAATCCTTCGTCAAGTCTAAACAAGAAATTGCTCTACAAAAAAATATTTAACTAATTTTGAATTATGAATTTATACTTTAAAATGTTTGTTTTTAATAAATTATCACAGGGCAACAGTGATTCTGCGCTCTGGGGTTTATGAGTAAATTTTGGGTAATTATGGCCTCCTGAATTCAAAAAAAATTTCAGATTTGTCGAATTGACTCCAGTTTTTGAGATAAATACGACCCTTTTATATTGAAAATAAAATGAAAAAACTATATTTAATATATTCAAAGACCACATAGGGAAAGGGTGATTCTGCGGTGTGAGCTTTATGCGTCGATTTTGGGTAATTATGGTCTCCTGAGTTAAAAAAAAATTCAGATTTGTCGAATTGACTCCAGTTTTTGAGATAAAGACTATCCTTTTATATTGAAAATAAAATCAAACCAAAATATTCAATATAGTGGGAACAGTGATTTTGAGGTGTGGGGTTTATAAGTCAATTTTGGGTAATTATTGTCTCCTGAATTCAAAAAAAAATTCAAATTTGTCGAATGTACTCCAGTTTTTGAGATATAGACAACCCTTTTATACTGAAAATAAAATAAAACTAAAATATTGAAAGACTACATAGTAGCAACAGTGATTTTGAGTTATGGGGTTTATGAGTCAATTTTGGGTAATTATGGTCACCTGAATTAAAAAAAATTTTAGATTTGTCGAATTGACTCCAGTTTTTGAGATAAATACAACCCTTTTATATTGATAATAAAATGAAAAAACAATATTTAATATATTCAAAGACCACATAGGGAAAGGGTGAATCTGCGGTGTGAGCTTTATGCGTCAATTTTGGGTAATTATGGTCTCCTGAATAAAAAAAAAATTCAGATTTGTCGAATTGACTCCAGTTTTTGAGATAAAGACTATCCTTTTATATTGAAAATAAAATCAAACCAAAATATTCAATATATTCAAACACTACATATAGTGGGAACAGTGATTTTGAGGTCTGGGGTTTATGAGTCAATTTTGGGTAATTATGGTCTCCTGAATTCAAAAAAAATTTCAGATTTGTCGAATTGACTCCAGTTTTTGAGATAAATACGACCCTTTTATTTTGAAAATAAAATGAAAAAACAATATTTAATATATTCAAAGACCACATAGGGAAAGGGTGATTCTGCGGTGTGAGCTTTATGCGTCAATTTTGGGTAATTATTGTCTCCTGAATTCAAAAAAAAATTCAAATTTGTCGAATGCACTCCAGTTTTTAAGATATAGACAACTCTTTTATATTGAAAATAAAATAAAACTAAAATATTCAAAGACTACATAGTAGCAACAGTGATTTTTAGGTATGAGGTTTATGAGTCAATTTTGGGTAATTATGGTCACCTGAATTCCAAAAAAATTTTGATTTGTCGAACTGACTCCAGTTTTTGAGATAAACACAACCTTTTTATATTGAAAATAAAATGAAAATTTCTTTTTGAGATGTCCGCAGAGATTCGCTGTCAATGGCTCATTTCTTCATAAAAATTAATAAAAATTTCACAGTATTTTCTTCAAATGTCACTTTATTATGTAGTAATTATAGCAATAAATATACCGGGTGCTGAATGAGTTAGCCGAACATAGGAAATTAACATGTAAAAACTTATTTATGCAGATTCCTGCTTCCCTAATTATTTTAGAGAAAAAATGAAAGATACAAAAAGTATGCAGAAATATAAACTACGAATGATAACACCATTGGATTTCATATAGCTTTTATTTAAAAGGTCAAAAAATGGTTTTGAAGTAGTTAAAATTTTCATTTATCGCACTGGCCATGTAATAAATTCAATTCAATTTCTATTTTTAAAATTAATTACCATGGAAACTTGCATGGCCAGTCTGATAAATGAAACTTTTAACAATTTCAAAAGCATTTTTGACTTTTTAAGTAAAAGTTAAATGAAATCTAATACTGTTATCATTCGTAGTTTATATTTCTGCATTATTTTTGTGTCTTTCATTTTTTCTCTAAAATAATTAGGGAAGTAGGAATTTGCATAAGGAAGTTTTTACATGTTAATTGTATAGTAATAGTTTCGTAAAAAAAATTATCTAAATATGCTGATTGCTGATTTTGCTTAAAATTAACTTTACCCCCCCCCCCCTTAACATGAGAACTACAGTCAATTTGAACAATATAACCATGTGCCGAGTACATTATTACATTAGTGTATCCAAATTCACTGCAAAACCCATGACCGCAGAAAAAGTTTTTGTTCTGTTGCCCTGTGTTATTCTTCGAATAATCAGCTAAAAAATTATTTTTGCTAAAAACTAAACTGCTTCACTGATGCCATGATATTATAGAAAACCATGCTTGGTTGCTGATAAATTAAATTATTTAAAGAAAATACAAAAGTTTATAGAATAATGTCAATTATTATTCATTACTCGAAAGTACTTCAAGCAAAAATCATAATAATTAATGCGGTTCAATCACTTTAAAAAATACAGCTAGCACAAACTTTAATTAAAAGATATTGTCGCACTACTGATTTCGTTTTCAAACTTAGAAAAAGTTGACAAATTTTCCTAAAAAAGTTGAACAAATAAAATATTATTTTGATTTATCTTAAAAAATTAATCTTCCCAGAATAACTTAGTTGGAAGGAATGCAATTACTGAACTCAGATGGGCATTTAATTTATATTAAAAAATCGTTGCAAAATAATAGTTTCGTAACACGATCGTTGAAAGTTAAAAAAAGGAATTGTAATTGTACAAAAGTGAGAAAAAAATATAAAACTTATAAAGAAATGAAATAGCTTAATCTCATTTTTTCAACTTTTTTTTATTGTACTTTTAGGGATGTGTTACGAAACTATTATTTTGCAACGTACTTTATGTTACTTTTTTTCTCTGACCAACTGAAATACACAAAATACAAAACTGTATTTGGTAGAGCCAAGCGTGTCCAGGGGGATGATTTACTTTTAAATTTGTATACACAGGATATAACGTGTGTCTATTTTTTTTATCTTTCATCTAAATTGTACTTCTCTTGATATGAAAACCTTTTTGGTTTTATTGAATCGTTTTTTATATTTTATGTGATAGCTACAGCAATTTATGACTCTAGTGAGAGATCATAAACAATGCAAATTACATTGTTTTACGATATCATCCCAATAAATAAATTTTATAGTAGGTACATTTAGCGATTACAATTACATTTATCTTCAAAGCATTTATTAGATACTAATTTTTATGAAGGATTTTAGTTTAACTTCCTTCAGGCAAATTGCAATTTTAAGTATACAGATTAAAACTTATTTCTATTACATGAGACGATCATGATTTGGAAATACACAATTGGTAAGATAACAATAATTTCAATTTCTATAGATGACTGTCTGATTAAATCATTGAGATGTCGTAGACAGAGTTCCTCTTCTAGCTGGTTTCAATTTTTCCAATAATATGTTAAGTCCTGGTGAAATTTATTTTTACCTATTTTTCTGTTTAATTAAATATCTTAATTGCTTAGTATTATAAGTTAATAATACCTGTACGATTACCTTTTAATTCTACAATTTAAGTTTAATAATCTATCAGCAAATAATAGAAAAGACCCACATATTGATTCTCACATAACTATACCAATATACTTTAATAATTTATAGCAAACAATCGATTCCTTTCATTGAAACACGGTAAGTAATATTGTTGTAATATTTGACTATCTAAATTCGGAGAAAGCTTTGAATAATTTAATTCGAAATGAAAACGAAAATTAATTTTCATCGTTGTCGCAATATTGGGTTATTTGCACCAATTTTATACACACAGGGAAAATTTGTAGCTCCAAATATTTAGTTTTATTGTTCTTCATCAGTAGAGTTCTCGTCTTTTTAGAATATTAAAATAAGGGAGGGGTTTTTTCAGGATATTTATGTATACCAGGATCATTTCGAAGCTGAAACTGCTTATTTATTGTCAATTTTTTCTTTCAATTAATTATTGACTGCAGTTTATTAAAACATGATCCCTAATTGGTTGTTAGTAGTTTTGGTAGGAATGTTGAAATTAAAGCCCTTGTTTAATTAAATCAATTGTAGATTTGACGAAATTCGGGTTGAAATTACAATTTACCATAATCTGTTATTTTAAGGTTGTCAGTGTGGTAATTATTAATGCATTGTACTTTGCTAGTTTGCCTAATTCATCAAGGAATTTAACCTCATCTCTCTCATTAAAACCATCCTGTAAATAGGATAGGTACTTTTAGTTTTTCATCATCCAACGTTTAATTATTCAAATAAATTTATTGTTGGCTTGGGGTTAAAGTTAATATTTAATGTTTCCCTAAAGTCGTTTGCTAAATATTTTTCATTTGGGTGTCAGTTTAGTTTTCAAATTGTTTTATCTTTGTCGGCTTGCCAGAGTAGTTTTAAAAATGCTATGGAAGTTGGTGGCAACGCTTTTTCACCATAAAAGTGACATCTCCAATTGCTTACGCCCTTCAAATGATACGGTTAGTGGAACTATAAAGGGTTGCAAGCTAAATTGTTGGAGATTTCTCTGTTCCAATCTGATTAACAATCATCCAACACAGGAAATCCGTTACAAAAAACACTTTCATTTTATTAAAGGATTTATTTGATTGGCAACGATCTTTATAAATGTTTCAGATGGTCGAATTTATTCAGGCTAGATGCAAACTGCATTATGCATTAGTCCTGAAGGATCTTTATAAAGGAGCTTTGAAATGTGAATCTTATTTTTCAACGTTAAAATCACACAATTTAAAATTTTATATTTTTTCCGAAACGTACGACAATGAAGGTCGTAGATGCTACATAAACGTGACATTATTACATGTCAATATTTTAACTTCAGCTTTAGAAATTTCTTCGAGAATACATTTTTATTTAATAACATTGAGTATATTTTTGCTTTTCTATTTCATTTAAATATTTAGCTGCCTTCATATTTAAATTTGATTGCTTTCATTGGTTTATTTTGTTCAACTGTCAATTCGTTTCAAAACTGATGATTTATGTGATTTTCATATTACTGCCACTTCATAATAATCGTTTGGCAGAATTCTCGTGAAATCATTAGTTAAATGTAAAAATCCTGACATGCAGATTATATTACATTTTCAGGTTTACATAAAGTGATACAACAAAAATGATTCCTTTGTCCAATTTTTTCCCATCATTTACATGAGTAATTCATTTGCTTAATTCAGATAGGATCATAAATTAAAATAATCAGTACATTTTTTATTAAAATATTATACCTCAATTCAGAGATCACTGAAGTTATTGATATTATTCCCTTGCTTTCAGCTGCAATGTATGAAACCTCATAAAAATAACCAAATGAAAGTTCCATGTGTCCCAAGAATGGAGGTTGACTTTGCTTATGTTGCTGTGGTAATTGGTGAATTAATTTCTTGATAATTATTCAGATTATACCAATTGATTTTAATCTTACATATAGCCCAGTAACAACTGATAGAGAATAGATATCAATTTTCCGAATTTTTAATCAATAATATAATCGATCCACCAATTTAACTTGACTCTTTGTAAACCCCGAATAACAGAAGATTTTTCAACTAAACAAATTCAAGGCAAATTTTTGTACACCAGATTTCTTCTAGGATTGCCTTAATATTTATTTTCAAAAAAGTTGGAAAAAAAATGATTAGATTTCCTAGATTTTCACAAATTTTCCCGGATTTCGTTACATTTCCCTTCTCGTTGACATCAAATTTTCTCAGTGGTTCTCCCATTGATTATAAAAAATGTTGAAAAATATTTGAATTTTTGAATACTGCTATACTGCCGTCCTAAGGAAGAAGGTCCTATTTGCAAAATACTGATTCTGAGTAGTCCGTTTTCATCGTACCAAGTACAAAATATTTAGTTAAAAAACCTATTTCTGCTGTAGTTAGGACTTTCTTTTTTGGTAAATAGGTAAAATACGTTGCATAGCATAGATAGTATCAAAAATCCCGAAAACGTAAATTTTGCAGATAGGACCTTCTTCCTTTAGGACGGCAGTATACTGCGAGGTATGCCATACTTCCCAGAACCAGCCTGTTTAAAAAAAGTTTGTGTGAATGCAACCCGCACGGTATATAAATGCATTTGTTTTAAGATAGTAGGTATAAGCTTTTAGCTTGAAAATCCAGGAAATTTCGCAAACCTGGCGGGTATAATTTTTAATTTGTCAGTGAATTACAGTTGGTTTTTTTATTTCTCTTTTCTGATTTTCAAAAATACCACACATATTACATATTTTGTTTTTCAGATATTTTTAAATATCTAAAATAGGCCGGCCCCCCCTTATTTCAAATTTTAGATCCAAAATGGTTTAAATTATTTGCACTTTCTTTATTTTCGTTTTTTTGGACCACATTTTCATTTTAATTTATTTCAAAATTTCTAATAATGACATTTCAGTAGCTCCCCCTCCCTCCCCATTTTGAATTTTGATTCCTAAATTGTTTATACCTTGCTTGTACCTGTTTTTACTAATATTATTTTCGGTTATATCGATTTTATTTTCGAAATATTTCAAAATTTCGAATAATCTAAATAATAAAATAGAATAAAATAAAATTAATTTTTTAAGTTTGAATTCTTGGTCAAGAGAAGACCAAGTCACTTGAATTTCCTGGTATTTTCTATATTATTTTTTTACTCATTTAATTTTGGAAATTTTACAAAGCATTTTAATGTCTTTTAAATTAACTGTATACAAAGGAATACAAAAAATACTTTACGAGTTATTCTTCAATCACGCGAGGTTTTAACAGGGACGGAGGGGGTTAGAATAACGGGAGACGTCAAATTGCGTCCCACGGTCAAGGGTACGGGTAAATTGCGTCCCATCGGCCTTCATGGTCAGAATGGTTAAGTAAAATCGAGTAAAATCCTCTTATTCCTTAAGCTGCATAAAGGTTCACAATGTTTTGGGCATTTTATAGTACAGGGTGTTACAACTATTATTACTAAGTTGTGTTTCTATATAAATATTTTTCTTTTATTTTTTTGTTATAGTTATTGCCTTGGTGAAAAATTAATTTATTCACCCAGGAAAAAACAATCTGAAGCAAAGAAAAACTTTGTTGTAGCATCAAAGAAAACTTAATTTTTTGAACCCCCCTTAACATATATAAGATATAATTATCCAGGGTGTCCGCGCAGGAACCCGACAGAAAAAAGTATATTAATTAATTCATATAATATATAATTATGATTTATTTTTACATTTATTTCGCGAAATCTAAGAACTTCGTTAAAACGAGTCCCAAGGTTTGCTAATCATGGGCGCCCAAAGGGGGGGGGCAGTAGGGTCCTTTGCCCCCATTTACCGTACCTTTACCCGTACCTTTTTTTGACCACTTCAAAAACCTTCAAAAATTGTGACTCCGGGACGCAATTTACATGCGCCCAGAATAACATCACAATTGGGGGGAGGATGTTCTGATAATCACACATTGGCGGATTTAGAAGGTGGGCACGGGGGCACGTGCTCCCCAAGACGCTTGAAATTAACAAGGAAACAAGGAGACAATCCCAAATCTGACAACCCTTTTTGCCCGTCTCGACCCTTAAGGGTGTTTGTGCCCCCCCCCCTCAGAAAAAAATTCTGGATTTACCCCTGTAATCACATGTATATTTTCGTGTGACCACATAAAAACCCGATCGAGCACATTTGTGCCTAAAAAGCATCAACATAACTACAATATTTTTTTCTCAGCTGGTTTCGAACACTGGACCTTGTGACGCCGCTCGTGGCCTTGCCGTCCCTGCTTAAAGATTTTTTTTTAAATGCACGAGATGTTGGGAAGAGAGAGTTGGGGTAGATTAAAAACTAATGACGTGTCACTAAAGGGGGGAGGTTAAAGAGTGGCTTAAAAACCCTCACGTGATTAAAAGAGTAAAGAACTAAAATACAAAAAATAGCAAATGCATTTCCAAAAATGTTACCGTTAAATGTCAAAGTGATATCTTCATGAACTTTCTATAACCAGGGACGTTATTAGCCTTTAAGGCGCCTTATGCTAAAAATCAATCGCCCCCCCCCCAGCTGTGTGTATCGATTACCTAAGTATATTTACTAAAAGAGACCTGTTTAATTAAGTTTTGAACTTGTGGCGTTTTAAATTACGGGATTTAAAAATTTTGGGGCTTTTCGGGATAGTAGATCGCGGCGGCGGCGTCTAAGATTCCTGAAAATTCTTGAATTTCTGGCGCCTTAGCCTTTTTTGCCTATAAGGTAAACTGTCCCTGCCTGTAACTGTGATAGTCAAAAATTCACCTGCCATTTTGTACCTTCTTTATTTTCATTTGTACCCATTTTGATTTCCAGATATTTGGAAACTTTTAGGTGGTTGGGGGGGGGGGGTTAAGCTCTCTTCCAGTTGCACCTTGTTTAAGTATAGTTCAAAAATAGTCTAAATTTAAACTGTTTGTCCTTTTATATACATTATAAAAGCCATAATTTAAACATTAAATTTGGTTTTTATTTATTGGATTAGATAAGGTACAAACGATTTATGCTATTTTGGATCCAAAATTCGAAATAGGAAGGTGGCTGGCAAAATACCTATTTTAGATATTTCAACATATCTCAATAACAAAATGAGTACTAACGAAAATAAAGAAGGTAGAAACAGGTACAAACGAGGTCAAACGATTTAAACTATTTTGAATCCAAAATTCTAAATGGGGGGGGGCTGGCAAAATGCACCATCTATTGGGCAGTGTTATGCATAAAAGAAGCAACCAACAAATTTAACAACATTTTTAATTATTTTGCATATTCAAGTGACTGACTGAATCCAATATGATGTAGTACTAGAGAATTTGTTTAATGGGGAGGTTTCCCATTATTGCTTTTTCCATAGCCCACAGCTCTATCTTGGACTTTAGATCACAGCACTACATTCCGCGCTATCCGGTCGGCCTGTGCAGGTTTTACACCACTCTGTTGGTTAATTAATTATAGTATATTATAAATAAGGGGCAGCCAACTTCGTTATATATACGATTGACTGTGACGTACCTAATATAATATAATGTAATTTATTAAGGTAAAAGTAGAAAAAAAAAAGAAAAGAAAACATATATTGTTTTTGTTAAAAACCGCAGATCCAATTTTTATTCACCAAAATTCTCTTTAGGACATTTTCTTGGATTTCTTTAGATTTCCCAGGATTTCCTAAAATATCTCCAATTTCCTAAAATTTCCATGGTTTTTGTTTTGGATTGTCTCATGATTTCCTTGATGGAAATGATGGACTAAAATTGCTTCGCGATCGACCGGTCCGACCTGTTGGCCACCCCTGTTATAAATTACTATTTATTACACTGATAAAAAAAAGTAGTTTCATCAGAACACAACATATTAGATATTAGATATTATTAATAAAAAACTATTGTCAGCACATGCTGGTTGATTGCCTCAGGTGGATTTATGATTTACTTTAATAAAAGCTGTTTGAAATGCATTCAATAATGTTGTTTGCGTACTTTAGTACTCTAACAAAATGTTAATTGTATTAGTTGGGTCTTATTCAAGATTATTATAGCATATAAACGTGCTTCTAGGGCAGACTGGACCCTAGTGTATCTTTCATGTAATAAAACGTCAACAAATGCCCCTAAAATTTAGATTAAACAAACAAATTTAATAGTATCCTTACGTAGTTCCCGAACACGAACTGGACAAATCGTGTTTTCGTGATTTGGAATAAAATTGGTAATAAAATTAATGCATTAAGACAACAAACTTTTTTTTAGTAATGGAAGAGGTATGAGCTCATAAAGTACACCTGTTGTTAAGTTATCACAAATAAAATACATTGTAAGTATAATCATCGCTAAGTGGTATGAATATTGCTTGTTAAATGAAATTTTCCGAGTGGAATGCTTTTAATAGAGATTGAGTTATGTTGCTACAGTAATAATAAATAAACTTTTGAGTACACAGCATGTATAATTTTAAGGCTGCACTGGAATATAATACAAAGTAATGCTGAGTGCATTTAAAAAAATGCATTGCGACATTGTCATAATGGATTTGTACTAATATTATACCTACTCTAAATAATTTTTAAAATTAAATTTAAATTCCCGTTTTTAATCCTGGAAAAATTAATTATCTTAAAAGTGAACGCAAAATTATAAAATTTGTCTTATCCAATCTTTTAGTACTTCTCAACTTTGTTGCTACAACAAATTTTATGCTGTCATAACAAAGTATTTTCTGTTCAGCAACAAAGAAATTAGTTGAAGTTGAAAATTTGTCGTAGTAACAAAACAATCTACTAAAACTTTGTTAGGGGGACACTTTTGTTGCTTGCTAATTTGAAGTGAGAGGCCTGTGGCTATACAGGCAAACCAGAGAGTAAAGTAATTTATTAATGACTATCCGGCAGGCCACGTCTATGCTATCTCAAAGTACATAGCTTCATCATTTCCTACGGGCAGGCTTTTCTGAACTGCAGATATGCGTACTATTCATTGAAAGCAATGCCGTTGGCTACATCATTATCCCTCAAAGAACATACGTCTGAGCCCAAAATAATATGGAAATTTACAAAGCGGATATCTGCAATCATCGTGGTCACACCGGTAATTTAGAAATTTAATTTTAAAATTATTTTTTTGGAACAAAGGCTTTCAGTTTTACAGAAGCCCTATTTGCTCCAAAAAAACCTTGGACAGGTTGATGATTTCTTGGCGATTTGCCATTGCTTTTCCGGAATTTTCTTTTTATTTTTCCTTTGTTTAAAATAAGGGGAAATGAAAATGACTTAATGTATTTTTAATTGATTAATTGCTTATTGGAAAGATGTAGGCTGAAAAGGAAACTCTTGAATTATCTTAAGCTGAATAAGGAAGTTAGTTGGTCTTTAATGATGTATGAGATTATCATGAATCTGAAATAGAGCTTTATACTAATGAAACTTAATGGATCAAATGTATTAGCATAGTAAGCATACGTATAAGCAAGGTAATATTGTATGTCTACTTAAGGAAATTGATTGAAATGTGTCTAATTTTAAAGCAGCTTAAGATTTAAAACCGATTCGTCAAATAACCAAAAACTTCGACTTCATTTAATTGAAGGTTTCTTTATGGCCATAAAGCTGTACCTAACCTTTTCATGGGTTACAGCTCAATGCATATCGTAAAAGTTTTTGTCTTCTTAATTTATTTCCGTTTCTTGTATTATACAGTTGGAACATTTATGAACACCTCGGAAAACCGATTGGATCGCTTTTTATATATTTCCTTTCAAACAGCTTCGGTGATAGATGGTATTATCGAACGGTCAATTTCTGCACAAGCGCCACCAACTTCTAAGAAATTTGATAGTCAGCCCTGTTTCTTTAAATTTCCTTTATCACGCAGAGCTCACATTCTGCAATGTGATTCTGCAGTAGGTAATCAAGTTATTGAAATAGGAGTTATGCTGCATTGATTATATTAAACAATGCCAACACAATATATTAGGACATTGTTCAATTTAATTAACTAATAAAATTAGATTTAATTGTGTTTCTGAAATGTAAATAACCATTGTCACACGAGGAGGAATTTGAAAATTTCAGGAAATCCCAAACAATTTCTCACTCCAAAACTCCTAAGCTTAAACTGCAATTCCAAGTTGCACTAATAATACATGTCTACATATTATATTTTATGTCTTCCAAAATACTAAATGGAGAAAAGTTAAACTTTTTTTTCCGAAGCTACACCATACTGAAATCATAAGAAAGCCTCTTATCCGGATTTAATCCAGAACCCTTTTTGGTAACACTTGATCTTACTAACTACTAGGTAGAAGCAGTGCTCTTTTGTTAAAAAAAGAGGTGGTGGAACGCTAATAAAAAAAATTCTTTTTTTGCAATCCTTATACAGGGTGCTGAATGACTTAACATGTAAAAGTTATTTATGCAAATTCCTGCATTCCTAATTAGTTTAGAGAAAAAATGAAAGACACAAAAATAATGCAGAAATATAAACTACGAACGATAAAAGTATTAGATTTCAACTAACTTTTACTTAAAAAGCCAAAAAATGCTTTTAAAACTGTTATAAGTTTCGTTTATCGGACTGGCCATGAAAGTTTCCATGGTAATAATTTTGGAAAATATAAATTGAATTGAATTTATTTCATGACCAGTACGATAAATGTAAATTTTAACAATTTCGAACGCATTGTTTGACCTTTTAAGTAAAAGTTTAATGAAATCTAATAGTCTTATTATTTGCAGTTTATATTTCTGCATTATTTTAGTGTCTTTCAGTTTTTCTCTAAAATCATTACGGAAGCAGGAGTTTGCATAAATAAGTTTTTACATGTTAATTTCCTGTTCGGCTAAGGGCCGGTATTTCAGTTGTGGTTTAAACTACGATTCGAGTATAAACTCCGTTTATATTGATATCTGACCAATCACGTAGCCATAAACGTAAGTTAATCCTTGAACGTAGTTTAACTAGCAACTGAAATACTGGACCTTCCTCATTCAGCACCCGGTATATAAAATCAAAAATCAAAACAACAACAATCAAAAAATTCAAATTTCCCAAGTTTTGCCGAGGAAATTTGAAAAATTAGAAATTCCCCATCTTCTCCAAGTATTCTAAATGAGTGGAAATCCTTCGATATGTACTGGAGGGTGTTCCACATCCCCCAGACCCCCCGGTTTGCAATTTTACCAACCGAAAAATATATTAAACTAACTAAGATTAGGACTAACCGGGAAATTTGAATTTTTAAGTAAAAATGAGGAAATTTAACCTTCGGCTAGAAAAGATTAAAACTTGGAAAGCATATTTATTTAATTACTTTACTACTCATGGAGTTTAACAGCAGCTTTCTGCGTTACTTTGAAAGTTATTTATAGAATAACATAAAAATATAAAGCCAAAATTTTAAACCGGGGGGGTGTTTTTGTTTTCCATGTTCATTTGCGTGCCCGAGATTTTTTGGGCAGGGCCTCTTACCCTGTTACCTCTCGCGTTAGCCTTTCCGGTTCCTCTCGTTGCTTTGAAAGTTAACTGTAAAAGTGTCAAAATTATATAGTCAAAAATGTAAACCGGGGGGACTGTGGGGTGTGGAACACTCTCCAGTACATATCACAAGATTTCGTCTCTTAGAATATTTGGAGAAACCGGGAAATTTGAATTTTTAAGCAAAAGTGCAGCAAGTTTTGCGTTACTTTGAAAGTTAACTGTCGAAATTATAATCAAAAATGTAAACCGGGGGTCTGGGGGTGCTGAACACCTTCCAGTACATATCACAGGATTTCAACTCTTAGAATATTTAGAGAAACCAGGATATTTGAATTTTTAAGCAAAAGTGCAGCAAGTTTTGCGTTACTTAGAAAGATAACTGTCAAAATGTCGAAATTATATTCAAAAATGTAAACCGGGGGTCTGGGAGGTATGAAACACCCTTCAGCACATATCACAGGATTTCGACTTTAGAATATTTGGAGAAACCAGGATATTTGAATTTTTATGCAAAAGTGCAGCAACTTTTGCGTTACTTTGATAGTTAACTGTCAAAATGACAAAATTATAGTCAAAAATGTAAACCGGGGAGTCTGGGAGGTGTGGAACACCATCCAGTACGTATTACAAGATTTCGACTCTTAAAATACTTGGAAAAACCAGGAAATTTGAATTTTTATGCAAAAGTGCAGCCACTTTAGCGTTACTTTGAAAGTTAACTGTCAAAATGTTGAAATTATAGTCAAAAATGTAAACCGGGGGGTCTGGGGGGTGTGAAACACCCTTCAGTACATATCACAGGATTTCGACTCTTAAAATACTTGGAAAAACCAGGAAATTTGAATTTTTATGCAAAAGTGCAGCAACTTTTGCGTTACTTTGATAGTTAACTGTCAAAATGACAAAATTATAGTCAAAAATGTAAACCGGGGAGTCTGGGAGGTGTGGAACACCATCCAGTACGTATTACAAGATTTCGACTCTTAAAATACTTGGAAAAACCAGGAAATTTGAATTTTTATGCAAAAGTGCAGCCACTTTAGCGTTACTTTGAAAGTTAACTGTCAAAATGTTGAAATTATAGTCAAAAATGTAAACCGGGGGGTCTGGGGGGTGTGAAACACCCTTCAGTACATATCACAGGATTTCGACTCTTAAAATACTTGGAAAAACCAGGAAATTTGAATTTTTATGCAAAAGTGCAGCAACTTTTGCGTTACTTTGATAGTTAACTGTCAAAATGTCGAAATTATAGTCAAAAATGTAAATCGGGGGGTCTGGGGGGTGTGGAATACCCTTCAGTACATACCACAGGATTTCGACTCTTACAATACTTGGAAAAACCAGGAAATTTGAATTTTTATGCAAAAGTGCACCAACTTTTGCGTTACTTTGATAGTTAACTGTCAAAATGTCGAAATTATAGTCAAAAATTTAAAGCGGGGGTCTGGGGGGTCTGGAACACCCTTCAGTACATACCACAGGATTTCGACTCTTACAATACTTGGAAAAACCAGGAAATTTGAATTTTTATGCAAAAGTGCAGTAAGTTTTGCGTTAATTTGAAAGTTAACTGTCAAAATGTCGAAATTATAATCAAAAATGTAAACCGGGGGTCTGGGAGGTGTTGAACACCCTCCAGTACATATCACAGGATTTCGACTCTTACAATACTTGGAAAAACCAGGAAATTTGAATTTTTAAACAAAAGTGCAGCAACTTTTGCGATACTTTGAAAGTTAACTGTCAAAATGTCGAGATTATAAACAAAAATTTAAACCGGGGGGGGGGGTCTGGGGGTGAAAACCTTCCAGTGCATATGATAAAATTCCCACTTTTCTAGAGTACCTACAGAACACAAAAGAATTATACAAATTTCGTCGGAAAAGCTCGGAAATTTTTTGTTTTTGAGCAAAAATGAGAAGATTAGAATTTGAGCCTTTTGAACTTTTTGCGTTACTTTGAAAATTTAGAAAAACGGGGAATCCCTCAGTAGCGGGAAACGAAATTAAATGTTTAAATATTATACCGCTTATGACAAAAAGAGCACTGGGTAAAATTATGTTTATTTTCGTTTATTGAACAGTAAAACTAAGATATATGGATAATAAATTATAAGAACTACCAAAAATTAAAAAATCACTCTTTTTGATTAATCTCAAAACTTTTTAAATTCACCGGTGGTCGATTTCATAACACTAATATAGAATACAAAACATATATAAGTAAAATAAGAGCAAAATTTTGATGTTCACCAATAATTTATTTGCGTTTCGGTAACCTTATAATACAAACTAATGGGTTTTCCACAATAATAAATCAAAATGTGACTTCTTGACTCCTACACCTTGATGAATTATTTCAGAGTTTAATAATTATTGTAGATATTACAAAGTTAACAAAATTTCCTGCTATACATTTGTTAAAAATGCAATAACGACATAAATACATTTAAAGCTTATAATAAATTAATAATCAGGTCTATTATGTATCCCAAACGTTATTATAAAGGTGACAGTTACGAAATAAAATAAAGGTTTTGACAAATTGGTATGCACTATAAATGGTAAGAAAACCTTTATTATCTAGATCTTGTTAAAATAACGCTTTGTGAAAACGATAGGTAATACCAATTTGCCGAAATCCTTTAATATTATGTCATAACTGTCACCTTTATAATAACGTTTGGGATACATAATAGACCTGATTATGTTCATAATACAAAAGGTAAGTTTATTATAATTTCAATAAGTACCTGGTGTAAATTTACATTATTGCTTTTTTGAATTAGTAAATACGTACATATTGTCCTTATATAAAATATAGATATCCTAAATATGACTGTAAGTATAGACCTGTTTTAACAACTGTGGAATACATAAAATATTTTAAAATATTCAATTGTATATTTATCAACCGGTTTTTATCTTTCTATAAAATAAAGGAACTTAATCAAATATTCTGTCAATCAATCAATCAAACAATGGAAACCTTATTTTAGTTCTTACAATTTTAAATAATTTTACAAAATCAAGCAAAGGAGCAGATTTCAGACATAGCTGACACTCAAATCTAAAGTTATAATTTTGGAAAAAGCATCAACATTTGATTCACACAGACTGTTTGGCCGTCTTAATAATCAACAGATTCAAGCTTTTTTCAAAAATAAATTTGTGAGAAAATATTTGGAAAAATTAAAGGCAAACTAATTATTGGAATTTTAATGTTGTGCACTTAACTGCTTCGTAATTTATTTGCATGTTATTCATAGCATAACTTCCACTTCCGTAGAACCACAATTTGTGTAATACATTTACTTTGTAATTAATTTCTTTCCACCTAGACTCGGTTTCGGATATTTTGGAAAAATCACCCTCACTTTGTATGTGAGGTAAAACTTTTTCTTCCGATAATGGCTATTTTGTAAGCAATAAAAATTAATGGAACCAACCCAAATAAATATACTTATCAATAATAAAATAGTAACGATATTTAAATGAAAAAAATTAAGCTTGCGCGCAACATCTGTAAAGAGTTTTATGTTGACTTTCACGCGCCTGCAAGCGTCAGTTTGAAACATAAACCCAAAGGAAACGTCGCGACGCTTATACATTCATCACGTGTACCGCTTAACCACGATTGTTATTAATTAATTTGTTTAAAAGTTGTTCTTTGTGCTACAAAATGGATACAAAATACCGTCACCTCCAATAATAAAAATTATTAAACAAGGCAAGTAATTTTAAAAAACTTTTTTTTATAAGGAGCGGTTTTTTAATTTAATGGATCCTATACTATTTAATTATTTATATTGTCGTGTATTATATAACACAGAGGATGGAATATTTATGCAAAAATGTACAACTTGAAATTATAACATACCATCGTATTTTTATTTGTCATCAAGGATTTTCAAATATTTACTCGACAAACTTTTCCTATACAATAATCATGACGAAATTTTTACATTAAAAAAGGAAAAACGTTGACGTCATTTATATAAAAAATATTTAGCTTAACAAATTATATAAACTTACATGTATGTATATTATTGATTTCCTTATACAATGAGAGTATTGTCGACATGTACAATGTGTAATTTGTATTATGTAAAAAAATGTACCTGTGTGTTTTTAACTTAATTACACACCAATCAAATTTTATAGTAAATAATGTAACTTACGAATTTTCCATTTTGACATGCACGAGGTAATCTTATGAAAATTTAATTATCAAAGCGGTTGAAACTTGAATGCGTTTGCACAGCCTAAATGGTAACTTCGTTAATTATAATATCCTTTTTATGTTTACCGCTGTTTTGTGTTTACTTATCTATTATTTCAATTCCATTTTAAATTCCTTGCATTAAAGCCGTTTTCACTTTCTTATTTAGTCAACTTGTGTTGGACGAGTTAAGTACCCACCTAATGTAACTTGCATGAACTTATTCAAGGAAAAAATCCTTGTGATAATGCTTGCTTTGAAGTGGTCGTATACTTAAAAGGAAATTGTATGTCGGTAATAATTTTCTATAGCTTTGCAACACGAACGTGGGTGTCAAAAGGACAACGACACATTCTGTACAAATAAAACAGTTTTATTTCATCCCGACGATTGAAATGTGTCTCTTCTGCAATAAATTACATGAAAATACCTTTAATTCATTTAATATTAAATTACTTCCCTTGCAAAATTAGTTTTAACTTTTCTTCACTAAAAATTTTAAGTTACTTCCTGTACTTTCAGGTTCCTGAAAGCAGGAAGAAAAACATTAAAACTTTATTTTGTGGTAGGATTGCTCACGTAAAAGCTACACTATTCGCCAGTTTTACTTATCCAGGCTAATTTCTTACAACATCAGTAGTTAACAAATGTGTGCTTTCGTGTATAATCAAGATTTCAAAAAATTTCCTTTATTTTATTCTTAAATTTTCACGTTGCCATATGCGAAGCATTAAAAGATTTAAAAAATTTTCAATTCTTTAAGGAGTTTTCAACGTTTTGAACTAATCCATATTATTTTTACTAAAATTTAAATAAAATTTATTTACTTTCCAATGTGTAACAAACGTTAAATCTACTTCGAGGTTGAAAATAATTTAAAACTTGAAAATTTATCAAAATATTAATTAAAAATTACACATAAACAGACCGATTTCTGTGTGGATGTGGCTTCAAACGTATTAGAAATCCATAGGCTGAAGTGTTTCCGATTGGTTTTTCTCGTACCTTTCACAAAGCTTTGTCTTTACTGTAGAAATCCTGGAAAATAAAATTTAATTCTATGAAAAAATAAAAATATAAAGAGGATAATAATAAGTGAAAATTAATGCAATGATTCAACAAACAGTGTCCAGTTAAAAATCTAAATAGGTTGTAAAATTAACATAAAATTTGAATAAGAAAACTTTAAAAATCAAACAAACGCTGGTTACATACGGACAGCTAGGCGCTGCGAAGTAAAAATATAGCAATCAAATGAATAAAATTAAATTGTAATCACTTCGTAAAGGTTTTAGACCGAAACAGAAATTTTAATTAAGCATTAAATTGGCTCTGCAAAGATTTATCAGTAATAAAACAAAATAAACAAGACTAAGCAAATAATAACAAACTTCAATTAATATTGCAGTTTATGACTTCAAATAAAAATAATGAATAAAGTAAAAAGCTTTAAAAATAATGATCTGCTATTAAGAGACATTGTCCTGTTTTATAGAGGAATAGAGCTGTACAATTGAATAGAAAATTGAATTTATTACAAAAATAGTTAGTGGAATTCTGTGGAAATCTTAGAGAATCTTTAAAATTCTTTGATATTTTTCACTTCTTGCAAATCCATAAAAATCTTCGGAATTTCGACTTTGGATACATGATCCATTAAACAAAATAAAAACTATTACAAAATTATTACACAAAATGCTGGCAATATGATAAAAAATGAAAGACACAAAAATAATGCAGAAATATAAACTACGAATGATAAGAGCATTAGATTTCATCTAGCTTTTACTTAAGAGTCAGAAAATGCTTTTGAATATGTTAAAAGTTTCATTTATCAAACTGGCCATGTAAGTTTCTTAGGTAATTATTTTTGAAAATGGAAATTAAATAGAATTTATTACATGGCCAGCCCTACAAATGAAAATTTTAACAATTTCCAAAGCTTTTTTTGACTTTTTAAGTAAAAGTTAAAAGAAATCTAATTCTCTTATCACTTGTAGTTTATAATATTAAGTATCTGTATTACTTTTGTATCCTTCATTATTTCTCTAAAATAATTGGGAAAGCAGGAATTTGCTTAAATAAGTTTTTACATGTTAATTTCCTATGTTCGGCTAACTCAATCAGCACCCGGTATAAAATTTTGGCAAACAAACACATGACCTTAATTTATGAAATGATGTACCTACTATTGTAGGTTGTAACACTTGTAACAATTATGTTTCATGGTGATTTATTGCTTTCCTATGGCGGGCGCCCATATAAATCTAAGTGCTAGATGATAGGCTTCGTGCCAAATCTAAATGCACCAATGCATAAAAGTATAGAACTATATATTTTTGCTGTTCGTTTATAGTCAGAATATAATTTACATTGGATTTTTATATTTAACTAGCTGGAAAGCCCGTCCGCGGACGGGCAGCTAGACAGTAGATCATTTGTGAACATTTAACTTCGTTTTCCGCTACTGGGGGATTTCCCGTTTTTCTATATTTTCAAAGTAACGCAAAAAGTTGCTGCTAAACTCTGAGCAGTAAAGCAGTAAATAAATGTTTTTCCTAACTTTAATATTCTCTAGGCAAAGGTTTAAATTTCCCTCACTTTTGCTTAAAAATTCAAATTTCCCGGGTTTTTTTGGCGAAATTTGAAAAATTATAAATTCCGTATCTTCTCCAAGTATTCTAAAAAAGTGAAAATCCTGCGATATGTTCTGGAGGTTGTTCCACACCCCGCAGACCCCCCGGTTTACAATTTTGACTTTATATTTTCATAATTATTATAAATTAAATATTATTATAAATAAATTAAAAGAAAACCGGGTTCTCTGGGGTGTGGAACACCCTCCAGTACATATCGCAGGATATTTTCACCTTCAGAACCGCCGGTTTACATTTTTGACTAGCAGCAATAGTTTCTGCTAAACTCCGACTTCTCTCACTCTAGCTTAAAAATTCTAATTTCCCGGTCTTTCCTGGCGAAATTTGTAAAATTATAAATTCCTTATCTTCTCCAAATTCTACTATATGTACTGGAGGGTGTTCCACACCCCCCAGACCCCCCAGTTTACAATTTTGACTGTATATTTTCATAATTATTATAAATTAAATATTATTATAAATAAATTAAAAGTAAAAAGGGAGGTCTGGGGGGTGTGGAACACCTTCCAGTACATGTCGCAAGGTTTTTCATCCTCAGAACCCCGGGTTTACATTTTTGACTAGCAGTAAAAGTTGCTGCTAAACTCCGACTTCTCTCACTTGAGCTTAAAAATTCAAATTTCCCGGTCTTTCCTGGCGAAATTTGTAAAATTATAAATTCTCTCTCTTCTCCAAATTTTGCGATATGTACTGGATGGTGTTCCACACCCCCCAGACCCCCCGGTTTACAATTTTGACTTTATATTTTTATATAATTTTTATAATTATTATAGATTAATTTAATTATAAATTATTGTAAACAAAATAAAAGTACACCGGGGGGTTTGGGGGTCTACACCGAGAACGTTAGTTTATTCGGTCAATTTTTCATATAATAATGCAACATTTGATCAATATTTATCTAAATTTTCATTGAAAATATTGAAAATTAAGCGAGTGACAGTGAATCTCCGGAAACGCCACGATAAAAAGTTGTTTGGCGGTGTACATGATAACTCGCAACTCAATCATCTAAAACCAAAAAATCAAAATGCATTTGTGGAAGGAAATGTTTCTCGAGGTAACGACGGTAGGATTTTTCTTTTTTCAATTTTTCGCAGCACTTGGAAGTCAAAAAACCGATTTTCGCTAAAAAAAATCGGTTATCCTGTTATTGTAAAGTTAATAATTATTAAAAAATGAAAATTCTCCAGTGATACCTGGGGAATTATGTGAAAAAGTACTGTTCAAAATTTCAAACTGATAGCTCCAGTTGATTTTGAGTTATGGCGTACACGGGTTTTAAAAATGACAAGTTTCAGAAAAATGCTTTCAAGATTTAGAAACTTCTAGAAACCCGCTTGGACCATGGAGCTCAAATAACTCATAACTTCGTCAATTTTATTCCGTTCGACTTGAAATTTTGACACAATGTTCTTGAGATATTATGCATTCATTTAAATTTTTTTTAAAATAATGCCGAAAAAAAAATGTTTAAATAGCTTACTCCGCCCTTAAATAAATGATTTGCTAAGTTAAGGTTTAAACTTCCCTCACTTTAGTTTAAAAATTCAAATTTCCCGGTTTTTCCTAGCGAAATTTGTAAAATTAGAAATTTCCTATCTTCTCCAAATTCTGCGATATGTACTGGAAGGTGTTCCACACCTCCCAGACCCCCGGTTTACAATTTTGAATTTATAATTTTATAATTAATTTATAAAAAACACAGAAAGTTGCTGCTAAATTTTTTTTTGTACCTGAAGCTGAAATTTCCCTCATTTTTGCTTAAAAATTCAAATTTCCCGGTTTGGATTACGAACAAATATCTTTAGTCCTAATCTTTCAAACCTATCAGAGGGCTTATTTTTACTAAAAAATGACACGCTGTAGCAGCAGGAGCTGCTAAATAAAACATTTTTAATATTTTTAATTTTAAATTTGTAAATATTTGAATTTTTCTGTTTTTTATTTCAACTTGTTGTGTTTGCATCAGTTAGGTGGGAGAACCAGGTTTTTGTCCTTCAAGGCGGCCGCAGAAGCGGTCAAAGACCGATTTTTGTCTCTTTTAGAGTATCCATTTGCTAATCAGTTTATCTGCCAGATATCGTCTACAGATCAATTGAGGAAAATTTGCTACTAACTGTTTTTGGACTTGAAACTTTGAATGTTTGATATTTTGGATGAAATTGGCGATTTAATTTTGAATATTTTGAAGAATTGAACAATTATCGTTAATTGGGTTAATTAGTTAAATTTGTAATAAATTAAAGAGCTGAAAATTAAAAGCTTTGAAATCAACTCAGTACGACTGCATATGGGTGCGCTTATCTCAACGATTTACTTTCCGATTTATATTGGAAGTTTGTTTTCATTAATTTAAAATTAAATTTGGATATTTTGAAAAAGTATAAATGAAATTATAATGTTAAGATTGGCTTTCCTAATTACTGTTAATTAATTTTGACTTTGAATTTATTTAGTTTTTTTTTATTTGTTTCAAAGAACTCATACTCACGTGCAGTAATTTGGTTAGGAGGTTAAGAGAATTTTAATTTTATTTTCCACTCCCCAAATTATCCCACAATATATTAATCGTTTAAATTAATTAAAAATTTTCAGCATTTATTTATTTAATTTAATCGAAAATTCGAAAGCTTTCAATTATTTTCATTAAAATATTAATAGTTTCGGTGATATGACCATTTTAATATAAAAATTAATGGCAATCTGTACATCGTTAATTCAAGGAGTTATGTTCGACTAACAGTTATTCGACTTACATTTGTTCGACCGTATTTTAAATTACAATTTCAGGCAAATTGTTAATCGAACAAACAATTCAGGATATGAGAAGGTACACCCAGTACTTGCATTAATGTAATAATTAATAAGAAAACGACCGTAAATATTTCGAGTTAAATAGAATTTTATTACATTTGTTTAATTTATTAATTTTTACGAGCCAGTAATTATTTATTTATTTTTATTATTTATATTTATTATTTCAGTCTTTTATAGCAATTTACCTACCCTTTGTGTGTGATTCAAACGTATCACCAATATTATCTATTTCATTTCAATTTAACTTTATCTGTAATCGATAGCTTGTAACGATTCATTGGTTAGATTAAAACGCCTGATAAAAAAAATTAGCAACAAAAATAATGATAATTAGACATAATCTTCCTTTAAATATTTCAGATAGCCTTTTAGGTTGTCGATATAATCCGCAAAGAACTTCGATCCGCTTGGGTATTATAAAATTGTAATTAACTTTACTTGAGTTCTTTTCAGTTTAACGTATTCCCGAAGGGAAACTTGGAATTTAAAATTAAAAAATTATTTGGGCAAAATCATTAAAAAACACTGACAAGATTTTATTTAAATATTCTTACATAAACACTAAAACACCTAAGATCTTTAACTTACAATTACAAAAACTTGAATTTATTTACATTTATAAGTTTTTTGCTTGGATTAAAGAATGGAACTGTCTCTGTGCTTTTAAAAGCTTATCCTGTTTTTCAATTTTAAAAATATTATAGTGCGATTACAATGATAAATTTCTACTTTCATTGGCCCTTTTATGACTGCAATTTAATAACTAATTTTAGATTACATTTTGTAATAAAATCTTGCAAGCGTAGATAATGATTATTACGCTGGAAAAATAGTTTCATAATTATTATAGGTCACAGAAGCAAAGCTTTTAAATTTTTAATCTCATATAAATGTTATTAAATCACAAATGCAGTTTTATAAATTTTGCTGAAAGTCTCTTACTGTTAATTAAATAATATGCTGACGAAGGTAATGGCTATTCTATTGGGAAACAGATGAACAATGCAACTATTGATTATACAGAATATATGCAAGCTTGGTTTGCTAACTGAATTCCCATAATAAATAAAATGTATGCATATGAAAGATCAAATTAAAATGTGGCACGAGAATACCTTACAAGGTAAACTGTACAATATGCTCTTTCATTTTTAATTAGATGTGTGAATGTTTTGTTACAGTAAAGTTAAATTAAATGAAGTTAAATACAAACAAATGATTCATATATAAGTTACAAAATACAAAATTGAACAAATTGTTAAGTCTCTAAACATGTGGCGCCATTTAACTTTGAAACGACGAGGTTGTCTTTTATTGTTTGTCTCCGCATATGATGTTCATTAAAGGAAGAATCTGAGGTAACTAGATAAAAGTTAAAGCCTTTCGGTGCATTAGATAAGGTGGTAGAGTTAATACGAACAGATAGACGGACATTGTTACCACATTAATAAGATTTCTCGTGTGTTTTTAACCTTAATTGAATTTAAAGCAATTTAATAATACACAAGAAAAATCTGAAAACCATTAATTTTATATAAACCGCCGATCTCCTTTGGAAAGCAAAATAGAATTGTTTGCTTTTAGTTTGATGTTGAATTCGATAAAAATTTATTTTATTTCAAATTCAAAGGATTCTTTCGTTTAATTTCTAACATTTCCTCTGTAAATGTTTTTATAGTTACTTCGGTACCATTTGTTTGTTAAAGCGCATTTCCGTTGATTTAAGCTTCCAGTATTTATAAACTTTTTGGGATAAATCTATTACTTACTCTCACTATGGTTCATATTTCAAAACTATTTTCTATTTTAAGAGCTCTTATTATGTTTGACTTACAGAATCTAGATTAACGGCTAAACTGTACTTGACCACTTCAACTTTGTCAGCTTCGCAGATTAAAAGTAAAAAATTGTTTCAAAGTTTTACAGCTCAAGCGAGATGCAAGTCTAAGATTTTAGTTGAGTATTTAATCCAAGTTTGATAAGATATAAATGGCGTTTGTTTATTGTTGTTTTTCTATAAACAACATTGCTTTTTATATCAATTTGAAATTTTGCAAAAAAAGTTAATATTTTTTATTTTAATTTTAATTTATTAGAAAATACTTCCTTAATTATTAATTAGTTAATATAATTTGATTACATTTGCTTTTAATATAGTATTTGTAAATTTCTATTTGCTTTTTGATGAAATACTGTAAACAGTATCAACATCAGTAGTTTATTTATATTTAATTAATCCAAAAGCACTATACCTATTTAACTACTTAACAAACTTTTGAGAATGTTTGTAAAAAGCGGTCTAAGACGCAAAGTGCGCCCCAGAGCTTTATATAATATATTATGATAAAATTATTGTAAAATTTGAAAGATGAAATTAAAATGAAGCCGTTTCACGAGGGAGAAACCTAAATTTCTCCTTAATTTACGAAATAATCAATTTTTAAGTTTCGATTTTTTCCATAAAAGTCGGTAAATAGATCATTCTGTTTACAGTACGTGTGTTCGGTGTAAATATATATAATGATCTATGTGATTTAATGGGCGAAGCTAGTCGCAGTCCTCGTTTAGCCATATAATCTAAAGGACCCCGCACCATTTTTAAGAGAAAATGTCTTTTTGTAGAATTGGCTGATTTTTGGATATGTTGTACTTCTCATCATTCTGAACAAATGTTTCAATGGGTACAACTTGATGTTATGTGCAGTTTCCGAGTTATAAGTTCTAAAAGGTCTAGATTTAATATATTAAAAGATCTCTTTTAAGCGGTTTTTTTAGCGGTATAATATTTAAACAATTAATTTCGTATCCCGCTAGTGGGGGATTCCCCGTTTTTCTATATTTTCAAATTAACGCAAAAAGTTTAAAAGGCAATTAAAAATTTTTTCATAATATAAAAATAAATAAGTTTCTAAAATTCAAATTTTCTTTAGCCGTCCGTCTTAATTTCCCTCACTTTTGCTCAAAAACAAAAAATTTCGCAGCTTTTTCTAACGAAATTTGTATAATTCTTCTGTCTTCTGTAGGTATTCTAGAAGAGTGGGAATTTTATTTACTCCCTGACCCCCCGGTTTACAATTTTGACTTTATATTTTTATATTATTTTTATAATTAACTTTAAAAGTAACACAGAAAGTTGCTGCTAAATTCCGTAAGTAGTACGGTAATTAAATAAATATGCTTTCCTAGTTTGAATTTTTTCTAGCCGAAGGTTAAATTTCCTTCATATTTGCTTATAAATTCAAATTTCCCCGTTAGTGTTACTCTCTGAACAAAGATTTATTGTCGTAACAAAATCATTAGTAGCTATAGCCTCAACAGAACTTTTTGCAGTTACAACTAATTTTATGATGTTTGGATAAGAAAGTTTGTTCTAAACACAAAAAACTTTGTTGTGGCAGCATAAAATTTGTTGTGGCAGCAAAAAACTCTGTTGAGGCTATAGCTGTTAATGATTTTGTTACGGCAACAAATCATTTTTCAGCGTATAATTTACTTAGTTTAATATATTTTTCGGTTGGTAAACTTGTAAACCGGGAGGTCTGGGGGGTGTGGAACACCCTCCAGTACATATAGAAGAATTTTCACTCTTGGAAACATTTGTAAAATTATAAATTCCCCATCTTCTCTAGGTATTCGAAAAGAATATGCGATATGTACTGGATGGTGTTCCACACCCCCCGGACCCCCGGTTTACAATTTTGACTTTATATTTTTATAACACAGAAAGTTGCTGCTAAACTTCTTGAGGTGTAAGGTAATTAAATAATAATATGCTTTCCAAGTTTTAATTTTTTCTAGTCAAATTTCCCTCATTTTTACTTAAAAATTCAAATTTCCCGGTTAGTCCTAATCTTCGTTTGTGTAATAAATTTTTTGGTTGGTAAAATTGTAAACCGGGGGTTCTGGGGGGTGTGGAACACCCTCCAGTACATATCGAAGGATTTCCACTCTTGGAAACATTTGTAAAATTATACATTGGAAATGGAATGGAAATCCTGCAATATGTACTGGAGGGTGTTCTACACCCCCCAGACCCCCCGGTTTACAATTTTGACTTTATATTTTTAAAATTAACTTTCAAAGTATCACAGAAAGTTGCTGCTAAACTCCATGAGGTGTAAGGTAATTAAATAATAATATGCTTTCCAAGTTTTAATTTTTTCTAGTCAAATTTCCCTCATTTTTACTTAAAAATTCAAATTTCCCGGTTAGTCCTAATCTTAGTTTCTGTAATATATTTTTCGGTTGCTAAAATTGTAAACCGGGGGGTCTGGGGGGTGTGGAACACCCTCCAGTATATATCGAAGGATTTCCACTCTTGGAAACATTTGTAAAATTATACATTCCTCATCCTCTTCAAGTATTCAAAAAGAATGGAAATCCTGCGATATGTACTGGAGGGTGTTCCCCCCAGGCCCCCCAGTTTACAATTTTGACTTTATATTTTTAAAATTAACTTTCAAAGTAACACAGAAAGTTGTTGCTAAACTCCAGGAGGTGTAAGGTAATTAAATATGCTTTCCAAGTTTTAATTTCTTCTAGTCAAATTTTCCTCACTTTTTTTTCCCCGGTTAGTCCTAATCTTAGTTTGTGTAATATAATTTTTGGTCGGTAAAATTGTAAACCGCGGGATCTGGGGGGTGTGGAACACCCTCCAGTACATATAGCAGGATTTCACTCTTTTAGAATATTTGGCGCAGATAGGGAATTCATAATTTTTCAAATTTCGCTAGGAAAAATTGGGAAATTTGAAGTTTCAAGCAAACGTGAGGAAAATCATAGTGTTTTTGTCCACCAAAACTATAAATAAATAAATAAATATCTATATATATAAATAAAATAATAAATTCGCTATAATTACTAATTATATTCTGACGTTTACTTACAATTTCTACCAGCACTTATCTATTAATTCGGTGTAAATGTAAATAATATAAAAAATAAATAAAAGAATGGTAAATTTTTCATGTTAAATCTAGAGCTGTTAGAACTTATAACTCGGAAACTGCCCATAACATCAAGTTGTGACCCCTGAGATATTTGTTCAGAATGATGATAAGTACAACATATCCAAAAATCATTAAAATCTACAGAAAGACATTTTCCCATAAGAATGGTGCCGGGTCCTTATTTAATAGATAATTGAACCGAATTTAACTTTAAAACTTTGATCCAATCATTCTAGTTCAACAATTTTTGATTTGGATGCTTTTAATTTTTTTGAGCTATTCAGAAATCTCAGTTTTCGAAAATCTATTAATTTTGAGTGCAATTTATGACCAGAAATACGGGTAAATACTTGATGATAAAATATAAACACGCCGTTGAGCGGGGAAACCCATATGAAAAACCCATTTCTCTGGGTCAAATTTTATATTTTTATATTTGTAATTTATACCATAAACAACTATAAATTTCATTAGGAAAATTTTAAATTTAAAGTTTAATCAAGAAATGTGAGCTGATGTACATTTGAACAAAGCAGTAAAATGGAACCGTAAAGACTTAATTAGGAAAACGTTACTTTTAAGAATTATTGCGGATACCCCGTCCTTAGGTACGTCCCTGACTAGTTCAAGTAGAAATAGCTTAGATATCTCAGTAGTAGAATAATAAAATATTTTATCTACATATTATATTATGTATTGCAATATATAATGTGATGCAATGATAACATAATGTATTCATGATATGATGATAATCATAGGTATGCGGTGATGTAATTTTAATGGCATTTTCTGGAAATAATAAAGCTGTGGAAATGTAAAGAAATTATTAATACTAATATAGCTGATCCTGAAATTCATGTTTTTGTCTTCGTCAGATCTAGAGAAAAAATGCAAAAGCAATAAAATAAAAATTAAGAAAAATAATTGAAATTTATAAAAGTTTAGAAGTGTGAATGAAGAAGAAGAATAATTTTTAATATAAAAGATTGAAATTAAAAGTAAGTATAAAATTAATAAAAAGTAAGAAGAAGAAAATGAAGGAAAGAAATCGAAATTTCTTAATAAGAAAGAAGAAATTAGAAACTTGAGCTATAGACTTGCTCGGCTTGGTTGATAGTAATCAAATGCCGCGTTAAATGTTTCACGTGTAAAAGTTCTACATTGTAACATGAAATTTAAGTACTTAGTAATTGATATATAATGGATACGGGAGAAAAAAATTGATGACTAGGAAATTTATGATAAAGTGCATTCGTGGGGATGTTTTAGTGCTCTAACAATTCAAATTAAATAAAAACATTTATGAACAACAGAGTTAACAACTAAAGCTTTGTGCATTGACGAGGATAATAAAAATAATGATCGACAAAATATAATCAGA